>CM062814.1:582737283-583436449 GCA_031772625.1 Pinus tabuliformis | reverse complement strand
CTTCCTTCCTCCTATAGTGGATCCATCCCACTCATTGTGGTTCTCTCCCATCCCTTCATGGATATCTAAACTTCCACTCCTTCCTATAAGCACAATGCATTCAAAGAGAGTTGGGTTTCCATTTTAGACTTACGAACTTACTTACATGTTTTCCCAAATATCCATTGGAGTTCTTTTAATTTCAAGGCTTTGGATTGAGGATCATTTCAAGGAGGCTTACAACATCAATGCCTTGTTGTAATTCTCCTCCTTTTCATTATTAATAAAAATACTTATTTCTTTCCCATATATATTAATTATAATGTTTATTGTAGGTTTCCTTGATCACTTTCATAATTTATGGTTAAAAAATTGATGTTTATATGCTTTGATAATTTTTTTGTCTTTTTCTTTATAGGTCTCTATTATGGCGAATATATCCCTCTTGCCAATAAGAGTGATATCCCTAGATCCTAAAGGAAACTAGAAACAAACAGACAATTGAATGACTCTTTCCCTAAGATTATCCCATTCGTATTGTAAATAGAAGAGTAGGAGAATAAGCCTCTTATCTATTTATGAAATGCTTGATGAAGATCCCTGCTCTATCTAGATGAAGTTTCCATATGCTCAAAAAGACCTGCAATCATAGGCATAAGAGAGATCAAAGGCATATGCAATCATAAAAAAAAAAAACAAGCTTAATCTAATGATCAAGGAGACTAGAAATTGATATTATCTTACTGAATACCAAAAGAATCATAAACCATTCATCATTTCAATAAGATAATACAATGGGAAAAATGATTCATTTGTATTAATTCAAGGATAAAAAAGAGCCTTACAACATTTACCTTGATGTCATGAGGTTCCTCCCAAATGCCTCTAAACCTCTCCTTAGCTGATAAGACTTCCAATCTAAATCCAACAACATAAGTGTACCTTTTCTAAAGCCCCTAATCCCTCTATTCTCTAGTCAATTTATAGGCCAAGAGAAAGAAGTTTTAGATCCAAAAATAGAAGGATGAGATCCTCTAATTGGGGGATTAGGGTTCCTTGATGAAAGGGAATTAGATCCATGATATTAGGGGTATGGATGGAATAGATATGACCTAGAAGCTTTCAATTTGGATACATTCAACTAACAATGCTTCTGGATTTCTATTTTTATTTTCACTTTTCTTTGATTTACCTACTCAATCTATAGTGGAAGATAGAGCGTAGTTGTACGTAGTTATAAGGGTAGAAACCACAAATGCACAGAAACTTAGTAGGAAAAGCACGCAGGTCACACTTAATAGTTCATAAATCCATTTTAACCAAAATTCACATCTTCTTGAAGGGTTTTTTATTGCTTGACTTCTAAGGGAGTGTAATGGAACATGTTTATGGATGGTGAGAGATCCATTTTAATGGTCAAGTGTCATGGTGACAAAATTACATGTAACAGATTACCCCGTAAAGTGTGAACTCTGAAAAAATAAGTTTTATAGATTGAAGTGATTTATCATGCCAAATATTGGATTAGAGACAATGGTTGGAAACATGCAAGAAACATTCAAGGATTACAATGCAATATATAATCATCACTGAGGTAGGAATTCCCATACTCAGAGTAAAAATAACTCAATGAACAAGTACAGAAAAAGCTCAAGAATCATATCCATAGTAGACATAATATGGACACAACCATCAACTATGAATTTGTCTACATAATCATGAATATATATCTCCTCACAACTTGGATTGATGAAACTAGATCCAGGGCCTTGATCTCCATTTTCCAATTGGTCATACGAATCTAGCCATGTGAGTGAATGTATCGAAGTGGAAAATGGTATAAACCACTTGATTACTGGTCAATTATATGAACCATTAACAAGCGGGAGGGAAACCACCAATAACGACGATGGATCTCAAAGTACTTCTAGTACAATCTATAGAGTGTGAAAAGATGATCTAAAGTCAAACACTCACAGAGGCGTTCGATCGAAGGCCAATGATGAGAACCTATTGTTGAAACTGAGAAACATTCCATTAAGGCATATAGGCTTCAAGGTACGGAAGGATTCTAGATGAACTTCCTAGATGATGAGTTGAATTTGATAGGAAGCGACCCGTCAAAGGAAATCATATGACACGAAATATAATGTCAAGTTTGAAGAATAGTTTGCAAGGACTGACTCAGGGGTGGTCCACACGACTAAAGGTTAAAATTTGCAAAGGAATATTAACTGAGGTAGAAATTATCTTGAACACATAGTGACACAAAAATTGACTTGGCAACATTTGACTCAATGATAATACTCAAACCAGCTGAATACTCTCAATGAGGTTCGATTAACTGTAAGACAAATGGATTTCACAACCTAGACATAGGTGTGATGAAGTGTCATGTTCAAGAGAAACATTCTTCCTTTATAATTAATGTAAAATTAATACCCTTTCCCAATATTCCCCCACCATTACTAGAATGTACCTCTTTATTTTTTACAATCTTGAGGAGGATAACATATGCTTGTCCTGTAATCTCATTGTTCGGATGAGTCATCTGAAATATTTTTAATGAACGCTATGATAGAGTCGTTTGGTCTCATTATGTTTAACAAGTCCTATATTGTTTGATTTTTAACGAGTCCAGTAAAGGAGTAACTCGATGTCATTTTCATGTTTAAAGAGTTTGAAAAGACACGAAAATAAAACTCATTCAACTCTTTTATCATAAAATTTTAACAATCCAGGAGAAGGTAAAGCTCGATGTTTTTCAATTTTAGGGAGTCAAGAGGAAAACATAAGTAAACTCCATCATGTTATTTTTTGTAAATTTAGTCACTCAAGCCCGAAAAGCAATAAAATAATGTAGGAGAGAACTCTATTGACCATAATAAGTCAACATATATCTTTTCATAAATAGTCCAGTTTAGTTCATAAAAGGGGTAAACTTATACTGAGTGGACAATTGTTGATTTAATTTTACAAGTTCAAACAATCAAGTGATTGACAATATTTTAATGTTTTGAGAGTCTAAAAAGGGCTTAAAACAAGATTCTAGGTTTTCTCTTTTTCATGATTTTTAAGAGCATGAAAAGTGATAAAAGTTTTCTCACAATCAAAATGATCCATTTTTAACGCTGTAACTCATTCTACACATTAAACTCAATAAATTATCATAATTGTTCGATATTAGGGTAAAAAACACTAAAAAATGACTTTTAAAAGGTCCTAGGCATAAAAATAATATTTTAATCACCCAAAAGCTTATAAAAGTTCAAAAAGTAACTCTATTTTTACCATTTGTTTTTAAACCAATTTGAGAGCAGAAAGAGGACTTTTTACCACCAAACTTTCAAGGCTGATTTCGAGCAAACCAGTGGATGAAATCATGAACTGTTTCCTCTAGGTAAGAGATCTCTTCAATATCTACCTTTTTATCTGTTTACATTTCATTTTTAGGCTTTGATTTATTTTTTTGGGGGGTTTCAATGATTAAAAATCCTCCCTCGAACCTGAGCGAGAAGTCTTCATTGTGTCCATACACGACAATAATTTTTTGCGTATTGAGAAATGCGCCCTGTCGGGAAACTCTATTGAGTATTCGCACAACTGTACTTTGTTGACCAAAAAGTGGCCATGGAAGCACCGAGGGTTTTAAAAATGTGGAAATTATGCCCCAAAAAAACACAAACTTATTTTAAAAATTGTTCTAACTACTTCTAAATGTCATTTTCAGGATAATTGACCATTCAAAAATGGAATGGAGTGAGAGAGAACATGAAACCGAATATTCAACAACTTTGGATGATTCGACAACTTTGCAGGCTTTGAAAAATTGTGGCCTCTATAAATATTGGATTTTACGGGGATGAAAGGTCAAGTAGAACTCATTACATGGTTGGTGAGAACCTGTTATGTCCAAGATCAGTGTTTTGTGATCTTGGATCATCATATTACCATTGATGCTAATGATATATACTTTTTGACTATTCTCTCCTAGAGGGGTTGATATTTATTTATATGGGTAAAGGCCAGGTGGTGATATTACTTTTGGATAACTAGAATGATTCTATGGGGATGCACAACTCAAGGATGAAAGGATTGATATTTAGACTATTGGGAACCTGGCCTTGAGGACCATAGTTTTCACTATGAGCAAGATTGCGGCAACACAACTCTTCACTTGGCCACAAAAGCCCATATGCAGGCTACCATGGAAAGTTGGAAGTTGACAATTATTAACTAGTGCGAGGTAGTGGTTGTCAATATTAAATGAAAACTAACCAAAGCTAAGAATGGTAGCTAAATAATTTAGGTGATGGTTCCATTCTGATTTTTTTTTCTCGAGAGAGGATTCCACATCTTAAGCCACAACAAATTCTGGTGGATGTAGGGGGGCCTCGAGATCGACAAATGCTGAGGTGGGTTTTTATTATGGCTTGTCATAGAGGTGATGTTCCAGTGGTGAGATATGCTCCTGAGATTTTGTATGGTTGGGTCAATAGATCATCTCGATCGGGGATTTTCTATATGCAGGGATGGATTACATGGGTGACCCATATATAACACATCCAGTATGGACACAGTGCGGTGACCTAAGTAAAAATTCCTCATTTTGTTGTTTCTTTTTAAATTTTAAATTTTTATGTATTTTTTGTCTTTCAAGGCTAATTATTCGAAATGCATATGCAAATGTGGGCTTAGTTCAACCAGCAGGGCTATGACATTTTGACAGGTGGGGTGACTAGCCTATAGCAGTTGTAGCACCCAACCTAGAGGTAGCAAAGGTACTAGCTAATCTAGAACACAACCTAGAGAGGTTGACTATAGATATCCCAGAGACCGAGATTAATGATTTACCTCTCCAACACTAGAGGCATGTGGTTGGGGTTCCAGGACCGCTCGTGATTGTTAAATTGAATTTTTTGTGCTATAGTTTGCTATCATCGTCACCATCATGCTCATTTTCTTAGTCTTATGGAGCTACATTTTGAATTTTGTATCAACATAACCTGATAATAATGGCCATGGGGCCTTATGTCCTTGGATGACATATTTTTGTATAACACTCTCTACAAACTTTATCTAATGAAAAACTCCTACTTTTGATTTCGGTTTAGCTTGTTCAATATATAGATTGATATTTTTTTTTCTTACAAATGTTGAAAATTTATATTTAACACATGATTTTCTAATGCATCAGTTAATGTGTTCAAATTTCTTGGAACATGTTCATATTCAATGTAAACAAACTACCTTTCCAAAAAAAGGACCTGTACAAACATTCTTAACATTGATGAACTTCTTACGGTGTAGACACTATTTAAATGTAATATTATGAATTGTGAATCTAACCTAACAATCAAACACCGAATGCCAAATGAGATGGTCTTAGATAATAGTTCAATGGGTGCACTATATTCTGCTATGTTGTTCATTCTTTGACCAAGGCATATCTCATGAATAGAAACTAACTCATCACTGGGTGAATAGATATCCCAAGCTTCGGAAGAGAAATTCTGAGTACTATGACTAGCACCATCAATAAAGAAAATGTAAGTTTGAGGGAACGTCGACATAAGAAAATCAAGTGTAAAAGAAGATAAGTAGGAGAAGTAGTAGTGGACTAAAAAAAATGCTAAAACTACTGCACACACTTATAAAATTATAATACAAGAAATGTACGAATCTCCATGAAATATTTTATGCATAATATTTCTTTAGGTAAAGGCCATTTCTAGGCTTTCCCAAAGAGACACCATCATAATTGACCAGTTCATAGGCTCCTTTAGTTAATACATGTTTTAAAATGTAAGGGTCATGCCACATAGGATCCAATTTACTTGCGCCTAATTTGTCATGTGCTTGATCATAGAGCAAGACTAGGTCACATTCTGCATAAGAAAGAGGATTTACATTTTGATCAAATTAAGATTTGAATCGTTTTTTATGAGCCTCGCTAACCAATGTTTCCTCACGGTGAGTTTCATATAAATGTGCTAAATGCAAAAAACACTCTTCCTCTGCAGAGGTAGCAGGTAATAACTCGATGGCTAGTTTCAAAGATGGAATTTCACATTCAATATTAAAAACTACCTCCAAACCATAAATAAGTTGGAAGGGAGTGAAACTCATAGATGTTTTCATAGTAGTATAGTATGCCCACAAGGGTGAGAAAAGCACGGTATGCCAATTTCCTTTATGAATGCCAACTATTCATTTAATCATGTTTGTTAAAAAAAATTAAACAACTTTGACTTGACCATTTTCTTGACGATAGTAAGGGGTAGAGCTATCACAGCATAGACTGAGCTATACATATAGTTCAATAATCATAAATTTGTGAAAATGGCTACCATGGTGCTTAACAATGGCATGTGGGACACCAAACTGAGCAATCACATGATTGAAAATGAAAATTGCTACAGTTTTGCCATCATCTTTGAATGTATGCATCACATCAGCCAATTTCGTAAAGTAATCAAATGCGAGGATAATAATATACCCATGCCCCCCAACCGAGTGAGGGTTACAGGTGAAAAAAATTATGCTCCATTTTTAAAAAGGATCGATAACTATAATATGGTGAAGAGGAGTTGGAGGCGCTTGCTTCTTGTGATCATAAACCTAGTATTATGGCATTTATTTACTACAATAATGCAATCTTTAAACATTGAAGACCAAAAATAGCCAATGCACGATATCTTTTGGGTAGTGGCATACCAAAAATATAACCACCACATGCTCAAGAATGGAAATCATTTAGTTCTTTTTTAGCCTCTTGAAGAGTTAAGCATCATCGAAATATAGAGTCAACACTACGATGACAATGAGTGTCACCATAAATGTTATATTGCTGGGATTGGTAGTGGATGCGACGATGATTAGTTCAAGGTAACTCAAGCCTAAAAGTTTGGGTTTGAAGATATGTGATGATATCTCCATACCAAGGGTTAGGCACTGGTGGGCTCCAGTATTGCAACAATACTACTGCAACTCTTGGGACTCCCTTCTTTACTTTTATCAATCCAATAGTTCGTAACAAACTTGGAAGCGACGGTGATGTATGCAAAAGTACTAGCTCTTGTCGCAGCTGTCACTTGGTCAGCTGAAACAAGTCCGCTAGGAGCTTAAGCCAACTTCTATGAACTCTAAGAAGAAGCTTTTTAATTGATGGATGAAAGCTAACTCAAAGAAGGCTGCTCTACTTTTAGAAAGAAACTGGAAAGCTGAAAGGAAATGTAAACCCCAGCAAACCCTAATTTTACTAGCTAGCCCTACTGATGCAAGAAAGAGGATGCAAGCTACTGAAAGAGATGCCATTGACTTCTACGAAGGTGAAATACATGTGCCTAAGCTACTTCTACAGTAACATCTAAAAAAAAACATCTTTTTCTATTTTTGAATAAGTTGCCAGAATTATCATGCATGCGATTTAATTGTTTTTGACTGTGCAGAGGTGGATTGGTGAGAGAAAATGCTTGTAGGAGGTTGGGAAGGTTTAGAGAGGGCCTAAGGGGTCCCTAATACCCTTCTAGAAGGTTTCACAGAGTTTGGCTATCAAGAAACCTCATTCGTGAGCTTCTACAGGAAGTCTGCAGGGGTTCTACAGGATGTTCTGGAATTTCTACAGGATGTTTGTAATTTCTACATGATGCTCAGAAATGGGATTTTGGAGGATGGATGGAGAGAGAAATATGAAGGAGAGAGTATGGAGGTAGGACAAGGGTGTGAGGAGGTCCAAGACTTGGTGGATGGAGCTGAGGAGAGATGAAGATGGTTGGATTTGTTCAAAGAGGAGTGAAGCAATGTTGCACAAAAATTAGGGTTATGTGAGAAAATGTGGCAAACGTGAGGCAAGAATCCAAGTTAGGGGATGGATCAGATGGGATTGATGGTGTATGGGCAGATAGAGAAGTGTTGCGGGTGCTCTTCAAGTTGTTTTTCCAACTGAACCAACGAATATCTGTAAAATTAGAGACCTAGTTACATTGACCTAATCCCATCTAGCTAACAGTAAAGAGAATGAACAAAAGCTTATTTGCACTAAAGCCATGTATACTAACTACGCAAAGAAGCAATCCAGAATCGAACATGTAACCAACTTCTACGAATAAAAATCAAACACTAATGGTTGCATGGCGAAGCAAAGATAGTGTTTTTAGTGGCAGCAAGGTCACCTTGATCCCAGCTCCTGATCCCACTGAGGGAGAGGTTAAATCAGAGGTGCTTGATGGCCTTTTTCTGAAGCTTGTCCCTATTAATAACCTTTCAACTCAATCTGAACATCAAAAATCTTTCTAATCATCAACAGTGACCTAGATAAACAGCAAGATTTTATTATACTTAATAGAAATTATTTTGCAAAGACATAAAAAGAAAATAACAGTACATAAGGAATCCTTGGCACTTAGGTTGGGCCCAACCCCAAGAGCTACAGGCTCCTATAAACAACTCAGAGCTGATGCCAAATAGAGCTACTTTTCATTATCCAAAAATAATCATGTCACAAGAAATTTATACAACAATAGCTACTAAAACGAGCTGAGACAATGAGACCACTATGGTGCAAAACCCAAT
Source organism: Pinus tabuliformis (assembly GCA_031772625.1). NCBI lineage: Eukaryota > Viridiplantae > Streptophyta > Pinopsida > Pinales > Pinaceae > Pinus > Pinus tabuliformis. Next base: position 583,427,896 of record CM062814.1, on the reverse strand, counting down.
AGTTCCAAAAGTAAACTATGAAGGCTGAGGCCTTCCTATTTATACACTACGAGGGGCCTAGTAGCCCTCCTTAACTCAAGGGACTCGGCTTTTCAAACTACCAGTAAATAGTGACTCTTTCAAAAGCTGCTCGGCTGCCTTTAGGATTCGTTTTGGTGGCATGTTGAGCTCCGAGTTGAGGGTGGAGATTTCGAGGAAGGGCCATTTAATGCAAGAGACAACCTCCCTACGAATCCTCACCCTTGCTTCCTCAAGCTTTGCTGTCACCTGGCTCATAATTGCTTGGCGTTGCTCCAAAATTTGTCCAAAAAACCTGAAATAACCACGTATTAGCCTCCTTGGTAAAGTGACCACCCTTATTCATTCAAATAACATAAACATACTAAAAAAACATGCATAATCTATGAAAAATGGTGGATTGATCAAGGAAAATTAGGAAAAATGATCCCAATAAGTTACCCAATTCGGGGCTCATCATCGCCCCCCCGCTAAATGGGTTGCTCATCCTCCAAGCAACTAGTCCAGCTCATCATCCGTTATAGCTTTGACCGCCTCCCTCACGTCCCAAGACTCCACGGTGATATCTTCTTCCCGGTCGTGGAATCCTGCTTTCCTTTCCACTTCCTCCCATTACCTGTCTTCCTCCTCTTCCTTAACTCCTTCTCGCAATCCTAGAAGCAAAGGAGGACTGAATTTCAGGCCAATCTGATTGGCCTACATATTTTGCATCAATTTTTTGTAGAGATGTACCCTTGCCAAGGCCTCTCTCATCCTGGTGATAGAGTGGTATTCCTTTATCTTCAAGCTGTGAGGTAGTGTGTTCCATCGCCTTGTGCAGGTGTGCAGGAAGTTTTCTCCCAACAGTCTCTCCATGTCCTCAAAGTGGGCAATAGCTTGAGCCTGTTGCTTAATGTATTCTAGTAAATCCTCAGGGTTGTTGGCCAAGTGCCGGTGGGTGCTTATCACTGCTGAGGGGTCATCCGGCTCTGATATGATCATTAGTGGCTTACTGAGTTCTCTACCTATGATACTGCAAACTTTTGCTACTCTCTTTTCCTCATTAGTCATCCAAGAGGCCATGGCCATAAGTTGGACATCTCCTCTCATAGTGTTGGGATCCCATGCATTCATGTTTGGAAGGGCTAAGTTGTGCAAGTAAAACTCTGATAATTTGGCCCTATCCTCTGATGAACTACTGCCACATAGAGCTACAAATTGATGATAATTTTGGAATGGATTGATGCCCCTTTGGGTCAAGGTGTTGATTTGAAACTGTAACCACTGATCCTTAAGGTATAGGGTGTATGATTTGGTAGGCTGCCTACACTGCAAAGCTTCTATCGCCCAGCTGGCCATGCAGGCCAGTTGGGCCTCCTTTTCTTGTACCTGTTGTTTCAGAGATTGTATCTCTTGGCCTGCTTGCAATTCCTTCTCCTGTGGCTGTCTATTCAATGTCTCAATTTCAGCCTGCAACCCATCTCTCTTTTGCTGTTCATCAGGGGTTTCTTTGTCTGTTTTGGGTTCCTCCTGTTGTTGTTTTTTTCCCAAGATGTGAGGTCTGTCTTCCTTCTTTTGTCCTATAGCAGCTCATTTTCTTCCTGTAGCTTGGCCCGTTGGCTGCTCTCCACATGTAGTACCATAGCCAATTCCCTTCTTGCCTCTTTGATTTCTTCCTCCAGAGGACTTATATCTGCCACACCCTTGGACTTAGCAATCTTCATCCAAGTGTGGGTCCTCACTCTCTCTTATTCTAGTGCAAGGAAAAGTGGCACTGTGAATTTTTGGGGAATGATCTTTCCGGCCTCTAAGAAGTTATAGTAGGAGCCCAAGCTAAGTTGGGGGCTAGGTTCCACAATTTCCTCCACCTTTTCTTCCTCCTGTGGTGATTTAGCTACCTATCCTTCCATTTCTTCAGTCTCCTTTAGCCTAGCCAGTGTTTCTTGTAGAACAGTCTCAGCATCTGTAGAGAGGCCTTTGTGTCCAACATTTTCATTCTTTCTCTCTACGTGGATGTCTTCGGGCTTCCCCGTTCATAAGTGATGGATGCCTTGGAGGGAGACCTCTCCTTTTGTGTATCTAGGGTGTCTACAATCATGATTGGCTCTTTTGACTGTGGCTGGGGTCTGCCAGTCTTTATCCTCATGCTCCTTCTTGCCTTAAAATACATGGAAGGCTCCCTCTTTCGCTTCCATTTTTGCTTTGGAGATGTGCTTAGGGCAGCTAGCACAGCTTCTGCCTCCCCGGATAGAATCTCAGGAGATTTTTCATTCTGTTCCCCTGTTTCCAGACTTCCTGTAGAAAGTCTTGTGTTGACTGTTTTCTAGTTTCCTGTAGAAACTGTTTTCTGGCTTCCTGTAGACATTGTTTTCTAGCTTCCTGTAGAAGTTGTTTTCACTGTTTTGGGTTGCTTAGCTGGGGGTTTATTCCCTTTTAATTTTGTTGTGGTTGTCTTGGTTGTGTCCTCACTTGCTTGGACTTTTTCAGTCCTCTTTCCCTGCTCTGCAATCGTTTCTTCCTTGGTGTTTGTGCCTTTGTTCCACCCACAGTTTTGGGCTCAGCAGCTTGGCCTTTCCCTCGTTTCTCTTCTTTTTCTTTCTATGGTGGTCTATCCTGTGTTTCCTTACCCCTAGCTTTCTCTTCTGCCTCAATGTGATCCCTTTCTTCACTGCTGGATGAAGTGAGTTCCTCGACCAGAATTCGAATATCATCATCCCAGACATGTTGCGGAAAATCTCCTAGGAGAGTGGGACAGTGTAGGTATGGAGGGCATCTTCCACGAGAAGCTTGATAAGCCCATGATGGGCTAGCTGATCTGGTGTCCCTTCCTTCAATTTTGTGCCACACTCAATTAATGATTGTAAGAGGAAATAGAGGATGCTTAACTTTTATTCTGGGGGTATATCCATCATATGTTTGAGTTCACTTAGCAACCGGAAGTGAAACCATAGACAATACTGAACCGCCCCTCACAGGTAATGTATTTCATGATCTGAAGGCTGACCTCGCTCCAAAAAGGATGTAGGCTGGCTCTCCGGACCCCATTCTTATCTTCTAAAAACTGTTCCTCTGGTAGGAAGAATTCTTTCTTGGATTTTTGGCCCAATGCCCTCTCCTCGTTGCTCCAGGGTATCCTTAATGGCAGATCAGTAACCAGACTAATGAGTTGTGGGGTAAGCTTTATGGTCAACCCTCTGAAATTCACAGTGGCCAGTGTCCTTGATTTAGGCTACAGGGACATTAAGAACTCTTCTGTTACCTCATTGTCATGACCTTGAATTCTGTCACAAAAGGTCATCCAATTGGCAAGGGTGAATAGATCCACCACCTTGGGAGTTTCACACAATTTTCTGGAATCTGAGGGTTCCTTCCTGACAAACCCTCCTGCATAGTGAGTGTGCCCTGTTTCAATGCTCCGAGCAGAAAGGGACTGCTGTTTTATGGTTTCTTCTTTCGATCATCAGGACAGGATTTCTCAGGTGTTTGTATTTCAAGTTTGCACCAGTTCCCTGGTTCCAATGCTTTTGTTGCCCAAAACTCGACTGTCAAAAGGGAATTAGGCTTCCACAGACAGAGTGTAGAGCTTAATTTTCATCCCCACCATGCATACAATCACATAAAGTTCACATTCTTCATGCACAGGTTAACCCTCACAGTGGTTTATCATTTCTAGCAGAGGAATTTCTTAACAAGAACTGTGGAGGAGAATTTGACGCAGAACCAACTGAAACATTATGTGTAACACAAAGTCAAACTACTATTCTAGACCCATAGGCAGACTTGCCTCTAATTCTCCTACTCCAGATAGTTCAATTCACCACCTTTCAGTATATACCATGCAGGGAAGAGTGGTTTTCAAGCCTACCTCTTTCGGGACTCTGAATTTGTCGAAGAAAAATCCAGTTGCTCTGCTTTGGAAGGCTATGTTGTGTTTCCTGTAGAGAATCTTCCTGTAGAATGCTTTGTCTGATTCTAGAGGATGTCACGGTGCTTCTAAACGAGCCTGGGACATGGGAGGATTTTTAAACAGGCCGAGAAGCTCAGGCTAACAGACTACAGAGGAGGAGGATGTGTACTTTGTTGAGAACGGTTGTAAGTGTAAATGACAATGGTTAACATGAGTTCTTTGGCTGAGCATTTTTGAATTACGACAAAATTCATGGCGAGGGGGTGAGGTGGCTAGGCCGATCCATTAGCCAATGTCACAACCATCATTCCTATGTGTGTTTCTAACTGCAATTACCTTTCCCCTGCCATTAACTGTCGCCACCCTACCAATCCCGCCGATTCTCCATGATTGGACACTTCCCACGTGTCGACTGCATGTTTCTTTGGTGAATTTGAATGTAACCAAGCTCGTTCGGATCCCACGAGGCCATTTGACTGACTGTGGGTGGCCAGTTGACTGGCCACCGAATTTGTTCACTCCTAACCATTTCACATATATGAAGTTTTCGAAATACAGTCTATGCAATTTGACGAATAAGGTTAGACACTTACCTGTGTGGCCATGGATGTGTGTTGTAGGCTTTAGGACTTGGAACGATGGCTTTTCTCACTGCTGCTTCATGCACAGGTGCTAGACTCCTTCTTTCATTGGTTGACGCTGTGTGCATGGCTTTGGGACCCAATCCTCTGGTTGTAAACGCTGCATGCAACGGCTCTATCCGATTTCAACTGTCGAGGAGGTTTTCATGCCCAAGCGGAGTTTTTCATGTCCCCTATGTCGATTTCAGCTGCTACTGACTCCAGAGTATGTGCTCTAGACAGCTCAGCTGCTACGAGATTCCTGTAGGACATCCTATAGCTGCTTCTCCTCCTAGGATGCATGCTGAAACGAGCAAGGCTTTATTCGCAGATGAAGGGTCCTAATGGAGCTTTGATAGGTAGAGTTTGAAAGCCTTTGTATGCTTTTTTTCACTTGGGAAAAAATTCAATCTGAGGAAAATAGGACTCTTTGTATGACTGTGCAGGAATACATAACCAGATTGTTGCAATGGCAGTAGAAAGAGATGAAACCAGTGATGGATGGAAGAGAGGGGTGGATGCAGGCCTAATCAATAGACTTCAAGCTTTAAATCCCTTTCCAAAATTGAATTTGGCCTACCAGAAGGCTCTACAAGATGTTCCCCATAGAAATGCAGAACTTCCTGTAGAAAGCCCCAAAACTTCCTGTGAAAGCTAAGAACTTCCTGTAGGAGGTTGAATCTCGACTCGAATGTGTTCAAATCCTAGAAAAAGTGAGTGGATATGGAGGGAGTGTCTGTAAGGATGTCTTGTAGCCTGGTACAGACCCATATCCTCGTTTTGCGTGACCTTCTTTATCTGCACTGTATTCCCTGCAACCTGCAATAATTCCAGAGATTAGACCTGTTTCTTCTTTTTCTCTTTTTTCTTCTCTTTTCTTTTTTCCTTTTTCTTTTCTTTATTTTTTCATTTTTTGAGAGACATTAGGGGCACCTCCATGAGGTTTTCACCCCCATTATCTACCCTGGGCGCCTCAGAGAGGTTTTCACCCAATGATCTTTTTCATTCTCTTTTTTTATTTTCTGAGAGACAGCTAGGGCGCCTCCATGAGGTTTTCACTATCACTGTCTGCCCTAGGCGCCTCAGAGAGGTTTTCATCCAGGGATTTTTTTTATTTTATTTTATGATCAAGGTGTGGGCATAATAGAGGCAGAACCCTGCTCTACTACCAGCACATATTTTTCCAAAGATTCAATGAACTCTTGCCTCGAAAGTGGTTTCCTGTAGATTTTCAATCGATGCCCATTGACAAGCATGGGGATGGCTTCTTCATCAATGGTCCAGATAAGGATTGAACCATTATCATTGCATTTCTCCACTGTATATGGTCCTAACCATCTTTTCCTCAGCTTCCCTTTGAAATCCTTGTACCTTGAGCCATACAGCAGTGCCCAATCTCCCGGCTGGAATTGCTTTTCATTAAGGTGTCGGTCATGCCATATCTTCCTCTGGAGTTGAACTACTTCTGAGTGGAGGAGGGCCTGCATTCATTGTTCATCTAATCCATTCAGCTGCAGTAATCTTTCACATTGAGCATGGCTCAAATCTAAGTCCAGCTGAGCTGCCACCCTCAATGTATTGTACTCGAACTCTATGGACAACAAAGCTTTCTTCCCGTAGACCAGCTCATAAGGTGTGAAACCTATTGTAGTCTTCCAAGTCGTGTTGTAGGCCCAGGTGGCCTCAACCAGGCGATCTTCCCAATCCTTTCTACTGCTGTTCACCACCTTAGTCAAAATCCCTTCCAATGATCTATTAGTGACTTCCACCTGCCCATTTCCTTGAGGATGATATGGGGTGGAAGTCCTATGCCTGATCTTGGGATGAGCGAGCAAGTCTTCAATCAGATTAGAGGTGAACTGGTTTCCTTGATCGGTGACTAACTCTCTTGGGTAGCCAAACTTGTAGATGATATTTTCCCTTAAAAACTCAGCCACCTTTTCTTCTGTCGTTGCTTTGATTGCCTTTGTTCCTACCCACTTTTTCAGATAGTCGGTGCACACAATGATGTAATGCCTTTGGTTTGAAGGAGGGTTGATACGACCCACAAAATCCATGCCCACTTCTCAAATGGCTCGAAGGTCACTTGAGGTTGGAGAGGCATTTCATCCCTTCAAGTCGGTTTCCCCATCCTCTGACATCTGTCACACTGGCTGATGTATCTTTTGACATCTTGGTGAAGGGTAGGCCAATAGTAGCCTGCCTGTAGAATTTTGAAGGCGGACATTTTTGCTGCAAAGTGACCTCCACAAGGTGTGTCGTGACAGGTTAGGAGGATGTCAAAGACTTCCTCCTCCCTAACACAACACCTCAAGATTTGATCTGGGCCATGTTTGAACATGTTGCCCTCGATCCAAGTGAATGGGGCACTCTTCCTTACAATATTTTTCTTCACCTTTGAGGATAGATGCAGAGGGAACTGTGCTGAGACCAAGTAATTTGCTATATCAGCAAACCATGGAGAGAGTACTGAGATAGCAAACAGGTGTTCATCTGGCATCTAGTCGTCCACTGTCCCTTCTTCACCTACAGGCAAATCCAATCTAGACAAGAAGTCAGCAACAACATTTTCCTTCCCTGGCTTGTTGACAATAGTCAAATCAAATTGTTGCAACAAAAGTAACCATCTATTGATACAAGCATTTACATCAGGCTTATTCATTAAATATCTAATTGCAACATGATCACTATGTAAAAATGTTTGATAACCAGTGACGTAGTGTCTGAACTTATTAGGGAATGGACTACAGCTAGGAACTCTTTCTCGGTTACAGTATAGTTGATTTATGCCTTGGACAGGTTTTTGCTGACGAAGTATATGGCATATGGTAGTTTCTCTTCAACTTGTCCTAAGGCTGCCCCTATGGATTTGTTCAATGCATCATTGTGGATGTGGAAAGCTAGGGCCCAGTTTGGACCTCTTAAGATCGGGGCAGACACCAGCTTATCTTTCAACTCATCCAGAGCCCCTTGACAATCATCAGTCCATTTAAACTCAACATCTTTCCCTAAGAGGGCAAAAAATGGTGAGGCTAGCTTACTAAAATCTTTAATGAATCTTCTATAATATCCTGCTAAGCCTAGGAAACTCTGAACATCTCTCACCTTTTGAGGAGGTGGGACCTTCCAGATGATAGCAATCTTGTTAGGGTCCACTTGTAATCCTTGCCGAGAAATGGTATGACCTAGCACGGTCCCTTCAATCATCAGGAATTCACACCTTTCGGGAATGAGGGACAGGTTCATCTCAATGCACTTAGTTAGAAATTTTCCGAGATTAGTCAATGCTTCTTGGAAGTTGGACCCATAAGGAGTAAAGTCATCCATATAGATTTCTACCAAATCATGGACCAACTCAGAGAATATGCTCAATATTGCTCTCTAGAAAGTGGCAGGAGCATTGCATAGCCCAAAGGGAAGGACTCGGTAGGCAAAGGTACCCCATGGACAAGTGAAGATGGTTTTATTTTGGTCCTCTAGGGTTATTTGGATCTGGTTATACCCGCTGAACCCATCTAGGAAAGAGAAGAACTTATTCCCTGCCAGTCCATCCAACACTTGATCTATGAACGACAAAGGGAAATGGTCTTTCTTGGTGGATTTGTTAAGTTCTCTGTAATCTACACAGATTCTCCACTTCTCGTTCTTCTTGGGCATGTTAACACCCAGGTTGTTCCCTTTGACTCCTGAGGGAATACGGCTGGGGTAACCACTAACCAAGCTTTGGATTACAGGTTCTAGCCTACCTGTAATCGGAGAGGGCTCTCTCTTTTAGTTTTAACTTTTTTTTTGAAGATTTTAGGCTAGCTGTGAGGTGAGAGCTTTGTTTGAAGTTTTGGTTGAATGATGTCTTCCAGTAGCTGAGATGAGATCTTCAGAAGGCTCAGTCCATTGGGCAATGGAGTCTGTGATTATGGGTTGTTTGAGATATTGAGTAAGATTGCTAAAACTGTAGGGCCAGATTGATATACCATGAAACAAACTTAAAATTTGTGAAAGATGAAATATGTCTAGCCAGTGAGAGGCAACTAAGAGTCTTTCACTAAGCTGGTGATGTGGGAAAAGGATATATCACTCGGGAGCAAGGAAAATTTTAAGGATGGAAAATTTTCTTGAAGTTTAAAACATTGGCGAATCTCACTAATCCCTAATATGCAAATTATAAATGTTTATTGATATATTTGTAAAATTAATCAAATTTATAATTATTTTATATATAGTCTCTATATAATGTTGGCGATTTTTAAGGTAAAATAATTTTATATTCTAAAATTTGGGCGAATCGTCTTTTATAAAATTGGAAATTGGCGAATCTTTTTTGTGGAAAAATCATGGAAAATTAGCCCATTGGGCGAACATTAGCCCCTAAAATTTTCCATGCTCGGGAGCAGCTTTGAATTCCTGAATAATACTCACTGTGAAAGTTTTAGTATGAAGGTGAAGCAACTAAGAATTACACTTTCATAGCTAATACTGAAGGAAACATTCATAACAGCATAGATTGAGTTCAGGGTGTTTAATGGACAAATCCTGAAATATTCTTTTTCTGTGCTATTAAACTGTGAAATATAGAGCATGAGCGGATTATGATAGAATGAAATACATAACAAGAAGGTTTAGGAAACTTATTGTGCCATGAAATATGCAGGAATCCTGTAGCAGTAAGCAATCACACAACAACACATCAAAACAACTCAGAACTTTAGAAATTCCATCAGCTCCCTGTATTAAAAGTCTGAAATTTACAGCATAAGTTCTCCAGAAGAAAAATCAACAACCCCAACAAGCTTATGCGAGGGGATATATATACAATAAGTTTTACAAAATATCTGAATAGTGAGTCATTTTCTCAATAACTGCGTTCACCAACTTTTAGAATAGCAGATGAGAAAGTTATTGCTATCTTAAATATACAATGAATACCCTTCAGTTTGTCAGAAACATTTTTGACTTTTGGAGACCACTGAGTCAGTTGGGCACTTTGTATTAACTCTGAATGATAAGCTCTTTATTGCTTTAACTTGCTGTAGCTTTCTCAGCCCTGTCATCGGCATCTGGCAGTGTTGCTTTAGTGTCCAAATTTGTTTGCTGAGTTGGCTCTGTCTAGTCCTCTCCAGTCGTAAATGAATGTATCAATTTTCTGAACATGATGATACAAGTTTTGATGAAAATCTGTTTTTCACAGCAATGTCTGTATCATGCTTGTCCACCATTCCTGAGTAGGCAACTGATGTCTCAAAATTGTGCCTAATGTTTCATATGCCTCAGTATATTTGTAGTAGTTAGGAGGCACTTCAAACAGATGTCTGATCTCATTCATGATAAAAAACAAATTTTCTATTCTGTCATAGAGGCTCTGCCCAGATGCAGGCCCTGTTTCCTCTGGGGTACTTGATCCTGCAGTGATCTGATTTGTAGCAAATGTGTTTACCCTCTTGGCATAGTTTTCATGGGATAGCAACCTACCTGCACTGTTTAGTAGGCTGGGAAGGCCTCTGTTATGCAATGCTGTAAATTTTTCTGTGAACTTGTTCACCTCTGTCTGCATTTCCTGACATCTTCTATCCAATGTTTGCACAAGACTTCTTAAAGTGAGGACCCTCTTCACCAGTAAGATGGTGTCAGTTCTGTTGAGGATTCCTATTGCTGCCAGCTGAGGGCTTGTGCGGTTGTTCAGGACATTGATCATCCTATTGGCTATCTCAGGTATATTGCCTAGAGATGCCCTTGCTCTCTGACTTTCCTTGTGGGCCCTGCCTATGAGATCCATGTGCTCATGAATGGTTTCTATATACTGTCATTGATCTGTTATGGATTGACCAATATTGGCCCATAGGACTTTCTTGATTTCTGCCACCACTTTGTCAAGAGAGAGCTCTTTCTCCAACTCTTTTATCCTTTTCTCAAGAGCCTTCACCTCTCTTGTTTTTTCAGCTACAGTTTGCTTTGATTTGTCATATTTTTCATTAAGAGTAGCCAATTTTTCCTTGGCCTCATTTAGCTCTGCCATCTGGGCCTCTAGAACTGGAATCTCCTTCATCATTTTCTGCATATCAAGGTTCGATGCCTGTTCTGATGTTGTTGCTGGTGCTGATGTTGATGGGCCTGTCCCAGCTGTTTGTCCTGTGGGAGGACTGATAATTTGAGGAGGTTCCTCAAGGTTGATCACTGGCTGAGGGGGCTGAGATGTCTGGCCTCCTTCTTTCTGCTTCAGGGCTGCCTGTAATGCAGCCTCTGTTTCTACCAATTTCCCTTATGTTTCCACCAATTGTTTGTGTAGAGTTAGTAGCATGGTTGCTACATCTTGGTCCTTTCTCTGCTGAGCAACATCTTCTGTTTGAGGGTGAAGGGTTGCTGGAATCTTGACCATCTTCCTCAAATCTGCGTTATCTACCTCTTTTACCTTTAGCAATGCCTGTACAGCTTTGGGATCACTTGGGTCGTGCCCAAGCTCTATAATGATGTCTTCCAAAGACCTAATCCTGTTGTCTTTGGCTTGAGAGGATGCTTTCTCCAATTCTAATTGGGCAGTGATATTATGGAGACTATTTTGAAATTTTTGCGCAAGATAGGTCTTATCTGCAAGAGTGGAATATACCATCTCACCCATTTGCTTATGAAGTTCTATCTGGTCCATTGGGTGGATGTCTTTTGAAAATACCTCAAGGTTGGTCCTTATGTAATCTGCAGCTGACTGTGGCTGCAGCATAGTAGGCATGAAATGACTCATAGTCACCTTCCCCTCTGTTATGTCATATGCTGACATAAGCCTCTGCTGGTTTGTGGGAGCCATTTTGAGTAGATGATTGTATAGCTGGAGTCTAACTGGCTCATTCCTCTTCTTGATGTCAATGAATTGTTACTTTATACTGGATTCTGCCCTCCTTTGCTGGCTTGAGGAGCTTACCTCTCCTCCAAGTGGTCTTTCTTGTTCCTGTTGGAAGGAACTGGCAGATGCTTCCATGCTAGGGGGCCCATACCCATGGATGGTCCAATAGGCATCTCTTCTTCAGAAAGATGATTTAATCTTTGCCTTTTCTCCCCTTGTTGACTTGTTGATGTAGTGAGGGGAGTTTCCTGCTCTCTATCCCTCTTCCTGGTTCTCTCTTCATTTAATGGAGTTTGGAGCACCGAGGCCTCCACTACTGTTTCCTGCCTTGGAGGCACACTTTCTTGAGCCTGCTACTCTGTAGATATTGGGGCCTCAGCCATTTCCTCTTGCTATTTGGGCTGCTCTTTCTGTTGTTCTGTTGTTGGTGGTGGCTGCTCCTGTTCCATCTCTTTTCCTTCACCTGTGTTGGCTGCCTGAGGAGTAGTTTGAGCTGCCTGCTGGGGGGGATGCAGAGGATGAGGTAGCTGCTCCAAGTTGAATTTGATAAGGAGAGGAAACCTGCCCACAATTTTCCAAGTCAGTTTCCTTCTCAAGATTCTTTGCTTCTTTTTGTAGTATTTCCTCTTTAGTACTTGCCTCTTTTAATGTGCCCTCTTTCCATCTTAACAGATTTGCATATTTTTCAATATAAGGCAGCCTGACATGATCATAGCTAGCCAACTTATACTTGACCCTTCTAAGGCTAATGAAATGATTGGGATCATAGGGTATCCATAGGAAACTGGTTTGCAACCCGAGGCGCTGCAGGATCTTATCTGCCTCTTGCCATACCTCTTCTCTTTTATTATAAATGAATGGGCCTAGCTGATTTCTGACTTTTAGTTGCACCTTCTTATTTTTGCTGTGGAAATGGACCATGTCTGCATTTCCAAACTGTCTGAAATACTCTTGAAAAGAGTCTCATAGGGACATATCTTGGTAGCCTATATGGGGCTAACTCACAACCATATATTCTGATTACTGTATGGTGTTGGTAAAAGTACTAATCCCCAATGTTGTAGGCCTTTGAGAGCTGGAGGATCCTTTGCATCTCATCTGTTAATCTTGGAGGAGGATCACTCAACAGCAAGGACATGGCTAGATGGATAAACAGGTCTATGAATTCACAGTAGTTATATGGTGAAAAAGATATGTGATGGAAAACTGAAGACCAAAATACTACAGACCTTTGGTTCCCTTGGGCATCAAGTTTCTTGAGAGTAATAGGGAAGCTATCAGGCTGATAGAATAGAAACAGGTGATAGATGTAAGAAGTGTATCTGAATATCCTTTCCCTCTCTAGATTCATCAATTGCTCATGAATCTTATTGGCAATGTAGGCAGCATAATCATAGTGAACAGCAGGAGGCTTTCCAGGGGAGAAGATGGACAACATTGCCAGAATGGTTTCATCAGCATCCTCAGATGACCTGTAACCCAGGACATAACTGATCATATCCACAAGAATCCTACCCAACTCATCGAAATATAAATTTCCTATGGGAGGAGTCCTCACAGTTTCAGAGCCTGATTGAATGAATAATTGATTGATCTTTAAAATTTGGGCACTAGACAGCTTGCCTCCTTTCTTTAGCAAGTCCATCATGGAGAGAGGAGTCAATGGTTTTCTAGTATGAAAGTGCAGCATTTCATTTATGGCCTCAGGGGTGACATGGAACAAAACTAAGCCTGAGGAATTGAGGACATCTCTCTGACATGGGTCATAGTTGGCACTACATCTATGTATCAAGTCTGGGAGGATATTGACTTGAGGGAGATTGAAAATGGGCAAATTGGAGTCCCAAATCCCTAGGATATCATTTCCACTGAGATGCTTGGCTTTAAGGTCATTGAGTACATGAATGTGGTATTTGCTGTAGTCTGGGATTCCCTCTGCCATTTGGTAGTCTCTGTCAGCCAAGGGCAGCCACTCTAGCTCTCTTTGTGGGGCATTTAGAGGTGTTACATTCAATTCCACTGGGGTTTCCATGGTTTAATACTTTGAATTGTATTTGAACTTGTTTTTTTGGGCATAACGATACAAAGCAATGAATTTTGCAGTAGCAGGGCAATTTACAAAGGAAACAGGGTGAATTATGGTGAAAACAAGTTGAAATGCTCCTGAAAAAGGTTTAATGAGCAAATGCTGGGACTTAAGAGTTGTTTTCCCGGTGGACTTGTGTAGCAAAGGTTTTAGTTTGCGAATGCGCAAACAGACTATAAACTTGTGGAGATTGGACACAATGGGGACTTTTGCAAGTAAAATTGAGTTTACAGTGTGGAGAAAGACCAATGGTTCCTGAAGATTTGTTGAACTTACAATGCTTTTTCCTTTTCTTAATTTGCTCAGAGAACTATGGGAAAAACCAGGCGCGGAGGGGAAGCTTTGATAAATACCTGGTAAACTCGGGCAATGGTGGCAATGCAGGCGAATTGAGGGTGCCCACGGTCTCTAAAATCAATTTCTGCAGGTTGGCGGCGAGAACGTCGTTATATTTCATGCAGGAGCACAATAGTCTTTTGGTGAACAAATGAGAAAAAACGCGATTTTTGGCGAAAATATTGGAAATTTTGGGCTTCTGGCGCGTTTTTTGGATGACGTCAGCATGACATCATCGGGTGGGGTCGGGTACGGAAAGGTGACGTGGTGGCCTGTGAGTGGTCCATGGGGACTGATGAGGTGGCAGACAGCGTGGAGCAAAGGCAGGCCAGCCGCTGATGCGAGGTCAACATGGCATGATGTGGGCATGACGTGGGCAGGCGGTAAACAAAAGGGGTAAGTGGTTCCATCGGACCGCTTATAGTACGGGAGCGGTTTTGGCAGGCGGCCTCCCGATACAACGCAGGGATGACGCGTGGCACTGCCCTGACATCATGGTCTGACACTTTTCGGGAGGTAACGTATCGCCATCGGGGGCGGTCCGATATCAATGTGGGCCGTCGGATGGGAAAGCCCAGATCCGACGGTTGACGGGGCGCAAAGGTGATAGGACAATACGGCGGGACCCGGCGGTATTATTTTAATGATTTCTTTTGTTTTTTGTGAAATGCGCATCGTAACAAAAACTTTGGATAGGCGGCAAAAGTGGGTTTTTAATAAGGTTTTTGCAAATAGTGCGGGTAAAGCATTTGTGAAGGGGTTTGTAAGGGGATAAGGGTAGGATTTAGGTTATTAAACCAACCAGGGGTTAGTTTAATCCCTGACTTTAAACAAACCACCTACAACAAGACTTTGCTTCTGCATGGTTTTCCAATATTTGAACATATGGCTATAATGCCAAAGGGGAGGGATATATACATATTTTGGGTTTTTTATACACAATAGTGCTATAGTAATAGGGAAAGGGGAACATAGGGAGTTAAGTGTAGATAGAGTTAATAGTTAGTATTGGAGGGGAATGTGGAAGAGAGGAGGCAAAGACTAAGTTGTTAGGGAACAGACTTAGTTAGGAGAGTAGATCAAAATGAAAAGATTTTTACACAAGAAATGTGGCTCTTTATGCTACAAGGATCAATTAAAATGAGTTTGACTTCTCCAATGAACAAAGGTGGTATTGGGGTGTTAGCAAGGATTTTGATGGGGATGACTGGGGAGTTAGACATGCTTCACTTTGTTGCTACAAAGCTGCTGAATAGGAAGATCTGCACTGGCCACCATGTGTTTCCTTTGCTTAGGCCAGTGATATGAAAGAAATCATGCTTCTGCAACCTCATCTACCTACCCATTCTATTGCCTAGCATTTTTTGTTACTTCAGGGAGGGTGCACTTAGACTTGCAAACCCTCATGTGCCTTTTTCTTTTCCTTTGGCATTTCCTTTTGATTTTCTATCTAAGGCTAGCCTTATTACTTCCAAGGCCCCAGATTAAACAGTTGGGAACCTTCATTCTCTACCTAACTACTTATCTGCCAAGATTGAACAGTTTGGACAGATTTCTTTCTCTAGTCTACAACAAAAAATTGAGATATGGCATGACCCAGCTTAGACTGTTGGATCACCCATTCAGGAGTAGGACAGCATCAAACAACTGCAGATAGGTGTTTTCCACACAAATATGAGATCTTTGCACCATCAAAGTAGATCATATTAGCACTTCCCCTGCCAATCATGAAAAATGAAACCTATTGGTATAGGTAGCTAACAGGGCACAAGCACTAGAGGTGAGACCCACTCACTATCGGAGATAGGGTAGATGAATCCTACATCCAACAATTTTTGCAATTCTTCTTTGATAATGTCTTTAAGGGCTAGATTCATTCTCCTCTGAGGTTGCCTGACTGGTTTACAATCTTCTTTAATGTAAATGTGATGGGTATAGAACGAAGGGTGGACTCCTTTCATCTCCTTATAGCTCCAAGCGAAAGCATCCAAGTGATTGTTCAGTAAGCTACACAGCTCCTTCTCCTGGGAGGGAGATAGGGAGGAGCTAATCTTTAAAGTCCTTTCGGGGCCAAACTCCACATTCTTAACTCTAGGAGAGGTCGGATCAGTCACACAGAGGTCCACTAAAGTGCTGACTTGGGTATCTTCCACCAATTCCTCTAAGGACAGTGCATTGAGAGGTGGATTTTGAATCAAATTCTCAATCAAATCATCCTCAGTTTGAGGGCCTGCCTTAGTGGTTTCTACTATGAAAAATGGTGCAGAGTAGACCTCATCCTGATCTCCCTCTTCCAACCAGAGCAGTAAGTCATGTTCTAGCAGAGGTTGGGCAGGAGGGTATAGGACTAGTTGCTTGGACATAGGCCCATTCTTGATGGTCATGCTTCTAGATCGACAACTGATGTAAGCATCCACAGTGGCTAACCACAACCTTCCCAAAATGAGGGGGTATCCAGTGAGCTTTTCCTTTGGCTGAAGGACCAAGAAGTCTGCAGGGTACTCCCAATAGTCAATAGAGACCAAGAAATATTCCACAATCCCTTCGGGAGTCACGGTGGAGTGATCTGCTAACTGCAGGGCTGTTGAGGTCATCCTTAAGGAACTCTGAAGGTTGAGTTTAAGCATGGTGTCCCTGGTAATCACATTAATGGAAGCCCCTAGATCAATCAAGGTATTGGGGATTATAGTGCCATTGATGTGGGCATCGACTACATGACTCCCAGGGTCCAAATACTTTGGACAGATTACTTGCCCCAACATTAGATCGGACAGTTGTCCTATGACATTGATAGTCGGGGCATCTCTTTTTCGCCTACCTGGTGCCTAAAACACTTCTCCTTAATCAATTTGTTGCATATTGGTACATCTTTTATGGCGTGGAGAAGTTGTATTTTCACACACAACTGTTTAAGTTATCAGGGAAGTTCAGTCTCCTCTGGGTTTGGTTACGTGTGTTAACACCCAGGTTGTTCCCTTTGACTCCCAAGGGAATACGGCCGGGGTAACCACTAACCAAGCTTTGGATTACAGATCCTAGCCAAACTGTAATCAGAGAGGGCTCTCTCTTTAACATTTATCTCTGTTTTGTGAGGATTTTAGGCTGGTAATGAGTTCAGTTTTTGTTTGAGGTTTTGGTTGTGAACTATTGATTGAGAAGGGCATGAAATGTTTGAGGGATTTCTAGTCCATTGGGCATATGGGGTCATAAATTGGGTAGGTCCTGATGTCTGTGATGGAGAAGGATTTACTGTAGAGCTAGACAGCTATTCATGATACAAATTTTGGTTTATAAATGAAACAGAGTGAAATGGAAACTTATATATAGTGTCACTCAAGTTGAGAAAGGGCATAATCTGTTCAGTAGCATCTAAGAATCACTGCACAGAAACTGTCAAATATTTATAGTAATTTGGAGCATTTAAGAATTCCAATTTAACAGATAAACCTGAAGATAACATTTATAACAATGGAAGATTGAATTCAGGGTGTCTCCATGGACAAATCCTGAGTTATTCTTCTTCTTTCTTGTTGAGATTAGACCACATATGTGAGAAATGAAATACACAAAAATACAACACAGACAGAGATAGAGAAACTTATTGTATCAAGCTATAGCACTAGAATTCTGCAGCATTCAATGGTTCCAACACAGCATACATCAGAAAGACAATCTCTGAACTCTTGAAACTTCTTTGTATTATCTCTCCAAAAATACAGCCAAGTTCTCTTTTTTGAACAAGTAACAACAATCCCTGCAAGCTTATGCGAGGGGGAATATATACAATTAGTTCCACAAATATCTGAACCGCTGAGTCATTTTGATAATTAAATATGCTCACCAACTTTACAAAATAGTAGATAAAGAAGTTATTACTGCTCTTAAATACAAAATGAATGCTCTTTAATTCTGTCAGAAGTCCTTTTTGACCTTTGGAGGCCACTGAGTCGGTTGAGCGTTCTGCATAAATGCTGAATGATGTGTCTTTATGGCTTTGTCATGCTGTAGCTTTCTCGGCCCTGTCATCTGTAACTGTCAGTGCTGCTTTAGTGGCCGAATCTTTCTGCTGAGTTGGCTCAGTCCATCTTTCTTCAGTCATACTGAATGCATCAAATTTTCCTGTACATGATGACTTATGTTTTTTGATGAAAAATTTGATGAAAGGCTTTTGATTACAGTATCAACTGTATCATTTTGGTCCACCATTCTTGTGTGGGCAATTGATGTCTCAAAATTGCATCCAAGGTCTCATCTGCCTCTGTATATTTGTAGAAGTTTGGAGGCACTTCAAACAAATGCTTGATCTCATTCATAATAAAAAATAAATTCTCTACTCTATCATAGAGATTTTTCCCAGATGCTGGCCCTGTTTCTTCTGAAGTACTTGGTCTTACAGTGATCTGATTTGTAGCAAATGTGTTGACCCTCTTTGCATAGTTCTCATGTGAAAGTAGCCTACCTGCGCTGTTCAGTAAGCCAGGAAGACCTCTGCCTTGTAGTGCTGCAAACTTGTCCATGAACCTGTTTACTTATGTCTGCATGCCCTAGCTTCTTCTTTCTAGTGTTTGTACCAGGCTTCTTAATGTAAGGACCCTCTTTATCAGCAAAATGGTTTCAGTTCTGTTGGGAATTCCCATTTCCGCCAGCTGAGGACCTGTACGATTATTGAGCACATTAATCATTCTATTGGCTACCTCAGGCATGTTGCCTAGAGATGCCCTTGCTCTCTGGACTTCTCTGTGTTCTTTTCCTATGAGCTCCATTTGCTCATGAATAGTCTCAATGTACTGCCACTGATCTGTGATTGATTGGCCAATGTTGGCCCATAAAACTGTCTTAACCTTAGCCACCACTTTGTCAAGGGTGAGCTCCTTCTCCAGCTCTTTTATCTTCTCCTTAAGGGCCTTTATTTCCCTCCCTTTTTCTGCCACATTTTTCTTTGACTTGTCATATTTTTCATTGAGCTTAGCCAAATTCTCCCTGGCTTCATTTAACTCTTCCATTTGGGCTTCTAGGGCCTGAATTTCATTCTTCAGCTTCTGCATATCAAGGCTTGGAGCCTGCTCTGTTGTTGGTGCTGATGTAGATGGTGCTGCCTGAGCTGTCTGTTCTGTAGGAGGAGCACTAGTTTGAGGGGGTTCGTCAAGGTTGATTATTTGTGGAGGGGGATGTGATGTTTGGCCTACTTTCCTCTGTTGTAGGGCTGCCTACAGTGCTGCCTCTGATTCTCCCAATTTCTCCTGTGTCTGGATTAGCTGTTTGTATAACGATACCAGCATAGCTGCTGCATCTTGGTCATGTCTCAGCTGAGCAACCTCTTCCGTTTGTGGGTGAATAGTTGCTGGGATCTTAACCATTTTTCTTAGTGCTGCCATATCTGCATCTCTTAGCTTCAGCAGTGCTTGTACAGCCTTGATGTCCTTGGGATCATGCCCAAGTTCTATGATTATATCCTCTAAAGCTTTGATTCGGTTGTCCTTTGCTTGAGAGGATGCTTTCTCCAACTCAAGTTGGGCAGCTGTATTGTTTAGGCTATTTTCCAGCCTAAGATTTACCAATGTTTTGTCTGCAAGAGTGGCATACACCATCTCACCCGTTTGCTTATGCAATTCAATCTGATCCATAGGGTGGATGTCTTTTGCAAGGACCTCAAGGTTGGTCATTATGTAGTTTGCAGCTGACTGTGGCTGCAGCATGGTTGGCATGAAATGACTCATTACCATTTTGCCCTCATGTACATCGTATGCAGACATCAACCTCTGTTGGTTTGTAGGGGCCATTTTCAACAAGTGATTATAGAGCTGTATCTTGAGTGGCTCATTCCTCTTTTTGATATCAATAAATTGTTGTTTGATGCCTGCTTCAGCTCCCCTTTGGTGGCTTGAGGAGCTGACTTCTCCTCCAACTGTCCTTTCATGTTCCTGCTGAAAGGAACTTGCAGATGCTTCCATGCTTGGTGGGCCCATGCCCAAAGATTTCCCAATAGGCATTTCTTCCTTAGAGAGGGGATTCATTCTATGCCTTTTCTCCCCTTGACTTATAGATGTGGTGAGGGGAGTCTCCTGCTCTCTATCCCTCTTCTTTCCCTTTTCTTCTTTTTGTGGAGTCTGTAGTACTGAGGCCTCCACTGTCTTTTCTTTCCTAGGGGGCACATTCTCTTGAGCATGTTGCTCAGTGGATATTGGGGCTTCAGGTGTTTGTTCTTGATGTTGTACTTGTTGCCCCTCCTTTCGCCCTCCTTCTTGCTGTTCTACCTGTTTTCTGCTTGCTTTTCTGCCATAGGAGGTGGCTGTTCTTGCTGATGTGCTGTTGAAGATGATGCAGCTGCTCCAAGCTGCCTTTGGTATGAAGAGGAAACTTTCCCACAAGTTTCCAAGTCAGCCTCCTTCTCAATATTTTTTGCTTCTCTTTGTAGTATTTTCTCTCTAGTCATTGGCTCTTCTAGGGTGCCCTCTTCCCAACTTAGTAGATTGGCATATTTCTCAATATGAGGCAACTTAATGTGAGCATAGCCACCCAATTTATGTTTTATCCTCCTGAGAGAAATGAAATGGTTAGTGTCATAAGGTACCCATTTGAAACTAGTTTCTAATCGGAGACCCTCTAGGATCATATCTGCTTCCTTCCATCCCTCCTCCCTTATGTTGTAAAGGAAAGGGCCTAGCTGGTTCCTGACTTTTAGCTGCACTTTCTTGTTTTTACTATGGAAATGGATTTGGTCTGCATTTCCAAACTGTCTGAAATATTCCAAGGCAAATAGTCTCATAGGGACATATCTTGGCAGCCTATAAGGGTTCAGCTCACAGCCATATACTCTGATCACTGTATGGTGTTGGTAAAAATACCAATCACCAATGCTGTAGGACTTAGAGAGATGGAGAATTCTTTGCATTTCCTTGGTTAATCTCGGAGGAGGAACACCATATAACAAAGTCATTGCTGGATGAATGAAAAGGTCTATGAATTCACAGTATGTGTATGGTGAACGGGAGGTGCAATGAAAAACTGAGGTCCAAAATACTACAGACCTTGGATTCCCCTGGGCATCAAGTTTCTTGAGGGGAATGGGGAAACTGTCTGGTTGATAAAATAGGAACAGATGATAGATGTATGAGGTGTATCTGAACACCTTTTCCCTTTCTAGATTCATCAGTTGCTCATGAATCTTGTTTGCAATATATTTAGCATAGTCATAGTGCACAGTAGGAGGCTTCCCAGGAGAAAATATGGACAGCATGGCCATTACGGTATCATCAACATCTTCAACTCCCTTGCAGCCCAGGACATAGCTAATCAAATCCACCAGCATCCTCGCCAAGTCATTGAGATATGGATGTCCAATAGGAAGTGTTCTCAGAGCTTCAGAGATTGGCTGAATAAATAACTGATTAATTTTGATGATTTGGGCACTGGACAGGTTCCCCCCCTTCTTTAGTAAATCTAACATGGAGAGAGAAGTCAATGGTCTTGTAGAATGAAAGTTGAGCATTTGATTTATGGCCTCAGGGGTGATATGGAACAAGAGTGCACCTGAGGGATTGAGAAAAGCTCTCTGACATGGATCATAGCATTCACACCATCTATGGATCAAGTCTGGAAGTACATTGACTTGAGGGAGGTTGTAAATGGGCAAGTTGGAGTCCCAAATCCCTAAAATATCAGCTCCACTGAGGTGTTGAGCTTTCAATTCATTTAGCATATGAATATTATACTTAGAATTTATTGGGAACCAGTCTAACATCTGATAATCAGTATCTCCTAGGGCCTTCCATTCTAACTCTCTTTGTGGGGCATTCAGAGGTTGAATATTCAGGGCTACTGGCGTTTCCATGGTTAAGTAGTGCTATGACTTGTATTAGAACTGGTGTTACTAAACAAAGCAACACAGAGGAGTATTTCTGGAATAGAGAGGTGAATTGCAAAGGAACAGAGGGAAAATGGTAGTGACAACAATTGAAATACTACACAGAGGACTGATAGAGCAAATGGCAGGCCTGAAAAAACTCTCTTCATGGTGAATTAGAGCAGCTCGGGTCTTTAGTTCATGAATGCGCGAACCAGCTGTAAATTAAGGTAAATTTCGCTAAATGCAGGTTCTGCAACGGAATTGTGACCCAACAGTTGAAAATAGGTACTGGTTGCTGGAGTTTGCTGGTAGGTACAGTGTTCTTCACTCGTTTTAAGCTATATTTGGAGAATTATGGACAAAACCAGGCTCAGAGGGAATGATTTGGATAAATACCTTGCATTTTGCCGGCAATGGTTACAAATGCAGGTGTAATGGACGTGCCCACCATCTCTGTAGCGATTTCTGTAGGTTGGCGCTTGTTTGGTCGTAAAATGCATGCAGGGGAGCAATAGTTGTTTTTGCAAAAAGTGAGAAAAACACGGTTTTTTGGCGAAAATATGGATTTTTGGAACATTGGCGCTTTTTTTGGATGACGTCAGCATGACATCATCAGGTGGGGTCAGGGTCGGGTGACGTCAGTATGATGTCATCGGGTGAGGTGGCAAGCTGTGAGTGGTCCACGGGGATGCGTAGCTGGCGGACATGTCGGAGTGCTGGCGGGCGGGGGCGCTGATGCGGCGGTGAGGTGGCCTGATGTGGGCATGACGTAGCAATGGCGTAGGCACGACAGGACCAGCGGTAAACCAGAAATGGTAAATGGTATTTCTCGGACCGCTATTGATACGGTCGTGGATTTGTCAGAGGGCGACCCGAGAGAATTTGGGGGTGATGCGTGGTGGAGGCCTGACGTCACCCTCTGACAGTTTCTCGGGCGATAAAGGCAGTACATCGGGACCGACCCGATATGGATAAGGGTTGTCAGATGAAGATTCCCGGATCTGACGGTTGACGGGTCATCAATTTGTCAGGGCGATACGGCAGCAGGTGGGAGAATAAAATAATATTTTTTGTGAAATTCGCGCCCGACGGAAACTTTAGAAAAATGGCTTTTCAAACTGTGTTACAGGCAAAATGATTTATGTGCGGATTTATTAACAAAGCTGGATTAAGGTTATTAATCCAAGCTGATCTTGGATTAATCCCTGGATTAATTTTTGGCGCTCTTTGGGTCGCGTTCTAATGTTTTAACACTTAAACCCTTTAAAACCAAACTTAGAGCTATAATGCTCGGGGAAGGGGATACATAGTTATTTTTGGGGTTTTTTTGCATAATTCACATAGTAATAAGGGGAATAGGGGGTATAGGGAGTTACATAGTAAAATGTTAGGGGTTAATATGAGTGGAAGAGGTGGATTGAGAAGTGGAAACTCTGAGTTTTATATGGAATCAACTTAGTTTAGGAAGTAGATCAAAATGAAAAGAATTTTAGACAAGAAATGTGGCTCTTAAAGAAATGAAAACCAACACAAGACCTTGGTTACTTTCATGAACATGGCTGGCAATGGGATGTTAGCAATGCATGTGAGGGGGGAGATTAGGAAGTTAGACATGCTCCATTGTGTTGCTGCAAATGATAGGGAAGAGGAGCTTCTCTTATCCATTGATGCTTCCTTTATGTTAGACCAGCAAAATTTAGTTGAAAGGAATGACATTTCTGCAACCCCATCTACCTACCTAGCATTTTTTGTTTCTTCATGGAGGGTGCACTTAGACTTGCAGACCCTCATGTGCCTTTTCTTTTCCTTTGGCTTTTTCTTTTGATTTTCTATCTAGAACTACCCTTATTGCTTCCAAGGCCCCAGATTAAGCAGTTGGGAACCTTAATTCTTTACCTAACTAGTGGTCTACCAAGATTAGACAGTTTGGACAGACTTCTTTCTCTATTCTATAACAAAAAATTGAAGCATGGCATGATCCAGATTAGGTTGTTGGACCATCCATCAAAATTGAGTCAACATCAAGCTTATGTACACACATTGTCTTCTCTTGGAAATATGGGATCTTTGCATCACCAAAGCAGAGCATATTTGGAACTTTTATTTGCCCATCATGAAATATGAAACCTATTGGTATAGGTATCTAACAGTGGCTCCACATGGGGATGGTTTTTCTTCTTGAAAGACCAAGAACAGCAGGTCAGAATGCCTTGGCCCTTTGACTTCTCTTTACCAAAACTTGGAGTTTTTCTTCCTTGAAATCTCAAAATTGGAATCTATCATACTTGTGGACCTTGCTGAACTAAAGCCTTTTCCTGATTCTGCAAGACCTTTCAAACTGAGCTATTCACATGCTGAAAGAAAACATTATATACAACAAATTATGTACAGGGCAACAACCATGCTATATACATGGAGAGTAGTCAAAATAGTGCTTCAACATCCTGCCATTCACAGGACCTTCATCCAAATCAGTTTCATCAAGACTTTTAAGAAAGTAAGTATTGTTTCCTTGCACTGCTTGGATAACAAATGGTCCTCTCCAAAGGGAATCAAACTTTCCATGTTTTCCTTTATCTTCCCTTCTTGAATCCCACTTGAGGACTTTGTCCCCAATGTTAAAGTCTTCAGCCTTAGTCCTTCTGTCAAAAGATTTCTTTAACTTTTCTTGTAAAACTTGAACTCTGTTATAGACTTGGTCTCTAGTTTGCTGCAAGCATACCATTTGATTGATCCTTCTTTGTATGTCATTGGGCTCAGCTTGACTTTCTTGAAGTAGTTTCATAACAGGGATCCCTAGTGATGAAGGAAATTTGGCTTCTAATCCATAGACTAACTCATATGGGCTGACCCCAATAGATCTCTTGGTTGTTAGTCTATCTGCCCATAAGGCATTGATAAGCTTCTTATGCCAGTTCTTCTTATTTTCTTCCAACATCTTCTTTATGATGTTTATAAGGATTTTATTTGATGATTCAGCTAGGCCATTTCCTTGAGGGTAGTATGCAGTAGAACGGCCCAAAGTAATGTGTAATTTGTGAAAAAAATTGACCATATTCTTGGATCTAAAGGCAGCAGCATTGTCTGTTATGATCTTATCAGGACAACCAAATCTAGACAATATGTTATTCTCCAAAAACTGAATGATTGTTGAATCATTTGCCTGTCTACATGGGATGGCCTCAATCCATTTGGTGAAGTAGTCTGTGGCTGTGAGGATCCATCTATGTTGGCCTGAGGATGAGGGATGAATTTCCCCAATGAAATCCAAGCCCCATTGTTGAAAAGGTCTTTCTGTTGCAATAGGCCTCAAAGGAAGTGGCATTAACTTTCTCTTTCCCTCAAACACTTGGCATTTATGACATGAAGTGGTAAATTTTTTGACATCAGAGAAAACAGTGGGCCAATAATAACCTGCCCTCAATATCTTATCCACAGTGGACTTCCAGTACAAATGTCCACCACAATCACCTGCATGAAATTCTTTCATGACATTGTTAGTCTCGTTCTCAATTAAGAAGTTTAACAATATACCCTCATGGTTTTTCCAAAGCAAATTACCATCCATGACACAAAATCTTGAAGCTTTCATTTTTAAGAACCTACATTTAGTTCTGGACAATCTTGGGGGAGCACACAGGTTTTGTAACACATAACATATATCAGAATACCAAGAGGATTTTTCAAAGGCTACATTGATCTTTGGAGTCGCCAGCTCCGGTTCATTGTCCAGTTGGTTAATGTCTAAGGCTTGAAAGTTTGCTTCTGTCATTAGTTTGGCAAAACCTTTCCCTTTTATCAGTTTTGTAGGTTTTATTTCAATATCAAATTCCAAGATGTTGGCAATCCATTTTCCTCTTCTGCCCTCTAGGTTTTCTTGGGTGAGTATGCCTTTCACAATGGGAATGGGCACATAAGCTATAACATGGGAGTATAGGATGTAAATCCTAAAGTCTTTAATGGCCTTGACCAAAGCATAATCTTGCTTCTCCATGATCTGATATTTTAGGGGTGCATCTCTAAGAGCTCTGCTAAAGAAAGCAATGGGTTTTTCATTTCCTTGGTCATCTTTCTGTAATAAGACAGCAGAAATGGTATGCTGGGAGGCAAAGGAGAAAATGATAAATTCTCTGTCAAAATGAGGATTTGTTAAGATTGGTGTTTGGGTAAGGGCCAAATTTATGCCTTCAAAAGCCTGATTTTCCTCTACTGTCCATTTCACTTTTGAATCCTTCTTAAGCATGTTATTTAGTAATCTCATCAATTCTGCTAGGTTTGGGATAAACCTTCTTAAGAAGTTAATTTTTCCCAAGAAAGCTTGTAATTCTTTGATGTTTCTTGGGTGGGGCATTTGTAAGATAGCTTGTATCCTTTCTGGGTCAATTCTAATGCCATCCTTTGAAATGATGTGACCTAAAAGCTTACCTTCTTCTAAACCAAACAGAGATTTCTTAGGATTTAAGGAAATTCCGTATTTCCTACATGTTAAGAATATCTGTCTCAAATGCTTCAAGTGTTCTTGGTCAGATTTTGAGAAAGGTGTGAGGTCATCTAAATAAATAACAAGGAAGTCATGAATCTCTTTGGCAAAAGCAATATCCATTGCTCTTTGAAATGTAGCCCCTGCATTCTTCAATCCAAAAGGCATTTTTACATATTTGAAGGTTCCCCATGGGGTTGTGAATGCGGTTTTGTCTTGATCATCAGGGTGTACTAGGATCTGATTAAAACCTGAGAATCCATCAAGTAGCGAAATCCTTGAAGCCCCTACCACTCTTTGGAGAATGTGATCCATCTTGGGTAAGGGATAATTGTCCTTGAGGGATACTTGGTTTAAGTTCCTTAGATCAACACAAAGTCTTATCTCACCAGTTTTCTTTCTTGTGGGCACCAAATTTGAAATCCAGTCTGAAAACCTAATAGGTGCTATGATACCCGCTTTAAACATTTTTTGCACCTCTTTCTCAATTGAAGGGAGAAGCATAGGATTTATCCTTCTCAATTTTTGCTTGAATGGCTTTTGATTAGGCTTGAGAGGGATGGTGTGTTGGATAACAGAGGTGTCATAGGATTTTAAATCCTCATAACTCCATGCAAAGACATCTTGAAACTCTTTGAAGAGGTCAATGTATTTAGGCTTCTGATCAGGAGGTAAGGATGCAGACAATTTTATTATCTTGGGCTTTTCAACAGTTCCAATGTTGCATTCTTCAATGGCAGCATTAAGGGGCTGCATTTTTGGTTTTCTAGGGACATCATTTGAGTCAAAAATATCCTCCAATGGAGTTAGGCCTGTTGGAAGAAAATTGTCTTTCAATTGTATCACTTCAGCTTCAGCATCAACCACTTCTTCACAACTGATTTGTTGAATTTCTTGTATGTTGTCTTTGTTAAAAATGGTTGGATGTAGCATTTGGTTAGCTGTTTTGGGTGATACCGCTATTTGGTCTTGTTCACATATAGTTTGTGACTCACTTACAGCCTCTGCATCAATGTTTAGTCCTGAAAATTCTTGCTGTAAAGTCAAGAAATTGTTTATTTGTGTGTCATCCTCAAATACTTGCCAATCCTTGATATTGTTTGGGACAGAGGGTCTGTGTTTAATCTCAGCTGTAAAGCAGTGCTTGGGTTCAAAAGGTAGTTTGCATGTGCTTGCAAATGTGGCCAAACTGTGAGCATGGAGATTATGGGTTCTAGAAATTTTGGTAATTTGAAATTCAGTGAAGGAACTTAGTAATTCAACAGCAGCAGACCTATAAGATCTCAGTCTTTTGTCATTAGTAACAAAATTTCCCTTCACTTGTTGGATAATTAGGTCTGAATCCCCCATGACTGAAAGTTTTGTGGCTTGTAAGGATTTTACTAGTTTGAGGCCTAGCAAAAGAGCTTCATATTCTGCCATATTGTTGGTGCATCTGAAATTTAGTCTATAGGCTCGACCTTCTGCATGATTGTTTTGTTTGTTATGTATCCAAACTCCTGCTCCTGCCCCTAATTTGTTGACTGACCCATCAAATTCAATGAACCATAGGATTTCTTGGTCAAGGGAGGAATTGTCAACCACCATGGGGCTAGGCATCAACAACTTGAGATCTTGGCTTACACTTGGTTTTTCTTCTTGAACACTTTCATTTGTTGACCTTTCAACCATTATTTCCTGAGTAGCAGCTTGTTCATTTATATCCTGATCTTGTTTGAATGTCTTAGTTTCATCATCATTTGTAGAACCTGTATTATCATTGAAGAGAATATAGGAGTCAATGTCAGAATGGACAGCATATATGGGGAAGTTTTGAGGTTTTTCTTCACTGCTTACCATGTATTTCATTAGTGTTTCTCTGTATAGTCTTTTTGGTTGCCCAAAGACAGATATGGTGGCATAGGACATGTCCAATTGAAGAGAACCTTGAAGTTTATCCCCCCATGATCTTGATAACAACATTCCATATTTAGGTGGAATATCAGCAACTACAACATCCATCAAGATTGTCTTATTGGGGTATTGAACAAGTGAGACACAAAGATCCTTTATCAGGCCTAAACACTTGACTTGGCTTGAGTCAAATGAAAATAGGTCCTTATATGGTCTTTTAATATCTAGATTTAATCTTTCCATGACTGATTTGGGCATCAGGTTGTGGGAAGCACCTGAGTCAAACATTGCATTGTGTAATATCTTATCATGAACATGCAGGCTGACATAAAAAGGTAAGATTCCTGTAACTGTTGTCTTTCCATCAACCTCTGGGCCGAAAAGTAGTTCTGGAGTGTCATCCAACACATTAACATCATCTTTGTTATGAGTAAGCTGAAGGGATCTCTTAATTTGTTGTTTATAGATGTCATGTTTGGCCAACTCTGAGAGAGGAATGGCTATTTTCAGTTTTCCAATTTCAGCTTCCAAGTCAAAAGGTTTTTCAGATTGGGTTTTGGTGTTCTGGTTGACAACCTTTTCCCTTTATATGGATTGCTTAGAGCTTTCTCCTTGATTCCCATTTTGATCTTGGGGTTTTTCCTTTTTACTCATCTTTTGAGGAATATTGTTGGGTTTATGCTGCAAGGATGATGTCACCACTGGCTGTTGATTTGAGGGAGTTGCTTCAGTTATTTCTTCCACTGTTACTTCTTTTGTGATTGGATCAGTTTTATCAATTGGCTGTGTGACAACAGCCTTTTCAAGTTGCGGGGTTCCCTTTGTTTTTTCAGGCTGTGTCACATTTATTGTTCTACTTCTCAATTTAAATTGCTTATGAACCTCATAAACAGTTGTATCATAGCCTTGTTTGAAATCAAATGACTCACCTGATTTGGTTTGGAACTGCTTGATATCATCATCCTTATGATCTTCTTGTGTTAAAAAGACTTGATTTCCACTGTCCAATCCCATTAGGTTGATGTGAGGGTCCTCATTAGGCTCACTAGATGTGGAAGCCTCAGCATAATTCTCTTGAAAAGGGGGTCTGACATATTGGTCAGGATCATTTCTTCCCACATTGGTATTTTGATTCTTTCTAAAGTTTTGGTTTCTTACGTTGCTTGTTTGCCCTTCCCATGATGCCTTTCTTTCTATGGTTTCCACTCTGTCCCCAAGTCTATCCATACCTTTGATGATTGCATCTAACTTCTGCTCAAATGCTGAAGGTTCTTCCTTAATGGTAGTTCTTCTTTCAGTTCTGGCTCTATTTCTCTTGGCAATCGGATTTGCCTCTACACTTACTGCTATGTCTTGCATGTCTGCCAAAGTTGCAGGGGCTCTTTCTCTCAATTGATATGCCATATCAGCATCAAACCCATCAGGGAACTTTATTAATGCTAAATCAGGTGGAGGTCTAAGGTTTTGAGGAATAGCACTATAGATAGAATTGAATCTAGTGCAATAGTCCGAGACAGTTTCTTGTGGACCTCTCTTTATGGTGTCATATTCAGATAAAATATGTAGAGGGTCTTTTTTCTTTTCCCATCTGTTTAGAAAGGACTGGTAAAGGGCAGCCGAATTAGCTATAGAGTTTGCAGCCAGTGCCCTGAACCAAGTTCTTACTTCACCTGTCAGACTTTGTACAAAGATTTTCATTCTCACATCATCATCATCTATCTCATAGTTTTCGAAGTAATCTTGCATTTTCTTGGTATGTTGTAAGGCAGTGTATGTGCTGGTTCCATCAAAATAAGTGATTTTGCCTTGGTAATCCTGAGGCATAGCCCCAGGATTGTTTGGCAGCTGGAGGGGTGCATAACGATTAGCCATATTTGGTGGGGTAAGTGGGACAGCTGGAACAACAGGAACAACAATAGCAGTTTGTGTGTTAGGTGTTGACAATATGTTTTGTGAAGTGGATGATGAAGAGGGGGAGGAATGAGTTGTATGGAGGTGAAAGGTTGGCTTAGAAGGGGTGGGAATAAAGGTATGCTGAACTGCCTCAGGGCTAGATTCAGGAGATTGCTCTGGTTCCTTTTGGCTCTTTTGAGTTTTATGGATCAAATTTGGATTCTCGAAAACAGGAGGAGGATTTGGGTCAGGATTTAACCTGGTGTGCCTAGTCTTCCTTTTGGGAGCCAGCTTCTGAACTTCTTTTTGGTATTTTAGGATATTTTTAGAACTATTTCAAGGGACTGCTCAAGCTGTTTCTAGAACCACTGTCTAAAGACAGACAACAGTTTGAAAAAATATGCTCAGTCCCCAGTGGAGTCGCCAATTATGTTAACACCCAGGTTGTTCCCTTTGACTCCCAAGGGAATACGGCCGGGGTAACCACTAACCAAGCTTTGGATTACAGATCCTAGCCAAACTGTAATCAGAGAGGGCTCTCTCTTTAAGATTTATCTCTGTTTTGTGAGGATTTTAGGCTAGTTATGAGTTCGGTTTTTGTTTGAGGTTTTGGTTGTGAACTGTTGATTGAGAAGGGCATGAAATGTTTGAGGCATTTCTAGTCCATTGGGCATATGGGGTCAAAAATTGGGTAGGTCCTGATGTGTGTGATGGAGAAGGATTTACTGTAGAGCTAGACAGCTATTCATGATACAAATTTTGGTTTATAAATGAAACAGAGTGAAATGGAAACTCATATATAGTGTGACTCAAGTTGAGAAAGGGCAGAATCTGTTCAGTAGCATCTAAGAATTACTGCACAGAAACTGTCAAATACTTATAGTAATTTGGAGCATTTAAGAATTCCAATTTAACAAATAAACCTGAAGATAACATTTATAACAATGAAAGATTGAATTCAGGGTGTCTCCATGGACAAATCCTGAGTTATTCTTCTTCTTTCTTGTTGAGATTAGACCACATATGTGAGAAATGAAATACACAAAAATACAACACAAACAGAGATAGAGAAACTTATTGTATCAAGCTATAGCACTAGAATTCTGCAGCATTCAATGGTTCCAACACAACATACATCAGAAAGACAATCTCTGAACTCTTGAAACTTCTTTGTATTATCTCTCCAAAAATATAGCTGAGTTCTCTTTTTTGAACAAGTAACAACAACCCCTGCAAGCTTATGCGAGGGGGAATATATACAATCGGTTCCAAAATTATCTGAACCGCTGAGTCATTTTGATAATTAAATATGCTCACCAACTTTACAAAATAGCAGATAAAGAAGTTATTATTGCTCTTAAATACAAAATGAATGCTCTTTAATTCTGTCAGAAGTCCTTTTTGACCTTTGGAGGCCACTGAGTCGGTTGAGCGTTCTGCATAAATGCTGAATGATGTGTCTTTATGGCTTTGTCATGCTGTAGCTTTCTCGGCCCTGTCATCTGTAACTGTCAGTGTTGCTTTAGTGGCCGAATATTTCTGCTGAGTTGGCTCAGTCCATCTTTCTTCAGTCATATTGAATGCATCAAATTTTCCTGTACATGATGACTTATGTTTTTTGATTAAAAGTTTGATGAAAGGCTTTTGATTACAGTATCAACTGTATCATTTTGGTCTACCATTCTTGTGTGGGAAATTGATGTCTCAAAATTGCATCCAAGGTCTCATCTGCCTCTGTATATTTGTAGAAGTTTGGAGGAACTTCAAACAAATGCTTGATCTCATTCATAATAAAAAATAAATTCTCTACTCTATCATAGTGATTTTACCCAGATGCTGGCCATGTTTCTTCTGAAGTACTTGGTCTTATAGTGATCTGATTTGTAGCAAATGTGTTAACCCTCTTTGCATAGTTCTCATGTGAAAGTAGCCTACCTGCGTTGTTCAGTAAGCCAGGAAGACCTCTGCCTTGTAGTGCTGCAAACTTGTCCATGAACCTGTTTACTTCTATCTGCATGTCCTGGCTTCTTCTTTCCAGTGTTTGTACCAGGCTTCTTAATGTAAGGACCCTCTTTATCAGCAAAATGGTTTCAGTTTTGTTCAGAATTCCCATTGCTGCCAGCTGAGGACCTGTATGGTTATTGAGCACATTAATCATTCTACTGGCTACCTCAGGCATGTTGCCTAGAGATGCCCTTGCTCTCTGGACTTCTTTGTGTGCTTTTCCTATGAGCTCCATTTGCTCATGAATAGTCTCAATGTACTGCCACTGATATGTGATTGATTGGCCAATGTTGGCCCATAAAACTATCTTAAGCTCAGCCACCACTTTTTCAAGGTTGAGCTCCTTCTCCAGCTCTTTTATCTTCTCCTTAAGGGCCTTTATTTCCCTCCCTTTTTCTGCCACATTTTGCTTTGACTTGTCATATTTTTCATTGAGCTTAGCCAAATTCTCCTTGGCTTCATTTAACTCTGCCATTTGGGCTTCTAGGGCCTGAATTTCATTCTTCAGCTTCTGCATATCAAGGCTTGGAGCCTGCTCTGTTGTTGGTGCTGGTGCTAATGTAGATGGTGGTGCCTGAGCTCTCTGTTCTGTAGGAGGAGCACTAGTTTGAGGGGGTTCCTCAAGGTTGATTATTTGTGGAGGGGGCTGTGATGTTTGGCCTACTTCCCTCTGTTGTAGGGCTTCCTGCAGTGCTGCCTCTGATTCTCCAAATTTCTCCTGTGTCTGGATCAACTGTTTGTATAATGATACCAGCATAGATGTTGCATCTTTGTCATGTCTCAGTTGAGCAACCTCTTCCGTTTGTGGGTGAATAGTTGCTGGGATCTTAACCATTTTTCTTAGTTTTGCCATATCTGCATCTCTTAGCTTCAGCAGCGCTTGTACAGCCTTGATATCCTTGGGATCATGCCCAAGTTCTATGATTATATCCTCTAAAGCTTTGATTCGATTGTCCTTTGCTTGAGAGGATGCTTTCTCCAACTCAAGTTGGGCAGCTGTATTGTTTAGGCTATTTTCCAGCCTAAGATTTACCAATGTTTTGTCTGCAAGAGTGGCATACACCATCTCACCCGTTTGCTTATGCAATTCAATCTGATCCATAGGGTGGATGTCTTTTGCAAGGACCTCAAGGTTGGTCCTTATGTAGTCTGCAGCTGACTGTGGCTGCAGCATGGTTGGCATGAAATGACTCATTACCATTTTGCCCTCATGTACATCGTATGCAGACATCAACCTCTGTTGGTTTGTAGGGGCCATTTTCAACAAGTGATTATAGAGCTATATCTTGAGTGGCTCATTCCTCTTTTTGATATCAATAAATTGTTGTTTGATGCCTGCTTCAGATCCCCTTTGGTGGCTTGAGGAGCTGACTTCTCCTCCAACTGTCCTTTCATGTTCCTGCTGAAAGGAACTTGTAGATGCTTCCATGCTTGGTGGGCCCATGCCCAAAGATTGCCCAATAGGCATTTCTTCCTCAGAGAGGGGATTCATTCTGTGCCTTTTCTCCCCTTGACTTATAGATGTGGTGAGGGGAGTCTCCTGCTCTCTATCCCTCTTCTTTCCCTTTTCTTCTTTTTGTGGAGTCTGTAGTACTGAGGCCTCCACTGTCTTTTCTTGCCTAGGGGGCACATTCTCTTGAGCCTGTTGCTCAGTGGATATTGGGGCTTCAGGTGTTTGTTCTTGCTGCTGTACTTGTTGCCCCTCTTTTCGCCCTCCTTCTTGCTATTCTACCTATTTTTCTGCTTGGTTTTCTGCCATAGGAGGTGGTTGTTCTTGCTGATGTGCTGTTGAAGATGATGCAGCTGCTCCAAGCTGCCTTTGGTATGAAGAGGAAACCTGCCCACAAGTTTCGAAGTCAGCCTATTTCTCAATATTTTTTGCTTCTCTTTGTAGTAGTTGCTCTCTAGTCATTGGCTCTTCTAGGGTGCCCTCTTCCCAACTTAGTAGATTGGCATATTTCTCAATATGAGGCAATTGAATCTGAGCATAGCCACCCAATTTATGTTTTATCCTCCTGAGAGAAATGAAATGATTAGGGTCATACGGTACCCATTTGAAACTAGTTTCTAATTGGAGGCCCTCTAGGATCATATCTGCTTCCTTCCATCCCTCCTCCCTTATGTTGTAAAGGAAAGGGCCTAACTGGTTCCTGACTTTTAGCTGCACTTTCTTGTTTTTACTATGGAAATGGATTTGGTCTGCATTTCCAAACTGTCTGAGATATTCCAAGGCAAATAGTCTCATAGGGACATATCTTGGCAGCCTATAAGGGTTCAGCTCACAACCATATACTCTGATCACTGTATGGTGTTGGTAAAAATACCAATCACCAATGCTGTAGGACTTAGAGAGATGGAGAATTCTTTGCATTTCCTCGGTTAATCTCAGAGGAGGAACACCATATAACAAAGTCATTGCTGGATGAATGAAAAGGTCTATGAATTCATAGTATGTGTATGGTGAACGGGAGGTGCAATGAAAAACTGAGGTCCAAAATACTACAGACCTTGGATTCCCCTGGGCATCAAGTTTTTTGAGGGGAATGGGGAAACTGTCTGGTTGATAAAATAGGAACAGATGATAGATGTATGAGGTGTATCTGAACACCTTTTCCCTTTCTAGATTCATCAGTTGTTCATGAATCTTGTTTGAAATATATTCAGCATAGTCATAGTGCACAGCAGGAGGCTTCCCAGGAGAAAATATGGAGAGCATGGCCATTATGGTATCATCAACATCTTCAACTCCCTTGTAGCCCAAGACATAGCTAATCAAATCCACCAGCATCCTCCCCAAGTCATTGAGATATGGATGTCCAATAGGAGGTGTTCTCAGAGCTTCAGAGCTTGGCTGAATAAATAACTGATTAATTTTGATGATTTTGGCACTGGACAGGTTCCCCCCCTTATTTAGTAAATCTAACATGGAGAGAGGAGTCAATGGTCTTGCAAAATGAAACTTGAGCATTTGATTTATGGCCTCAGGGGTGATATGGAACAATACTGCACTTGAGGTATTGAGAACAGCTCTCTGACATGGATCATAGCATTCACAGCATCTATGGATCAAGTCTGGAAGGGCATTGACTTGAGGGAGGTTGTAAATGGGCAAGTTGGAGTCCCAAATCCCTAAAATATCAGCTCCACTGAGGTGTTGAGCTTTCAAATCATTTAGCATATGAATATTATACTTAGAATTTATTGGGAACCAGTCTAACATCTGATAATCAATATCTCCTAGGGCCTTCCATTCTAAGCCTCTTTGTGGGTTATTCAGAGGTTGAATATTCAGGGCTACTGGCGTTTCCATGGTTAAGTAGTGCTATGACTTGTATTAGAACTGGTGTTACTAAACAGAGCAACACAGAGGAGTATTTCTGGAACAGAGAGGTGAATTGCAAAGGAACAGAGGGAAAATGGCAGTGACAGCAATTGAAATACTGCACAGAGGACTGATAGAGCAAATGGCAGGCCTGAAAAAACTCTCTTCACGGTGAATTAGAGCAGCTCGGGTCTTTAGTTCACGAATGCGCGAACCAGCTGTAAATTAAGGTAAATTTCGCTAAATGCAGGTTCTGCAACGGAATTGTGACCCAACAGTTGAAAATAGGTACTGGTTGCTGGAGTTTGCTGGTAGGTACAGTGTTCTTCACTCGTTTTAAGCTATATTTGGAGAATTATGGACAAAACCAGGCTCAGAGGGAATGATTTGGATAAATACCTTGCGTTTTGCCGGCAATGGTTACAAATGCAGGTGTAATGGACGCGCCCACGGTCTCTGTAGCGATTTCTGCAGGTTGGCGCTTGTTTGGTCGTAAAATGCATGCAGGGGAGCAATAGTTGTTTTTGCAAAAAGTGAGAAAAACACGGTTTTTTGGCGAAAATATGGATTTTTGGAACATTGGCGCTTTTTTTGGATGACGTCATCAGGTGGGGACAGGGTCGGGTGACGTCAGTATGACGTCATCGGGTGAGGTGGCAAGCTGTGAGTGGTCCACGGGGATGCGTAGCTGGCGGACATGTCGGAGTGCTGGCGGGCGGGGGCGCTGATGCGGCGGTGAGGTGGCCTGACGTGGGCATGACGTAGCAATGGCGTAGGCGCGGCGGGACCAGCGGTAAACCAGAAATGGTAAATGGTATTTCTCGGACCGCTATTGATACGGTCGTGGATTTGTCAGAGGGCGACCCGAGAGAATTTGGGGGTGACGCGTGGCGGAGGCCTGACGTCACCCTCTGACAGTTTCTCGGGCGATAAAGGCAGTACATCGGGACCGACCCGATATGGATAAGGGCCGTCGGATGAAGATTCCCGGATCTGACGGTTGACGGGTCATCAATTTGTCAGGGCGATACGGCAGCGGGCGGGAGAATAAAATAATATTTTTTGTGAAATGCGCGCCCGGCGGAAACTTTAGAAAAGTGGGTTTTCAAACTGTGTTACGGGCAAAATGATTTATGCGCGGATTTATTAACAAAGCCGGATTAAGGTTATTAATCCAAGCTGATCTTGGATTAATCCCTGGATTAATTTTTGGCGCTCTTTGGGTCGCGTTCTAATGTTTTAACGCTTAAACCCTTTAAAACCAAACTTAGAGCTATAATGCTCGGGGAAGGGGATACATAGGTATTTTTGGGGTTTTTTGCATAATTCACATAGTAATAAGGGGAATAGGGGGTATAGGGAGTTACATAGTAAAAAGTTAGGGGTTAATATGAGTGGAAGAGGTGGATTGAGAAGTGGAAACTCTAAGTTTTATATGGAATCAACTTAGTTTAGGAAGTAGATCAAAATGAAAAGAATTTTAGACAAGAAATGTGGCTCTTAAAGAAACAAAAACCAACACAAGACCTTGGTTACTTTCATGAACATGGCTGGCAATGGGATGTTAGCAATGAATGTGAGGGGGGAGATTAGGAAGTTAGACATGCTCCATTGTGTTGCTGCAAATGATAGGGAAGAGGAGCTTCTCTTATCCATTGATGCTTCCTTTATGTTAGACCAGCAAAATTCAGTTGAAAGGAATGACATTTCTGCAACCCCATCTACCTACCCATCTACTTGCCTAGCATTTTTTGTTTCTTCATGGAGGGTGCACTTAGACTTGCAGACCCTCATGTGCCTTTTCTTTTCCTTTGGCTTTTTCTTTTGATTTTCTATCTAGAACTACCCTTATTGCTTCCAAGGCCCCAGATTAAGCAGTTGGGAACCTTAATTCTCTACCTAACTAGTGGTCTGCCAAGATTAGACAGTTTGGACAGACTTCTTTCTCTATTCTATAACAGAAAATTGAAGCATGGCATGATCCAGATTAGGCTGTTGGACCATCCATCAAAATTGAGTCAACATCAAGCTTATGTACACACATTGTCTTCTCTTGGAAATATGGGATCTTTGCATCACCAAAGCAGAGCATATTTGGAACTTTTATTTGCCCATCATGAAATATGAAACCTATTGGTATAGGTATCTAACAACGTGGTTACTGTTAGTCGCTCAGGAAAGGGTGGAATAGCCTTCGGTTCACTTTCCTATTTCTCTTCCTCATCCTCTGGGGGAGGAGGTTGGTGATCTGGAAGGGTCTTCCAAGATCGCAGGTTGATCTCCTGGATCTCCACAGCATAGGTAGGGCATGTTGTCTCCCCAGTCTATACTTGTTGGGCCTGTCGGTTGTTGGGGTTCGAGTTCAGTTGGGCAGGCATCTGGGGTTGTCTTGGGGGAGCAGGAGGTAATGGTTGTGGCGGAGCCGATGGTGGAGGCAGAATGGTGGGAGGAGCGTTGTATTGGGGCCTCCACCCTGGTTGAGGTGCATTTCACTGAGGTTGTGCCTGGACATGTGAGTGAAACGAATGAGCAGTGGGTTGAGTATGGTATTAAGGTGGATAAGACCATAGAGGAGGTGTGGACCAGGAAGGATGAGAAAGGGGACCCCAAGAACGTATGTGAGTAGATTGGTTGGGGCTATAATAAGCTTGGGATGTCCCTTGTATCCCCTTCTAGTAAGTTCTGGGTCCATGCAGCCTCCTTTGGTTGAGGAAGTAGAGAGGTTTAGTGGTTGCCTCAGTCCCTTGGTACATGGCTTTAAATCAGGGTAAGGTTGGGCATTGGTTTGTGGGGTGGTTTTCCTAAAAAATGAAACATACCTCTACTGAGTGCAATGGACACTCGTTCTTAGGGTGCTTCCTCGTACATCTAGGACAAAAATGGCCAAAGCCCTATCAGCTTCCTCTTTCTTTTGTTGGATTCAGAAAGTATCAAGTTGCATGGCAATGGTCTGTCTCATCTCACTTTTGAGGTCTTCCATCTGATTGGAAAACTCATGCTTGGAGAAGGTGGTACTAGCTGAAAGTGGATTCCCCCTACCTCTTTTCCGGGCTGCCCTATAGTGGTTTCTAAACATAGAATTTATGTCCTCATAAGGTAGTTGGTAGATGTCTCCTCTAGCTAGCATGTGAAGGGTATCTAGAAGGTCTTCAGGGACTCCTCGGAGCAGAACCAACTTTAGAGATTCAGGGTCAAGTGTGCACCTAGCCTGTTTATAACTCAGTTGGAACCTTTCCTCCTAGTCTTCTAAAGATTCATCATTCCCCATGGTCATCCGGAAGATCTCTCCCTTTGTTTACTTGGACCTACAATAGTCCTGGTATTTGTTGTTAAAGGCTTGCTGCATCTGAGCCGAAGTGGTGCTATTGTTTCAAGGTAACCCCATGAACTAGCATAATGCTGCATACTTGAGGGTAGAGGGAAAGAGTTTCAACTTTTGCTCATCTTCTACATAGTCATAAGTTTGACAAAGGACAAAAAACTCAAACAAGAAGGTATCAGGGTCTTCAGTGGTCAATCCATGGAAATGAGGTAAGGCTGAGGGACTTATGTTCTTCATCTTCATGTCCCCGTAGGTCTCTCGGATGGGGAAGGTACCTTCAATTCTCTCATCATCCTCTCTATCATTTCTGTTTTCAGCCATGGTCTCAAAAGGAATGTTTTCTTGCTCTTCTTCTATTATTGGATCTTCGTATATCTCAGGAGGTTCAACTATAGGTTCTTCTGGGTCACTGCCACCAAATAAGAGAGAAAGGCGACTCAGTGAAGTGGTGGGGGCGTTGGGTAGAAATTTTCCGATATTATCTGTGTTCCTATGAGGCATGAAAAGATTTTTGGTTACTTTTTCTTTTTTTCTCTGCTTGTACCTGCAAAACTGAAATAGATGGAATGTCAACTAACTAAAATCTATCTTGTGGAAATGAAAATGCAGAATTGAAATGAAAGCAGGAAAGGACTAATCTATTTTTTCAAAATCAAATTGCGAGAATGAAATGCTAGACTACACTTGCAGAATTGAAATTCTATTCTACGCTTGCAGAATTAAAATTGCGAAATTGAAAGGCTAATCTATGAAAGCACGAAATGTCTAATTTACGTTTGCAGAAATGAAATTGCAGAATGGAATCTGAAATAAACTACTTAGCAGAAGGTTAGAGTAGGAAAATAGAAGAAAAGCAGCAATCACAAATACTCTGATGCTTCCTCGAAAATTGCGCCAAAGAGAATGGTGGGCTCTAGTATTGCAGCAATACTGCTACAACTCCTAGGACTCCCTTCTTTACTTTTATCAACCCAGTAGCTCATAACAAACTTGGAAGCGAGGGTGTTGTATGCACAAGTACTAGCTCTTTCCGCAGCTGTCACTCGGTCAGCTGGCACAAGTCTGCTATGAGCTTAAGCCAACTTCTATGAGCTCTAAGAAGAAGCTTTTTAACTGATGGATGAAAACTAACTCAAAGAAGGGTGGTCTACTTGTAGAAAGAAACTGGAAAGCTGAAAGGAAACGTAAACCCTAACAAACCCTAATTTTACCAGCTAGACCTATTGATGTAAGAAAGAGGATGCAAGCTACTGAAAGAGATGCCATTGACTTCTAGGAAGGTGAAATACATGTGCCTAAGCTACTTTTATAGTAACATCTGAGAAAAAACATCTTTTTGTATTTTTGAATAAGTTGCCAGAATTATCATGCATGCAATTTAACTGTTTTTGATTGTGCAGAAGTGGATTGGCGAGAGGAAATGCTTGGAGGAGGTCAGAAGGTTCAGAGAGGGCCTAAGGGGTCCCTAACACCCTTCCATAGAGTTTCACAGAGTTTTACTATCAAGAAACCTCATTCGTGAGCTTCTACAGGAAGTCTGTCGGGGTTCTACAGGATATTCTGGAATTTCTACAGGATGTCTGTAATTTTCTATAGGATGCTGAGAAATGGGGTTTTGGAGTATGGATGGAAAGAGAAAGATGAGTGAGTGAGTATGGAGGTAGGACAGGGGTGTGAGGAGGTCCAGGACTTGGTGGATGGAGCTGAGGAGAGATGAAGATGGTTGGATTTGTTCAAAGAGGAGTGAAGCAATGTTGCACAAAAATTAGGGTTACGTGAGGAAATGTGGCAAAATTTAGGCAAGAATTCGAGTTAGGGGATGGAGCATATGGAATTGAAGGAGTATGGGCAGATAGAGAAGTGGTGTGAGTGCTCTGCAAGTTGTTTTTCCAACTGAACCAACGAATATCTATAAAATCAGAGACCTAGTTACATTGACCTAATCTAATATAGCTAACAATAAAGAGAATGAACAGAAGTTTATTTGCATTGAAGCCATGTATACTAACTACGCAATGAAGCAATCAAGAATCTGAACATGTAACCAACTTCTACAAATAAAAATCGAACACTAATGGTTGCATGGCAAAGCAGAGATAGTGTTTTTGGTGGCAGCAAGGTCACCTTGATCCCAGCTCCTAATCCCACTGAGGGAGAGGTGAAATCAGAGGTGTTTGATGGCCTTTTTCTGAAGCTTATTCCTATTAATAACCTATCAACTCAATCTGAACATCAAAAATCTTTCTAATCATCAACAATGACCTAGATAAACAGAAAGATTTTAATCTACTTAACAGAAATTATTTTGCAAAGACATAAAAAGAAAATAAAAGTACATAAGGAAGCCTTGGCACTTGGGTTGGGCCCAACCCAAAGAGCTACAGGCTCCTATAAAGAAATCAGAGCTGATGCCAAATAGAGCTGCTTTTCATTATCCAAAAATTATCATGTCATAAGAAAGTTATACAATAGTAGCTACAAAAAGGAGCTGAGACAATGAGAGCACTATGGTGCAAAACCCAACAATTCCAAAAGTAAACTACGAAGGCTGAGGTCGTCCTATTTATACACTACGAGGGGCCTAGCAACCCTCCTTAATTCAAGGGACTCAGCTATTCAAACTGCCAGTAAATAGTCACTCTTCCCAAAACTGCTCGACTGCCTTTAGGATTTGTTTTGGTGGCCTGTTGAGCTCCGAGTTGAGGGTGGAGATTTCGAGGAAGGGCCATTTAATGCAAGAGACAACCTCCCTACGAATCCTCACCCTTTCTTCCTCAAGCTTGGCTGTCACCTGGCTCATAATTGCTTGGCTTTGCTCCAAATTTTTTCCAAAAAACCTAAAATAACCACGTATTAGCCTCCTTGGTAAAGTGAACACCCGTATTCGTTCAAATAACATAATCATACTCAAAAAGCATGCATAATCTATGAAAAATGGTGGATTGATCAAGGAAAATTAGGCAAAATGAGCCTAATAAGTTACCCAATTTGGGGCTTATCAGGCGCACTGATAAGAAAGAGAGATTCATATACCAAAGAATCTTCTACCACGATTTTTGTGTCAGTATAGGGAAAGTCACACAATATTTCAACAAAACCTAATGATTTGTTTGACTTATATATTTCGACTTCCAAATCAAATTCCTATCAAGTGACTATCCATTTGAGTATTTCCCCCCTAGCAATTGTTTGGTAATAATATACATCATAGGGTTTCAATCCGAAATGACTATCACTTTTCATAAAAGTATATAGTGATGAAAACGGTAAACAACTTGAACAACTACCAATTCTAATTTCTCCAGATGTGCATACTTGACATCAGTTCTATTGATATTTCTACTTAGGTAATATATCACATGTTTATTGTTAGATTCATCTTCTTGTACTAATACCATGCCAATGGTGGCATCTGATGCAGCTAGATATAAAAAGTAATCTCGATGATAATAAGGTGGATGCAATAATGGTGCATGGGTCAATGCGATTTTAATACATCAAAAGCTTTTTCAGCGAGCTCCTACAAAATGAAAGCAATGCCCTTTTTCAAAAATCGGGTAAATCCTTTGGTCAACTCAACATAGTTCAGTATGAATCTACGTAAAAAGTTTTATTTTCCCTGCAAACTCTAGATTTGATGAAGAGTAGAAGGAGAAAGTAAGTTTATAATTGCCTCTACCTTAAGACGATTGAAACGAATATCTTCTTTCGAAACAAAAAATCCTATAACTCAACTAGATTGTACACAAAAAATGCATTTGTCTGGTTTCAAGCAAATATTGTTTGCCTACATCTAATTAAAATTTCTTGCAAATGTGATGGATGATCCTACCACTTCCATAAGTGAGCTAGTAGGTCATCTAAGTAGGGTTAGACTATATGTTTGATATCGTGAAACATGTAAGGCATCGCTCTTTGAAAAGTTGCGCTGACATTATTCAAACCAAATGGGAGTTTACGATATGAAAATGTTCCCCATGGGCAGATGAATGTAATCTAATGCTAATTGACAGGGATTACGTTTATTTGGTTGTAACCAGAAAATCCATCCATGAAAAGGAAAATCTCGTTTCCGGCACAATCATCAACAATTTGATCAATATATAGGGTTAGGTAATTGTCTTTTGGACAAGCCTTGTTAATGTCAATGTAATCAATGCATGCTAGAATGGTTCCTTGGTTTTTATTAACTAGTACAATATTTGATACCCAATCAGTCAAAGGAATGGGGTAAATAAATCTTGCTTTTAACAGTTTTTCAACTTCAACTTATATAGCATCATGTTTTTGTGGATGCACCGGACACAATCTTTGTCTAACAAATTTGGTGTCTAGATAAGTCTTAGTTTCATGCACTACAATACTAGGATTGATTCCTGGAATTTATTCATAAGAGCAGGCAAAAATGGTATGGAATTCCTTGAATAATGCT
The DNA here is from genome assembly GCA_031772625.1 of Pinus tabuliformis. Lineage (NCBI taxonomy): Eukaryota > Viridiplantae > Streptophyta > Pinopsida > Pinales > Pinaceae > Pinus > Pinus tabuliformis. The sequence goes on along the minus strand of CM062814.1, from coordinate 583,384,929 downwards.
TTATATGTTTGAATTTCTTCAAAATAACAAGAAGATCCTATATGAATATTTTTAGTAATTCTTGGTTTCACTAAGATGTTTATTGACACATTTGTCGATATTTTTTCTAAATTCTTATCAGGTTTAGAATGAATAATATACATCCGGTATTTAGGATAATTCACAAACTCACATGAAAACATAGATGAAAAATTATTCTCAATTTTGTCAAGGTAGGGTAAGAAAGATGAGCGATGGTGGTAATCGTCCCAAGGCATTTCATTTAAAGTCATTACCTCCATAATGCCTTCATTAGTTATAAACTCTTTATCAAAAGGATCAGGTATCAATATTGGTTATAAATGTGACAAATGAGAATAAACATCAATTATCGTATTCACTTGATCATTTTCAGATGGTGATGGGTTGGAAAAGGATTGTACTTCCTCATAAGCCAATTGAAAAGGACTAAGAGGCATCTGATCACCATAAAAGAATAATTCTAATTATGAAGGCACATTCCAAGGATTCAAAGATTCAAAAGTGCTTGATGTAATCATATTGACCTGGGAAACGTTATGAGGAAGATTTGGTGGAGGGAACAAAGAATTTCCCATAAGAGATGAGTCTTTAAGAATACCAACACCAACATCCTCATATGTAGTAATCAATTTTCCAACAAAGGGAACACTACCAGTAGAGTTAGGGTCCAAAGTGTAATAGGATAACTGGTCTATCTTCGTAATTTTTCCTTTATGAGGAAACATAATCATTCGAAAAAATGATGGGACCTCGAAAGATATGGTGTAAGTCTAACTTAATCCCAGTAATAGGTTATAATCAAGCTGATCGTCAACGACTTCAGCTTCAATTGCAACTGTTTTACCTTCTAACTCTACAGGCATATCGTTCAAAATTCCATAAGGTCAGAAACCTCTTCTATCAAAGGCTTTTAAATTTGTGGGAGACTGATTGATAGTTGGAGAACCTAAAGCTCTCCAATAAGAAATAGACATAATACATGTAGATGCTCCTTCGTTGATTGTCATTCAAAAAACTCATTTTGTCTTCACAAAAACTGGTATCTGGAAGGCCAGTTGATGTGGGAGTCTCAATACATTATTTTCAGATAAAAAATTATTAGATTCAATTCTTGGGGATAAACTACTCTTATAGCTAATAATAGTAATTTCCTTTGTGTTGGACAAGTCTGCAACACTTTGAGAGCTAACATTACTGAAGTTGACATCGCTAGATCTTCAACAATATTGTAATTCTGAGAAACTCTAGCATGAGGATTAAAAGCTGACTTTCGAAGAACAACTTTAGGAGGCAATCGAATTACCATATCAAGATTAGGTTTTTCAATTTGTAAAGGTTCAGAAAGAGGAGGAGTTGATGTGGAAGAATGATTAAGTGAATGAGAATCATTTCCATCTACACTAAGACTTTTACCTCGTGGCTACCATAACTTGCGAAGACATCATCATGATGTCCACCGATGTGGAAGAGGAAGATGAGTTATAGGAAACCATCTTACTTTCTTGAGAAGGAAATGGATCCTTCAAAACAACGGGAGTAGGTGAACCCTTAAAGAATTTAGAAACTTTAGCCTGATTAGGGCATTCCTTGGTGTAATGATCATCATCATAGATTAAACAAGGATAGCAAGGTTTATTCTTTTCATCAAATGGTTCATTCTTGTTTGATTTATCCTTGGGAGTAGCGTTTTGTTTGGATTTTTATTTTCCTTTATTTTTTCCCCTGGATTGCTGGTTTTTTCCAGTCAATGAATCTACCACATTTACTTTAGAAGTAATTTTAGGAGAAGGATCTTCTTTGGGTGAATCTTGTAAGGCCAAAATATGAGTCCTTTTAGAATTTTTCTTTTTAGTCTTATATTTTTAGCTAACATAACTAATCACACCATCACTGATGTGTGATCCTGTAAGAGCTGGGTTGGTTTGACCTAGGCGAGGAAAATATAGAATTTTTTCATACAAAGTGCCAAACTCAGTGTAAAAATGATCTAAGTATTGGGCATGAGTGATAACTTGATCTTTAGTTACAATGCCACATTTGGAAACATCTTTAGTAATTAATGACAAGTGATTTTATAAACCATTCAGCCAAGATCTGATTTGGGATATAAAATTTAACTAAACGATGTCTCTGTGTCCATTCATGAATATGTTCTTAAATATAAGTAGACATTGACTCTTTTAGAGAAGTTAAAATATTAGTACCATTATTGTATTGGATAGGTAGTTGAAAATGTGTCAAAAAGGGAGTGGCTATGGTGTTGAAGGTATTGAAAGAAGCTTGCAGTAATTTAACATACCTCTTGGATGTTGAACCAGTTAAGGTTCATCGGAAAAGTCGTAATCTAATGGAATCATCAACTAATGAGTTCAAGGTGCACCAAAGATGATAAGTCATGATGTGTTTAGATGACCCTCCCTTGGTTTACCTTCAAACTTTGGAATGTCACTGGGAAACTTAATAGTGATTGTCAACCAAAACGGTAGTTAGAAAATGGGATCATTTGTTAACTGAGATAGATCCGATAAATCCAAAGTTGCAATACATGGTAACTAACAGTTAGGGTCCTATTGCAGGTATGGATAACCTTGAGGGACAAGTCTTGTTCCCAGAGGAGGATACCCAGTATATCTTAGAATAGCCTGAGCAGTTGGAATTTGCATAACTCTTAGATATCCAAGATGAGCCATACCAAATTGCAGTTGAATTGGCACTTGAAAAGTATGACCAGGGTACAGTTGATTCTGGAAAGGAGGATCCTGACCCATTTCACATTGGATAAACTATCCCTGAAAGGGTTGAATCTGCAAAGGTTGACCTTGGAAGAATTTATTTTGAAAAGGTTACCCTTGAAAAAATTGACTATGGGGCTGACCTTAAAAGCATGTCCTTGGAATGGTGTTTGCACATATGGTATAATAGGTTTTACCATAGGTATTTCAGGTATAAAATGAACCATAGGAACAATTTGATAAACATGTGACTAAGGAATAGTTTGAGTAGTTGGCTTCAATGTTACTTGAGAAGTAATTGGAACAATTACTTGTGATACTCCTGGGATGAGAGTCGATGGTGAACTCAGAACTATATTTTGAAAAAACGTTTGCAAAACAAATGGAACAAGATTTTGTGGAGTACTTGGGACAGGTTTCTTGACTGTTTGTTGAACAAGTGTTGATGGGCTACCCTTTATAGGTTGTTGGACTTCAATATGAATACCTTAAACAAGTTATCCAATAGGTTGAACATGTTGATAAATTGGCAATTGAGGAGAAACTAGAATTGGATGTTGATTATATGAAGGATTCTAGATTGTGTTCATCCCAAGATATGGAGTACCAACAATAGGTTGAGATACAACAGGTTGACCTAAATTGGCTTGAGGTATCTAACCATAACCTAGATAATTTTCGGGAGCATGTTTCCCTCCAACCGTATGGTAAGATATAATTAAAGGTTTTCCCCTAGGAGGAGGATATGATGGTTCCCCCCAGGTGGGTAATATCTTCATATTGGGTTAACTTGAGGATTACCTACATTGACTGAAATCATATTAATATATTGATCAGATGTAAAGCCTTAGATAATTGAATCGCTTAAACCAATTGACATAGTTGAAGGTTGATTTAAAGGAGAGGCTCCCAAATAAGTTCTTGTAAGAGAGTGATATCTAGAAGGGACTAATAGGTGACCATATAAAAGTGATTCTAGAGAAGTAAAAAATATAGAAGTATCTAATGACATTTCCCTAGAAGTTATTCTAGGCATATCAAAGCCAGGTACAATATAATAAGTAGTGTATCATGGAAGACCTTGACCAAAAAAGTTCAAATTCAAATGGTCAGGTCAAAAAGCAGAAAAAATAAGTTCCATAGTATTTTTTTGATCACCAGTAGAAACTGGTGTATGTGGTGATTTTTCCTCTTAGCCATAGGTGAGTTATTCGACACTAATAAGATTAGGCAGTAGATTATCGATATTAAGAAGTTTTACTCGCGGCGAACGTGGAGGAGTAGGGAATAAATCAGCTAAAGGTGACTTAGTATCTTTGATATCTGGTTCGGTTAATTGTGAATCTGAACTCTCTCTAGTATTTGATTGTGTTGGAATAAGTTCAGTAATTTTTGGATCGGTTACTTATGAGTGTAATTCTAGTGTTTGAGGTTGATCAAATCTAGGTTTTATTACTTTAGGTTCTAGAATAGTAGTTTTTTTTTGTTGGTTTACTTCAGTTCTTGTTACATCATAAGTTTCAGGTTCATCTATAGTCCCATATCCTTTTGACTTTGATTTTTTAGATTTAATATTTTCTAGCTGACTTGGCATATATTTAGAGGGTTGACCTAGCATTCTATGTGATTATCTTGGTACTTCAGCCATGATGAAATATTTTTCCTTTTCAAAATTAATTATTCACACAATATCAAAATCATACCTAAAACCTATGAAAATTAAAAAAAACAAGGTAACACATGTTAATAAATCTAGGAATTCAGCCATACAAACTGACTTATCACAAAGATCAATAATTACTAGTTGGTGATGAAATCCAACATCGTAGATATCAAGGTGATTTTTTTTATAGATATGAGCATTTGGAACCAGCTACACTAAAAACATGCTTAATGAAATGATATGGGGAAAGTAACTTTGCTTATTCCATCTCGAGCAAAGATTACCCTCCAAAAAGTCCAACTGAGTCTAGCCAACGTCTATTCTACGTATAGCAAGACCTTCCCTCTGTCATCAACTTAGATAGAGCCATAGGATTATGGTCACTGAGTTTACTAACTACAACAATTCTACCTATGGGTCAATCTTAAATCAAACGTATATTCAAGGGCAGCGTAACAAAACTCAATCCCCTTTAAAGCTCCTCAACATCGTTAATTGGAGGTTTACTTTAAAGTGACCCTAACTACCTTTTGACATCGCTCTAATACATGAAATCATAGCCAATGAAGTGGGTATGATCACTTCACCAAATCCAACATGATCTCATGTTTAACTAATTTATAAGAAGAGTTTCCTAGATAAAAACTAAAATAATTGGATTTCTCTCCTTAACGCAAAATTCTATTGTTTCTCTGTAGATTTGGAAAGTTTTACTCACTTTCCTAGTCCAAATCCATACACTTAAGCTACTGTAGGTGGTAAGATCCCTAAAAATATAAAATTCTAATTGATTTCAATTAATGATGTGTTATTAAGTTGTTATTTACTCAATAGGTAATGAGAGTGAAGCTTATGATATTATGACTCGACTCGAAATTCTAATGCAATCGAACATGCAATTTGTAATATATCATTCAATGAAATCCTAATTAAGGGAAAGTAAGAGTTTCTTTGATTTTCTTTAAATAAAATGCAAAACTCACAATTTCACCAAAATTCTTTTCATAAGACAACCAATTTCACTTTGATGTAATCCAGATGCAGAAATAAACTAAGATTTCAAATTTTCCTAAGAGATCAAACAAACCCAAAATGTCTTTTATCATTTATCACTCAAAATTTTGAAACACACAGAAATCAAGCAAGAGTTTGGAAAAAATGCAATTTCCCTAATGAATGCTTTAACTTAATGATGTCAGAATGTAATTATGAAAGATTTCAAAACTAAAAAGAAATGATTTCCTTTTATCATGCAGTAATGAAAGCAATTCTTCACAAAACATAACAATTTCTGAGAAACCCTAATTTGCGATTAAACAAAGAATTTCATCACAAATAAGAAATATTGATAATGGATCTGGTATATTTGACAGAAAAATATAGGAATACAGTGATCTTGAAGAAAACCTATCTCTTTTTTATCAGTCACCAAACAAGCCATACAAAACCCTAATCAATTTTGCAAAAATAATTAATTCTTGAAAAGACCTCACAAACTAGCCAAACAAGGTCAGAAAAGGCATTAGAGAGTCAAAAAAAATATGATGAAACTTTCAGAAATGAAAATTTAGACTCTAGCTTAGAGAAAACCTAATTTTTCAAAAAATTCTAGGGACTACACAGGTGAGCAGTGTAAACTAGTGTCCATGTGAAAGTTTCTTAATGAAAAAATTGTGCACATCTATGCTCCGTGGGTGAACAGAAACCCCACAGGTCTGGGAAGTCCAAGAAAAAATACAAAATAAATAAATTAGCCCATAAGATCTAAAAGATCATAAATTTTCCAAGACTTAGGTCTATCTAAACAACGAAGATCAGAATGAAAAACCAAAGAAAGAGAAGAGAACATTTACTTTCCCCAACATATTCGCCAATTTGTAATGGCAGATAAATCTTGTTGTTGACAAGAGCGATCTACTTAGATCCTAAAGGAAACTAGAAAAAAAAATACAATTGAATGACTCCTTCCCTAAGCTTATCCCATTCGAATTATAAATACAATAGTAGGAGAATAAGCCTCTTACCTATTTGTGAAATGCTTGATGAAGATCCTTGCTCTATCTCGATGAAGTTTCCAAATGCTCAAAAAGACTTACTGATGAGCCTCATAAATGGGTAATTATATGGGCTCATTTTACCACCTAACCTAGTCAAATCAGCCATTCTCTTAACTTATTGTATGATTTTCTAATTATATTTATGCGTATAGAGTGAGATGAGTTAGTTATGATGCCATGTGGTCTAATATGTGTTTAATGTAGATTATTGATGAATTTTGTGGTCAAAGTCAAGGATCCAGTGGACAAATGTCAACAATAACTCAAAGTGGACAAAGGACAAGACTTATAGGAGGGAATCCCCCTCATTTGTTACTCCTCACTTCGAATTCCCCTTCATTTAGCTCGAAGTACAAGCAACCAAGTCATGATTTAGCAGGCAGCCGAGCAAGTGGAGGATGACTGATGACTATCTCGAGTTTTAGTAGCCAAGCCTCCTTGATTTTAAGGAAGCTATTGGTGGCTTCATTGGTATAAGTATAGAGGCCTAGGGCCTCACTAGGGGCAACTTTTTGTTGGAATTTCATTGTACTTTTGCTTATGTAAACTATGCTCAACTTCGAGCTTATTATTTTGATAGTTTCATGTAATCTTGTTATTGTTTTGGAAATAAAGATGGAATCCTCTTTGAGTTAGCACTAAGTTACCTCAGAGGGCTGAAGCTCTTGGGTTAGGGCCCAATCCAAACACCCAAGCTCCTCTTTACTTGTATTTGTATGTTTTATTTCAGTTGTAGATTAGATTGTTGTTAGATATATTTCTTTCATGGTTAAGAGTAGGTTGCTTTTGATGATTTAGTAGTTTGCTTCCAATTGTGCTTTCTATGGAAGGTTAAGCAGTGGTAAAGAAAAGATTCAAAAGGCTAGCAATAGTGCTTTGGCCTCTCTTCCTTCCTTTGGTACCATGATCTGAGGCAAAGACCCTCTTGCTACCCCAAAAAAACAGATTTTCCTCATTCATAGGACTTCTAGTGTTTGCAGTTTCTAGTTGGTTAATAGTCTATTTTTCTTTTCTTTAGAACTTCTCAATCATGATCACTTCTTTATTTACCATAGTATTCTTCCATGCTTTCCTTTCTTGCAGCAGTTATCAGCATTTCCTTTCATAGATCACGTTTTAGATTAGTTTGATGAAAAACTTTGTTTCTCTAGATGCACTTATTTCATTGCTTGCTTCATCTCATTGGTTGACTATTAGTTGTATATGTAGCAGATATCTTCTAATAGCAGGTCATCTTATCAACCATCCCATCCTCCATCTGATCCATGCCCTACAGGTCGCCCAAGTCTCCCCTCAATTCTGCCTTAGTTTCCTACATTTTCCATGGAACTTCTTCCTCTCTCCTTGGGCAAATCCAATCATATTTCTCTCTCCTAATGATTCTTAGTAGACGCTAGGTGCCCTAACACTTCATTCCAACCTTCATCCACCTTTTCCACCCATTTTCACACCCTCAAAACAACCAAAAATTCTCTCGGCCTCCTCCTGTAGGCTTCCTGTAGAACGTTGTTTTTCCTCCTGTAGATTTCTTGTGTCCTCCTATATATTTTCCTCCTAAAGGCCACCTAAGACCTCCTAGGACCCAATCACACCATCATACATCCTCTCAAGTCCCAAAACCACCTTTCAACACCACTTATTCACTGCCACATTCACAAACAATAAATTACATGCATGTCAAATTCACATAAAAATACATAAAAAACCAAAAAGATGTTTTTTGCTCATCTACTTCTAGAAATAGCTTAGTTAGATGTTTCTTACTTCTTTGAATAGATAATGGAATTCTTTTCATGGTTTTCATAGTGCTTTCTGCAAAAGTAAGGTTAGTTGGTTAATTAGGGTTTACTTGGTTTGCTTTACATTTCAGTCTTTCTCCTTTCTGAAATTAGAATAGCATCTATCTTTCTTTCCTTTCATCACATATAGATCTTCTTCTGGAATCCATAGAAGTTGGCCTGAGCTCCTAGTGATCTTGTGTTGGCTGACCAAGAGACAACCTGCAGTAAGAACTAGTACTTGTGCATACAACACCATTGCTTCCAAGTTTGTTACGAACTACTGGGTTGATAAGAGTAAAGAAGGCAGCCCAGGAGTTGCAACATTATTTCTGCAATACTAGTGCTCACCATCTTTTTGGCGCCATTTCTAGGGAAGCGTCAGAGTATTCTGTGATTACTTCTTTCTTCTATTTTCTTCTTACAACATTTTGCTAATATTTTATTTCAACAAAAGTAGACTAGTCCTTTCTTTTCCTTCAATTTTGCATTTCCTTGCTTTCCTTTACAATTCTGCAAATTTCATTTCAGCAAGAGTACACTAGTAATTCTTTTCCTTCAAGTTCTGCATTTCCTTGCTTTCCTCTTCAATTCTGCAAATTTCATTTCGACAAGTTCACTTCAGCTAGTTGCAATTTGTTTTGTTCAATCAATTTCAGTTTTGTAGGTACTATCAGTGTGAGGAAAAAAGAAACAAAAACCAACCAAAAATAATTTCCTTTCATGCTTCATAGGAATAGAGATCATCCAGGAAAATTTTTGCCCAACACCCCCACTGCTTCACACAGCCATCCTTCTCTCTTCTTCAGTGGTTGTGATTAGGACTTTGATTGATTCACCCATATATTACCTATGTCATAGTTTTCAAACTTAAAGTGATTCCATATGAGATACATTTAAAGGTTCCATTTTTACACATATATACTTAAATTTTAAATAAGAGATATAGTAATAAAATCCATTGTAAGAGAATGTTAAGATTTTATTGCAGTCAAATTGAAACTTTGAATGATTTATGATACATTATACAAATATATTATTATCTAGTTTCAATTACTATACAACAAATGAATAAGAAATGTTTTTTTTTCCCTAACTCAACAATCATGGAGAGTATAACACATATTAAAGATGCTTCATATGAATAGTGATGAAAGAGTCGATTCAAAACCAAATCTAGTGCAAATGTTTCTTCTCTTCATAGTATTGATCATTAATTTCCCTTCTATTTCTATATTTTGATATGAGAAATACAACACATATACCATAGGCTAAAGGAGAGACCTAGAAAGTGACTATAAAAACTATATGTGAACATATAAAATCATTATATAAATGAACATAAGAAAGAGACAAATTTTAAATAGAATTAGATGTAGGGATTGATAATAAACATACATTCTTGGAAGCCAAGATTCATAAACAAATAGACAATCAATTAAATAATAGCATTGGAGAGTAAATTGCTAATAATTAATATGAGAGTCGGGGAATTGGGAAAGTAATATCGAAGAGTAAAGCAACAAATTCATGAATGGAATATCAATATTTTAAAAAAATAAAATTAATGGAAAGAAAATATCAAAGAAATATAATAAAATATAATTAGTTTGGATTGATGTAGTGCAAAAACTGAATTATATATAAAACCTAATGAAACATAAATGAATAAGAAAATAGAATCAGGCATGGAACATAACAATATAGCCTTAAACATAATAAATTTTGTTTTAAAGTAGGAGGGAGAAGAAGACACAATAAAAGTAGTTAAGGAATATATACAAAACCAATCTATAAATTGAAGCCACATATCTAAAACAAAAGATATGTTAATACTATTAAGATAATCTCTATAGACCATAAATATGCAACAATAAATGAATATGTGAGTTTAAAAATAATGAGGATCTTCATAAATGAGGACCTCAATAGAATATATCAAAATAAATTAATGAATGTAGTTTAAATGGTAAAATATGCCAAGAAGAAAAAATAATGCGTGATATTTAGCAAAATAAGAATAAATTATTAAAGACAATGGTAAGAATTATCATAATAAATAAAAAAGTTACAGACTTGGAATACTCTCGTAGAAACATTGTGGTTTTCTATGGAGAATGTTCCCAAGTTAAATCAAACCTGGGGAGATTAATATCATATCTCTTGTTGAAATTTAGGAATATGAAAAATCCTTAACTTATAACATAAAAGGAATTCAAGAAGATGCCATCTCCTAAAGGAATTGAAGGCACAACTTGTTACATAAGGATCATTTTCATTATATTATGTTTGAAGAGAAATAAACTTTCAATCAATGCATATGAATGGGGATTCCAAACATGAATATTAGAAAAATAATTGTGATCAATACACTAATTTGTAGCTATAAATTCTACTTTTGATAAGAAAAATAATTCGTAAAAAATGATTCACTTAATGTTTTAGAATGTTAGACACCTAATTTATTGGATTGGATGAATAATTTGTAAATAAGAATAGGAAATGACCTTAAAACATGAAACTTAAGGGTCACTCTTTTATGTTATATGATCTTATTCTCTTTAATGTAATAGTCATACAAATTTGGGAGTTACCATCTTGGTTTGACATGGTATCAGAGCCTAGTTATCTGTTCCATTGTAACTCCTCTCTCCCATCCACTCAAAAAATTCCTATCCTCTATATCTGTTATATCTTCCATTATGAAAAAATTATGCATCTTCTCTTCCTCTAAGACCTATGACCTGTTTGGTGTTTGATTGTTTTGGCAAGGATCATTTATATCCTTCATGAGATATAACGCTTGAATTTGTCTCCCATATCCAAGCTTGGTTCCATTTCCTAGGGATTTTTGTTTATGTCATCCTCTTTTGTGCCTAGAGGTTTCCCCTATGCAATTTATATCAATTAATGTATTTAACTCCTATATGATAATAGATCGAATCACAATAAGATTTTCATAACCTAGTTAAGCCATGGTGTCAATATAATCCTTGTTGCTACAATTCATTTTTAGTTCTGGTTCTAATTATCCATTACTGTTATCTTGCTTCATCTATGTGTCCCTTCGCTGAATTAGTATGGATTTTTCCCCGTAAATGATGCAAAACCATTCTTAGTTGCATACAAATCCTGTTGTAATTCAACATTTTTTGTGGATTCCCTCATGAATTTTTCAATGTTTTGGACACAAATATCTTATAATGAAATACGTGGACCCTACCTATTGATTTTACCAAAATTTAAGCCTGATATTATGTGTGTAGTACATTCCTTTAATTAACACAAACAAATTCCCACATCTCCATTATTGGTGTGATGCTAATTAGCAAAGATAACTACAAATAATAGTGAAGAAAGATTAGTTATACCCTTATTTTTAATGACTTATGGAATATTATTGATGAAGTAAAGGATGAAAATACACATGCCAAGCCCACATTAGATAAAGAGCTAGATATTTGTGAGAACATGGAAATCAAATCCTATGCCTTGATTTTTGTTTCTGTAAGTATATACATGAGTTTTTAGTTTGAATTACAATTTCTTATGGTGCATTGAAAAAGGTGAAAAATCTATATGACTCACACTTAGAATTGGATTTTTTCAATTAATGGTCAAAATATTTAACCTTGAGTTGAAAGATGATGACCTCTAGCCTTAGAAACAAGAGCCATCATGCAAGATGTAGATGCCACTAGAGTTAATATGGAAATTCCTCTCATAGCCTTTGTCAAGGCCCTCTATCCTACATACTCTCACTACCTCAAATACCTACAAGATAGTGCACAACTCAAGGCCATTACTTTTGACATCTTGGTGGAAATTTTGCAAAAAGAGAGAAAATTTTTGGAAAGAGGAAGATAAAAACTCCTTCCTCAGAAGAAGCATTGTGCCTTGATTAAAAAGAGACGAGTTAGTCATGCGTTTCTCCTAAAGAAGTGGTAGCAAAAGAGGTCATGGAAGGAAGAAATTCATAAGCATGGGGGATAAACATCACCACGAAGAAAGATCTTATCTTCACTGCATTCATTGCTATAAATATGGACATGATGCAATAGCATGTAGAATCCCATTGAAGAAAATGAAAGAAAATAAAAAAATATAAAGAAGATAAGGGTAAACAATCAGATCCATGTAAAAGTAAAGCACCTAAATATGTTCATTAAATTGTTTCCTATTGAAATCTTGGAGTAATTGAAGATTTTTTTTCATATTTAATTTCCTTCTTGATATATGCGCAACCTGCTATATGACTTTTTGAAATACTTATTTGAAGAACTTAGCGACAACGTAGATAGATCACTATACTTTGTATACAATTCAAATCCCGACTCATCTAGATTTGGCACCATTAAGCTTAAACTACTTGGACTTCCCAATTTCCTTTTGCGTGATGTACTCTACGTTCCAAATCTACGAAGAAACTATTGTCCCTTGTTCACATTTTCCATCAAGGCCACTTTTTTCACCTGTTTTATGTGAAATTCAAGACAAGAAAAGAATCCAACAACACATTTTTCATGATTGAAGTAGAAGAGTAGAAGAGGAAGGATTGTTGAAGTTGCACGGAAAATCTACTCATGCATAAAACTTTGCATGCCTTTCTCAATATAGTGAAGTACATTATTTTCTAGTCTTAAATGGAATGTAATATTTGGACGTATTAATTACGGGAGTCTTTTTTTGTTGAAAACGAATGGTGTTTCTGGTTTTCCATCTATTCCAAGGAAAATGAAGCAATTTGATGTTTGTATCCTAGGAAAGTATAACAAACAACTATTTCATGATTCTATTTCTAGAGCACGTACAAAAAATGAACTAATTCATTTTGATTTGTGTGGCTCTATTCTTGTTTATTTCTTAAATGGAAATAGATACATGATGAATTTTATTGATGATTACTTTAGGATGTGATGGGTATACTTATTAAAAAATTAAATTAGAAGATTTTGAAACTTTCAGAAATTTTCATGCATGGATTGAAAATGATACTCAATCACATATTGGCTCCCTTCGTATTGATAGTGGAAAAGAATATAATTTTAATGAATTTGAAAATATCTTCTCTATTATGGATTCAATATCAAATTGTTGTTCCATAAAATTCACAACAAAATGGCGTAACTAAAAGAATGAACAACACTATCATAAATATGGTACACTAAATGATGTTTTTCAAAAATGTGAAGTCAATGTTTTGGCCTGATGCAATTCGATGTGAAGTACATTTCAAAAACTTATGATCATATCTTTCTCTTAGAAGTAAAACTTCTTATGAAATGCGGTAAGGACACAATCCTTCAGTGAGCCATCTCAAGATATTTAGTTCCACTTGATATACCTTCATTTGAAAGGAACAAAGAAGAAAGCTTAATGAAATAATTCCAAAATGTATCTTCTTAGGGTATTCAAATACCACCAAATGATACCATATTTATGATGAGGTAAATAAGTTCTTTTTTATAGATATGATTTGTATTAAATATTCCAATGCTAATAGTATTATTGAGTGGTAGCTTGATTGTTTGGATATATTAAATCATACAAAAAAATTTCATGAATTTGATAATGATATTCCACATCTTGAAGGAAGGATCCTTATATTTCATCAATCTATGGAATATCCTTTTAAAGCATTGTCTCTTTCTCATGAGTTTCCAACCACTTCTTTATGTTAGGAAGGACCTTTAAGTGACGTCATTGAGACAATTGGAAGAAAATCTCTTGATGCAACCCTATCTTAATCAATGGAAAAAACTAGACCATCTCTAACCAAAAAATGTTTGACCAATAAACTTGAAAATGTTCATCCTAATGAGGTTGGAAAGACATAAACTAGAAGTTCCACCAAATAAGATGGAGGTGATTTAGACAATTCTATTTCAGTTGATTATATGGAAGTTTCATATGATTCTGAATTGAATTTTTCTACTAAATTTGAGGCAACTTCCTTTCAAGAAGCTACTTCTCATGATGAATGGAAAGAAGCAATTCAAAAGGAGTATTATTCTCTCATAAGGAATGGACCATTGAAGCTAGTGGACCCTCCATTTGGAATCAAAGTAATTAGCTATAGTTCGGTCTATAAGGATAGATACAAATTAGATGGATATCTTGATGAGTACAAAGCTATGATTGTGGAAAACAAATTTGCAATAAAAATAAGGTGTCAATTATGGAGATACCTTTGCTCCCACAACAAAATGAACCATTGTCCAAAATCTCCTTGGCTTGTAAGCTCATAATGGATGGAAAGTTCACCAAATGGATGTGAAGACTACTTTCTTGAATGGAGAGTTAAAAGAAAAACCCTTCATGTCTTATCCATAAGGTTTTGTTGTGAATAATGAAGAAAAGAAAGTATTGAAACTCATAAAATCCTTATATGGCCTAACACAAGAACCATGACCTTGGTATGAAAAGTTGACAGAGCATCCTTTGAAATTAAATTTCAAACATTTTAATTGATCCTAGTGGATATTGGTGGCCACCTGCCTATTCCACTTCAACCCCCATGATTGTTTCCTTTATTTTTTCAATTTCCTTATTTGAAGCAAAATTTACTATTTTTGGCATTTTTTTGGGTCGTGAACTTCTAGAGCCATTTTGAGGCCCTAAACTACGTTTTTTGGGAAAAATAGGAGCAAAATTGGTCATCGACCAATTTTTCTCACTCAAAATTGGTCATCGACCAATTTTTCTCACTCAAAATTTGTAGTCCATTTTTCACGTCAAACGAAGATTGTATGCAAAAGTTATGAGCCCAGGAAGTTGATGTACCAATTTACCCAAATGGGTTCCATAGTTAGCACTTCATCTCCTAGGGTTAGGTTTTTGGATGTTTAGGGTTTTCCGTTGTTTCTAAATAATAAATAGGCCTTGGAGCCTCATTATAACATATTTCAGACGCATGTAGCTTCCACATCTCTTCTCAGAGATAAGCTACCATCGCTCGAGCTAGTCTTATTTCCATTCTGTTTGTAAGTTATTTTAGTATTTGATATTAATGAAATGAACTGTTATTTCTACTGCATCTTTGTATTTATGGTTATATATGTAATTTGTTGCGTTCCTGTTTAAATTTCGATCAATGGTATCAAAGTGATATGCTCTTTCTCTATTTTTATTTGCATGTGCCCAACAAGGTCGAGATATAAGGAGTTAGGGCTTGAACTGGTCGAACCATTGCAAGACCAGCCTTGCAAATCCCGATAGCCTACCATGATAGATGAAATGAAAGATGAGCGGGAAGATATCCTATCAAAATATTACTCGAAGAAGCCCTCGAGCGACAAAGGAGCAAGATGATGGACAACTTTTCCCAGATCCTTCAGCGGCTACCCAAGGGCGATGCATCTACTTCTAAAAGCTACTCTAGAAGTGCCATACCCTTTAAGGTACAAGTTAACTTTGACATTCCCATATTTGAGGGTTAGAGAGATGCAGACATTGTAGATAAATGTCTAAATTTGCTAGAAGGATATTTTTCCGATCATGATTTTTCCAGTCAGGAAAAGAACAACTTTTCACTTCTCAAAGTAGCTCCCCACGTCAAGGACTGGTGGGAAACCTACTGTGAGTAGAAGGATGAAAGTGCAAACTCACTATTTTCAGCTGCACCCACTTGGAACTCATTTTGGGATGTCATCAAGGAGCAGTACTACCCTATCGGGAGTTATGAGGATAAATACATAAAGTGGACAACACTGCGATAGGGAAGGGACCAAGATGTACCAGAGTTTACAAAATTTTTTTCATACCCTTCGCACAAAGTTGGGAATCAAATATTATGAGAAGAATTTGGTTCTCAAGTATCGCGACTACCTACACAAGTACATCCAGGGTGAGATGGAGTTCCTAGACATCTCCTCACTTTGCATGACATATCGATATGCCATCAAGATTGAGAAAAAGTTTAAACAGAAGAAGTGAGACTTTGGATATGCAAATCTAAATCAAGGGAAAGGTGCCCCAAAACTGCAGAACAAAGGACAAAGATAAGGCGGGGCAGCCCAGGACAACCCGCCAAAGTTACAAGAAAAGAACAACAACATGAAGCTAAAGAAGGAAACGAGAAAGTGATGTGAGTTCCTATTGAAGCATCAAAAATCAGGTCTACAACAAGCGAGATAACCACCTGGTCCGGACCTTGAAAGTAGCTCCTTTTCCATTTGGGATAGCGGCTCCGACTAGGCATAATGGGACTAGTTTCCCAATTTGTTTGTGATGATGTTAAGGGATGATGTTTTCCTTTCTAAAAGTTTATAAAGAGGATGCTTTTAATCTAAATCTAATCTAACACATGCAATTTTATTCTAATGAATGGAAACATCTAATTCTAAAAAACTATCCCGGGATTAACTCTTTGCTTATGCGATCTAAAATAGTTTCCAATAGCAATCGGTAATAAATATTATTCAGTTGCTACGAGAAAAGAATCCATTAAAAGTAAATTGTTTCGTATAAGAAATTAGCCGAAACAATTATGATAAGCATATCGCATAATAAGTTATTCATACACTAGGCATAAAATGAATAGTTACCACTGTACAAAAGTGCCAAATGATAACCGAACATTCAGGCTTTCATATATAAACAGTTGAAAATAACATACCACTTGACTCATGAACATAAATCATTAAGAGATAAAAGTACAATTGATAATAAGTCCTACTCATGAGCTTCAAGAATATAGATTTATATTCTCATAATTCAATATATACTAAGGGTACAAAAGTGCATTTCAGTAGTAGACATTAAACAAAGATAGGAATAAATCTTGTTCCATTCATTTATCAAAACCTCGTCAGAGGGTGCAGAATTGTATATTCTGAAGAACTGTTTTTGACAAATTTCTAGACCCTTCTATAAATACATGAGAGGCGTTTAAATAATACTAACTAAAGACTAAAAATAGTTATTATAAAAATATAGGAGGAGGTTTAAATGACCATACTCATCTAAAGAAAAAATAAAATGAAAATAAATCTAAAATTGTATCTAAAGATCAACTATGCATCTCTTCTCTTAAGTCGCAAGCATCAAACATCGACTTCAGGAGTGTCAGTTGGCCGACCTTCGATTTTAATTGTCCTGTGAAGATGGAATCAGAAAGCGCTGGCACTATCTTCTTGGCGAAATTTGTACGACACTTCATATTCATACACTGACTGTAGGGTTTCACCAAATATTGCTAGTAAGTGTCCCAATTTAACTTAGTTAACTTTTTGATTGACTCTTTCTTTTCTTCAGCTTTCTGTCTCCAACTCATTTGCAGTTGCTGCGTTTTTGGGAGAAATCTTGGGGCAGTTTTTGATATGAGGTTGTCTCTGTGCAAATTTTCATTGAAACAATTAATGATATTGCTTGTTGTTGCCGCTGCTTCTTCCACTACCTATTCTACTTTTTTGATCTATGCATCCCATTTATTAATCAACATTTCTTTGTTGGATTCATTGATTTTGGGCAACCCTTCTTTCTTTCCTTCCTATGATTCCTGCCAATTCAAATAGTCTGAAACTTTCTTATCAATTAAATCATAATCAAGTTGCAAATCTACGACTTGACTTCTGATTTTTTCACTCATTTCGTAGTCAGAGTTCCATTGTGATATTCTTTGGAAAAGTCTTTCCTTCTGTTGCAAGAGTTTATCATTTAGGGCAAGGGATTCTGTGACAAATTCTGCAACTTTAGGATCATCTTTGTGCATTTCTAACGTGGCTTGTAACCATTGTTCTTTTTTGGCTAGACTACTTTGATAACCCATCTGCATTTGATGGAAGTCCTATTGTAATTTCACCATTTTTTCTTCTGCTTCCCAGCTAACACTAGCCTGTTGTGACTATTGCTGCAAAAATAACATTTTATCCTCTTTATCTTTAAGCAATAGTTGAACTTCGGATGCTTTTTCAATAGTAGCAGAAGCATAAACTCCTGCGATTTGGGACAATCTAGTCAGGTTCTCTATCAGATTAGTGGTAGGGTCTTGCCAAAGGACATTCAGCGGCTCTGCTTCAGGTGAGAGCATGTTGTCTAGTTTTCATTTCTTTCTCTATCTCCTGACCACAACTTTGTGCTGCGGACTGTAAAACACATCCAGAGGAGGGATTTCCTCCATCTTTAGCATGATTTCAGATGATGGAGCTATGGGAATGTGTTTAGTTTCTGGAGCATTGACAACTATTTCAATCACCATTTTTGTGATTTTCTGTGCTGGATTCTTTGGTGTCTCTACGTTTTTTCTCCTCCGCGTTGATCAATTTATTAAAGTTCTCCCATTCTTTCTCTAGCTCTGTTCTTAATGGATTTGTTGGCTAGATGAGGGGAGTGGGAATTCCCACCTGTTTTGGCGACACCACTTGCTGCTCAGGATTCTCCTTGGATCGGGTTGTATCCTTGACTGATCCTTCACTCTTGTTGTGATCACTCTTTGACAGTCTAGACCTTTTCGGCGATTCTCTTTCAGAATTAGATTTGGACTTGTCTTGCCTTGAGCTTCCACTCATACTAATTTTGGGAGTGTGTTCCCTCATAGGTTATAAACGCAATCTGTCCAAAGGGAGATTTTCAAATCTTCGTTCTCCGTAGAGTTTAAAATCTTGCAATTCTACTTGGCCAAACTAGATTTGGGCCAGGTGTAATATGTCTCTGAGTGTGCTCTTCTGTTGGAAAACGTCGTCGAAGAGATCATCTTCTTCAGTGAACAAATTTATTTTAATTGATGTGGTAAAATTCTTTATCACATCAAAGGGATCAAACTTTCTCCCTAGGAACTTAAGCAATCGTAGAATCAACATGTTGCCTACTTCCTTGAAAGCGTGACCTAGACCAAACAATGAAAAAGCCCCACAGACCACAAGGAATTGCAGCCAGATTACTTTTTTCTTGTCCTTAAGTTCTCTGCTCATTCCTCCAACCCCGCAGGTTTGGTAAGCTATTTCCTGGGCCATCAATTTTTCAGGAACATATAAGGGAAGTACATGAGGATTAAAAATGCTTCCGAATACTCTATTATAAGTGAAAAATTATTCTCTAAACCATCTTCCCACATGGAGAATATCAATTGTGGCTTCAAGAGAAAATCTTGGGGCATCTGTATTATACAACATCTTGTGAATTGGTAGCGTAACTCCATGGAAGATTTTATAAAAACATGGGGTGAAATTAGAATCCCATAGTTCCTTATGGTAGACTTGAATGGGTAAGGGATTCTATACCGTCCATTTCCAACACATGAGAGAAAATTTAGAAACAAAATAGATAGCATCCATGACATAGGTAGCTAGAAAAAAGGGAGGATAAATCCTCTGAGAAGGAGTCCTTTTAGACCGATAATTCCAAATAGCAGAGGCTAAGTTATCAGACAATATTTTGGCCCAGTCCATTATAGTGGTGTTGGTGGCCGGATCTAGTAGCGGTAGCCACTCGAATGAAAACTTATTGATATCAGGTTTTCCAAAAAGCCTACATAACATTGCAGTAGCAAAACAATACGGAGAAGAGAGGGAACCGGTGCTGTACATACCATATTTGTCCTTTTTAACAGCTCTTCCTTCACTAACCAGCTTTTGGTGCATTCCACCAAATCTTCATTCTCCTTGGCGAATTTCTCCACAAACTGATTGTTATAGCTAGCTTATGGCTCTGGCAAATGATATATGCATCTTAAATCCCGTGGGGTAAATGATCTTATAACTTCCTGGTTCTGCGTCCTGAATAGCCTGTCTGTTATATTAGCATCGTCTATCACCCATTTGACCATATCTGTATAGGGAAGTATTTTTTGCCTTGCTGCGATACGGTGTAGGAATGAGCATGCAAGCTCTATAAGTGATACTTCGGATGACCCACGTCCATCTGCCATAGTTGTAACTTCCATGACTCTCGGGTTTTCTTCCTCTAGCAGGCTATACATGCCTTCCCAAGTAGATATCCCTACTTCTCTAGTACAGGTGGTGTATGTGAATAATGGAGTCATCTCTGTTTTTTTAGATACCAGAGCTTTTCCTTTCTTCCCCATTATGTTCTATGCACTGGTCTATGTATTGTTCTATGTACTGCTCCTATAAGTTCACAAGTAGAGAACTAAGACACAATAATAAAAATAGCGAATGATGGTAAGTAATAAGGTGACAGGAAAGCTCTTAATTTCAAAATCACATCAAATATATCACCTCACATGAAATAACCCTTTCGTTCAGATCTAAATCATTTCTCATAAATAACCATCAATAAACCACTAAGTTGACATTAATTCCCATAACTCAGTATCGGCTATCGAGAAATATTTCATCAAATTGTGAGCCCTGTTGATTTGTGATAAAGCGATTTTGCGATTTGTTCACAATAACGCAAATCACAATATCACTAATCCTTCATCGTTAACAATCTTTTGCTTCATTATGCGATGACGAGATGCGATTTGCGAGATTCTTTTTCACACTTCGCAATGTCGGGATGTTTTATCTTAGGTGGCACTGTGATATACGGGATCTACGATATGTGATGAATCGGTGTGGCTCGCGATCTTGCATCATCGCATTTTTGCAATTCTGACAGTTTCTTTATATATGATTCCCTCCATTACCCTTTTGCAATGCGATGCTCATAATTAAGAGAACGATTTTATTTGAGACTTTTCATAATACTTAAGATTTTGCATTTGCAGATGTTTTTCCTAAGTTTATGATAATGTGTTTTATTAAAATGGAATTCTAAGTGCTAGTTTTTATTTTTTAGAAGGGTCCCATTTATTTAGTGTTATTGCTAATACTAAATAAAAAGAGGGGGTGGGGGGGGGGGGGGGTGTTGCTGGCCACAAAAATTAGAAATTCACTAGAAAGAACCAGTTATCTCTGATTATCTTTTGAATTTTCTAAACTTCCAAAAAAGAAAAGTTTTCTGGAAAATCAAACTTTATTACAGAAATATAAAGCGCATAATTCTATTTGCCATTAACAATAGTTTGTTCCTTACATGCTAATTCTGATTATTTTCTTCCCAAAGCTAGTCATTTCATTTACATCAGTCACTACTTGGTTTATAAGGACAAAAGGAAAGACATCTCTGTAAATCAGTTTTAAGTATGCTCATTTGTCATAGGTAGAGCCTCTGCTGCCAGAAAGTGTTTTAGCATCGATAGGGTTACCTGTTACCCAAAAATGATCCAGTATCCTACTTCCAGAAGTATACAATTTTCAAAGATAAATCCACATTCGCACTTATTGCTTTCATTTTCTTTTAATTATTAAAGAACAATGTCATGGTTTGGTGGCCAAATTTTGACAATGCCATTCAATTGATTTATAACTTTACTGAACAAGCTAGCACGTGATGAGACCCCTTGTCTTCTGATTGTAACAATTTTTAGTCATTGCCCTATTTTGGTATGCAACTTGGCAATGTCAGCTAGTTATAATTTTTATGATCATGATAAGCTGACTCTTGATGAGACTTCTTATTCTTTAAGTTTATAGTTCATAGGTGGATTACTCTTTGAAAGCTGTAATTCCTTAAGTGGGGAGGAAATCATTGGTTCCTTAAGAATAGCTCTGGACGACAATTATAGAGTTTTTGAAGATAGCTTTTTTTACAGAGAACCTTCATTTTGTTATTGATGTTTTTTATGACTGATATAAAAGAAATTCCCACTAAAGGTTGCTTTTAATCAAAATTTGTAAGGTTGAAACTAGTAATATTTTTAGGCTTGTAGCACTTGACTATATCTTTCAGTAATAATGATTAATTTTCCAAATCAGTTCTATTTATACAAGTGAAAAAACAAAATTTACAAGAGACACTAATATTTTTCGTGAAATCCAAAAGTAACCATTTACAACCTGTTTTATTATTAAAATAAAGCTATAAATTATAATTTACAAAAATAGAAGAGGTCATCTTCTATGGAAAGTATTTTTTAAGGATCTGCCTATTAACAGGTAAAGATTCTCTTTTCCCTGCTAAATCTTGCAAGATGAAAGTCGATGGACCTATGATTTCAATAATTTGGAATGGTCCAAGCCACATCTGTTGGAATTTAGAATGTTTGCCTTTCTTCTCGTGAGCCTTATCCCATTTCAGTACTAAATCTCCAATTTGAAAATCCTTCATAGATACCATGTTTGAATCAAAAGAAGCTTTTACTAATGCTTGATTATGTGCATGGGTAATTTTAGCCTATTCTCGTTGCTCTTCTAGCTTAAGGATCTGTAATTGTCTTAGTTGCAGAGATGAAGAGGGTGTTTCTTCAATAAATTGAACTAAGGCTAAAGAAGGTATTGCTATATGAGTTGGGACAACTACTTCTTTCCCATAAACTAAATTCAAGGGAGAAGTGCTGATGGAAGCCTTTTGAGTTATTCGATCTGCCCAAAGAGAATACATCAAAGATTTGTGCCAATTTCTATGATTCTAATCAATAGTTCGCTTAATGATTCTAATTAGGTTTTTATTTGTTGATTTATCCAACCAATTCCCTTGTGGGTAATAATTGGCAGAATACTTAAGTTTAAAACCTCTTTTAAGTGAAAATTCAGTCATAGCATTTCCCAAAAAAAATTGATGCATTATCAAACATTAAAGTAGAAGGTAAGCCAAACCTAGTAATTATGAACTGATCTATGAAATCGATGATATGTTCAGCATTAGATGTCTTGAGAGGAACTGCTTATACCCATTTAGTATTTAGTAAGATAATCTGTAGCTGTAAGGATGTACCTATTTTGTTTAGAAGAGTGAGGAACTATCTCACCTATTATATCCAATCCCCATTGCTCAAATGGTTGGTCGATATTAACCGGTTGCAATGGCAATGATGGTTTCTTCTGTCTTCCAACAACAGTTTGACAAACTTAACATTTCCTTACATAGCTATGTGCATCTTTAAATAAAGTAGGCAAATACTATCCTGTGCGCAAACTTTTTTGTGTTGTTGCATCTCCTGCATAATGTCCACCTATTGGTCCATCATGGAGTTCCTACAACACTTTTTCATCTTCAGATTTATCAAGACATCAAAGAAGAACATAAACATAATTCATCCTAAAAAGTACATCGTTTAGAAGTTGATATTGCTTAACTTTCAATCTTAGGGCTCTTTTCTTTGTATGATTTAGATTTGAAGGAGCATATCCATTTTTTAAATAAAACATGATATCGTCATATCTCGATTCAATATCGTTTAGGCTTACCTCATACATTTGTACCTCTTGATTGGAGATGGTATTTCCGATATAAGCGATGTTCCAGCCAACATCCTGCAAAAGCCTTTACCTTTTACAATATTTCCTGACTTGATCTCAGCATCGTATTCTTGTAGGGCAGTGACCCAATTTGCTCTCTTTTCACCCACATCTTTTTGTACCAAGAGATTTCTTAATGCTGGAAACGACACTATTATCTTTGTATGGGTTTTAAGAAGAAAGTGTCTAAAGTGTTTGATTGCTTTGAAAACGGCATAAGCTTGTTTCTCAACATCAGAATAATTTAATTCATCCCCTTCCAAATTTGAACTAAAGAAGGAAATTGGGGCTTCTGCTTTGTATTGATTGGCTTGCATGAGTATTGCAGCATATGACTTCTCAAAGGCAAATGTATACAAAATGAAAGGATAAAAAAAATTTGGAGTCGCTAGGGATGGAGCATTAACAATCACTTGCTTAATCAGATTGAATGCTTCATATTCTGTCTGACCCCATTTAAAGAGTGAATTTTTCTTGATCATTGCTTGTAATGGTGACACAATTCTTGAGAAGTTTGGGACAAATATTTTCACAAAATTAATTTGACCAAGGAAGGATTGCATTGCTTTCTTATTATGTGGTAAGGGTATTTCAAAAATTTCCTTAATCCCATTTGGATCAATATGGATTACAGATTTAGACACTATAAATCCAAGAAGTTTTCATTCACTTAATGCAAAAAAGGACTTTTTTAGATTAAGTGAAATCCCATACCCTTGACAACGTCGAAATATCTGCTTTAAATCTCTGAGGTGATTACTACATTTTTTAGAATATACTGTTATGTCATCCAAGTAAATTACCACTGATTTGTTTACTAATATTTTAAATGCAATATCCATGGCCCTTTGAAATGTGGCACTAGTGTTAATTAGCCCAAAAGGAATCTTTTGATATGCATATGTACCCCATTTGGTTCTGAATGTGGGTTTTAGCTAATCATCCGGATGGACTAAGACATGGTTATAGCCAAAGAAACCATCTAAAAAGGACATCAATTTTGATCTTGCAACTGCTTGTAATATTTGTTCCATTAAAGGTAGGGGAAAATTATGTTTTTGGTAGGCTTTGTTCAGATTTTGAAAGTCAATACAAATTTGAATGTCTCCATTTTTCTTTCTGACTAGAACCAGATTGGAAACCCATCTAGAATGCCAAATGAGAAAAATAATTTTGGCATTCAACAATTTATTAAGCTCAGACTTAATCTAACTTTCCAGATTAGGATGGATCTTCCTCAGCTTTTGCTGGACTGGTCTTTCATCAGCTATCATCGGGATAGTATGCTGAATGATTGAAGTGTCGTAAGTCTTAAGGTCATCGTAATTCCAGGCAAAGACATTTTTATACTGCTTCAGGAGTCGAACAAAGGCTAATTTTTCTTCTGGGGCTAGACCAAGACCTAAGTTGATATTCTGTGGCTTAGTATCCATTCCTAGATTTACTAATTCATAGTTCAGAGTTGAACTCTGAAGTTTTGAATTGGTATACCTTTTGAATTTGTCTTTTAAATCACATAGGTCTTCTAACTTGACTACAAATTTTGGTATGGCATTATTGGTGCTCTCTTCTTGTAACAGCTTTTCATGTTGGTCCTCATCAATTATTTGATTATGGTAAGATCCTTATGAGGTCAGGAAACTTAAAATATCAAGGTCATTGTTAAAAATTCTCCAGTTGGTAACATTATCAGGGATGGAGGGCCTAAAGATCAATTCGATTGAGAATCTGTATGGGCTATAGTCTTCTGAGGGAATGAGCTTGGAAGCTACATTAGCCAAGAGGTCAGCACTAGCATTTTGGAGTCTGGGAATGGATGAAATATTGAATGCTATAAAATGTTCAGTCAGATCTTGTACTAAAGATTGATAATGCTTTAAATGACCTGATAGACAATGTATAGTATTTCATACCTGTTTAATAACAATCTCAGAATCTCCAAAGACTTGTAGATACTTGATGTCCAGTCTGATTGCTTTGTACAACCCTTGCACTAAAGCTTCATATTCTACAGTGTTGTTTGTGCAATCGAACTCGAGTCTACAGGTTAACATGGTTTTATTCCCTTGTGGAATAACTAATACACATCCTGCTCTTGCTCCATCATTAGACTTAGAATTGTCAAAAAATAATTTCCAAAACAAAGAGTTATTTATAGGACTATCTACAAAATTAACGTATTTAGAACTATCTATTTGAGAAATTTTTTCTACTTGAGACAAAACAGAATGTTCTAAATAAGGCAAAGTATGAGCATTAAAATTTCCTAAGAAAGAGTCAACATAATAGTTCCCAATTATATTGTTGTTGTACGCTATAGGTTCATTTTCTCCTTCTAGTTCCGTCACTATGTATTTTTTATTTCTTTCTTGCTCAACCTTTATCTGGTTTGGTTTACCATTGTAAGGGAGCCACATGTGTGACCATTTGGTTGCAAAGTATCCATGAAGCTTTTCAGATCAATCCCTGCTCAGAATTTAACCATAAAATTTAGGAATGTCTGCAACTAAAATATCAATGACTTGACATACCTTTGGATTCGATGAGAGCCTATGGTCACTTGATTTAGTTCACCAATCACTTCAACTTGTGACCAGTCCAGCTAAACTATGCGTACTACAGATTTTTGAGATTGGACATTTAACTTTGCATAAATTGTTTTAGGCAAAATATTAGATGAAGCACCTGAATCTACCAAACAATTGTGCAAATTTTATTGAAAATTTTGTAAGGAGGAATGGAGGAGTATGGGATTTTTACTTACCTCCAATTAGAGAAATATCATTTGGGTCAACTTTATTTGCCATACTAGTTGGAGGTCTTCCCATTTCATGAGAAGCTTGCGAGATTATAGTGGTAGGAAGAGGTGCAACGAGTATTGCATGCAACTCTTTCAAAATTAGTTTTTGTTGATGCTTTAATTTACTTAGTTCATGAAAAGTAATGTTGGCCCTAGTCTTCTTCATGTCTTCAATGATATTATACTCCATCTCATCAGAGACAATCAATGTTTTAGATGGAGTCGATGAATTGGATTTGACTGGGCTTGTTTGAGTCGCTTTTGGTGATGATTTCTTACCTGCAACTTTATCCTTGGAAACAGATCTTACATTCTTCTGTTTAGAACTGGGATGTGGAGGATCAAGTTATGGTACTGACTAGTGATGCCTCTGGATCCTCTTCTTCTAGAAGAATGAAGTCCCACATTCCCTGTAGCTCTACAACCTCATCTTCATCAATAGGTTCTTCATAGGAAACTTCTTCTTCTTCTCCTTCAGATTATGCATTTGCTATAGCATTGGGAGGCTTTGGATTAGTTGAAGGGTTTTTCTTATAAGGCTTGTAGGGTTTCTTAGAATAAGTCTCTGCTACTTGTCTTTTAATGTCAACCATTTTGTTAGACATGGTTTTTAAAACTTTTTGTAATCCTTCCAAATCAAATGGGTCCTTTAATGGCTTTTTCTTAGGATCATCTCTAAAGCAACCTTCTTAGATTTTCTTTCATCAATAGAGTTTTTATTTTCTAAAGCTAAGATACGCTTTTCTATCACTATCACCTCCTTCATGTTTTCGGCCAATGTTGGCTTGGCAACCCTATCAACAAAGATTGTTATATTCAATGGTAAAGCAGATACGTACCATTCACTTCGAACTTCTTCGCTAGGCTTGGAAGCAGTAGGGATTTTATTCAAGAGTTTGTTGAAATGCGAGTTGAAATCTTTGATAGGTTCTCTTGATTTAGTCTTAAGATTTAATAGATCATTGATCAATGTTGCCATAGACCTATCATCGCCGAACTTTGTCAAGAATTGCTCTTGGAAAATGTCCCAACTAGCAATGGATCCTAATGGTAATGAAAAATACCAGGACGCAGCTGCTCCTTGTAAAGTATATGGAAAAAGTCTAACAACAACGTCTTCATTTGTAACTCCATTTAAATTTATTGATAACATAAAGTTATTTATGTGTTCTTCTGCTAGCATGCCTACTTTAGGATTAAACTTGGGCAACTATTTCTCAAGATGGGCCGGTAATTGACTCAAGGATGCAGGCATTGAGACTGCCCCTATATTGTTCCATGGGTTTTGAGCCATCGTTGAACTACTAATAGAGGAAAGCGCATATGAAGTTCCTTGTGGTGGGGACGAAGATGTCGAAGTTCGAGTACTCTATTGAACAACGATATGAAGTGGAGGAGTGGTTGGTTGACTTTGCAATGGAGAAGATGGAATGGATGATGATGATGAAAGAGTGTCACTATCAGACCCTTGAGGTGTCTTCCTTGCTCTCTTCCTTTTAGGCAGAGGTAATTTGGTTGGTTCAGTACCAAGATTTTCACTCTGTAATCTAGTAAGAGGATGAGAAGGAATATATTGCGAAGTCACACTACCTTGAGATAATTCAGATTTCTGTGGTGACATGGGAAATCCTTGAAGTTTATGGATGAAAGACTTATCTTCAGGGGGTTCGATAGTAGATTTATTTGAAATGTTCAGGTTTGCGGCAGTGGTTGTTGTTTTCTAAACTTATCACTTAAGATTTAAAGACTCAGAATGCGATGGAGAAGTTAGGGGAGATGTTGAGGGAAATTTACTCTCAAAATGGGTTTTGGATTTATATTTACTAGCCATTCACAGTTCGGGCCCTCCTTCTAGCGCCAAATATGTTGAAGCCCCAAAAATCGGGTCTACAACAAAGGGGATAACCACCTAGTCTGGACCTTGAAAGCAGCTCCTTTTCTATTTGGGATAGTGGCTCCGACTGGGGATAATGGGACCAATTTCCCAATTTGTTTGTGATGATGTGAAGGGATGATGTTTTCCTTTCTAAAAGTTTCTAAAGAGAATTCTTTTAATCTAAATCTAATCTAACACATGCAATTTTATTCTAATGAATGGAAACATCTAATTCTCAAAAACTATCCCGGGATTAACTCTTTACTTATGTGATCTAAAATAGTTTCCAACAGCAATTGGTAATAAAGATTATTCAATTTATATGAGAAAAGAATCCATTAAAAGTAAATTGTTTCATATAAGAAATTAGACGAAACAATTATGATAAGCATATCGCATAATAACTTATTCATACACTAAGCATAAAAAGAATAGTTACCACCGTACAAAAGTGCCAAATGATAACCAAACATTCAGGCTTTCATATATAAACAACTGAAAATAACAAATCACTTGACACATGAGCATAAATCATTAAGAGATAAAAGTACCATTGATAATAAGTCCTACTCATGAGCTTCAAGAATATAGATTTAACTTCTCATAATTCAATATCTACTAAGAGTACAGAAGTGCATTTCAGTAGCAGACATTAAACATAGATAGGAATAAATCTCATTCCATTCATTTATCAAAACCTTCTTAGAGGGTGCAGAAGTGCATGTTCTAAAGAACTGTTTTTAACAAATTTCTAGACCCTTCTCTAAAGACATGAGAGGGGTTTAAATACTACTAAATAAAGACTAAAAATAGCTATTACAAAAATATAGGAGGAGGTTTAAATGACCATCCTCATCTAAAGAAAAGATAAAATGAAAATAAAACTGAAACTGTATCTAAAGATCAACTATGCATTTGTTCTCTTAAGTCGCAAGCATCCAACATCGGCTTCAAGAGCGTTGGTTGGCTGACCTCCAATTTTAATTTTCCTATGAATATGAAATCAGCAAGTGTTGGCGGTATCTTCTCGGTGGAATTTGTAAGGTAGTTCACAATCATACACTTACTGTGTGGTTTCACCAAATATTGCCAGTAAGTGTCCCGATTTAACTTAGTTAACTTTTTGATTGACTTTGTCTTTTCTTTAGCTTTCTGTCTCTAACTCATTTGCAGTTGCTGCATTTTTGGGAGAAATTCTGGGGCGATTTCCAATATCAGGTTGGCTTTGTGCAGATTTTCATTGACACAACCAATGATATTGCTTGCTAGTGTCGCTTCTTCTTCCGCTACCCGTTCTACTTTTTTGATTTGTGCATCCCATTTATGAAACAACATTTCTTTGTGGGATTCATTGATTTTGGGTAACCCTACTTTCTTTCTTTCCTGTGATTCATGCTAATTCAAATAGTCAGAAAATTTCTTATCAATTCAATTATAATCAAGTCGCAAATCTACGACTTGACTTGTCATTTTCTCACTCATTTCGTAGCGAGAGTTCCATTGCGATATTCTTTGGCAAAGTGTTTCGTGCTATTTCAAGATTTGATCATTCAGGGCAAGGGCTTCTGTGACAAATTCTGCAACTTTAGGAACATCTTTGTGCATTTCTAACGTGGCTTATAACTGCTATTCTTTTTTGGCCAGACTACTTTGATAACCCAGCTACATTTGCTAGAAGTCCTGTTGTAATTTTACCAGTTTTTCTTCTGCTTCCCAGCTAACGCTGGCCTGTTGTGACTGTTGCTGCAAAAATAGGATTTTATCCTCTTTATCTTTAAGCAATAGTTGAACTTTGGATATGTTGTCAATAGTAGCAGAAGCATAGGCTCCTACAATTTGGGACAATCTAGTTAGGTTCTCTGTCAGATCAGTGGTAGGGTCTTTCCAAAGTACATCCAGCAACTTTTCTTCAGGTGAGAGGATTCTGTCTAGTTTTCATTTCTTTCTCTATCTCCTAACCACAAATTTGTGCTACGGACTATAAAACACATCTAGAGGAGGGATTTCCTCTATCTTTAGCATGATTTTAGATGACTGAGCTATGGGAATGTGTTCAATTTCTGGAGCATTGACAATTGTTTCAATCACCATTTCTGTGATTGTCTGTGTTTGATTCTTTGGTGTCTCTACGTTTTTCTCCTCTTTGTTGATCAATTGATTAAATTTTTCCCATTCTTTCTCCAGCTCTGTTCTTAATGGCTTTGTTGGCTGGATGAGGGGAGTGGGAATTCCCATCTGTTTTGGTGACAACACTTGCTGCTCAGGATTCTCCTTGGATTGGGCAGTATCCCTGACTGATCCTTCACTCTTGTTGTGATCGCTCTCTAACCATCTAGACCATTCTGGCGATTATCTTTAGACTTGGATTTGGACATTTCTTGCCCTGAGCTTCCTCTCATACTAATGCTAGGAGTGGGTTCCCTCATAGGTTTTAAGTGCAATCTGTCCAAAGGGAGATTTTCCAATCTTCGTTTTCTGTAGAGTTTAATCTCTTGGAGTTCTATCGGGCCAAACTAGATTTGGGCCAGGTGTAAGATGTCTCTGAGTGTGCTCTTCTGTTGGAAAACGTCATCGACGAGATCATCTTCCTTAGTGAACACCTTTATTTTAACTGCTGTGGTAAAATTCTTTATCACATCAAAGGGATCAAACTGTCTCCCTGGGAACTTAAGCAATCGTAGACTCAACATGTTGTCTACTTCCTTGAAAGCGTCACCTAGATCAAACAATGCAAAATCCCCACAGACCACAGGGAATTGTGGCCAGGTTTCCTTTTTCTTGTCCTTAAGTTCCTTGCTCTGCAACTCCGCAGGTTTGGTAGGCTATGTCCCGGGTCATCAATTTGTCAGGAACATACAAGGGAAGTACATGAGGAGAGGCAATGCTTCTGAATACTCTAATATAAGTGAAAAATCCTTCTCCAAACAATCTTCCCATAGGGAGAATATCAATTGCGGCTTCAGGAGAAAATCTTGGGGCATCTGTATTATACAACATCTTGTGAATGGGTAGCATAACTCCATGGAAGATTTTATAAAAATATGGGTTGAACTTAGAATCCCACAGTTCCTTATGGTAGACTTGAATGGGTAAGGGATTTTGTACCATCCATTTCCAACCCATGAAAGAAAATTTAGAAAAAAAACAAATAGCATCCATGACATAGGTAGCTAGAAAAAAGGGAGGATAAATCCTCTGAGAAGGAGTGGGTTCCCTCATAGGTTCTAAGTGCAATCTATCCAAAGGGAGATTTGCCAATCTTCGTTCTTTGTAGAGTTTACACTCTTGGAATTCTACTAGGTCAAACTGGATTTGGGCTAGATGTAAGATGTCTCTGAGTGTGCTCTTCTGCTGGAAAACGTCATCGAAGAGATCATCTTCCTTACTGAACACTTTTATTCTAACTGCTATGGTAAAATTCTTTATGACATCAAAGGGATCAAACTGTAGCCTCATGAACTTAAGCAATCATAGACTCAACATGTTGTCTACTTCCTTGAAAGCATGACCTAGATCAAACAACTCAAAATCCCCGCAGACCACAAGGAATTATAGCTAGATTTCCTTTTTCTTGTCCTTAAGTTCTCTACTCATTCCTCCAACCCCGCAGGTTTGGTAGGCTATTTCCCAGGCCATCAATTTGTTAGGAACATACAAGGGAAGTACATGAGGAGAGGCAATGCTTCCGAATACTCTGATATAAGTGAAAAATTCTTCTTCAAGCCATCATCACACAGGGAGAATATCAATTGCAGCTTCAGGAGAAAATCTTGGGGCATCTGTATTATACAACATCTTGTGAATGGGTAGCATAACTCCATGGCAAATTTTATAAAAATATGGGGTGAAGTTAGAATCCCATAGTTCCTTATGGTAGACTTGAATGGGTAAGGGATTCTGTACCGCCCATTTCCAACCCATGAGAGAAAATTTAGAAACAAAATAGATAACATCCATGACATAGGTAGCTAGAGAAAAGGAAGGATAAATCCTCTGAGAAGAAGTCCTTGAGATAATTTAGATTTCTGCAGTGATATGGAAATTCTTGAAGTTTATTCATCAAAGACTCAACTTCAGGGGGTTTGATAGTATATTTATTTGAAAGTTCAGGATTGCGACAGTGGTTTTTGTTTTCTGAACTTCTCGCTTAAGATTTAAAGACTCAGAATGCAATGGAGAAGATGGGGGAGATGTTGAGCACAATTTACTCTTAGAATGGGTTTTGGATTTAGATTTACTAGCCATTCGCAGTTTGGGCCCTCGTTCTAGTGCCAAATATGTTGAATCCCCAAAAATCTTGTCTACAACAAGGGGGATAACCACCCGGTCCGGACCTTGAAAGCAACTCCTTTTCCATTTGGGATAGTGGCTCCGACTGGGGATAATGGGACCAATTTCCCAATTTGTTTGTGATGATGCTAAGGGATGATGTTTTCCTTTCTAAAAGTTTCTAAAGAGAATGCTTTTAATCTAAATCTAATCTAACACATGCATTTTTATTCTAATGAACAAAACCATCTAATTCTAAAAAACTATCCCGAGATTAACTCTTTAATTATGCGATCTAAAATAGTTTCCAACAACAATTGGTAATAAATATTATTAAATTGCTACGAGAAAAGAATCCATTAAAAGTAAATTGTTTCATTGAAGAAATTAGCCGAAACAATTATGATAAGCATATCACATAATAAGTTATTCATACACTAAGAATAAAAAGAATATTTACCATCGTACAAAAGTGCAAAATGATCACTGAACATTCAAGTTTTCATATATAAACAACTGAAAATAACACATCACTTGACGCATGAGCAAAAGTCATTAAGGCATAAAAGTACCATTGATAATAAGTCCTACTCATGAGCTTAAGTAATATAGATTTATCTTCTCATAATTCAATATCTACTAAGAGTACAGAAGTGCATTTCGGTAGCAGACATTAAACACATATAGGAATAAATCTTGTTCCATGCATTTATCAAAACCTCCTCAGAGGGTGTAGAATTGCATGTTCTGAAGAACTGTTTTTTACAAATTTCTGGACCCTTCTCTGAATACGTGAGAGGGGTTTAAATACTACTAACTAAAGGCTAAAAATAGTTATTACAAAAATATAGGAGGAGGTTTAAATGACCATCCTCATATAAAGCAAAAATAAAATGAAAATAAAACTAAAACTGTATCTAAAGATCAACTATGCATCTATTCTCTTAAGTTGCAAGCATCCAACATTAGCTTTAGGAGTGTTGGTTGGCTAACCTCCGATTTTAATTATCGTGCGAAGACAGGATCAACAAGCACTGGCGGTATATTCTGGGTGGACTTTGTAAGGAACTTCAGAGTCATACACTGATTGTGTGG
The DNA here is from genome assembly GCA_031772625.1 of Pinus tabuliformis. Lineage (NCBI taxonomy): Eukaryota > Viridiplantae > Streptophyta > Pinopsida > Pinales > Pinaceae > Pinus > Pinus tabuliformis. Next base: position 583,351,396 of record CM062814.1, on the reverse strand, counting down.
TTTCACCGAATATTGCTAGTAAGTGTCCCAATTTAACTTAGTTAACTTTTTGATTAACTCTGTCTTTTCTTTAGCTTTCTGTCTCCAACTCATTTGCAGTTACTACGATTTTGGGAGAAATCCTGGGGCAGTTTCTGATAAAAGGTTGGTTCTATGCAGATTTTCATTGACACAGTCAATGATATTTCTTGTTGTTGTCACTGCTTCTTCTGCTGCCTGTTCTGCTTTTTTGATCTGTGCATCCCATTTATTAAAAAACATTTCTTTATGGGATTCATTGATTTTGGGCAACTATGCTTTCTTTCCTTCCTCTGATTCCTGCCAATTCAAATAGTAAGAAACTTTCTTATCAATTCAATGATAATCAAGTCACAAATATACTACTTGACTTGTGAATTTCTCACTCATTTCGCAGTGAGAGTTCCATTGCGATATTCTTTGGAAAAGTGTTTCCTGCTGTTACAAGAGTTGATCATTCAGGGCAAGGGCTTCTGCCACAAATTCTCCTACTTTAGGATCATATTTGTGCATTTCTAACATGGCCTATAACTATTGTTTTTTCAGCCAAACTGATTTGATAACCCAGCTGCATTTGTTGGAAGTCCTATTGTAATTTTACCAGTTTTTCTTCTGCTTCTTGGCTAACACTAGCCTGTTGTTACTGTTGCTACAAAAATAGGATTTTATCCTCTTTATCTTTAAGAAATAGTTGAAATTTGGATGCTTTTTCAATAGCAGCAAAATCATAAGCTCATACAATTTGGGATAATCTAGTCAGGTTCTCTATTGTATCAGTGGCAGGGTCTTACCAAAGGACATCCAGCAGCTCTGCTTCAGGTGAGAACATGTTGTCCAGTTTGTGTTTCTTTCTCTGTCTCCTAACCATGTATTTGTGCTGCGGACTATAAAAAACATCTAGAGGATGGCTTTCCTCTATCTTTAGCATGATTTCAGATGACGGAGCTATGGGAATGTGTTCAGTTTCTAGAGCATTGACAACTATTTCAATCACCATTTCTGTGATTGTCTGTGCTGGATTCTTTTGTGTCTCTATGTTTTTCTCCTCCATGTTGATCAATTGATTAATTTTTTCCCACTCTTTCTCCAACTCTATTCTTAATGGCTTTGTTGGCTGGATGAGGGGAGAAGGAATTCCCACCTATTTTGGTGACAACATTTACTGCTCAGGATTCTCCTTGGATTGGGCAATATCCTTGATTGATCCTTCACTCTTATTGTGATCGTTCTCTGACCATCTAGACCTTTCTAGTGATTCTCTTTCAAAATTATATTTGGACTTGTCTTGCCCCAAGCTTCCACTCATACTAATGCTGGGAGTGGGTTCCCTCATAGGTTCTAAGCACAATCTATACAAAGGGAGATTTTCCAATCTTCGTTGTCTGTAGAGTTTAAACTCATGGAATTCTACTGGGCCAAACTAGATTGGGGCCAGGTGTAAGATGTCTCTTAGTGTGCTCTTCTACTGGAAAATGTCGTCAAAGAGATCACCTTCCTTAGTGAACACCTTTATTTTGACTGTTGTAGTAAAATTCTTTATCACATCAAAGGGATCAAACTATCTCCCTGGGAACTTAAGAAACCATAGACTCAACATGTTGTCTACTTCCTTGAAAGCATGACCTAGATTAAACAATACAAAAGCCCACAGACCACAGGGAATTGCAGCCAGATTTCCTTTTAGTTGTCCTTAAGTTCTCTGCTCATTCATCCAACCCTGCAGGTTTGGTAGGCTATTTCCCAGGCCATCAATTTGTCAGGAACATACAAGGGAAGTACATGAGGAGAGGTAATGTTTCCAAATACTTTGATATAGGTGAAAAATTCTTCTCCAAACCATCTTCCCATAAAGAGAATATCAATTGCAGCTTCAGGAGAAAATCTTGGGGCATCTCTATTATACAACATCTTGTGAATGGGTAGCATAACTCCATGGTAGATTTTATAAAAATATGTGGTGAAATTAGAATCCCATAGTTCCTTATGGTAGACTTGAATGAGTAAGGGATTCTGTACCATCCATTTCCAACCCATGAGAGAAAATTTAGAAACAAAACATATAACATCCATGACATAGGTAGCTAGAAAAGGGGGAGGATAAATCCTCTAAGAAGGAGTCCTTTTAGACCAATAATTCCAAATAGCAGAGGCTAAGTTTCCAGACAATATTTGGGCCTATTCCATTATAGTGGCGTTGGTGGCCGCATCTAGTAGGGGTAGCCACTCGGATGAAAACTTATTGATATTAGGTTTTCCAAATAGCCTACATAACATTGCAGCAGTAAAAAAATACGGAGAAGAGAAGGAACCAGTGTTGTACATACCATATTTGTCCTTTCTTAATGGCTCTTCCTTCGCTAACTAGCATTTGGTGCATTCCACCAAATGTTCATTCCCCTTGGCGAATTTCTCGACAAACTGCTTGTTATAGCTAGCCTGCAGCTTTGGCAAATGGTACATGCATCTTAAATCCTGTGGGGTAAATGATCCTATAACTTCCTGGTTCTGCGTCCTAAATTGCATGTCCATTATATCAGCATCGTTTATCACCCATTTGAACATATCTGTATAGGGAAGTATTTTTGGCCTTGTTGTGATACAGTGTAGGAACGAGCATGCAAGCACTGTAAGTGATGCTTCGGATGACCCGCGTCCATCTACATAGTTGTAACTTCCATGACTCACGAGTTTTCTTCCTCCAGCAGGCTATACATGCCTTCCCAAGTAGATATCCCTACTTCTCTGGTATAGGTGGTGTCTGTGAATAATGGAGTCATCTTTGCTTTTTCAGATACTAGAGCTTTTCCTTTCTTCCCCATCATGTTTTTCTCACTGCTCTGTGTATTGTTCTATGTACCTCTCCTGTAAGTTCAAAAGTAGAGAACTAAGATGCAATAAGAAAAATAGCGAATGATGGTAAGTAATAAGGTGACAGGAAAGCTCTTAATTTCAAAATCACATCAAATATATCAACTTGTTATGAAACCAGGTCACAAAAAGATAGAAAAGAGAGATCCACGCCTTAGAATTCAGCCTCTTCGAGGGGGCAACCTCCTTTACATTACATAAATGAACAATTCTTGGATGATACAAATGAAAAAACCTCCTTTCTATATATAGGAGTCTAAGGAGTCACAATATAATCCAGCCGACCTAACAATAATAATATAAAGCCACAAAAATAACAATAGAGGGATTCTATGGGGCACATAAATAACAATATGGGGGTAATAGGGGCACAACAATATAAATAAGGGGTATAAATACAATAGTAATGGGGTAATCACTAGTATTATAGGGACCCAACATGCCCCTCTCCTTCAAAAAAGTGTTGTCCTCAACGCTTGAGTAGTTCTGGATACTTCTGCATAAAATTCTCATCCTCCCATGTGGAATCTTCAGCGGATAAGTTCTTCCACTTGATAAGATACTCTGAAATTGATCGATTTCGTAGCTGTCGAGTTCTTGTTTCTGTGACTGCTGGTTCCAATATAATTTTTCCTTCCTCGTCAAGTTCTGGCAATATTGTTTGAATTGGGAGCTTGTCACCTATAACCTTCTTTAAACATGAAACATGGAAAACTGGGTGCAATCGAGAAGCTGCAGGAAGCTCCAATTTGTATGCCATAGTACCAATCTTTTGCAACACCTTGTACGGACCATAATACTTTGGTGATAATTTATTATCCTTCTTAGCTTGCTTTAGGGACATTTGCTTATATGGTTGTAGCCGTAGGAATACCCAATCACCTACATCAAAACTTCTTTCACTGCGATGTTGATCTGCCTGTTGTTTCATTCTATTTTGTGCCAACACGAGGTTATCCTTTAAGAGTTGGAGGACTTGTTGTTGATGTTCGATGTGATGTTCCACTGCCTGAACCTTAGAATTTTCTCTTAAATATGATGTGATGGATGGTGGTTGATACCCATAAAGTGCCATAAATGGGGTCATTTTTGTTGTTGTATGGAAGGAAGTGTTATACCACCATTCAGCCAGAGGCAACCATTTGACCCATTGTGTCTGTTTATCAGATACAAAGCAACGAAGATATCCTTCCAAACATTTGTTTACTATCTCAGTTTGCCCATCAGATTGAGGATGATAAGATGAGCTATGAGCTAACTGAGTACCAAGACAAGAAAATAATTCTGTCCAAAAATTTCCAGTGAAAATGGGATCTCTGTCACTTACAATAATCTTTGGGTTTCCATGTAGCTTTTGAATTGTTTCCATAAATGCAGTAGAAACTGTACTGGCTTTAAATGGATGTGATAATGCACAAAAGTGTGCATACTTGGTAAGTCTGTCAACTACCACCATGATGACACTCTTTCCCTCAGACTTGGGTAAACCTGTGATAAAATCCATTGAAACCTCCTCCCAACGTTGGCTTGGAATGGATAAAGGTTGTAATAGACCTGGTGTCTTAATTGTTTCAACTTTATTTTGTTGGCAAACCAAACATTCCGCCACAAACTTTTGAATATCTGATTTAAGGCCATCCCAAAAAAATTCCTTCTTAACCCTGTGGTAAGTTTTTAAAAATCCTGAGTGCCCTCCTAAGGGAGAAGTGTGCAATTCCATAAGAATCTTTTGTTTTAGCTGGGAATTCTTACAGAGGTATAAGCGATCTTTGTACCATAACGAATCATTTTGCCAGCTAAATGTATCAGAAGTACTGGAATCTTGTTGTAGCTTTCGAATAAGTGCCCACACTTCTTCGTCATTCTTCCATTCCTCCCTTGCTTCGTTTATCCAATCTGGTTGGATAATAGAAATGGCACACAACAATGCTTCCACATCCTCATCCTTTCTTGAGAGTGCATCTGCCACCACATTTTGCTTCCCTTTTTTGTAGATGATTTCAAAGTCATAACCCAACATCTTTGTGACCCACTTTTGTTGCTCTTCAGAGGATAATCTTTGTTCTAAAAAGTATTTAAGGCTATCATGATCCGTTTTTACCTTGAAGTGTCTTCCCATTAGGTAGGGTCGCCATTTCTTAAGTGCATGGAGTATTGCCAACATTTCCTTCTCATAAATAGCTTTGCTTAAAAACTTTCCCTTGATTGGACGACTTTCAAAAGCAATGGGTCTTTCATCTTGCATTAGAACAACACCAATTCCATTTCCTGAAGCATCACATTCCACAATAAAGGTTTTTGTGAAGTCCGGTGTAGCTAAGACCGGTGCTTGGCACATTGCCTCTTTAAGATGTTCAAAGGCCTTTGTTGCTTCCGGAGTCCATGAAAATGAATCTTTCTTCAATAATGTTGTTAGAGGTGCTGCTATTCTCCCATAATTCTTAACAAACTTGCGATAATACCCTGTCAACCCAAGAAATCCTCGCAGATGCTTTATGGATGTGGGGATTTTCCATTCCTTAATGGCTTTAATTTTGCTAGGGTCTACCTTAACTCCTTCATGAGATACAATATGACCCAAATATTCCACCTCCTGGACTCCAAAGAAACATTTGGATCTTTTTGCATATAATTGTTTCTCCTCCAATAGTTGTAGCACCCTGTCAACATGTTCAACATGATCCTTCCAAGACTTGCTGTAGATTAGTATATCATCAAAAAATACTAACACAAATTTTCTAAGGAATGGTTTGAAAATTGAATTCATCAAACCTTGAAATGTTGAAGGTGCATTGGTAAGGCCAAAAGGCATGACCAAAAATTCATAATGACCCTCATGAGTTCTAAATGTTGTTTTTGGAATGTCTTCAATCTTCATTCTGATTTGATGATATCCCGAACGAAGATCCAACTTGGTGAAGTAAATTGATCCATGCAATTCATCCAGTAATTCATCAATAACAGGAATGGGGAACTTATCTTTAATAGTGAGCTTGTTGAGCTCCCTATAATCTGGACACATGCGCCATGATCCATCCTTCTTGTGCACCAATACTACTGGAGCTGAGAAAGAACTTTGACTTGGTTGAATTATACCAGCCTCTAGCATTTCTGCAACCATACGTTCAATTTCACTTTTTTGGACATATGGATATCTGTACGGCCTGATGTTTGGAGGAACACTTCCTGGAATCAGATGAATAGCATGATCATGATCACGCATAGGTGGGAGACCTTTGGGAGTCTCAAATACCTTGGAATGATTGTCCAAGACTTTTTGGAGATCTGGAGAAATAGATGATTCCAATGTGGAAACATCTAGCGAACATAATTGTGCAATTACACCTCTTTGCTCCTTTTTTAGAAGCTTTGTCATGCCATTAGAGCTGATTATCTTTCCTGGTTTCCCTGCAATACCCCTTAATTCAACTTCCTTTCCTTCCACAGAAAATTTCATGAAAAGTTCTTGAAAATTAAAAGCTATTGTACCCAAGGATTGTAGCCATTGGACTCCTAGTACAACATCAGCACCTCCCATTGGAATGGAAAGCATTGGGCTAGTCAATACATATTCTCCCATGGATAGCTTGATATTATGGCACTTTCCAGATCAATTTATTGTTCCTCCATTTGCAATCATCACTTGACACTCTGGTGCTGGATATAGGAAGCAATTCAATTCTTTTGCTACCCTACAATGAATAAAATTGTGGGTGCTTCCTGAATCAATCAACACTATTACCTTTTTCTTCTTGATTTGTCCTTCTATCTTGATGGTTTGAGGAGTGGTAATTCCCGCCAATGCATTACAAGATATGGTCGGATTTATTTGTTCTTCATCTAGGCTTTGTTCCTGGAATATATCCTCTTCTTTTGACCTTTCTTGCTCCTTTTCTTCTTCCTCTTCACAATCTATGTAGAATAATTTCTTCTCAGCACACTTATGACCTTTTGTGTATTTGCTATCACAATTGTAACAAAGCCCTTTTGCTCTTTTTTCTTCCAATTGTTGTGGTGTCAACCTTGTAGGTTGTGGAAGACTATGGGCAACAACACTTCCGTCTTTATAGTTGTGAATGGTATGCTTCCTAGTTGCCATAATTTTGCTTTCCATTTTTCTTGCTAACCTGAATGCCTTCTCTAATGAATCAGGTTCCCAAAGGCGCACATCATGTTGGATATTATCCTTTAAAGACCCTATGAACACATCAATCCTATGCTCCTCTGGAATATCTTTTACCCTTATGTTCAATTTTTGGAACTCCTCAATGTGCTCCATTATTGAACCCTTTTGTTTGAGACTTATCAATTGGCTAAAAAAAGTGTTGCTTTTTGTATCCTCATAATGTGCTATCAATTCTTCCGTAAAAATTGCCCAAGTGATAAATTGTTTACGAGAACAAAGCCATTGATACCATACAAACTGATTTGGTTCCAAATATAAAGTTGCCATACGTACCTTTTGTGTGTTTTGCACATTATTGAGATCGAAGAATTGCTCCATCTGTAATATCCATGTGGCGGGATCCTTGCCATCAAACTTCCTCATATCGATTTTTGGAACATGGTGAGTCTTCGATCCAACATTAGAGTCTATGGAATCATGATTAAAATTTCTTTTGTTCTCATCATGAGTTTCCTTTACTACCTTTTCACCATTAGTGACCCTTTCTTGTAGCAACTTCTTCAATTCTTCCATGTCTGTCTTCAAATCTATCTTCAAATCATCCATCTTAGCTTCCACTTCAATCATCTTAGCTTCTACGCCTTTCTTTAAATAGTCCATCTTAGCTTCTACACCTTTCTTTAAACCATCCATCTTAGATTATGTTCCTTTTTGTGTAAGGGACAGTTGTTGCACTTGGTCTTGTAATTTTGATATATCATGTTGCATTTCTTCCTCTTCTTCATGAGTCATGCTAGAGCTTTCAGGTTCCTTACTAGGTGTTTGCATTTTCTTTCCTCGGGGCATCAGTTACCGATAATAATTCTCTACTATGCCCTTTGAATTCCTTCAAAATAAATTTTCAAACCAAGCTTAAGCAAAAATTTAAGAAAATCTACACACCTTTTTTCACTTTGTAGGATCTCAATATTGCCTCTGATGTATCTCTGTACTCTCTGATTATCTAGTCCTAAATTTGTGACCTATAGTAGCCCTCTGTGTCCTCTTTCCAATGCCACAAGTCTGACCCAAATTGGATTCTCCAAGGAAGAGTTATGCGAAATCTCCCACAGTGACTTGATTATAGACTAGTTCAGTAGAGTGAACTTGTACGGCGTGGCACGAGTCACTGTTTCGACCTTTGGATCTGAAAAACACCCACAAGAAACTACAATCCATCCTCTTTCTGTAACTTCTGACGAAACTTCAATCCGATTCCTAGAGAAAAAGTTATGACTATTTTTCCCAGGTCACCTGTTTTGAATGTAATTGAGGAGTCTGAAAAAAGACCAACTTCCTCAGATCATATCTCTGCAAATGCCGTGCAAAAAGCTCTGAAATGCGGACCCAAGGTTCAGCACGATTTCTTCTCAAATGGGTTTTTTTTGCGACTTCTGAAACGTCACAGAACAAAAGTTATAGGGAAAATTCCACGATGACCTGTTTGGAGCAGCGAAACCCTAGAATCCAAAGCTCTGATACCAAATGTTATGAAACCAGCTCACAAAAAGATAGAAAAGAGAGATCCATGCCTTAGAATTTAGCCTCTTCGAGGGGGCAACCTCCTTTACATTACATAAATGAACAATTCTTGGATGATACAAATGACAAAACCTCCTTTCTATATATAGGAGTCTAAGGAGTCACAATATAATCCAGCCGACCTAACAATAATAATATAAAGCCACAAAAATAACAATAGAGGGATTCTATGGGGCATAGAAATAACAATATGGGGGTAATAGGTGCACAACAATATAAATAGGGGGTATAACTACAATAGTAATGGGGTAATCACTAGTATTATAGGGACCCAACACACCTTATGTGAACTAACCCTTTCGTTCAGATCTAAATCATTTCTCATAAATAACCATCAATAAACCACTAAGTTGACATTAATGCCCATAACTCGGTAAGAGATGATGAGAAATATTTCATTGGACTGTGAGTCCTGTTGATCTACGATAAAGATATTTTGTGATTTGCTTCATAATATCGCAGATCCTTCTTCGTTAACAATATTTTGCTTCATTATGCGATGGCGAGATGTGATTTGCGATATGCTTTATCACATTTCGTAATATCGGGACATTTTATCTTAGGTGGCGCTGTGATATATGGGATCTATGATATGCAATGAATCTGTGTGGCTTGCGATCTTGCATCATTGGGTTTTCCTAATTCTGATAGTTTCTTTATATATGATTCCCTCCGTTACCCTTTTGTGATGCGATGTTCATCATTAAGAGAACGATTTTATTTGATACTTTTCACAATACTTAAGATTTTGTGTTTGTAGATGTTTTTCCTAAGTTTATGATAGTGTGTTTTATTAAAAGGGAATTCTAAGTGCTAGTTTTTATTTTTTAGAAAGGTCCCCATTTATTTAGTGTTATTACTAATACTAAATAAAGGGAAGGGGGGTTTGCTGCTAGCCACAACAGTTCCATAAGAGCTCCACTCACAACATAAGTCAGTGGCGGGCCAAGTAGTCATTGGTGGCCAAGCTAAAGGCTTCGAAATCAAATGCATGTTCGGAATCTGAGCCAGAACCTAACAAGGGGAATGAAAAAGGGAAGTAGATTATTGGTGCAAAGCCCAACATCACCATTTCCACGACAAAGATCTAGAAGGAGGAACCTGAAGATCCAGAGGAAGAGGAACGCCTCTTCCACTCTTAGATGTGGGTAAAGTTTTCCCTGCTGTAGTTCATTGCCAATAGTGGGAGCCAAAAGAACTTCATTTCAGCAGGGGTCGTGAAGTGGCTGGGCTTACCGAACACAACACATCCACAACCGTACACCATTGGGTGGCTTCACTAAGGAATGAATCTTCGTGTGAGCCAGCAATGCTGCCTTCCATACATCATCAAACCCTTCACGAATGAGGTATTATGTGGCATTTCTCACCTTGATGTTTGTGATGTATTATTCTGCCAAGCATACTTATGGAAGAGACATGTTGTGTATGAGTCAAGGCCTCATCCTGTTATTGTTACTTTGGGAAATAAGTTGTACAAGATTTTGGAAGTAGCACCGCCTACCACCATCTCTTTGGTTACTACAAAACAATGTAGTAAGCTCATTTCAAAAACTGAAAAATTCATTTTCTTGATGATATGCCCTCATGAAAGAAGAAGAAAATGGCCACGACCTCAAGACACAACCCCTCGACATGACAACAACAGATGGACAAGGTCGTGGAGGAGTATGAGGACATCCTCACCTCCCCTACAGGGGTGCCTCTACACTATTAGGTCAAGCACTCCATCGATCTGACCCCAAAAGCACCATTGCCTAATGGACCAATCTATCGACACTCCATTCTGGAGAATGACGAAATTAAGAGGCAGATTTAGGAGCTGTTGCAGAAAGGTTACATCCGACCAAGTTCATCAGCTTGTGTGAGCCCGATCATGTTGGTACAGAAAAAGGATGGGACTTGGAGACTCTGTATTCACTCTTGGGCGCTAAATAAGATCACTGCCCGTAATAGGTACTTGATCCCATGGATTGATGACCTTCTGGACCAACTAAGGGGGGGAAAATATTTCAGCAATATCGACTTGGAATTGGGATATCACCAGGTACCAATCGAACCCTCCGATGTGTGGAAGACTACCTTCAAAGCCAAGGAGGGCCTTTTCAAATGTTTGGATATTCCTTTCAGGTTAATTAATGCTCCTACAACCTTCATGAATCTGATGGATTACATCTTGTAGCCATTCACCAACTCATTTGTAGTGGTATACTTGGATGACATCCTAATCTTGAGCCAGAGTTGGGAAGAGAACCTCCACCACATTCAATAGGTTCTCCAAACATTACAGCAACACAAACTATGTTCCAATTTGGAGAAATGCACTTTTAGAATAACCCAGGTTTAGTATCTAGGATATAGTATTGATGAACGTGGGGTGCATGCGGATCCAGCCAAGATCCAAGTCATTCAGGATTCGCCACCTCCAACTACTCTGACCGAGCTCTGCAACTTTTTGGGTCTTGCCAATTTCTACAACAGGTTTGTGTTGGTATTCTCTCATATCACTTGGCCCTTGAGTCAAGTCACCAAGGGAGGAGTGAAAGAAAAATTATTTTGGTCAGAATCTCAACAGAAGGCATTCACAGAGTTGAAACATCACCTTTGCTCTATACTAGTGCTCACATTACCAGACTTGCAACAACCATTTGAGATTGAGACAGATGCCTTTGACTATGCTATTGGGCCAGTCCTTACTCAACAAGGGCATCCAATGGCATATCACAGTCAAACACTTTCAAACACAGTCCAAAAGTATCCCACTTATGACAAAGAGATCTATTCCATTGTACAAGCCTCCCAGGCCTGCTGATAATGGAAGAATTACATTTTGGGGAAGGAAACAGTCATCCACACATACCACCGACCCCTGCAGTTAATACAGATGCAAGGGAAGTTATAGAATGATCTCCATGAGAAGCTGTCCACATACCTGCAACAGTTCCATTTGAATATCACGTATAAGAAGGGTAACACCAATAATGTTGCAGATTGCCTAAATCAACCACCGATCATGGAATTAACCATCGTGCTCAACTCTTATGGGCACGAGACTTCTAATTGGCCACTTCTCTACAAAAGCGACCTAGAATTTGGCCACACATACCAGACGCTCATGGAGGGTCAACAAGTTTTAGATTTTCACCTCTAGGAGGCCCTATTATGCCACTTGGGACACCATTGTATTCCTTCAAGAAAGCGTGCTAAGATGATTTGGGAAGCACACTATAGTCAGGCCGTTGGGCATTTCGGGGTCGAGAAAATGGTGGTAGTGCTACAGAAGTATTTCTATTAGCCAAATCTTCGACAAGATGTCGGGAAGTACATGAGATCCTGCATTGCCTATGCCATTTCCAACCCAACCATCAAGAAGCAAGGCCTCTATACTCAGCTTCCTACCCTTAGTTGACCTTGGGAATCCATCTACATGGATTACATGTCAGGCCTTTGTTCTACTAAGCATGGAAACGACTGTGTTTTTGTGGTTGTTGGCAGATTCTCAAAGATGGCCATTATGGTGGTCTGCAAGAGGAATATCACAGCGGAAGCCATTGCTAAACTCTTCTTTGAATGAGTTTGGGTACACTTTTGCATCCCACAGTCTGTCATCTCAGATCAGAACAACAGATTCCTCAGTACATTTTGGTTTAGTCTTTGGTCGATGTTGGACACCAAGCTCACTAAGTCCATGGCTTTCCATCCCTAAACTGATGGTCAGACAGAGGTTGTCAGCGTACACATTCTACGCATGTACAACTAAAAGCATCCATGCCCGTGGGATGAGAGCCTCCCCTATGTCTAGCACAACTATAACTGGGCTCTCCACAACTTGATTGGCCACATCCCTTTTCAAGTTGGCTTGTGATTCCAGCCACTAAGTCCTATTGATGTGGTTATGCCATTTGTAGCTACTCTGACAGATTCGACTCATGTTGAGTCTGAAACCGATAAGGCAAACAGCTTCATTGAGTACATCCAACATATCCGCTAGCCGGTCCACCACATTATGGAGAAATCAAATGCTAAGTACAAGAAGTGACATGATCAACATCAGGTTCCACACTAATTTTAGGTGGGTGACAAAGTCTAGTTGCATTTGTAAAAGGAACGCCTTATTGGAGCCTATCGGAAACTCATACCACTCCAATATGGTCCTTACACCATTACCAAGGCTATGGGAGATAATGCATTTGAGCTCAACATTCCCCCATTCCTTTCCCCACACCCAGTTTTCAATGTGGACCACCTTCGACCATACTTCTACCATTGCTAGACACATCAAATATTGCAGAAAAACTCACACCTACATAGTTAAATCCATATTACATGGCACAAGTCACAACTGATCAGATCATGGAAACATAGATCAAGAACAACCGAAAACAAAGGATCAAACAATATCGAGTTGTCAAAGCAGACCAACTCCTTCAGTAGGGAATGTGGCTCAGCAGGGACCAAGTTCAGCAGAAGTTTCCTCATCTCATGGAGGAACTCAATGCAATGGGGACCATTTCTTCCTACAGGGGGGAAATGATCCAGGTGGATATTGGTGGCCACCCACCTATTCCACTTCGACCCCCACCCATTTTTTTTTCAGTTTTTCAGTTTCCTTATTTGTAGCAAAATTTACTATTTTTGGTTGTTTTTGGGTCTTGAACTTCTGGAGCCATTTTGAGGCCCTAAATGACATTTTTTGGGGAAAACCATGAGCAAAATTGTTTTACACCAATGTTGCTCACTCAAAAGTTGTAGTCCTTAGATAGATCTTTCTAACGAGGTATTGTGCACATCAAACGAAGATTGTATGCCAAAGTTACGACCCCGGGAAGTTGATGTACCAATTTACCCAAACGGGGCCCATAGTTTGGCGCTTCATCTCCTAGGGTTAGGTTTTTGGATGTTTAGGGTTTTCTATTGTTTCTCAATAATAAATAGGCCTTTAAGCCTCATTGTAACACAGTTCAGAGGCATGTAGCTACCACATCACTTCTCAGAGATAAGTTACCATCCCCCAAGCTAGTCTTATTTCCATTCTATTTGTAAGCATATTTCAGTATTTGATATTAATGAAATGAAGTGTTATTTCTATTGCATCTTTGTATTTATAGTTATATATGTAATTTGTTGCATTCTTGTTTAAATCCGGATCACTAATATTGTTGATGCAACTGTGCTTTTCAAGGAATTTGGAAAACTATTTCATATCTTATGGTATTCATAGATGATCTATTGATAATAAAGAAAAATGGAAACTGTATTGCATCCATAAAGAAAGAGTTAAATAAAGTATTTGTGTTGACAAATTTGGGACACTTCCACTACTATGTAGGCATTGAAGTAACCCAACATCCAAGCTATATATTTATTTTTCAAAAGAAGTACATTGGAGAATTGTTGAATAATTTTGGCATGGATGAATGTAATCCTTTGTCTACTTCATTGGAACAAAATTTGAAACTCACAAATAAATAAGGAAATGAATTTGATGATTCAACTAAGTATAGATACCTTGTGGGAAGTCTTCATTTTCTATTGGAATCCTTTCTAGATTCATGAAAAATACTTGTGAAGGAAATTGGTCCATTGCGAAAGGAGTTCTAAAGTACTTGAAAGTAACTCAAGACATTGGACTCAATATTCACATGTGGATGAATTTAACTTGATTGGAAATTCTGATTTAGACTTTGACAAATATAAAGAAAATGGAGTGCCTTCTTTAGGTTATCTTTTGAATCTTGCATCAGAAGCTATCTCCTAGAGGTCACACAAACATTTAGTTCCAATACATTCCATGATAGAGGCAGAATATGTGGTATCTATAGAAGAAACAAAGGAGATTGTGTGGCTCATTCGAATAATTGACAACCTCCAGGAGAAGCAAGTGAAATATACTTCCCTTCTAATTGGAAATACTTTTGTAATTATGTTGGCCAATAATATCAAATTCCATGATTGAACCCATCATATCAACACAATGTATCATTTGATTTTGTATTGTGTAGAGGTCAAATTTTTATATAAGATATTGTTCTCAAAATGAGAATATTGTAGAAATTTTCAATAAATCACTTGGAAGAGAAAAGTTGTAAAACTTTAGAATGATTCTTGGACTCACAAGTAACCCTGGAAATTAAGGTAGGTAATGTGAGACACCTAATTCTTTGGATTGGGTGAATAATTTGTAAATATAAATAAAAATATATATGAATAGTTATAGTAGTACCCAACCCTGGAAGATGAAACCCAAGGGAAAATCTTATCTTCTATATAAGTCTATTTTCATTAATACAATAGTCATCCAAATTTTGGGAGTTACCATCCTAACTTGAAATAGAACATGGTATTTTTAGTTTAAGAATTGAAGGTAATATCCTAATGTTAGGGGGCGTTAGTGACTTGAACAAAAGGTAACCAAGTTGTAATTCTAGGAAACATTTCCATTATTAACTTTATATGATTAGATGGTGACATATTTTGAGTTCATAAATACAAAATAAACTATGAAGATTTAGACATTTTTTTTTTCAATTCCAAATTGGTCAATATTTTCATTTCTCAAGACCTATTAACTTACAATGGTATATTGAAGTTGTATAAGTCCAATTACATGACTTATGCTCATGTAATTTGTAGTAATATTATAGATTTTTTATATCTAATATCCATGTGTACAATCCCAAATATTGAACTTTAATATCATAAATTCCCATGTTCTAGACTTGGATTATAGACACTTAATACTAACTATACATGACACTGTGCATCATAATACTAAATTTAACAACAAACCACTAAGTTCTAAAAAGCATCTAACATAACAAGTGCAATAGTAAGAAACCCATATAGGACACAATAAATAAAGTAATGAATAAGATATAAATGAATTGTATGGTTTAAAATCATAATTGGCCTTGGTATTTATAAATACTAAGGTCACCATTATGTAAAAATATTTCTTTATTTCATTTAATTTTAAATAATGCATATGCTTATATAATTTAGACACATAATATATTTATGGATAACGTTTATTTTTAAATACATAAAGAACCCATAGAAGAGAGATATAATAATGGGAAATACTTATCTTTGATAAAAATAAAGATGATATTTTCTTAAAAAAATTGAAACATGGATTAAATATCCCAATAATTAATATTGTAACATGGATTAAATATCCCAATAATTAATAACAATATTGAAGGCCTATATCATAGGTTTACAACAACTCTTAGATGGTATAAGTTAGTACCCTTTCAAAATTTCATATGAAATGGATAGCCAAATGGGAAAACCTTAGTATGATTGAGAAAATTGTTAAATAATTCATTAAGGACTCCTATGGTAAGTCCTAAAAAGATGAGAATATAAACTTACAAATCCCCAATGAAAATTGGTCTATTTACTATAAATAAAAAAGAAACAACATTTGAATTCCATATTAATGTGGTAGGTATAAAATCTCCTCTTGTTTTAGAATATAGGAGTTGCGACAGAGAAAGATAGCATTTTATAAAGAGAGAAAATCATGCTACATTAACCAACCCGAAAAAAATGGAAAGATGCATATTGTATGCCCAAACTCATGTAGAAGTTTTGAACCCAATTAGTGAGAAAATTATGAGAGATTGTACTTCAGAAACCCATAATGCATTTTGGCATAAGAAAAAATACTTTATTTCTCCCCCTTACTATCCCCTAGTAAAAGTTCAACCTCAAAGAACTTCAGCAATGTTATTGAGCCCATCCAAGATCAGAACCTGTCATGATGAGATAAATGACCTAGTGAAGAATGGTCTCATAAAACATTCTAAGAGTGCATGGGAATGCAAATGATTTTACATCAAAAGAACATCGAACAAAAGAGAGGAAAGTCAAGGCTAGTAGGTAACTACCAAAACTCTTTGTTACAAAAGATAAAAGGAAAGACAATATTTTGTAAATTTGATTTGAAGTCTAGTTTCTACTAGATTGGTATAATTCTAGAATATAGACACAAGACTGCATTTGTATTTCCTCATGTACATTGCCAATAGAAAGTTATGCCTTTTGGATGGAAGAATGCACCTAGTGAGTTTCAAAAGAGAATGAAAGATATCTTCAGGGAATATTCTTGGATCATAGTCTACATTGATGATTTGTTAATTGAGCCAAGAATTTTCATAAATGCCTAAAACACTTGTAGATGTTTTATGATATAGTTTTTAAGCATGGACCAGTTCTATAAAAAATAAAAATGGAGATAGGAAAAACAAATATCGAATTCCTAGGTCTCAGAATTTCCAAAGGTTTTATTTTTCTACAAGATCATATCGTGAAGACCTTTAGCATGTTTCTGGACACTTTAATATAGAAAAATGCACTTCAGATATTCATGGGTAGTCTAAACTATACCAGGCCATTTTATAGAGGACAAGTAGAATATAAACTGATACTCCAACAAATATTAAAGAAGAATCCCCATTCCTACTCTTTAGCAATGACTAATGCAGTCAAAAGGATAAAAGAAAAGGTCAAAGAATTACCACCATTATCTCTACCTACAGAAAAGGGGAAGTACATCATTGAAATAAATACATCTAATAGCACCTAGGTAGGATTCTTACATAAAGAAATTTGATGGAAAAGATTTATTGTTTTCTTATGCTTCTAGAGCCTTCCATGGGGAAAGACTAATCTAACTTTCAAGTCACAAAAAAATGTTAGCTATAAAGAAAATGATTCATCATTTTAGGCTATATTTAAAACTTGTCCACTTTCTCATAAGATCAAATTTGAAGGTCTTACTAGTAATGTTAAGATTTGATCAACTAATTATAGAGATCCATTCCAGGATACAAAAGTGCACTCTTTAGTTATATAATTTTGATTTTAGTATTGAACATAAACATAGAAAGTTAAACTACTTAGTTGGTATATTGACTAGAGAGGCAAATTGTGCATATTTGGCTATGTTCTCAAGAGACTACATGGAAAAGGGAAAATGTTGATGGAATGGACAAGGGAAACATCAAAAGTAGAAAAAAAATCCAAAGCAAAAGAGGGAAAGCTAAGGATATTCTAGTTGATTTGCAAACCAAATATTAGAAGAGAAGTCCTTGAGTTATTCAACAAAGGAGTAGAAATATAAATTTCTATGAGATTTATAAATGAAATTAAAGCATAAACTCTTTAGATCCAAATATTAGAGAAATGGTAACAACAATTAGAAGTGGGTCACAACTCAACAAATAAAAAAATGATAGAAATGTTAGATAGGCACATATCATCTATTATCGTTTTGGGTTATGTCACTGTGAAATTGGCTCAATACTAGTATCATGTGAACATTAATCTCGATTATTAACCCTAGTAAGGAAAAATAGTGAAGTAGTCATATGTCTAGAAACCAAAAATTTTGTTAGGAAGCCATGGTTAGAATGGAAAAAAAATCATGATTGAAAAATTTATGCAAAGGGTACATTAGAACTATAAAGGTGCACAATTCATCCTCAATGTCCAAGATGAACTATAAAGAGCTGCATAATTTGAGTTTTGGCTCAAATTAAAATTAAAATACCTAAGCAATGAGTTTTCCTTGCTAAATATTCTTGAAACAGTAGTGGTTGATAAAAATATAAGAAATCATCATAATGAAATAATTGGTATCACATGGGAGGAGCTATCTTAAAAGTTTAAAGAAAAAACATCATACTGAGGGGAGTACCTATTTACAAAAAACCATACACTTAAGATAGGAACAATCATGGGTAGATGCCTTGATGACTACCATTTTCCTATTCCAAATTAAATGGATACTAAATATCCATATTGGTGAGATGATAGTCTGGTAATGGAGGAGATTGAAACTGTCTAAAATCAAATAGAGATGTAAAATCAACTGGTATGAAGCATGGTGGAACCTTAGTCCATCATGTAAATATTACAGCTTTAATCACTTCATGGGTGGTGTATCACTCCACTTTGTAGTAAGTAATTCAGCCTATTGGCCATGAGAATATTATAGATTGAGTCACTTTGTGGGTGGTGGATCACTCCATTGTGTATTTAGTAAGTACGCTAGCCTGTCATCTAGGAGAATATAATAGATTTAGTCTCTTCATGGGTCGTGTATCACTCCACTGTGTACTAAGTACTTTGTCCTGTCGACCATGAGAATATTATAGCTTTAGTCACTTCATGGGTGGTGGATCACTCCACTGTGTATTGAGTAATTACATTAGCCTATTGGTCATAAGAATATTTTAGCTTTACTTTAGGCGCTTCACTATGTATTATATAGGTACTCTAGCCTAATGACCATGAGAATAATTTAGCTTTAAGTACAATGTCCTTTGAAATAATCGTCTAAAAAGAATCCTTGGAACTCGAAGCAATTCTTTAACTTCTAGTGAGGTTTGACCCATGTTCCAAGGAATTTGCAAATATGATCTTTAGGACAATTTTTGGATACCCTAAAATCAAGTCATGTCCCCAAAGGGATTCCTCTTGTTCCTTCCAAACTCTATAAATGATGAGGAGCTATTTTATTATAGACATTTAGAGACATAGAGTCAGTCTAAGTCTTCTGAAGCTCGCACTCTCTCAGCTTGAGTCAATCTTATTTACGGAAAGTGATAAGCCTACACACACATATGTAGATATGCATGAGAACCTAAAGTGACAACTTTCATAGTAGTCCATAGTATGTTACATGTTTGTACATCAAGTCTATAATTATTTGAGGTGGAGAAATCTAAGTGAAAAGTTTTAAAGTGTTGTTGGAGGAATGTAGAAATTACTTATTTGTTGGGCGCAGATTTGTCAAAGTTTGAGTCTTGGGAGTCAAGTTGGTATCAGAGCCATACTTTGTCAAGATATCCAAACTTTTGTAATCAAGTAAGCACATTGTTTCTTTTATGAAATATATCAATTTCTTGTCATTTGAATGGTTTTAAAGGATTTTAATTGTACTTCAAATGACTGGTAGAATAAAAAAAATTATTTTGATATGAGCAATATTGTTTTCATCTATTTATGATAAAGATAGGTGTTGCTAAGACCTTGAGGTTATTCCCTCTATAGTATTTTGAATTTATTTAAAATTTATTAAACATATATCTATGCTAGTGTGGATTTGTATTTGGATCAATTACATTATGTAGAAATTTCTTTAGATGGTTCTATGATGACACCAATTTTAAAATGACAAGTTTCTTGTCTGTTTGTAACATTTTCACATAGGAGTCTAATATCGATAGATGAACAAAACTCTACTGAGCAATGGGAAATACCATCCATTAATCTAGCTGAATATTATAAACTAAACTTTTGAAATTATATTTGTCTTTCCTTCTTTAAAAACACATTCACTGGATATTCCTTTTGTTGGGTGTGTGTTATTTTGATTTGTTTTGTGGACCCGATAATAGTTGGGTAGACCCATGGATGGGGGGTAGACCCAAAAATGGTGGGCAAACCTACCCATGGTTTTTTGCCTGGTTTTTGCACATGGTTTCTGGCATGATGGTTTTTTCCCATGTATTTTATAGATCTGGTCAAGGGAACTACAATTATGCTCTAATCTAGGAACATAATTAAAAATCATTTTGGTTTTCCTAGTTTGGGTTCCAAGAGAAAATCTCTATTATCTTCTCGCCATTTCTTAATTTCTCTATTTTAAGAATTCATTTGTGGGTTTTTTTGTACACGGTTAAAACCTACATTTGGTATTCCAATTGTTTTTTCTTCAAGGGATGCCTTTGCTGTTGAGGGGTTTTGCTTGAGCTTATGGTGACCCTATTATAGTGGGAGATGTGTGGGATCTATCCTTGTGGTTAAAGGAGATGTTGATTAGTGAAAAGATAGAGATTGATAAATTCAATGGAAAGAGTTTTGAGTTGTGGATGCTAAAGATGAAGGATTTGTTGGTTGACAGAGATCGATGGATCACTGTAGATATAGATACGATACCAACATGAATGTTACAAAAGACTGGGTGAAGTTAGATATGATGACAAGGAGAACAATATGATTATGTCTCTCAGATTCAGTATTGTTGAATGTATCAGGGGAAGCTATGGCAAATGCTACGTGGGACAAGTTAGGGACTTTGTATCAATCTAAGTATCTAGTGAACAAATTGTTCCCTCAAAAAAAGTTGTATGAATTGAGGATGAAGGATGTAGACTCAGTGACAGAGAATCTAACACGGGGGATTCACTCATTGAACCTATGGCATATCAAATGCATTCATGGCATACTAAACAATACCTCTAATTTGACTACATATTGGAAAATACCTCTAAAAATTAGATTATTTAACCCCCTACCAATACGAACCGAATATACCTTCCCAATTTTAAAAAACCCTACTTTCGCTAGATATTGTTGGTATCCATTTTTTCATTAACATTTTTTATACCCCTTTAGATATTTTTATTAATTTTGAGGCTTAGTTTTTATACCTACCAATATAAAATCCCCTTACCCCATATTATATGCTCAATATATTATGTCATCTTTTGCCTCAATATATATCCCCCAACATGAATGCACATGGTAAGGTATTGCTCCCCTAGTGAAGCCTCTATGGAATATAAATGCCATCAATATTTTCATAAGTTTGTTGTTATTTATTAATATTAAAATTTAAGATGAAGATAAGTGCATCAACCTATTGTGTTCTCTACGAGACATGGGGGATAGTTTGGTTGTTGGAATAGGTAGAAATACAACTACCTTGAATTTTGATGAAATAGTCTCATCCTTGTTGTCAGAGGAGATGAGACAAAAAAATATGGAGAGAGAAAATAGAGATTATTTGTCTGTGAGAGGACGGTCCCATAAAGAAAATAAAATCAATTCCTCAAGTAGGAGATTTTAATATAGAGGGAGATCTAAATTTCTAGGAAAATATGTAAAGGTATGATAGAAATGTGGAAAGGAAGGGAACTACAAAAAGGATTGTAGATCTAAATCTCATGAGAAAGGAAAGAGATTTGATGTTGCTCCTTATATAGACTCATAAACCACCTTAGATGAAGATGGGGATGTGTAATTGGCTTCTTCTTCAAATACACATGTGGATCATGAGGCATAGTTGATTGAATCAATTGCATCCTTTCACTTCACTCCCCATAGGGAGTGGTTCTATGAATATGAGAAATATGGTAGCAGTGATGTTTTCTTAGGGGATGAAAGGAAGGCCATAATTATAGGACATGGAAAAGTAAATATGAAGTTGCAAGGTGGAAGTATTAGAACACTTCCTAGTGTTCTGCATATTTCTGCGTTGGCCAAAAATCTTATTTTTGTAAGCAAGATGTATGATGAAGGTGTAAAAACAATGTTCACAAAAGGTACCTACAAGATGGTTTAGGGAGCACTGGTATTGATGAGGGGTGTTCATATAAAAACTATGTAAAAGTTTTTGGGATGTATTATTATTGATCAATGTAATAGTTCTATGATTCTTGAAGGTAGAGCAAGAAGTCTTCTAGTCTTATTGAAAATGCTATATTGTGGCATTAAAGATTCAAAAACATTGGAGAGAAAGGCCTTCGAATACTGCATGATAATGGTATGGTAGAAGATATGTCTAATTGATCTCTCTATTTCGATGTCTATGAATATTATGTATATGGGAAGCATAATTGGGTGAGTTTCCCCTCTGATGATAAGAGGGTGAAAGGGATATTAGATCTTGTGCACAGTAATGTGTTTGGACCTATCTTGGTTCCATTACTAGGTAATTCTATGTACTATATATCATTTATAAACAAATTCTCAAGGAATACATGGATATATTTCCCGAGGAGGAAATATGAATTCTTTGATAGGTTTAAATAATTTAAGGCTCTAGCAGAAAATTAGACACACAATAATATTAATGTGTTGAGGACTGATGATGGTGGAGAGTTCTACAAGAAGGAATTCAAAGAGTTATATAAGAAGTGTGGTATAACACGACATAAGAATAACACACATAAGCAAAATGGAGTTGCAGAAATAATGAATAGGGCATTGATAGAAAAGGAAAGAAGCATGCTTAGTGATGTTGGGTTAGGACATGAATTCTAGGTAGAGGCAGTGGATACTACATGTTACCTATTTAACATATCACCTTTATTAGCGTTGGAGGACAGGACTCCACATGAGGTATGGACTAGCAAGAAACCTTCTCTCTCACATCTCACGGTATTTGGTTGTGATGCATATGTACATGCTCCAAAGGAGAAAATAACCAAGTTGGATAGTTAATCTAAAATCCACATATTTATTGGCAATAAGGATCCTTTAAAAGGTTATAAGCTTTGGAACACAGAAACAAGAAAGTTTGTGTACAACCGAGATGTGGTTTTTAGAGAGGCAAACTATGTTAGTAAACATGAATTCCTAATAAAGGAATCTGAGTAGGTAGAGTTTGATTTGAAGGAGGAAGAATCTGACTCTATAGAAGAACATTAATTAGAAGAGGAAGATCCAAACACTCTAGTTTTTAGGAGATTAGTTTGAGGGAGAAGGAAACTAAAGAGGTATAGTCCATTTTCTTTCTGTTCAATTTTTTCTTCTTATATTACTGATGGTGATCCCATAACTGTCAGAGAGGTAGTGTATTTAGAGGATGGAAAACTCTGGAAGGAGGACATGATTGAAGAAATTGAATATTTGGATAAAAATGAGGCTTGCCAAGATCTAGTGGAGTTGTTGGCTAGAAGGAAACCCATTGGAAGAAAATGGGTGTTTAAGAAGAAGATGAGTGCAGAAGGCAAGGTGGAAAAATACAAAGCTTGGTTGGTAGCAAAAGGTTATTCCCAGGTGCTGGGAATTGATTTTGGTTATATCTTTTCTCTTGTTTCCAAGTTAGCTTCTATTAGTTCACTTTTATCTATTGTTGATACTTTTGATTTTGAGTTAGAATAGATTGATGTGAAGACAACATTTCTTCATGAGGATCTCGAATAAGAGATTTACATGAATCAAGCTAAAGGATTTACAATGAAGGATAAGAAATAAATGGTATGCAGGTTAAAAACGTCTCTGTATGGGTTAAAGCAGTCACCAAGGATGTGGTATAAAAAATTTAGTACATATATACGAGGACTTGGCTTCAAAAGGAGAAAAGTGAATCATTGTGTGTATTTTAAATTAGCTAGTGACCGTGTTATTTATGTGGTCTTGTATGTGGATGATATGTTGTTGATTGGAAATGACAAACAAATTATCCAGGATTTGAAGGCCCAATTTTCCTCCAAATTCAACGAGAAAGATCTTGGTGCTACAAACTATATTTTAGGCATGGTAATTAAATGAGACCAAGAAATCATGAAGCTTTGGTTAAACCATAGAAAGTATGTCAAGAAAATATTGCAGAGGTTTAACATGCAGTATAGTGAACCAGTTAAGGTTCCTATTCCTGTAGGTGTAAATTTATCTGCTCAATAGTGTCCGAATACATAGGAAGAGGAAGAGGACATGTCCCATTTTCCATATGTGAGTGTAGTTGGTATCCTAATGTATGTAATGGTTCCACCATATCAGACATTGCACATGAACTGGGAGTATTGAACAGGTTTATGTCAAAAATAGGGAAGTAGCATTGGACAATAGTGAAGTGAGTTTTCAGTTATTTGCATGGAACTAGTGTTTATGGTTTGTGCTACCAAGGAATACCAACATTGGATAGATTTTTGGACATCCGTGGCTTTGTTGATTCTGACTGGGCTTAAGATCTGGATCACATGATATCTACAAGTGGGTATGTATTTAACCTTTTTGGAGGAGCATTCAATTGGATGAGTAAGAGACAATATGTAGTTTACTTTCAATTACAAGGGTTGAATACATGGAATCCACCCATGCATTCAAGGAAGAAGTTTGGTTGTAGAGATCATGTTTAAGCATGGGGTTGATACAATGAGCTATAAGGATATACTATCACAAGGAAAGTGAAATTTTCTTGGTAAAGAACCCCTCTTATCATTTTAAGACAAAGCACATTGTTGTTTAGTATCACTTTGTGATGGATATGGTTGAAGAAAAAAATGTGTCTCTGGTAAAGGTGGACACTTTAAAGCATGTTGCAGATCCATTGACAAAGTTTGTGACCACTAA
Source organism: Pinus tabuliformis (assembly GCA_031772625.1). Lineage (NCBI taxonomy): Eukaryota > Viridiplantae > Streptophyta > Pinopsida > Pinales > Pinaceae > Pinus > Pinus tabuliformis. The sequence goes on along the minus strand of CM062814.1, from coordinate 583,326,708 downwards.
GAAGTTTTCTTGGTGTAGAGAAAAAATGGCATTGCAGCCCTGGACCAATGACTATGCACTCCCGCATGGAAAGAAAAAAATGATTGGGATAATCTTGGTTGTGCATTATATTCTTTCCATGTGTCATGATGTTCAGGGCAATGCCCCATTTTTTCTTTTTTGCAGACCCAATAATAGTTGGTCGAACCCAAGTATGGGGGGTAGACCCAAAAATGGTGGACAAACCTACCCATGGTTTCGTGCATGGTTTTTGCCCATGCTTTTTGGCATGATGATTTTCTACTCATGGTATTTTTTACATCTGGTCAAGGGAACTACAATTATATTCTAATCTAGGTTAGTGGATTGGGACTTATAAATTCTTCGACATGTATTATATATGTATTATAACATTGAAAGGAATTCTGGATTTGAGACCTCTGTGGTGCAATATTTTTGATTTAGTCATCGGAGATTCCACAGGCAGAATAATTTTCTTACTGTGGAATCTCTGATGACTAAATCAAAAATATTGAAAGGAATATAATGAAAAATCAATTTGGTTTTCTTGGTTTGGATTCCGGGAGAAAATATCTATGTATATTTTATGGTATCACCATTATTTATTTTTTCTATTTTAATAATTCATTTGCAATTAATTTATGGTCAGGGTCAAAATGAACACCTTTCTCTCCCTCAAACGATCTAGTTAACATAAATATCCTAGGTTATGCTATCACAGATTGGACCAAATAGTATGGCTTCTTTTATACTCATATTAGAGCCATCAAATTTTGTTTATTCCGTCCTTTAGTTTAACCATACTTACCAGTCTCTTGGTTATGATGTTTGATTGAAACCGTACATAACAACTTTTTAGATGCATTAATAGGAGGATTCTTTACACTTCTTAACAACAGACTCTCTTTACCACTATATTTCCTAAGTTCTTAGTAGCCTTAGATGACTCATATCTCTATGACTTGTTGAAAGCTTATATTCTTCCTATTGGATTCAACAAGTTTGTAAATTGCTACATAACGCAATTGAAATCAATGGTCCTTGGTTCAACAATGGTAGTCTTCCTCATGTGCGAAAATCAACCCAAACTACACTGCACTTGCATAGCATGGTGGGAAAAGATAAATCCAAACAAGTACAACCCTTGACCTTTGATTGGATCAACATTCAATACCCAACTATGTGGGAAGAAAATTACTTATACAGTTGTCCATCTTGCCAAGAAAGGCTTAAAAATATCCAAGAAAGAAGATCGATAACAACTTTTTCTCCTCGTTCATTCCAGTTAGCATGATTTTCTTACCAAGGTAAGGATTAGGAAAACTCAAAAGGTTTCCCAATGGAGAAGAGTCATATATACATGAAAGTAACATCCCAACTGTCCCTTTCAGATAATTTTCTCATGATTTAAAATAAAAAAGGGAATCTCTTCGAGTAAGATCTTCTTTAATAGGAGAATCAATGTTAGATGTGTGCAAGTTATTAAATTTTTCAAATCCACAAGCCTCACTGACAAGATAGGATATACATGATCTGCACAAAGAATTGTTGTAAATTAAAAAGATGTAAAATCCTAGAAGAAAGAAATAAAGGATATGACAGACAAAATTAATATATTGTCCCGTGTTCTTACATACACCACACTTTTAATAACATCTCTACAAAAAGTTGAAGCTAGATTAAATTTTCTAGACTCTTTGTTAGAAAAGATAAATGTAAGTAAAAAGTGTCGTGAGAAAACCAAAAAGAAACCCTTGCATTTCTCAAAAATATGTCCTTCAAGATGAGACAAAGAGTATTCATATAAAACATAAGAAAAATAACTACATAGAAGTATTTTAGGTCCAAGAGAAAAAACTTGAATGGAACTTTGGAGCTACAGAAGCTAACGTGTAAAGAATATAAAAATAAGTATCTATCATGAAAAATGGCCACACTCCTTGTATCCACAAATTATGGAATAATGTCTAAAGGAACTCATCACAAAAAGTGAGCCATAATTTGATACAACAATTCCAATGGCATCCTATTCTTGTCCTAAATAATTCTCAACTTCTAGGAATTATTAAAACTAATAAAATCATATCATCCATGTCTAATCATCTGGTCATTAAATTTAGGTGTTATACTACAGAAGAAATAAGGTTTACTATCCAATTGTTAGTAAATTGGGTCACTGCAAAAAGGGAGATGATGTAATCATCATCCCAAGATATATGGCTACAGAATTGGTAAATAATTTTATAGGTCTTGCAACTAACTGGTGGCATTGGTTTCCAAAAGAACTAAATATGAAATGATGAATGATCCCAAAAAATTGACATAATAATACAAGCCTTGGATACACAATTTCATGGTCTTGAGACTAATATAGATCATAACCATCTTGCATCCTTATATGACTCATAAGATTTGTAATCTTTCTTATCATGATCAATACTTTTGTTATATGCAATAGTAAATAATAGGGTTTGGAAAAATGCATGATCCCGCATATATAAAGTACTACATTAAAATCTTTCTAGAGGCACTTGCATATGTTTTAGAGAAATATTTAAATGACAAAATAATTACCTTAGAAGAAATGCCTATAGAAATGGCAGATCAACACATTAGAATAGTAATTCACGAAAAGAGTGAAAAAATATTTCAAAAGAATTGAAAAGATGTTTACATTATATTTGTGCAAAAATTTAGCGAACACTCCATAGTGGGTATGTTTTGCTTATAATCATGGCCATCAAACTACAATAAAAAATTGTTATTACATGCAGAAGAATAAATATTATACTTTTAGATCCATATTTCTCCCTAATAGATCTGAAAGGAAGTATAAAAAAAATAAAAAGTATCCTAAAAGGATCCCATATTTGAAGAAAATACGATCCCAAAAAATAATTTTGTATTCTATAATTGCAAAGTACCAAGGCACTGGGCTGATCAATGCCCACAAAATAAGTCTAAGATAAAATTCACATTGTTATTTTCCAAAGTGATTGAGCCAGAATGGTGGGATTTAAAGTATTGTTCTCCCACATATCAACCTGAGGGAAACATAATTTATTTAGATCCCTCCGAATTCTCATAGGATGTTGATACTACTTTTGAATTTTCTTTAGATGAATTTAGAGACCCTAAGGTACTAAATTGGGAGTGTTATAGTGAGCATGATTACTTTCCTAAGCAATTATTTTACTTTTGCATGTTCACTATGAAACAACAGAAATATCCTGATTCAAGAATGAAAGAGACTAATTAAAAGTCAAGAGAAATCCGCATATGGAAATATGTGAGAGAAAATATACATAAAGAAAAAATGAATTATTAAGGCAATTTGCATCTCGCTATCCTCCTCAAACTAAAACGAAGTCTCAAAATGAGCTAGTAGTAAATATGCTCCTGTAGATTTGTATGATCATAATACAGGTTGTGAAGATAAACAAAGTTCACATAAAATATAGAGAGAAATTCCTAAAGCTGAAAATTAAATGACAACAAAGCATCCTAAAATAGGCAGCTGAAACTATCAAAGAAATGCAAGAGATTGAAGAAATATGAGCTGAACGAAACAAGTCATCAGGGGATGAATTATCAAGAATATTTGAACAATCCTTGCACATATCAACAAGCTATAGAAATAAACTTTCGAGGAAACAAAGAAAGGAGGCATCTGATGAATCTAAAAGATATGAAAAACATAATGATTCAGATTCATATTATCCAGAAGAACACCATTAATCGGAACCTGCTTTATTGTCCTTTAGAGTATCCAAGTTCTATGTCAAACTATTATTTTTCCTACTAGAGATAAAGCCTTATGATATTGGCTTCTTGGTAGACTCTGGGTGTCAACTAACCTACTAAGGACAAGTTAACCCTAAAATACTATTGAGAACATCCCACCATCATAGAAGGAGAAATAAATGGAGCAAGTGTAGAGTTCCATGGCCAAACGACAAACATCCCATTAAAACCATTTAGAACCTAATTGTTGTTACTTTTGAAATAAAGGATGAAAAAAACCTCTTGAATTATCAGAGTATTATTATTAGCCTTCTTCTAGCCATGTTATATGAAATTATTCTTGAGAAGAAGTTACTATAGGGTTACAAATTCTTAGAAAAGGGATAAAGAGAATGTCGTGTTACAAATTCTTAGAAAAGGGATAAAGAGAATGTCGTGTTTACAATTTTTTGATCATGTATGGAGCCCTTAGTTATGATAATAATCATTATATAAGAATGTCATAATAACAAAACAAATTTTATATGTTATTTAAAAATGATATTTGGAATAGATTAGAGTAATTGAAGGTTTTTTTTTGGTTTAAATTTTTAAAATAAAGTTTTATGATAATTTTATTCTAGGAAGATTGTAAAACCAATATCCTCTACGTATTCACTAACATTAGGAAATATTATGACATAGTTCATAGAAACAACATTTGGAATATATTAGAAGAGTTAAAACTTCCTTTTAAGTAAAAAGTTGTTCTCATAATGTTCTTTGGTGATACTATCAATAATTTTAGTAATACTTATGCTTCATAAAAAAATAAAATTAATATATGAGTCTGAAAGGTTGTATTCTATATCCTATCATTTTTGGCATTTAAATGACAAGCTAGAGGCAACTTTTGATTTCAATAAAGTTTGTGTGGGAACTAATTGGAATAGCCATAATCATTATTCTTCACATTAATGGTATTGTTCTTATGATGAAGTGCCCCTATGATCTTGACAATCAATGAGTAATCCTCAAATATTTCTAATATAACATATTTTTATTAGTAAATGTTCACAAAATGAAGGTTATGATAATCAAATCCACAAACATCACTTGCGTTGATTTTGTGTATGATAATATCCACTCAAAGGAAATTACTTCATACAAATGTCTTAGAGTTGAACTTCAACACAAACTTAACTAGAATGATATCATTAAGTGAAGAATTAATGTATAATGAAAAAACTATCATTAGGGAGAATTCTAGGTCTAAAATGGGACTTCTAATGAAACTAATAAAATAGTAGTTCAAATAATAAAATAAAAGATTAATCTTCAAAGGAAAATAAGGAAAATGATTACATAATTCATATTTTTAAATTATCTCATTATAGGTTTACTTACCTTTCAAGTGTAGGCACTCATACTACCTACTCTATATACGTTTGATAGACTCATGATCAGACATACTAGAACTACATGAAAAAAAATGTTTTTAAATAAAACATGAGATAAACTATAAATACAACAAAAATTGCATTTAACATTTTTTTACAATTTTTTTCTAGTTTATCACATTATGGGTCTATATCCAATAGAACGATATGAGAAAAAAAATGTGTTCTATACAAAAATGTGAGATAAACTAGAAATACACGAAAAAAATATGTTTGTATAAAGAAGCACATTTTTTCATGAATTTCCATTATATGCATACTAATTGGATGCATGAATTAATATTACATTCAATAGACTTAAATTTGAAATTTGAAAAAACCTTTGAGAACATAAATAAACAATTTAAAATAAAATGAGATTTTTCCTTTCCCTCCAAAAATATTTTCCTGACAATATTATTTTGAATCCTATTTTTATTTTTGAGGTTAATTTGAATAACATACTTTATATTTTTAGACATATTGTTACCTCAATATTCTCCTAATGTTTGTCATTAAAATATGTATAATTCAAATGAATTTTTGTCATGGAAAATGAAGAAACTTATATTTGAGAATATAGTCACTCCTATGATGTTATATAGGCATGAAGTATGAAGTTCTGGCATATATAGAGAAAAATGTAAACATATTAAGAAAATATTGAAGCATTTTATTATTTATAATATAAAAAATAAATAAAACACGCTTTATCCTACCCTCCTTATAAAACATAGTAATTTTACCATTGAAAACATGACTATACTTAGGCACTTACACAAGACAACTAACATGAAAGATATGAGGTTTCCTATGATCTCTTCAAAATACAATCAAAATCTAATTATAAATTAAATGAGGATGGCACCAAGATGATAACACTTGGTTAAATACTTGGATAATAAATGAGGAGACAACTTTGTATGATATCATTATTTTTAGAAATATTTTCACACCTGAATTTAAAGAAAAATTGTGTTGTGATCTAGAAATAGAAGAAAAGATAAAATTAAGATATAAAGAGCTCATTAATCTCAATTTATAAAATCAAAAGTATTTTTCTTTTATAACTAGCTTTTTTAAAATAAAATTCAAAACAAAATTGCGAAATAGAACTTTTGATCAGTGTTGTTAAAATCGCGATAAAATCACGATTTTATCGGAAAATCGCGATTTTTTCCTCTGCCCGATTAAATCACGATTTTTATACCAAAAAATCGCGGACTTTTTTTATAGCGATTTTTTCGGAAAAAATCGCGCGTTTTTGAAAAAATAAATTTCCCTTTAATAAAATATCTTATATATAGCCCCATTATACCTCGATTTATAAAAATTTGTAACAATACTAAACTTCCTAATGGATTAACTCATTAAAAATGTTTGGAAAAATCCTCTCAAGTCTTTTTAAATATGCATATTTTTTAAAGAAAACTAATTAACTCATTACCACAAATAGATTAAAATTGATATTTATGGATAGTAATAATTATGAACATTATCACCCACTAAAAAAATATTATAATTGATTTGCTAATGCGTCTATTCAAATTTGGGATTATTTACATAAGAATAAGGGTAAATAATTATTGAAAAGGAGGTCATTGCAAACATTCTTATATGGTGACTATGATAATTTCGTTTTCCTTTACATTAGCCTACTTACATTAAAATATTGAGTTGTTTTCGATGACTTTTATTTATTTTTAATAAAAAAATACTTTCCTTATCTTTGAGAGAGATGATTTAGTGATTTTAGGGAGAGAAGTAAGGTATATTCTACATTTTATTTAGGAATGTATCATTATATAATTCGTTATATATTTTGGTATTTTTTAGTAAAAATATCGGAAGAATTAATGTACGTATTTTTTATGAAAATGTTGGAGGAATTGGCTTGTTTGGACCATTCTAGTGGTGGGTCATATTTTGAAGAATTGGAGTTTAAACTTTTTAGAGCTATTTTGAGACATCATAACAATCTTTTTGGGTCAAAACTTTTTGGGCATAGCTTCAAATCTCTCAGTGTTATTCAACACACCAACAACATTTCAATGTTGTTAAAATCACCTCAATTAAGATTTGTATGTTGAAGTTATGCCTCGTAGCTTGACCTACCTTATTGACCATTGTGGTATCAAGCGGATGAAATATTAGCTACCATTATTAATATTTGTAGACCCTGTATGGAATTTCAAGAATATTCTAGTGTACCCAAATCCTTAACTAATTGGGGGTCAAGGCATTCAAAAACCATAACCCAAGATGGCTATTAAATTATGCTAAATACTATATTTATAGGAAGAGAGGAGCTTCACTCTTTTAGCATTATACTTGTTCCATTATTGAGAAGAAAGTATAGAAGTTAGATTTGAGAGCATAAAAAGAACAAAAATGATTTTATAGACACCATTAAAGCCACAATACCAAAGGAAATTCCATAGTGAGTTCCCCTTTATTTATACTTGCATTTCATAACTAAAGAAAAGAGAGGAAAGAATATGCCTTACCTTGTTATGTGAATAGGCATGTCTATATTGGAATAGAGCTTTCATAACTTTAATTTAATTATAAATGCTGTTACGTTGGTGGTAGAGATTCAACCTCCACAAAATATTATAGCATATTATTAGTAGCATACAAAAATTAAAGGTTGAGATTTATATCCAAAGTATTTATATGTTTTTTTACATTTTAATTAAATAAATTAATAAAAAATGTCATACGAACAAGTGTCATACGAAATGGTTAAGTCCCACTAACACAATCGATTGAGGATGGTCTTCGTCAGCAAGATGACCCAAGATCAAACTTCATGAAGGGTGGTTGTGCCCTGTGCTACGGGGAGGAGACAAGCTAAAAAATCCAATCATCTTAGGGATGGTGTGGCCCATGTTGGGTGCAATCCCTGGGTGACTTTGATAGATTAGATGCCCATGAGTCGCATCTCCTCAAGCCATAGGTCAAGCCTTGAGGATCACATAATACTTCACAAAATAAAGTGTCATAAGAAATGAGGTATGGATTTTTGGGCATGTGGTATATAATTGATAATAATAATAATAATTTAAACTAAAGTTATAACTTAGTTAAATTTTATGATTTTTTTTTAGTAATTTAAGATGTATCATGAAGTAGGTGTCTTGATGTTTATCATGGATTGATTCCTATCAACGTTTATCGACCATTTAACTTATATGGTTGTGCTAGTAGCTAGGTTTTCTCTTGTTCAATTGGTCAAGTTCTTGTTGCTAAGTACCTCGTCTATCGGGAGGTCACTGGGTAAAATATTCTCGACACCCTTGGGGTTAGGCCTTGCTAGTTTCGTCGACGAGTAGATCCCTTCAAGTTGATCTACCTGGATTTTTCCATGGATGTAGCTAGGTTTTCTCTCATATTGAGTTTTCTAGGTCATATCTTGTGTTCATATGTTTGATTGTGTGCTGGTTTTCTTGTTCAGCCATTTTCATAATTCCATTATTTCCATAAATTTGAGGATTAAGTAAGTAATAATAAAGTAGGTATCAAAGGAAATAAATTGCAAAATAAATTAAAATATTGCAAGGTCTATTTTGATGAACTTTCCCAATAGGATATCCACAATAGTTTATAGATCATATTGGTATCATAGTAGTTTTATTTATTTGTTTTGTGAGAGTTTGTAGAATTTGAGAATTGGATTAGGGAGGAAGTCTTGAAGCCCTATACATAGTGGATGAGTCTAGTCATAACAACCATTTGAATGTAGAAAAAGGGATAGTGGTGAGGATGGAAGGATAATTCTTTAATATCTCCCATGACATGGGCCTCCTCATGGCAAATTTAGTGAAAAAGTTAGAATAATTTGGAGAGGTCGATGGTGCTAAATTAGATGTTGGATCAAATGAAAATCTAGAGATAGTGAAGAACCAAAATAGGCGTGAAAGAGAAACAAAGTTGTAATACCATCACTCCTTCACAATTACTATTTAAAATGGAAGCAAAAGTGGACATCAAACTTTATGAATGTGAGATTGATGTTGTTAAGTTGAATAATTGGTTACAGAAATTAGAGGTGCACCTCATTTTCCCTAATATAAATGAAGAAAAAATTTAATATTTCTAACTAAAATTAGAGGGTGCACCAACCTAGTGGGGAAGCCACACATAGACAATTTTATTTGGAATCCACAAATAATTTTTGAAATTTCATGTTTAAAATATGTAGTCTACAAAATCCAAAAACCTAATGTAGTATTGATTTATGCATTCAGAAATAAAATTTATAATATAATATGATGATAGTTTTTATTTTCTAAATTCCTAAGTAGAGTGTGATAGAATTTCTTAATGTAATGTTTAATATTTTGACTAAATCAAATTATATAAAAATAAAATAAAATTTTTCTTTTGACTAGATTATATTTCACATGAATATCATATATCAATACTATAAATTTTCAGTACCATGAACTATTTTTATTATTTTTAATTTAATTTAATTCTATGTAATTTAGTAAATAATAAAATGTTAAATAAAACTTTACATTACATTATAATATTTTGACCATATATACATTTTTAAATATAATATTTTTACCATATAAAAATGTTTATAGTAAGAAAAGTGCCATAAACACAATTAACTGGCCTTTAACATATATCTCTTTAAATTTTATTTTAAAAAGTTTAAATAATAATAGCCTAAAAAATTAATTCAAAGCATCCGTAACTATTTACATTTTCATGACGTCTAAAAGCTTTGTCGAAGGGGTCAATGCTACTTGAAATATTTAACGTTCACATTTCAACAAACTTTCAAATCTTTAACTTTTTAACGTTAAATATTTAACTTTCACTTCTTCCTTAAAACGAAATGAATTTTTCAGTTTCTAGCCGTTCAGGTTTTTATATATATTAACCCTCCTTGTTTTCAAACGATTCATAATAAAGAAGGAGATTGATAATTTCTTGAGGTTGTGTTTCGCTGTTCTATAACCGTTCTGGTTTTTATCATCCTCGTTTTCAAGCGATTCATAATTTCTCCACAGCACCTTGCAAATTATTAAACGCTATGATGACCATGGTAACACATATACGCCATTATCGTTTTGTTAGCAAATTCTGACAATCCAATGATATTGTAAAGGATTGTCATTCACAACTCATTTCAGTTAACCACAATTGTCATTCACAATTCATTTCAGTTAACCACTCAGGACGGTTGGATACTTTATTTTTTAACGGTTAATGTGGAAGCTGAACAGTTAAAAGGAGTTTAAGAGACCATTCCGAATATGAATCCAAAAGACCATTTGGAATATGAATCCAAAAGACACACCATGTACTATAAATATATATTATTTGTGAATAATAAATACACTCTCCTGTTTATCATTCATAATTCATATTCTGTTGCTGCAATGTGTGTTACCGGACGACCTCATTCGACAGTGCTTGCTCAGAGTTCCATATAAATCGCACTCTAACCTCAAAGCTCATATTCTGTTGCTGCAATGTGTGTGTTACCGGACGACCTCATTCGACAGTGCTTGCTCAGAGTTCCATATAAATCGCACTATAACCTCAAAGCTGTGTGCAAAAAATGGAAAGATATAATGAGTAGTCCAGAATTTTATAAGGAGCGGCTGACCTCTGGAACGAGCGAACACTTGATCTGTATGATTCAGATCTTGAAACGTCCACCACCCGGTTCATATAATATATTAAGTACCTGCAGAGTAATAGTACTGGACCCTCTCAGGCGCACCTGGGAAATGCTGCGTCCCATTCCGGACTTCCCTCTTGGATTTCCATTGCACTGTGAGTGTATTTGTGTGAATGGGAAGCTGGTTCTAATGGGCGGACGACATCCAGAAAACTTAAAGGAAACCTTAAACAGAGTTTATATTTTCGATTTCGTGTCTGCCCAATGGCGCCGAGGAGCCAACATGTCCACACCAAGGATCGGCTTCGCCTGTTCTCTATCTTCTACCACCGGGCTTATCTACGTTGCTGGTGGGAGACGGAAGCAAGATGCAAAACAGGTGAATGCTTTTCTCGCAACAGCAGAGGTGTACAATGTGGAAGAAGACAAGTGGAAAATTCTGCCTCCAATGAGCCAAGCATTAGGCAGATGTCATGGAGTTTTTCTGGGAGAAAATCTCTTTGTATTCAGCCAAAATGGAAATAATTCAGAAATTTATGATCCAAGGACGGGGATGTGGAGGCTATTGGATGATATGTGGAGATCCGTGTCCTCTTTCAGGATGCCGTCTTTGGTTGTTTCTGGGCAGCTGTATACTTTCAATGAACGACAGTTGATGAAATATGATGTAGAGAAAAACGATTGGGTTGTCCAAACTTTTCTGCACACAGAATTGTGTGAAGCTGGGTGCACTGCAGAGTGGCGCGGCGTTATTTTTTTGAGTCAACGATGTAACAGTTCGAATCGCCGGGTTTGTTCTCTATTAAACCCGTCATCTGACGAGTTGATTGAATTGTGCGTACCTAAAAAATTAAACGGCTTTGCTACATCCGCTGCAACCGTGCAGATCTGATATTATCCGTCATATTTTTGTATGATCTATTCGCCAAGCGTATGTCATAGATTGTAATCATTTTTAAATAAAGGTTTATTCATATTCTTGTTTGATCTGTTAGCCAACCGTTTGTTTTAGATTCTAATTATTTTTAAATAAAGATTTATTTTAGTGGAAACATAATGTGCAGCAATCAGCATAACACTTATCTAGTCAATCAAATGTTGTACGATGGGGTTTCTAAAAAAATGTCTATACCTCATCAAGTTTGATATTTTTTGGGTGAGGTTTTTATCTATACCTCATCAAGTTTGATATTTTTTGGGTGAGGTTTTTATTTATTTATTTATTAACTTTTTTAAGAAGGAATTTGGATTATATCATCTCAAGTTTGATATTTTTTTGTGTGAGAATTTTTTTTTTTCTAAGAATTTGGATTATATAGATAATACCATTTAAATTTGCAATGTCAAGCAAGTTTGAGAGGTTTTAAACAAAATTTACTATAATTTATATATATATATATATATATATATAAACTTCAAAATTAAAATATTTATTTTACTTGAAAATATTTCTTTTGGTAAATTTATATATTGGTATTATTTCAAAATATTAAAACATCAAGATACAACTACTATTAACCACCTACAAAGGAGAAAATCTTACCAAAATAAAACCAATTGTTTGAAATAAAAAAGCCTATTAGCTACTAATCCAAATAGAAGTGTTATTGTAATATAACACAAAAAACCAGGAATCTCATGTTGGTAATGTTGGTAATGTTGGTTATGTTTGATGTCATTAAAGGTAGAGATAATGCCATTTTTCTTCTCATGCTTCTCTTTCACAACAATTCCTAAGAGGTTTTTAATTTGCCAATGAAAGGTAATGTAGTAAATCGAGTTAATGTATTATTTATGTTTGTTTCTAGTGTGCCTAGAGTCACTAAGGCACTAGGCTACCTCCTCAAGGAGAGAAATTTATTTTTAGTGGAGAGGGAATCAAATGGACAATCTCATCACAAATAAAAGAAAAGATAGCAAAATGGTACATGGTTGCAGTCTCTTGTGCAGAGACTTTGTACTACCTTCGAGCCAAGACCACCTCCCCTTTTGCGAATGTGCATGAATTTACAAAGGCATGGTGCTTTGGAGATGGAAAACCCAATTACAGGTGTTAAGACTCAACACACCACAAGAGGAGATATAAAGACTAAGGATACCAAGCATAAGACTAAAATGAGAATTAGAGGGATGATTGGAGTAAAAAATGCCACCATAGAGGATAAGGATAGAAGAGAATCTAGGAGTAAGATAGATACTCTTGAGCAAGGTAGGACTTCAAGCAGTTACCAACATGCTACAAGTCATGAAACCAAAAACTAGCAAAAATTATACAGCCTAGACTACAACCAATAAATTCAAGACCAAAAAAATTGTGAATAAAGTCATAAGTATCATGAATTACTCAAATGTAAGAATCACATATGGTCCAAACCTTCAAATGGTGTAGGATTGAAGATGGCAAGGGAGTTGCAACAACAGAAAAAACCATCTCCACACAATGCCCAATGAGAAGTCCCATAAACCCAACCATAATTTCCCATTGATTAGTCATCTCACTCTCTTTGTCAACGCCAAGCTGTCTAGGAGACATAGACCAAAGTACGACATACACAAAACCATGCCACAACAACACCAATGTATAAGAAAAACATGCATGATTCAAGGAAAAGCATAAAAAAATCCTAGATATTACAAGTTTTTTTTCATGCACCAGCCCCTCGATGTCGTAAGATCTCGAAATAAATCCCACCCTTGGTCGGGGTATGGACCATATTACACCATAAAAGTTGTAGAGGGAAAGTTGTGGAATCAAACCAGAGTGAGTACTTTCCATATTCATAGATTAAGGAACATTCACATGCTTATGCATTAGGGCTCTATCCATGCCACCCCTTCTTAAATATTTTTTTGAAGGGGTGAGGATCATGGGAAGCTACTTGAAATGTTGTAAAATGTTTTAACCATGATATTTTTTTAATTAATTTATATAATATGTGCATGTATGCATAGTTGAAATGTTTTAAAATGTTTTAACCATAATATTTTTTAATTACTTTATATAATATATGCATGTATCCACATATATATATATATATATATATTTTGAAATATTATATGTATGCGTGTTGTCCATATGAAAATGATTTTATACTAATAAGATATTTAAAAATATACATGAGTGTTACTTAATCTTGCAAAGTGAAATATTTTATTTATTCTTCATATTGAATTTTTCATCGTTATTAATATTTTTTGAATTGTGCATATCTATTTCATTTTAAGAATGGAATGAATGAACTAAATGAATTATATATCTCCCTTTGATTATAAGGTGGTTGATTGATTGATTTATTTTTATTTTATCAGTACTTCTACCATTACAAACCTTTTATGATAGATTTATTTTTAAAAAATCCCTTCCCATGATGTTTCATATTTATTTTTTCTCATCATTTTCATATCATATATTATATGTGTTTTTTGCTACCTTTATGTTATGAACAAAAAAAACTATTTTTTATTGGTATAAGTTGTGTTTTGACTTATAAGGAAAATTTTAATTTTAACTTGACCATAAAATACTATTCAACTAACTAATATTATAAGGAGATCTGTGTTCTCGAAATCCTGAGGACAAAAATTGAGAGGAGAATTGCGGACCTGCAATTATTTCCAGGTCGCAATTCTATTCTCTCTCAATAATCTCTCATTATTATTCTTTCTTATTTGTCCTGATGATGGACCCCCTTTGGGGTTTGAAACGTTATGGAGTATCAAGAAAGCTATAAGAAGGGCTCAGGATAGGGCCCTCTCTGAGCGTCCCCCTGGAGACAAGGAAGAAAATCAAGGGAAAGTTTACCTTCCATTCATCGAAGGGATTACAGATAAGATTGCAAAAATTCTAAGGAGGAAGAACATTCACACTCAATTTACAACATGTGGAACAATAAGGCAAATAATGAGGTCGGTTAAGGATAACATTGATCGAAAGCAGCTCAAGGGGGTGTACAAGATCGATTGTTCTTGTGGCAAGAGTTATATTGGGGAAACAGGTCGATCTCTGAAAATAAGGCTTAAAGAACATACCGCTGACATAAAGAATGAAAGATCCCGCACATCAGCCCTTGCTGAGCACTCATCCAAAACCAAACATCATGTGTGTTTGGAAAGCGCCAGGATTATTGCAAGGGAGGACAACTATCATAAAAGAAAAATCAGGGAGGCCATTGAAATTATGAAATACCCTCAGAACCTCAACAGGGACAATGGAAATGAAATCAGTGGAAATTGGCTTCCTCTGATAAAACAAATGAACCCCCCAGACCCTTGGAAGCTCACGATCGGAAATAATGGGTCTTGCATTCAGGGAGTTTACTTAAAGCAATTAAAAGCAAATTTATATAAGTATATAATTATATTAATTATATTAATATATAAAATATAAAATTAATATAAATTACTTTATATTAAATTAAATTTTATTAATTATATTAATTAATTTATATTAATTATATTACTTATTATATTAAAATCTTGAAAAACCTTATAAATTGTATTAATTAATTTATATTAAATTATATTAATTGTATTAAGTTAAATTAATATAATTTATATTAATTATATAAATCATTTTAATTAATATTAATTATATTATTTATTATATTAAAAATCTTATAAATTATATTAATTAATTTATATCAAATTATTTTAATGAAATTAATTAATTTATATTAAATTATTAAAATGATTATATAAATTAATTAAATTTTTTTATATAATCAGATTTATTATTTACATTATAATAATATAATTAATATAAGTAAGTTAGTTATATTAATTAATATATATAAATTATAGTATAGATTTTAATAATTATTTATAATTTGATAATTAATATATTTTAACTATAGTAAAAATTTTATTCATATTGATTTTTATTAATAGAACATATTAATTAATTTATTTTAAATATATTAATTATTTTATATTCTTATAAAATCTTATAAATTATATTAATTAATCTATATTAAAATATAGTAAATTAAAAATATAAATTAATTAAAATAATTAGAATAATTATATAAATCAATTATAATTTATATATATTATATTATACATAGTATTTATATATTAATTATAATAATATAATTAATATAATTTAGTCATATTAATTAATACAATTCAATCATAGTAAAGGTTTTAATATTTAATAATTTTAATAATTAATATATTTCAAAAAATATATAAAAAATTGTAAATAATAATAAAATCTTGTTTCAATGAATAATAAATAAAATAATAATTAAGAATCATATGTCGGCCCTTTTTGTGAATTTAGGGTTCTTGTATTTATTTCCAGGTCGCAATTCTATTCTCTCTCAATAATCTCTCATTATTATTCTTTCTTATTTGTCCTGATGATGGACCCCCTTTGGGGTTTGAAATGTTGGCAGAATGAAGTGAAGACTGTGGTTAATCCGGATCAGCAATCAAAAAACTCCCACAGAAGCCTAAAATCTAACATTATAAACTTAAATATTTTATAATACTTAAAAAAGATAAAAACATGTTCAATCTTGTTAACTCAAAGGTTAATGTAATTTAGGTATTATTTATGTAATTTCAAAGGTTCTACAAATTACTGTGAAATATTCTTGACAAATTCTCAAATAACTTGGTGAAATAAGTGGGTTGGGCATGTTGAATTAATATCAACCTTTAAACTTCACATATTATGTTTAGGCTTTAGGCTTAATTGTGAAAACACATGATTGCATGATACTAATAGAGAGAGATGTTTTTTTTTCTAACAAGTCCAAAGATTTAATATGGGTGAGTCTGTGTTTATATTTGAGTCTAGACTCTAGAGCAGCAATTTAAACTTTAGATCCAAAGTTAAAGTTCAAGATTTTAAAACTCTTTGGGTTCAAATCTCTTTCAGGGTGAAAATATATTTGATCCCTATGGGAACTTGGTAGATCCAAAGTTAAGATGGATAGAGGTTTCCTTTTAAACTTCACATTTAAAGTTAAACTTCATGATTTTAGGTTTAGGTTGTGGGCTTCATTGTGAAAAATAATGATTGCATCATACTGATAGAGGGAGAGATTTTTTTTTTCTAACAAGTCCAAAGATTCAATATGGGGTAATTTTATGCTTATCTTCGAGTCTTGGTTCTATAGGATCATTTTAAGCTTCATATCAAGAGTTAAAATTTAGGATTTTATGTTTAGGCTTTAGGCTTAACAATCCAAAAGTATGACTCGATGATACTACTAGAGAGAGAGACACACCTTTTCTATGAAGTATGATTCGATGATACTTCTAGAGAGAGAGAGAGAGATAATGAGAGAGATAAGAGTAATGTTGGACTCTCACATCAAATTTACGATTTTAAAAATAAAGTAAATCTCATCAATGACTTGTAGATTTTAAAATAGTAAGTATTTTATGGCTAAATAAGTAAAATACAGGAAAATACCTATAAAATTTAACTCCTAATACCCATATTGTAACCACCTCACCCCATATTTACCCACTTTAACCTTCTCACTAGGGTAAACATGAGATGAGAGTTACCATGCATGACCTAATTTCCAAGATGCACTTGTGGAAAATGGGATCCACACATACAAAACTCACTACAAACACCAGTGACACATGATCACACTGTTATCAGCCTAACTTGACGCAACACTATTTATTTTTAGTTTCTTTTTCTCAAATTTAACATAACTTTCTATTTTTGGTTCTAAAATTTCAAGGTTATTTTGCGGGCCTAAACAACACTCTCAGTGAAAATAGATAGATCAAGAAAATGCCAAAACCTATTTCATATATATTATTTTTATCACCCTTGTGGAGATCTTCAAAATGAGGTATTATGATAGTCAAACGGATATGAAATGCCAAAGTTATGACCCCTCGAAGTTGGAGGTCCAAATTACTCTTTTATACAAACACTTTGTGTACATAGTACTTGTAGGTTATAAATACACATACGTTAACTAATTCAATAAGCTCACTAGATAAACATCAAGAGGGCTCAATTCCCTCTCAAACTAGCTACAACAACACTTGTTTTCCCATGCATTCCTCAACCATTCAGTAACTTATCGAAACATCTCAAGAGCCATGGATAGAATACATCATTTAACCAACATATAACTAACAAATAACCAAAATAGAAACCAACATTGGAACCATGGAATATGAGCTATAAGATAATAAACATAATCACTACAAGTATACATGAATCACAATAGAATAATAACTCTTATTAATATATGAAAATACCAACCAAGTCAGGGACTTCCACGTACTACCTGACCATAGATTGGGCTTGACCAAATATCTCTTTCATCTAATAAACCCAACACCATATTCCCTGCTTGAATGTGGGATCTTATGGAATAAACCAAGACAAAACAAAAATAAGTGTTCCAAAAGTCAAACCATGTCTACCCTCAACCACAGTGATTCCACCTCTATGGTCATGGAATCACTAGTAGTCCATCTACCAGTAGTACGTTTTGTACTTTTCCCTTCCCATTAACAAGAGCATCGGTCCCTTTTCTGTAAATTTTACCAGATCCACTTCCAAAGGATACATTTCCATCCTTTTTGTTTAATGAGATAAACTTATTTTGGTCACCTGTCATGTGTCTTAAACATCCACTATCCAAAAACCATTGATTTTCATCACTTTGTCGACATAAACCTAGGCCACATTTATTTGTAGTGGGTTCCTCCTTATTCAATTCTTCCCTTTCTGACATGAATGGACATTTTTGTGCATCATGGCCAAAATAAATTCATTTTGAACATGTTAGGTCATACTTAGCCAAAGGATAAGTTGAATTATAGGTCTTGATTTGACCTTGTTCTTTTGAGCTAAGTGGCTTGCTTTGATAATTAGAACTATATCTCCTTGAGCTATTATCCTTATAAGCCTTGCAATGCTTAGCTTGAAGACCAAATTTTTTACAGTAGAAACAACAACCAAGAAAGATAGTTTGATACCTATTAGGATAGACTTGACTTGATGTAACATTATTTCCTAGAGATAGCTTTCCTTCATTCCTTGGGTTGTTGTAAGTGGATATTTTTTCTCGGTGGAATGATTTCTCATATTTTGGATGATTGCAAAGGATTTCAGCATAGCTTGTTTGGATTTCTTTTTTAAACTTCATGATTCACCTTTAAAATGAATTCCAGTCTTATCATGTTGTAGTCTTTGAATATTAAGGATGTAATCAAGATTTTGATAGCTTTGCCAACTCTTATTAACCTGATTCAACTCTTTCTTTAGAGAGACAATTTCAACTTCACGCTTCTCACATATGTCTTCTTTCTCTTTTAGGTTCATATTCAAAAGTTCTTCCTTCCTTTTTGCTTCTTCCTTTTCTATTTTTTGAGAAATGAACTTCTGCCCTAATTTCTCATTTTCTTCAATAGCACTCATTAGTAATTCATCTACATTTACTTCATCTTCTTTTTCATAATCATCATTGTTTGTAAATTCCATGAACAATACTTCAATGCTTCCAGTATAGTCATCTTCTTCATCAGATTTGTAGAATTTTTTTTGAATAATATGACACTTATTCACAGAGATTATCCCGATTATACACTATTGCAGAATACAAGCATAATACATAACCTCCTCTATATTGATCATCAATTTAGAATCATTAAAAACAATGAAACATCAATCTCATGCGCACATTAACACAGTATGTAACCCGGGGAAAGAATACAGTGGAAAACCCCACACTATCTGTATATTATAATGATTGAGAACATGTATATTAAAATAATTTTGTATTCTATAATTGCAAAGTACCAAGGCACTGGGCTGATCAATGCCCACAAAATAAGTCTAAGATAAAATTCACATCTTTATTTTCCAAAGTGATTGAGCCAGAATGGTGGGATTTAAAGTATTGTTCTCCCACATATCAACATGAGGGAAACATAATTTATTTTGATCCCTCCGAATTCTCATAGGATATTGATACTACTCTTTATTTTTCTTTAGATGAATTTAGAGACCCTAAGGCACTAAATTGGGAGTGTTATAGTGAGCATGATTAATTTCCTAAGCAATTATTTTACTTTTTCATGTTCACTATGCAACAACAGAAATATCCTGATTCAAGAATCAAAGAGACTAATTAAAAGTCAAGAGAAATCCCCATATGGAAATATGTGAGAGAAAATATACATAAAGAAAAAATGAATTATTAAGGCAATTTGCATCTCGCTATCCTCCTCAAACTAAAATGAAGTCTCAAAATGGGCTAGTAGTAAATATGCTCCTGCAGATTTGTATGATCATAATATAGGTTGTGAAGATAAACAAAGTTCACAAAAAATATAGAGAGAAATTCCTAAAGCTGAAAATTAAATGACAACAAAGTATCCTAAAAAAGGCAGCTGAAACTATCAAAGAAATGCAAGAGCTTGAAGAAATATGAGCTGAACGAAACAAGTCATCACGGGATGAATTATCAAGAATATTTGAACAATCCTTGCACATATCAACAAGCTATAGGAATAAACTTTCGAGGAAAAAAAAAAGGAGGCATATGATGAATCTAAAAGATATGAAAAACATAATGATTCATATTCATATTATCCAGAAGAACACCATTAATCAGAACCTGCTTTATTGTCCTTTAGAGTATCCAAGTTCTATGTCAAACTATTATTTTTCCTACTAGAAATAAAGCCTTATGATATTGGCTTCTTGGTAGACTCTGGGTGTCAACTAACCTATTAAGGACAAGTTAATATTAAAATACTATTGAGAACATCCCACCATCATAAGGACAAGTTAATATTAAAATACTATTTGAGAACATCCCACCATCATAGAAGGAGAAATAAATGGAGCAAGTGTAGAGCTCCATGGCCAAACGACAAACATCCCATTAAAACCATTTAGAACATAATTGTTGTTACTTTTGAAATAAAGGATGAAAAAAAACTCTTAAATTATCAAAGTGTTATTATTAGCCTTCTTCTAGCCATGTTATATGAAATTATTCTTGAGAAGAAGTTACTATATGGTTACAAATTCTTAGAAAAGGGATAAAGGGAATGTCGGGTTTACAATTTTTTGATCATGTATGGAGCCCTTAGTTATGATAATAATCATTATATAAGAATGCCGTAATAACAAAACAAATTTTATATGTTATTTAAAAATGATATTTGGAATATATTAGAATAATTGAAGGTTTCTTTTTAGTTTAAATTTTTTAAATAAGGTTTTATGATAATTTTATTTAAAAATGATATTTGGAATATATTAGAATAATTGAAGGTTTTTTTTTAGTTTAAATTTTTTAAATAAGGTTTTATGATAATTTTATTCTTAACTTTAGGAAGATTGTAAAACCAATATCCTCTACTTATTCACTAACATTAGGAAATATTATGACATAGTTCATAGAAACAACATTTGGAATATATTAGAAGAGTTAAAACTTCCTTTTAAGTAAAAGATTGTTCTGATAATGTTCTTTGGTGATACTATCAATAACTTTAGTAATACTTATGCTTCATTAAAAAATAAAATTAATATATGAGTCTGAAAGGTTGTATTCTATATCCTATCATTTTTGGCATTTAAATGACACGTTAGAGGCAACTTTTGATTTGAATAAAGTTCGTGTAGGAACTAATTGGAATAGCCATAATCATTATTCTTCACATTAATGGTATTGTTCTTATGATGAAGTGTCCCTATGTTCTTGAATCAAGGAGTAATCCTCAAATATTTCTAATATAACATATGTTTATTAGTAAATGTTCACAAAATAAAGGTTATGATGATCAAATCCACAAACATCACTTACATTGCTTTTGTGTATGATAATATCCACTCAAAGGAAATTACTTCATACAAATATCTTAGAGTTGAATTTCAACACAAACTTAACTAGAATGATATCATTAAGTGAAGACTTAATGTATAACGAAAAAACTATCATTAGGGAGAATTCTAGGTCTAAAATGGGACTCCTAATGAAAATAATAAAATAGTAGTTCAAATAATAAAATAAAAGATTAATCTTCAAAGGAAAATAAAGAAAATGATTACTTAATTCATATTTTTGAATTATCTCCTTATAGGTTTACTTAACTTTCAAGTGTAGGCACTCAGACTACCTACTCTACATACGTTTGATAGACTCATGATCAAATAAACTAGAACTACATGAAAAAAAAGGTTTTTAGATAAAACATGAGATAAACTATAAATACAACAAAAATTGCATTTAACTTTTTTTTACAATTTTTCTAGTTTATCACATTATGGGTCTATATCCAATAGAACAATATGAGAAAAAAAAAATTGTTTCTATACAAAAATGTGAGATAAACTAGAAATACACGAAAAAAATATGTTTGTATAAAGAAACACATTTTTTCAGGAATTTCCATTAGATGCATACTAATTGGATGCATGACTTAATATTACATTCAATATACTTAAATTTGAAATTTGAAAAAACCTTTGAGAACATAAATAAACAATTTAAAACAAAATGAGATTTTTCCTTTCCCTCCAAAAATATTTTCCCGACAATATCATTTTGAATCTTATTTTTATTTTTGAGGCTAATTTGAATAACATACTTTTTAATTTCAGACATATTGTTACCTCAATATTCTCCTAATGTTTGTATTAAAATATGTATAATTCAAATGAATTTTTGTCATGGAAAATCAAGAAACTTATATTTGAGACTCTAGTCACTCCTATGATGTTATATAGGCATAAAGTATGGAGTTCTAGCATATATAGAGAAAAATGTAAACATATTGAGCAAATATTGAAGCATTTTACTATTTATAATATAAAAAATAAATAAAACACGCTTTATCCTATCCTCCTTATAAAACATAGTAATTTTACCATTGAAAACATGACTATACTTAGGCACTTACACAAGACAACTAACATGAAATATATGAGGTTTCCTATGATCTCTTCAAAATCCAATCAAAATTTAATTATAAATTAAATGAGGACGGCATCAAGATGATAACACTTGGTTAAATACTTGGATAATAAATGAGGAGACAACTTTGTATGATATCATTACTTTTAGAAATATTTTCACATCTAAATTCAAAGAAAAATTGTTCTGTGATATTGAAATAGAAGAAAAAATAAAAATATAATATAAAAAGCTCATTAATCTCAATTTATAAAATCAAAAGTATTTTTCTTTTATAACTAGCTTTTTAAGATAAAATTCAAAACAAAATTTGAAATTAACCATAGCGAAATAGAGCTTTTGATAACTACTCAAGAATCCCAAAATGAAAAGAGTTTCATCATAATAATACTCAGAAGGCAGAGTATAAAAATAAATTTCTCTTTAAAATATCCTATATATAGCCCCATTATATCTCTATTTAAAATATCTTACATATAGCCCCATTATATCTCGATTTGTGAACATGTGTAACAATACTAAACTTCATTATATCTCGATTTGTGAACATGTGTAACAATACTAAACTTCCTAATGGATTAACTCATTAGAAATGTTTGCAAAAATCCTCTCAAGTCTTTTTGAATATGCATTTTTTTTAAAGAAAAGTAATTAACTCATTACCACAAATAGATTAAAATACTAAACTTCCTAATGGATTAACTCATTAAAAATGTTTGGAAAAATCCTCTCAAGTCTTTTTGAATATGCATTTTTTTAAAGAAAACTAATTAACTCATTACCACAAATAGATTAAAATTGATATTTGTGGATAGTAATAATTATCAACATTATCACCCACTAAAAAAATATTATGATTGATTTGCTAATGCGTCTATTCAAATTTGGGATTATTTAATTATTGAAAAGGAGGTCATTGCAAACATTCTTATATGGTGACTATGATAATTTCGTTTTCCTTTAGCCTGCTTACATTAAAATATTGAGTTCCTTTCGATGACTTTTATTTATTTTTAATAAAAATTACTTTCCTTATCTTTGAGAGAGATGATTTAGTGATTTTAGGGAGAGAAGTAAGGTATATTCTACATTTTATTTAGGAATGTATCATTATATAATTCGTTATATATTTTGGTATTTTTTCTAAAAATATAGGAGGAATTGGTTTTAAAATGTACTATTATATAGTTTGTTATATATATTAGTATTTTTTATGAAAATATTAGAGGAATTGGCTTGTTTGGACCATTCTAGTGGTGGGTCATATTTTGAAGAATTGGAGTTCAAACTTTCTAGAGTTATTTTGAGACATCATAACAATTTTTCTGGGTCAAAACTTTTTGGGCATAGCTTCAAATCTCTTAGTGTTATTCAACACACCAACAACATTTCAATGTTGTGAAAATCACCTCAATTAAGATTTGTATGTTGAAGTTATGCCTCGTAGCTTGACCTACCTTATTGACCATTATGGTATCAAGTGGGTGAAATATTAGCTACCATTATTCATATTTGTAGACCCTGTATGGAATTTCAAGAATATTCTAGTGTACCCAAATCCTTAACTAATTGGGGGTCAAGGCATTCAAAAACCATAACCCAAGATGGCTATTAAATTATGTTAAATATTGTATTTATAGGAAGAGAGGAGCTTCACTCTTTTAGCATTATACTTGTTCCATTATTGAGAAAAAAATATAGAAGTTAGATTTGAGAGCATAAAAAGAACAAAAATGATTTTATAGACATCATTAAAGCCACACTACCAAAGGAAATTCCATAGTGAGTTCCCTTTTATTTATACTTTCATTTCATAACTAAAGAAAAGAGAGGAAAGAATATGCCTTACCTTGTTATGTGAATAGGCATGTCTATATTGGAATAGAGGTTCCATAACTTTAATTTAATTATAAATATTGTTACGTGGGTGGTACAGATTCAACCTCCACAAAATATTATAGCATAAAAAAATTAAAGGTTGAGATTTATATGCAAAGTATTTATATGCTTTTTTCCATTTTAATTAAATAAATTAATAAAAATGCCATACGAACAAGTGTCATATGAAATGGTTAAGTCCCACTAGCACAACCGGTTGAGGATGGTCTTCGTCAACAAGATGACCCAAGATCAAACTTCATGAAGGGTGGTTGTGCCTTGTGCTACGGGGAGGAGACAAGCTAAAAAATCCAATCATCTTAGGGATGGTGTGGCCCATGTTGGGTGCAATCCTTAGGTGACTTTGACAGATTAGATGCCCATGAGTCACATCTCCTCAAGCCACAGGTCAAGCCTTGAGGATCACATAATACTTCACGAAAAAAAAGTGCCATATGAAATGAGTTATGGATTTTTGGGCATGTGGTATATAATTGATAATAATAATAATAATTTAAACTAAAGTTATAACTTAGTTAAATTTTATGATTTTTTTTAGTAATTTAAGATGTATCATGAAGTAAGTGTCTTGATGTTTATCATGGATTGATTCCTATCAACATTTATCGACCATTTAACTTATATGGTTGTGCTAGTAGCTAGGTTTTCTCTTTTTCAATTGGTCAAGTTCTTGTTGCTAAGTATCTCGTCTATCGGGAGGCCACTAGGTCAAATATTCTCGACACCCTTGGGGTTAGGCCTTGCTAGTTTGGTCGACGAGTATCCCTTCATGTTGATCTACCTGGATTTTTCCATGGATGTAGCTAGGTTTTCTCTCATATTGAGTTTCCTAGGTCATATCTTGTGTTCATATGTTTGATTGGTGTGCTGGTTTTCTTGTTCATTCATTTTCATAATTCCGTTATTTCCATAAATTTGAGGATTAAGTAATAATGAAGTAGGTATCGAGGGAAATAAATTGCAAAATAAATTAAAATATTGCAAGG
Source organism: Pinus tabuliformis (assembly GCA_031772625.1). NCBI lineage: Eukaryota > Viridiplantae > Streptophyta > Pinopsida > Pinales > Pinaceae > Pinus > Pinus tabuliformis. The sequence goes on along the minus strand of CM062814.1, from coordinate 583,301,099 downwards.
TCTATTTTGATGAACTATCCCAATAGGATATCCACAATAGTTTATAAATCATATTTATATCATAGTAGTTTTGTTTATTTGTTTTGTGAGAGTTTATAGAATTTGAGAATTGGATTATGAAGGAAGTCTTGAAGCCCTATATATAGTGGATGAATCTAGTCATAACAACCATTTGAATGTAGAAAAAGGGATAGTTGTGAGGATAGAAGGATAATTCTTTAATATCTCCCATGACATGGCCCTCCTCATGGCAAATGTAGTGAAAAAGTTAGAATAATTTGGGGAGGTTGATGGTTCTAAAATAGATGTTGGATCAAATGAAAATCTAGAGATAGGGAAGAACCAAAATAGGAGTGAAAGCGAAACAAAGTTGTAATACCATCCCTCCTTCACAATTACTATTTAAAATTTAAGCAAAAGTGGACGTCAAACTTTATGAATGTGAGATTGATGTTGTTAAGTTTAATAATTGGTTACAGAAATTAGAGGTGCACCTCACTTTCCCTAATATAAATGAAGAAAAAAATTAATATTTCTAACTAAAATTAGAGGGTGCACGAACCTAGTGGGGAAGCCACACAGACAATTTTATTTGGAATCCAGAAATAATTTTTGAAATTTCATGTTTAAAATATGTAGTCTACAAAATCCAAAAACCTAATGTGGTATCGATTTATGCATTCAGAAATAAAATTTATAATATAATATGATGATAGTTTTTATTTTCTAAATTCCTAAGTGGAGTGTGATAGAGATTTCTTAATGTAATGTTTAATATTTTGACTAAATCAAATTATATAAAAATAAAATAAAATTTTTCTTTTAACTAGATTATATTTCACATGAATATCATATTATAATATTTTGACCATATATACATTTTTATATTAAGAAAATATAATATTTTTACCGTTTATAGTAAGAAAAGTGCCATAAACACAATTAACCGGCCTTTAACATATATCTCTTTAAATTTTATTTTAAAAAATTTAAATAATAATAGCGGAAAAAAATTAATTCAAAGCATCCGTAACTATTTACATTTTCATGACATCTAAAAGCTTTGTCGAAGGGGTCAATGCCACCTCAAATATTTAACGTTCACATTTCAACAAACTTTCAAATCTTTAACGTTTTAACGTTAAATATTTAACGGTCACTTCTTCCTTGAAACGAAATGAATTTTTCAGTTTCTAGCCGTTCAGGTTTTTATATATATTAACCCTCCTTGTTTTCAAACGATTCATAATAAACCAGGAGATTGATAATTTCTTGAGGTTGTGTTTCGCTGTTCTATAACCGTTCTGGTTTTTATCATCCTCCTTGTTTTCAAGCGATTCATAATTTCTCCACGGCACCTTGCAAATTATTAAACGCGATGAAGACCATGGTAACACATATACGCCATTATTGTTTTGTAAAGGATTGTCATTCACAACTCATTTCAGTTAACCACAATGGTCATTCACAATTCATTTCAGTTAACCACTCAGTCTTTCACAATTCATTTCAGTTAACCACTCAGGTTAACCACTCATGACTGTTGGATACTTCATTTTTTGAGGGTTAGTGTGAAAGCTGAGGGTTAGTGTGAAAGCTGAACCGTCAAAAAGGTTAGTGTGAAAGCTGAACAGTCAAAAAGAGTTCAAGAGACTATTTGGATACTTCATTTTTTGAGGGTTAGTGTGGAAGAGGGTTAGTGTGGAAGCTGAACAGTCAAAAAGAATTCAAGAGACCATTTGGATACTTCATTTTTTGAGGGTTAATGTGGAAGCCTATACTTCATTTTTTGAAAGTTAATGTAGAAGCTGAACAGTCAAAAAGAATTCAAGAGACCATTCGAAATATGAATCCAAAAGACACACCATGTACTATAAATATATATCATTTGTGAATAATAAATAGAATCTCCGGTTTATCATTCATATTCTGTTGCTCCGGTTTATCATTCATATTCTGTTGCTGCAATGTTTGTGTTACCGGACGACCTCATTCGACAGTGCTTGCTCAGAGTTCCATATAAATCACACTATAACCTCAAAGCGGTGTGCAAAAAATGGAAAGATATAATGAGTAGCCCAGAATTTTATAAGGAGCGGCTGACCTCTGGAACGAGTGACCACTTGATCTGTATGATTCAGAACTTGAATCGTCCACCACCCGGTTCATATAATATATTAAGTACCTGCAGAGTAATAGTACTGGACCCTCTCAGGCGCACCTGGGAAATGCTGCGTCCCATTCCGGACTTCCCTCTTGGATTTCCATTGCACTGTGAGTGTATTTGTGTGAATGGGAAGCTGGTTCTGATGGGCGGACGACATCCAGATAACTTAGTGGAAACCTTAAACAGAGTTTATATTTTCGATTTCGTGTCTGCCCAATGGCGCCGAGGAGCCAACATGTCCACACCAAGGATCGGCTTCGCCTGTTCTCTATCTTCTACCACCGGGCTTATCTACGTTGCTGGTGGGAGACGGAACCAAAATGCAAGACAGGTGAATGATTTTCTCGCAACAGCAGAGGTGTACAATGTGGAAGAAGACAGGTGGGAAATTCTGCCTCCAATGAGCCAAGCATTAGGCAGATGTCATGGAGTTTTTCTGGGAGAAGAATTCTTTGTATTCAGCCAAAATGGAAATAATTCAGAAATTTATGATCCAAGGACGGGGATGTGGAGGCTATTGGATGATATGTGGAGATCCGTGTCCTCTTTCAGGATGTCGTCTTTGGTTGTTTCTGGGCAGCTGTATACTTTCAATGAACGACAGTTGATGAAATATGACGTAGAGAAAAACGATTGGGTTGTCCAAACTTTTCTGCACACAGAATTGTGTGAAGCTGGGTGCACTGCAGAGTGGCGCGGCGTTATTTTTTTGAGTCAACGATGTAACAATTCGAATCGCCGGGTTTGTTCTCTATTAAACCCGTCATCTGACGAGTTGATTGAATTGTGCGTACCTAAAAAATTAGACGGCTTTGCTACATCCGCTGCAACCGTGCACATCTGATATTATCCGTCGTATTTTTGTATGATCTATTCGCCAAGCGTATGTCTTAGATTGTAATCATTTTTAAAATAAAGGTTAAAATAAAGGTTTATTCATATTCTTGCAAATCTGTTAGCCAACCGTATGTTTTAGATTCTAATTATAATGTGCAGCAATCAGGATAACACTTATCTAGTCAATCAAATGTTGTACGATGGGGTTTAAAAAAAATGTGGTTTTTAAAAAAATGTCTATACCTCATCAAGTTTGATATTTTTTTGGGTGAGGTTTTTATTTATTTATTTATTAACTTTTTAATAAGGAATTTGGATTATATCATCTCAAGTTTGATATTTTCTTGTGCGGGAATTTTTATTTTTCTAAGAATTTGGATTATATAGATAATACCATTTGTGAGAGATTTTAAACAAAATTTACTATCATATATATATATATAAAATTCAAAATTAAAATATTTATTTTATTTGAAAATATTTTTTTTGGTAAATTTATATATTGGTATTATTTCAAATATTAAAACATCAAGATACAACTACTATTAGACAGCCATGCTTTTACTCAATCTAGGCTCAATATGTTACAAGAAAAACCAAACATATTAACCACTTACAAAGGAGAAAATCTTACCAAAATAAAACCAATTGTTTGATATAAACAAGCCTATTAGCTACTAATCCAAATAGAAGTGTTATTGTAATATAACACAAAAAATCAGGAATCTCATGAAGTCACTAGAGTAGGATCCTTGGCGCTCTAGGAGCTAAAGTCTTTACATTGCATTTGGCCGCTACACTCTCCAAGAAAGAATGTTGGTAATGTTGGTTATGTTTGATGTCATTAAAGGTAGAGATAATGTCATTTTTCTTCTCATGCTTCTCTTTCACAACAGTTCCTAAGAGGTTTCTAATCTGCCAATGAAACGTAATGTAGTAAATTGAGTTAATGTATTATTTATGTTTCTTTCTAGTGTGCCTAGAGTCACTAAGGCACTAGGCTACCTCCTCAAGGAGAGAAATTGATTTTTAGTGGAGAGGGAATCAAATGGACAATCTCATCACAAATAAAAGAAAAGATAGCAAAATGGTACATGGTTGCAGTCTCTTGTGCAGAGACTTTGTACTACCTTCGGGCCAAGACCACCTCCCCTTTTGCGAATGTGCATGAATTTACAAAGGCATGGTGCTTTGGAGATGGAAAACCCAATTACAGGTGTTAAGACTCAACACACCACAAGAGGAGATATAAAGACTAAGGATACCAAGAATAAGACTAAAATGAGAATTAGAGGGATGCTTGGAGTCAAAAATGCCACCATAGAGGATAAGGATAGAAGAGAATCTAGGAGTAAGATAGATAGTCTTGAGCAAGGTAGGACTTCAAGCAGTTACCAACATGCTACAGGTCATGAAACCAAAAACTATAAAAAATTATACAGCCTAGACTACAACCAATAAATTCAAGACAAAAAAAATGTGAATAAAGTCATAAGTATCATGAATTACTCAAATGTAAGAATCACATATGGTCCGAACCTTCAAATGGTGTAGGATTGAAGATGGCAAGGGAGTTGCAACAACAGAAAAAACCATCTCCACACAATGCCCAATGAGAAGTCCCATAAACCCAACCATCATTTCCCATTGATTAGTCATCTCACTCTCTTTGTCAACACCAAGCCGTCTAGGAGACATAGACCAAACTACGGCATAAACAAAACCATGCCACAACAACACCAATGTATAAGAAAAACATGCATGATTGAAGGAAAAGCGTAAAAAAATCCTAGATATTACAAGTTTTTTTTCATGCACCACCCCCTCGATGTCGTAAGACCCCGAAATAAATCCCACCCCTGGTCGGGGTATGGACCATATTACACCATAAAAGTTGTAGAGGGAAAGTTGTGGAATCAAACCAGAGTGAGTACTTTCCTTATCCATAGATTAAGGAACATTCACATACTTATGCATGAGGGCTCTATCCATGCCACCCCCTCTTAAATATTTTCATGGGAAGCTGCTTGAAATGTTGTAAAATGTTTTAACTATGATATATTTTTAATTAATTTATATAATATGTGCATGTATGCATAGTTGAAATGTTTTAAATGTTTTAACCATAATATTTTTTAATTTTTTTATATGATATATGTATGTATCCATAATTGACATGAAGATATATATATATATATATATATATATATATATATATATATATATATATATATATATATATATATATATATATATATATATATATATATTAATTATAGAAATATTATATATATGCATGTTGTCCATATGAGAATGATTTTATACTAATAAGATATTTAAAAATATACATGAGTGTTACTTAATCTTGCAAAGTGAAATATTTTATTTATTCTTCATACTGAATTTTTCCATTGTTATTAATATTTTTTGAATTGTGAATATCTATTTCATTTTAAGAATTGAATGAATGAACTAAATGAATTATATATCTCCCTCTGATTATAAGGTGATTGAATTATTTATTTATTTTTATTTTAGCAGTAATCCTACCCATTACAAACCTTTTATGATAGATTTATTTTTAAAAAATCCCTTCCCATGACGTTTCATATTTATTTTTTCTCATCATTTTCATATCATATATTATATGTGTTTTTTGCTACCTTTATGTTATGAACAAAAAAAACTATTTTTTATTGATATAAGTTGTGTTTTGACTTATAAGGAAAATTTTAATTTTAACTTGACCATAAAATACTATTCAACTAACTAATATTATAAACGTAAATATTTTATAATACTTAAAAAAGATCAAACATGTTCAATCTGGTTAACTCAAACGTTAATGTAATTTAGGTACTATTTATGTAATTTCAAAGGTTCTACAAATTACTGTGAAATATTCTTGACAAATTCTCAAATAACTTGGTGAAATAAGTGGGTTGGGCATGTTGAATTAATATCAACCTTTAAACTTCACATATTATGTTTAGGCTTTAGGCTTAATTGTGAAAACACATGATTGCATGATACTACTAGAGAGGGAAAGATGTTTTTTTCTAACAAATCCAAAGATTTAATATGGGTGAGTCTATGTTTATATTTGAGTCTAGACTCTATAGCAGCAATTTAAACTTTAGATCGAAAGTTAAAGTTCAGGATTTTAAAACTCTTTGGGTTCAAATCTCTTTCAGGGTGAAAATATATTTGATCCCTATGGGAACTTGGTAGATCCAAAGTTAAGATGGATATAGGTTTCCTTTTAAACTTCACATTTAAAGTTAAACTTCATGATTTTAGGTTTAGGTTGTGGGCTTCATTGTGAAAAATAATGATTGCATGATACTGATAGGGGATTTATGCTTATCTTCGAGTCTTGGTTCTATAGGATCATTTTAAACTTCATATCAAGAGTTAAAATTTAGGATTTTATGTTTATGCTTTAGGCTTAACTATCCAAAAGTATGACTGGATGCTACTACTAGAGAGAGACACACACCTTTTCTATCAAGTCAAAATGTTCAATACGGGGTGAGTCTATACTTATTTTTGAGAGAGAGAGAGAGAGAGAGAGAGAGAGAGAGAGAGAGAGAGAGAGAGAGAGAGAGAGAGAGAGAGAGAGACTTAGAGAGAGAGAGAGAGAGAGAGAGAGAGAGAGAGAGAGAGAGAGAGAGGGATAAGGAGAGAGAGAGAGAGAGAGGGAGATCAGGAGAGAGATAAGAGTACGATTTTAAAAATAAAGTAAATCTCATACAAAAAATGGGATCCACACATACAAAACTGACTACAAACACCAGTGACACATGATCACACTGTTATCAGCCTAACTTGACCCAACACTATTTATTTTTAGTTTCGTTTTCTCAAATTTAGCATAACTTTCTATTTTTGGTATCTTTTTTGGTTCTAAAATTTCAAGGTCATTTTGAGGGCCTAAAAAACACTCTCAGTGAAAATAGAGAGATCAAGAAAATGCCAAAACCTGTTTCATGTATATTCTTTTTATCACCCTTGTGGAGATCTTCAAAATGAGGTATTATGATAGTCAAACGGATATGAAATGCCAAAGTTATGACCCCTCGAAGTTGGAGGTCCAAATTACTCTTTTATACAAACACTTTGTGTACATAGTACTTGTAGGTTATAAATACACATACGTTAACTAATTCAATAAGCTCACTAGATAATCATCAAGAAGGCTCAATTCCCTCTCAGACTAGCTACAATAACACTTGTTTTCCCATGCCTTCCTCAACCATTCAGTAACTTATCGAAACATGTCAAGAGCCATAGATAGAATACATCATTTAACCAACATATAACTAAGAAATAACCCAAATAGAAACCAACATTGGAGCCATGGAATATGAGCTATAAGATAATCAACATAATCACTACAAGTTTACATGAATCACAATAGAATAATAACTCTTATTAATATATGAAAATACCAACCAAGTCAAGGACTTCCACGTACTAGCTGACCATAGATTGGGCTTGACCAAATCTCTCTTTCATCCAATAGACCCACCACCATATTCCATGCTTGAATGTGGGATCTTATGGAATAAACCAAGACAAAACAAAACTAAGTCTTCCAAAGGTTAAACCATGTCTACCCTCAACCGCAACGATTCCACCTCTATGGTCATGGAATCACTAGTATTCCTTCTACCAGTAGTACGTTTTGTACTTTTCCCTTCCCATTAACAAGAGCACCGGTCCCTTTTCTGGAAATTTTAGCAGATCCACTTTTAAAGGATACATTTCCATCCTTTTTGTTTAATGAGATAAACTTATTTTGGTCACCTGTCATGTGTCTTAAACATCCACTATCCACAAACCATTGATTTTCATCACTTTGTCGACATAAACCTAGGCCACATTTATTTGTAGTGGGTTCCTCCTTATTCAATTCTTCCCTTTCTGACATGAATGGACATTTTTGTGCATCATGGCCAAAATTATTTCATTTTGAACATGTTAGGTCATACTTAGCCAAAGGATAAATTGAATTATAGGTCTTGATTTGACCTTGTTCTTTTGAGCTAAGTGGCTTGCTTTGATAATTGGAACTATATCTCCTTGAGCTATTATCCTTATAAGCCTTGCAATGCTTAGCTTGAAGAACAAATTTTTTACAGTAGAAACAACAACCAAGAAAGATAGTTTGATACCTATTAGGATAGACTTGACTTGATGTAACATTATTCCGAGAGATAGCTTTCCTTCATTCCTTGGGTTGTTGTAAGTGGATATTTTTTCTTGGTGGAATGACTTCTCATATTTCGGATGATTGCAAAGGATGTCAGCATAGCTTCTTTGGATTTCTTAAATGGATTTCTTTTTTAAACTTCATGATTCACCTTTAAAATGAATTCCAGTCTTATCATGTTGTAGTCTTTGAATATTAAGGTTGTAATCAAGAGTTTGATAGCTTTGCCAACACTTATTATCCTGATTCAACTCTTTCTTTAGAGAGACAATTTCAGCTTCACACTTCTCACATATGTCTTCTTTTTCTTTTAGCTTCCTGTTCAAAATTTCTTCCTTCCTTTTTGCTTCTTCCTTTTCTATTTTTAGAGAAATGAACTTCTGCCCTGATTTCTCATTTTCTTCAATAGCACTCATTAGTAATTCATCTACAGTTCCTTCATGTTCTTTATCATAATCATCATTGTTTGTAAATTCCATGAACAATACTTCGCTGCTTCCAGTATAGTCATATTCTTCATCAGATTTGTAGAATTTTTTTTGAATAATATGACACTTATTCACAGAGATTATGCTGATTATAAACTATTGCGGAATACATGCATAATACATAACCCCTCTACATTGGTCATCAATTTAGAAGCATTAAAAACAATGAAAAATCAATCGCATGCGCACATTAACACAGTATGTAACTCGACGAAAGAATACAACTGAAAACCCCACACTATTTGTATATTATAATGATTGAGAAAATGTAACAATACATAGTACAATACTCCTCACAAGTACTCAGTACTATCTCCACTTGTTACACACAAACTAGCTCAGGTCTGAGTCAATCACAGGTTCAAATCTCCTTCGTTGCTTGTCTGCCTCCATTGCGTAATCCTGCATGAGAATTAATGATGAATGGATGAAGCAAACTCGTATTTCCTTGGCTGAACCACGCAATCCTCTTTGGAATTACTCAATATCATGCACAACTATAGTCACAACTGATAGCAGTCTCCACCTCTAACACATGTCTCCACTGAACTGTCCATGCACTGAGTTAACTGATGTATTCTTTAGTTGCTTTATGAGTTAATAATTAGTGAATTAATTAACAATTAATTCACACCACTCTTCACTAGTGTCTTTGTAGTTAAACTAAATACAACTAGTTCAACGAAGTCAAACTGAACACAACTCCATCAACTCCTCAATCAACTCCACCAAACTCAACCACATGAGTTCTAACTGAAGTCCACCATGCAATAACTCAACTGACCCACAAGAAAAGCATATTTCCTTCTGACAGCTGCATGTGCCACATTCATAGCTCGAACTGAAGTGCTCCAAGAGGATAAGATAATGTTTATAGTCCAAATATTATTATGAGCTAATAATATTTGACTGTTCTATTTTTAGCCTGGTAGTCTAAAAATAGACTTTGCACCAAAAATAGCCTGCGGGCCCACTTAGTGAAGGTGACTCCTTTCCACTAAGCTCCATCATCTTGTTGCATTTTCAACACTCCCTCTCAACAAGATATGGATTATCTGCAACCCCTATCCTGCAACTCTAGAATGTTCTGCATGCAACACATTTTCCCAGTCCACTTGCTCCAACAACACTTGGAACAAAAACACTCCCAACTAACCACTTTGTTGAGCTAGGAACATACTCTGATGCTGAAGCTCTACCTGCTATTTACAAGTGCTCCCTCTTTGACATCTGTGCTACTGCAACATCTCCATGCATCTCGCACCATTGCACACTTCTCTGTGCCACCTAGCACTGTGCAAAACGCTTGTGCCTCTTGCATTGCTGCAGCCTGCTGGCTATGCGCTGTCCTGGGATTCTCTACCCAATCAGTCAGTTCCTACTACTCCACATTGGGGCTCCCATAGCAAGGTCTCATCCAAGAGGTTGGGTACCTCAAGGATCTTTCCCCTCCTCCTTAGGACGATCACTCTATATCGCCCCACCTCCTACCTGGAGGTATGGCTGCATGCGATCCCTCAGCCCACCTGGCTCAAAGTTTCCCCCTATTGGAGGTCTCTGCATGAGTATATGTCTCTACTCGATCTCCTCTCAGCTTCCCTTGTTGTGGCTGCTCCACAACCTCCTGAAGCTGCTGCACCAATTGTGGCTCCTCCACAATCATTTGAGACTTCTTCTAGCTCTGCATGCTGAGAGATAATATACGCTCCCTCTCAACCACCAAGTCCCCATCAATTGCCTCACTTCTCAAGGCTTTGCATGCATCTTGAACCTCAAGAGCATACAGGTTCTTGACCCGTGAACCAATTTGCTTCACCTGTCTAGTGATGATGTGTCTAAGGAAAACCTTTCCCTTACTGAAGACTACATTATAGCCTCTGTCTTCCAGCATCGTGATCGACACCAAGTTTCTCTTTAGTCATGGTACATACTTGAAATCGGTCAAGGTAAGGCGAGTTCCATGCTCCCTCTGAAAAATAATTGTGCCTATACCTGAGACACTATACTTCTCATCATTACCCATCGCTATGAGTATCTGAAGGTCTTTCTCCTCCAAAGTACTGAACAAACTTTTGTCACGATCATGTTGAAAGAAGCTCCATTGTCAAGAAACCAACCACTTCCCACCATGGATGAAACCATTCATGAGAAGAGTGTGAAATCCAACTCAAACTGTGAAGCAAGTACCTCACCTTCAGATCCTTCCTCGGATCCCTTCTTGGATTTCCTCCGTGGACAATTTGTAGTATAATGGCCCACCTCATGACAACGAAAGCTTCACACTTTCGATTTGTCAACCTTCTTCCCATAATTGAAAGAACTGGATTCGGAAAGAGAACCATTATCCTTCCCATTCTTTGCTTTGGCAACCAAAGCACAATTTTCTTCATCAGATGCCTTTGATGAAGATCCATCCCTGGTATTCTGCCTGATCTCCTCTTGCACAAGATCTGACCAAAGTCTCTCCCATCCTGGCAATTTCTCCCAACCATTGACAAAGTCCCGATAGGAATTCCAACTCTTCGGAAGACCAAGGAGAGCCAAGCTCACCAAGTCCTCATCATCGACAGTCACCCCCACACTTCCCAGCTCATCCCGGCATTGGGTGAACTTCGTGAGATACCTGGGCATACTATCTCCATTCTCACACTTAATGTTTCTGAGTTTATCCTTGAGCGCCAACTTCCTCTGGTCGCTCTTGCTTTGGAATAGATCTGTCAACGCTTTCCACATCAAGTATGAAGAAGCCTTTCCATGCAGGCTGGATACAATGTGATCCTTCAGGCCCTCCAACAGAATCCTTCGAAACTTTGTTGTGTTCTTTTGCCAAGCCTCAACTTGTGCAGTATCAGTAGGCTTTGGGACCTTAGCCTCTATGAACTCCTTCAACCCATTATCATCTAACACCACCTCCATCCTATCTTTCCATGCAATATAATTTGAGCTTCCCTCAAGAGCATACTCCAATTGCAATCCGTTGAAAGACATTTCAACTTTGACACCAAGAAAACACTGCTGCAAATTTGAATACCACCAGCTCAAAACTTAACCGCTTCTAATCTACAATTCGTGAGAACAAAGTATTTCTCGTACATAGATTGACTGTATGGGCTTTTACTGGATATCTCACCTTCCAAAGGGAGGATGAATCCAGAGGCTACTTGGCCCGATTATAGACTCTGCCTGAAGAAATAAAATGTAACCACTTTCTGAATAATAGATCTAATGATCAACTCTGCTCTGATACCATGTAGAAATTTTTTTGAATAATATGAAATTTATTCACAGAGATTATCCTGATTATACACTATTGCGGAATACATGCATAATACATAACCTCCTCTACATTGATCATCAATTTAGCAGCACTAAAAACAATGAAACATCAATAGCATGCGGACATTAACACAGTATGTAACCCGGGGAAAACATACATCTGAAAACCCCACACTATCTGTATATTATAATGATTGAGAACATGTAACAATACATAGTATAATACTCCTCACAAGTACTCAGTACTATCTCCACCTGTTACACACAAACTAGCTCAAATTTGAATCAATCACAGGTTCAAATCTCCTCTGTTGCTTGCCTGCTTCCACTGCGCAATCCTGCATGAGAATTAATGATGAATGGCTGAAGCAAACTCGTATTTCCTTGTCTGAACCACACAATCCTCATTGGCATTACTCAATCTATTGATTGTGCAAATCTTATGTACAACTATAGTCACAACTGATAGCAGTCTCCACCTCTAACACTTGTCTCCACTGAACTGTCCATGCCCTGAGTTAAATGATGTATTATTTAGTTGCTTTATGAGTTAATAATTAGTGAATTAATTAGCAATTAATTCACATCACTCATCACTAGTGTATTTGCAGCTAAACTAAATACAACTAGTTCAACCAAGTCAAACTGAACACAACTCCATCAACTCCTCAATCAACTCCACCAAACTCAACCACATGAGTTCTAACTGAAGTCCACCATGCAATAGCTCAACTGAACCACAAGAAAAGCGTATTTCCTTCTGACAGCTGCATGTTCCACATTCGTAGCTTGAACTGAAGTGCTCCAAGAGGATAAGATAATGTTTATAGTCCAAATATTATTATGAGCTAATAATATTTGACTGTTCTATTTTTATCCTGGCAGTCTAAAAATAGAAGCCCATCTATTTTTACCAACATGACCAATCATCCACAAATAACATCTTGCAACTCATAGACCATGATCCATATGTCTAAAAATAGATATAGTCTAAAAATAGACTTTGTGCCAAAAATAGCCTACGGGCCCACTTAGTGAAGGCGACTCCTTTCCACTAAGCTCCATCATCTTGTTTCATTTTAAACAAGATTCATCATTATCCCTTTTGAGAATAAAGGTATTTTTAGTTGATTTTTTCTTCATATACAATAATTAGTCTTCATCATAGTCATCTTGTTTGGAGAAGAAATTCTTATTATGCGACCATTTCTTCTTGAATATCCTCTTTTTATATTAATCTTCATCATTGATGTCATGTTGATGAGGAAACTTTGCAACATAATGTCCTATTCTACAACAATTAAAACAAATGAGAGGACAATTACCTTTGAGTTTGGACCCTTTCCTTATTTTCTTCACGAATTGTGCTAGTTCTATTTTAGTATCAGAATCATTGCTGCTACATTTTTTCCTTTCTTCAATGTTCTTGAAGCCTTGAATGTTGCTTCCTTAGAGTTTGGGATTCCTTTTATCATTTCTTATGCAATGAGAATCCCATGAAGTTCATCCATTTTTAGGTTATCTAAGTCCATTTCTTCTATGAAATTAACTTTGGAATCAAACCATTCTAGAAGTGATCTCAAAACTTTTTGGACAATTGTGCTTTCTTCAATGGTTTCACCTAGACCTTTGAGTGTGTGACAACTTCATCCACTCGGAGAAAAAACGTTGCAACGTATTCTTCATCATCCATTTTAAGACTCTCAAATTGTCTTCTATGAGTTTGGAGTTTCTCCTTCTTTACCTTTTAGCCTCCATCATAGATAGCAATAAGCTTCTCCCATATTTCCTTGGTATATTCATAGCTCATAACTTTTGTAAATTCTGAATTAGAAATTCCACTTGTTATGGAATTTAGTACTTTGGAATTTTCTATCTAATTTTTTCTTTCATCTTGGTCCTTTGGTGGAGAAGATGGAAGTTTATACCCATATTGAACTAATATCCATACTTTTGTTCTAAGAGACATTAAATAAAATGCCATCCAAGGTTACCAAAAGGAAAAGTTTGTTCCATCAAATTGAGGGTTTTTTCCTAAATCCTTAGTGGTCATTATGACTAATAATCCTTCTTCCAGCTATTAGGTTGATTATGAAGAAGTTGGCTATGATACCAATTGTTAGAAATATTGAGAGGGGGGTGAATCATTATTTCTTTTCAATTGTTATTTTTACCAGTTAATATTCTTCACAATTATCATTTGAAAATAAATAATAGGAATTTTATTAGGAACTAATGAGGGCACCAATCCTATTTTTAAAATAGTTTTAGTACAATAATGTTTGAATGATCCAACCCTTTAATTCACTAGGCTTAAACCTATTTCCAAGCTCCAACTTGGGTTTTTTTAGGCTCCAATGTCTAGGGATCCAACCATATATTTCTCAAGGCTACAACCCCTAGGGATCCAATCCTTCAAATTTTAACAAATAGAATGTATGAAAGATTTAATTCAACAACTCATCATCTTATCCATAAGACTACTTCATATTTCCAATATGCCCACTATCCAGATCTTTAATCTCCTTACTTGTACAAGCCTCTAAGATCATTGTTCTAGGTTTCCAATTCTTCACTATCAAAATATGCTCCAAGACTCCTAATGCTTCTTTGTACAAGGCTCCAAATACTTGAGTGTCCAAGGCTCCAAATATGTGACTGTCCAAGGCTCTAAATACTTCACTATTCACACATCCAAATTTATCATTGTTCAAGTCTTCAAAATGTAACTATTGTCCTTGATCCAAGTTCCATAGGTGACTGGTTTCAATATGATCACAGTTTTGGGCTTCATAAATGAAGGATATAATTTTCTAGAAAATAAAATGAGTTCCAACATAAGATTTCTTATTCGATCCCCCACAGAAGATTTCATATGTGAGCTCCCAAAAAATATTGTAACTACGAGGAATGATTCACAAATTCTATACAAGTCTGAGGTCTGTCATAGTAGAAGTCCACTGTATCAAGTCTCTATAATGGTGGCAATTCATTATTTTGTACCTTCCACAAAACACTCACCACAAGTCAAAGTTTATGACACTTCTAAAAAAAATTCTTAATGTTCGTGCTTCTTCCACAAGTTAGTGATTAGATTTGTTTGAGATTCAGTTCATAAGTGACTATTCGAGATCTTGAAAGGTATCCACCACAAAAAATATATCGAAGTCTGTTACTTGAGATATTAAAAGGTATCTGAAGTTTGTTGTCTGAGCTTAAGGAGGGACAACACAATACAAAAATATGCCCTAACAATAAACTTCTTCTCCTCGACCTCCTTAGTTCACGAGATGTGAACTCTCCTTAACTCTTTGTCTTCCTGTGATTATTTTCACCAAATTGAATGGTGAAAATGAGGAGTAGAAACTTATATTTATACTTGTTTTCCCCTTTAATTAATATACATGTCTATTGGAAGATAGCTTGATTTGTACAAGTAGGCTTAGGTCGGCTTGTATCAAAGAATATAATATTTCATCTTGAAAAACCATTTTCTCTCCATCTAGAAGGAGTTAGAAGGCAAGTGATAGCTTGTTACAAAGGGAAAATTGTTCTCTACAAGTTTGTGTCAATTTCATCCTTCAATGAGGTCATTTTTCTATCAATAAAATTAAATATTATGAATTATCATCATTATTTTATCATGGCAACCTTTAGTATTTTTCCATTATGTTTTATACAATGTTTGGAGTGTCAAATGTAACCTTCAACTATAATCCATGCCATTATTGTCTTCATCAAGGACTCATATTGACATCAATGACAATTATTGACCAACAACCATGATAAGCATTCTGTCGAACACATCATGAACATCTAATCTACACGTCAGAAGAATAGATATGAACATAGCGATCTCATACTTATTTGAAGATCGTTAATAAGGTCTGATTTTGTCATATAATAGCTGCATTATCATCTATTAGGTCATACATTCATTATTCATTCATTTACTAATCAAAACATGATGAGAGCCATAACTAAAGTATGTCATAAAACCATGCTTATAACCAACATAATAACAATGATAGAATAAACATTAAAAGCACGTAATAAAATTCACACTTACTCATCAAATACAAGATGAAAAGAGATCTTATTAACATATATGTAAAAGCCAACCAAGTTAGTGACTTCCATGTACCACTTGACCATAGATCGAGATGAACCAAATATTTCTTTCAACCAATCAACCCTGTGTCATATTCTAAGCATGAATATGGGACTCACAACAAAACTGACCATTATTCTTAACTCTTACAACATATCCCACCAAACTGGTCATGGATTCCTAGGCCCAAAACAAGTACCAATACAACCATGTTTTACCATATATCCCACCATGGGTTCCTAGGCCCAAACGATCAACATACACTACGAGGATTTACCACAATCTCATCATACAATGGTTCAGGTACCATTAGGCCTATACAAGCATAGATTCCTCTGCATCTCTCTAAATTGTGAGGAATTTGTCTATCTCCACCCTCTAGGATTTACCGTATATCTCTTCATTTACCAATCGAGGATTCTTAGGACCAAAAAGGGTATAGAAAACCAGGCTTTACCAAAATCCCACCTTTACCAGTCCAGGGATTCCTAGGCCTTGTGATTCTTCTTGAGACAACCCCACCTATTTTCAAAACCATCCAAAAATCCATCTCAACCAGGTAAGAAAGAACCCCATCACACCATGGCTATTCAAAAATAACAAGGCAAGGTTGAAAACCACTATCACACTTGGCGGAGCCCATTCTCATGAAAACAAGGGAACCAAATACACACATACATGTAGCATGCATGCCAAAAATAAGGAGGAAAACACATGCAACTCAGTACCTACAGGTATTCCCACTGTAGCAGCTTGATCCAAATCTTCCTTGCTTGATATTTTATTTCCTTTGCTTTCTTTGTCCTTCATTTTATTTCCTTACTCCAATGTTAGAGTTCACCAAGAAAAATCTAAGTGTCCATGAGTATGAGAGAGAATAAAAGAGAGAGAGCTCCAAGATAAGAGAGACATAACGTTATGAACTGATCTTCATAAGCATTTTTATCATTGAGGCCTCTAATTTCATCATTTTCCATTATTTTCCATTATTTTCATAAATAAATTTCCAAATAATGACTCTTTTCCTTTCCAAATCCTTTTCCTTTGCCATTGCCAATTTTTCCTAGCCATAATAAACCAAATGAACACTTGCTATGATGTTTTTCCCAACATTTATCTTGGAATACATGTCTTGTGAACTTGGTATTATTTTTCTTTTATTAACTTTATTAGATGGAATTTTAACCCAGGGTTGTTACAGAACCTCCCCCTTAGGGGAACACCGTCGTCGGTGTTTAATGACACCTATGACTAGAAAAAATTCTGAAAACAAAAACATACTTCCCGTGGAGATTTATAACTTAGCTTGATGCAATATTTATAGTGAACAACCTGTTGAAAAACAACCAACATGACAAAGATAACAACATGACATGCATACTACTTATTAGAGCTTTATAACACATCTCATTACAGTATTTATATCCATGTGCATATATATATGTACCAAAATTAATTTGCCTCAACTGAAAAACAACGAAGGATGCGTAGCCTACATCTGATCAAGCATCTCCCATGTAGTTTCATTGGGCCAAAAGTGTTTCCATTGCACTTTAACATGTTTGATTCCTTGGTACCGAAGCATGAGAATATTTCTCTATAAAATACACCGTTTATGGCTCGGATTATCCTCCGAGTTCCACCTATAATACATACCAATCAATAACATGATCAACATCCTTCACATATATTTTAAGCAATGAAATATTGAAAATATCATGGACTTTCACTATCAGAGGCAGGGCAAGTCTGTAGGCCACTGGCCCAATCTTCTCAAGGATTTTGAAAGATCTACAATACCAAGGTGTCATCTTCGCACATGACCCAATCCTCAAGTATCTCTTCTTGGGCTTGATGCACAAGTAGACATGCTCCCAAATTTGAAACACCTTACATGCCCTATTTTGGTCTGCATAAATTTTCTATCTATCATGTGATGCCTTTAGATTCTGTTTAATAACTTTTATTACTGTTCCATCTCTGCCAACATGTCTATTCCTATCAACACCTTGTTCACCGGATCACTCCAACTAATGGGAGTGTTACAATTTTTCCCATAGAGTGCCTCAAGTAGACACATCCTTAGTGACTCTTGATACCCATTGTTGTAAGCAAACTCAACCAGTGGAAGATACTCTTCCCACTTCCGTCGTTGATGCATCACATATATCCTTAAAATTTCATCCAAAATCATGTTGACCCTCTCTATTTGTCGATATATTTGCAAATGATAAGTTGTACTAAAGGCCAACTATGTACCCAAACCTCTAAATAACTCTTTCAAAAACCTAGAAGTGAACTTAGCATCCCTATATGACACAATCTTCTTCAAAAAACCATGCAACATCACTATATCTATGATGAATACCTGTGCTACATCACTACGTCAATACATAAACTTGAACATAATGAAGTTTATTACCTTTGTTAACCTTTCAACCACAAGCACAATAGAATCATGATGTATATATGTCCTCCAAATCCTAGTGATGAAATCCATAGAAATGACCTCCCATTTATACTTTGGAATCAAGATCATCTATAGTAGACTACCTACATGTTTGCACTCTAAGTTTACTTATTGAAAATCTAAACATCTAGCCACTAACTCCACTACTACTTTCTTCAAATTTGGCCAATAGTAGAACTTCTTCATAGCTGCCAATGTTTTATGATATCATGGTTGATCTGAATATGACTTAACATGAAAATCCATCAAGATAAGTTTCTTGAACTCGTTGTTGTCTGGCACATATATATTATCCCTAAATCTGGTCAAACCATTTGTCATGAGATGATAATCCACATCGTGTTCACCTGTACCCTGTTGTAACTCCATATACCTGCCAGCCTATTGTCCTTCCTGTAAGATATGATCCTGTAAATATATCACATATAAACTTATATTTGTTATGTGATTCACCTGTACTCTTCCATTGAGAACATCTGCGACCCTATTTTCCTTTCCCTTACTACACCTGGTCTCGAAGTCAAACTCATTGATCATGTGCAACCATCTAACTTTTGCAACGTTCATATTTGGTTGGTCAAATAACTATCTCAATCCATTGTGATCACTCATCAAGATGAATCACCTTCCAAGAAGATAGTGTCTCCACATATTCAAAGCATGGATTATCCCTGCTAAGTCAAGATCATGTGTTACATAGTTTTTCTTGTGCTCATTTAGTTTCCTTGACTCATAACATTCCACTTGTCCCTTCTTCATTAGGACTCCAACAATTCCCCTCTTTTAGGCATATATAAATACTGCACACTCTTTATATAGATCTATGATCTTTAGAACTGGAGAATTTGTAAGAAACTGCTTCAACTAGTCAAAACTCACCGCAAATTCCTCTGTCCATTCAAATTTGTTTCTTTTTCCTTGTAATGATGTGATAGGATGGGAAATCCACGAGAATTTCCAGATGAACCTCCTATAGAAACTTGACAACCCTATAAATTACATTATCCCATCCATATTCCTAGTAGCTGCCCAATCCATGATAGCCCTTATGTTTTCCGGGTCCATTGCTATACCTTCCTTGGAAACCACATGCCCCAAATAATGTACCTCTGTCTGAAAGAAACTACATTTTCTAAGCTTGGCATATGATGGATGCTCTCTTAGAAACCTCAATACTGCTATCAAGTCTTCAACATGTTCTTTCTCATTCTTGGAATATATCTATATATCATTAATGAATACAATAATAAAATTGTCTAGATAGGGAAACAATACACAATTCATCTAGCACATAAAAGTAGTTGGAGCATTAGTCAAACCAAATGGAACTACAACAAACTCATATTGTCCATACCTGTCTGGAAAGAAATCTTGTAAATATACTCTTCTTTGATGCATACCCAATCATACCCTGATCTCTGATCAATTTTCGAGAATGCTGTTATTCCCTTTAGCTTATTAAACAAGTCATATATCCTTGAAAACAAATACCTTCCCTTTATCATTACCTTTTTCAATTCCTTGTAATCAATGCATATCATGAGAGTACCATCCTTCTTCTTCACTAACAATGCGGGTGCACCCCATGATGATACACTTGGCGTAAGGTATCCCTTTTCAATCATTTGCTTCAACTGCAACTTCAATTCCACTAACTCTAGAGTGCTCATCCTGTAAGGTGCCTTCAATGATGGTTTCCCCTTGTATCAACTCAATAGAGAAATCCACTTCCCTATGAGGTGGTAACTCAGAAATATCGGTGGGAAATACATCCTAAAACTATTGTAAAACTGGGTACCTATTCAATACCTCTACATCCTCAATGTCCTTATCTTTTTCATTGGAAATATTTATTGTAAATAACACACACCCTTTCCTATGACTGTGATTTTCCTACATAGTTGTGACCATTCTAGCTGATGTAGACTTCTTCTTACCATGTAATATTTTATGTTCCCCATTGTCATCTAAGCATTGAATAACCATATCATTAAAGTCCACCTTAGTCTTCTGAACATACAACCAATCCATACCCAACAATGTTATATTGTATGTTCCCAATGGAAGCACATTTAGATGCGATGTCATAGACATACCATTTAGTTCCAATGCATAAGTTTTTACCCATTAATGAACCCTTTTCTTTGTACCTATATCCAACTGCACTACCCAAGATTCCACATGCAATTCTTTATTCAAACCACACTTATCCACCAAGTTAGGGTTAACATAGCTATAATTATATCTAAGGTCAATCAAAATAGAAACAACTTGATGACAAAGCTTACCATCCATCTCAATAATAGATTCATGGTGATCCAAGTTCATGTTATCCAATGTTGCATAGATACGAGGAATGCTCTACCCAACATCCCCAATAGTCTGTGCTTCTTGTGCACTGTAGATTTGAGGCCTACCACCCTGATTTTGTAGGAAATCCTTCTGAATATGCTCCTTACCACGTGTACAACACTCCAACTTATCTCCTACCATCACCTTTGTTCTGTTGTTCTCCGAGCTGAGGTCCATTCAACTTCTTCTAAGGTGCAACATTCTCTTTCTCACCTGCATCCTTAGGTCTTGTCCTTTTCGACTACAATTTTCATTTAGTCTTGTCTTTCCCTTTCCAACCTTGTTGAGATTCTTCCTTACACTTTGATTGCTCATAACAATGTTTCAACTTCCCAATGAATTCTTCAAGTGACCGAAGCTCATCATACTCAATCGGATCTCTAAATGCTAATGGAAAATTGCTGAAAAATCTTTGAACTTTGGCTTTATCATCCTTATGATATAGTACATACCTATATAATTTTAGAAAATTAGTCATATACTCTTCATCTGTCATCGATCCCATCTTTATCTCATATAATTCCTTAGCCTTACTATTATAGTACCTCTCTGACAAGTATGTCTTCGTAAAAAGTCTCCTAAATTCATACCAACTCAACTCCTTTGTCCTGATATCTATGACCCGCTTCACATATTTCAATCAGATGCTTTATTTCCCTTTGAGGTTGAATATGGCTATTATGGCCTTCATGTTCTCTGTGTAATCATGCAACTCAATGAAACTCTTCATCCCAAGCAACCATGCCTCTGCATCTTCCAACTCCTTTAAATCTCCATCAAATGTAGGTAGCTTGGATTTCTTGAACTCATCTTGAAAATATCCCCTTGTGATTCCTTTGTTAAGGGTGATAATAATGATGAACATACATGTTAGAACCAGAACTAGAATATAACATGTTTCCATCACCTCCCTTATCCATTATATCCATGAACCTGCCATCTCTGATCGTGTCATCCCTATCCAACCTGTTCCCACTGTGAGACCGAATTCCATATGCCCCATTAGTCTTATCCTCTTGTCCATGCCTAATCCTAAGAATTCCCTATCTCTGAAAATATGAAGAACTCTAAAGCATGATTGCATTAACCTCTAATTATTTCTCTTGTGCCTAAATGGTCTTGTCATTATCTTCTTTGCAACTTCTCATTTCTTCCTTCATACTTCTCAAACTATCTGTTATATTAGGAGAGTGCCTATCACCATGTAGCTCATCGGATCTATAGGGAGAATATCATGAATTTTAGTCTACCATCTTGATGTTCATCTTTGATATTCTTCTGGCAAGTATACTGTGTCAGCTAAACCAAAATATAGACATGACCAACATACGTCAGTATAGTTCACGGGAGGATATCTTATCTGTAATATCAACTAGATTAGCATGATACATGTATAATCATAATCATAGCACTATATAACCATCATCGCAATCATTAATGATCTAGGTGGATGTTGGTGGTCATGCATCTATTCTTGGACCCCCACCATTGTCTCTTTTAGGTTTTTCAATTTGCTTAATTGAAGCACAATTTACTATTTTTGGCAGTTTTTCAGGTCTTCAACTTCTGAAGTTGCTTTGAGGGCCTAAACAATGTCTTTTGGGAAAACTGAGGCCATCATGTGTGTAACACCATGTTGGTAACTCAAAATTTGTATTCCTTGGACAGATATTTCTAACAAGGTATTGTGCACATCAAACAAAGATCATATGCCAAAGTTATGACCCTAGGAAGTTGATGTACCAATTTTCCCAAACGGGGCCCATAGTTTTGTTGCTTCATCTCCTAGGGTTAGGTTTTTGGATTTGTAGGGTTTTTCATTATTTCTCAATAATAAGTAGACCTCTGAGCCTCATTGTAACACAATTCATAGGAATGTATATGCCACATATCTTCTCATAGATAAGCTACCATCACCTTAGCTAGTATTAATTCCATTCTGTTTGTAAGAATATTTTAGTATTTGATATTAATGAAATGAAGTGTTATTTCTACTGAATCTCTGTATTTAAGGTCATATCTATAATTTGTTGCATTCTTGTTTAAGTTTGTGTTAGGATATTCCGACACATAGGATATAGTTAAATTCAACTTGGTCTAGTATAGAGTTAGGTTAGAGTTAGGTAAAGTGTGTTTCTTTACCGTTGTACATTTTGTAACTTACAATCCGACGGTCACGATATGTAGTGATCCGACGGTTCACTCTCACCTCGGTATTACTGACACTTGATCCGTGGCTTGACACCCGATTGGTCCATGAGTTCTATTTAAAGCGCATGGAGGGTCATTGTTCGGGTAATCCGTGCATGAGAGAAGCTTATGTAAATTTTCATTCTTTGATTAATAAATTGCCTGTAGTACCCACGTTGGGACAGGCCGTGGACTGTTTCCCTCCTTGCACTCTGAGGGTTTTAACCACGTCAAAAATACTGGTGTATTGATTTGAGATCTGGTTGTGAGCGGTGTCCTTTTGTTATTCTTTCTGTGGAACTTACTCTGTAAATTCCTACATGGTATCAGAGCTATTTGAGGGTCACGTTCGTTGGTGATCCAAATCTGAAGCCGGTAGAACTGCATGCGGCTGTCGTTTCCTAGATCTGCTGTTTCTGACTGCTTTCGGGCCGAGAGGACTACTCTGTTGCGTTCGGAGCATCTGTTCCAGTGAGGAACCCCTTTCGTTTCATGCGAAAAGGTTTCCGGTAGCCCTAGCTGCGTCATTTTTCAGATCGGGAGGTATACAGTGTTTTTTTTGTAGTTTAATATTATTTTCTCTCTGCTTATTTCGGTCTCAGATTATTTAGCCTTTTTTTTAACCGGATCTATACCTTTCATTTCTGCGTATGCTCTTTGCCCTGCGACTCTGTGCGATCTGGGCAAATCAGAAACAGAAAGGAAGGATTTTTCTCATGCGTATGCTCTTTTCCCTGCACCTTAGTGTGATCTCGGAAAATCAGAAACATTGAGAAAAATATTTAGTTTTTCGGCTAAAGCTAACTTTGAGATTTTTTTTTTTTTAAAATTTCTAATTTTTTGGCTAAAGCTAACTTTGAGCTGCAAGGTTCGTTTTCCTTTGCATATTCGTGTTGGGTTTTGTGTTTTGTGTTTTGTAGGGAAAAAGAGCTTTCTCAAGGCAAGCACGCAAACCAAGCCCCCCCCCCCCCCCCTCTCTCTCTCTCTCTCTCTCTCTCTCTCTCTCTCTCTCAATTTTTTTGTATAGATCAATTGGTTCAAAGCTATTTTAAGAGAGTAGAGGTCTTGGGTTCAAGTCTCCATTTTGTGGGGGCGGATTTTTTCATTCCCGCACATTCGCGCACTTTGCCGGCAATGTCAACAATTTTATTTTCAAAAAGCCATAACTTCTTCATCCGGAAGCCTTTTTCAGAGCCGTTTTTTTTAAAAACCACCTATTTTTTCGAGATCTATCCGTTGGAACACTTACTTTCAGCATCTTCAGCTTCAGTTTTTTTTAAAATGGAAAGTCCATGCCAAGTCATTCTTGACAACACTAACTACTTCCAATGGGTAGAATACATGGAAGATTTACTTAGAAGTAAAGGTCTCTTCAGAATAGCCACAGACCAAGAGAAGAAACCAAAAGATGAAGACAAGGCGGTAAAATGGGAAAATAGACAAGATCAAGCACGTGGTTTGATAGGGATGTCTATTTCTCCTGATCTTAGATTCCACATTGCAGGACTTGAGACTCCTCATGAAGCATTAGAAAAACTTGCTAAAGTTTTTGGGATTAAAAATGAAATTAGAGCCCATCAACTTGAAAATGAGCTGCTTACTTTGGATCCTAATAATTTTTCTTGCATTGAAGATTTCTTGTCCAAATTCAAGACCCTTAGATATCTCTTGGAAGGTGTTAAAGGTAAGAAAGAAGATGGTAACCTTATTTATTCCATCCTTACTAAGTTGGGACCAGCCTACTCTGTATTTGTTTCCACTTTCCATTCTACAAGGGAAGCTTTCATTTGTCAAGGACAAGACTACAAGGCCCCTTCCTTTGACTCCTTTTGTGATTCCTTAATAAGAGAAAAAGAAAAACTCTTACACCTTGGTCTTCTTAATCTTGGAAACTCTTCCACGAAAGCGTTAGCCGCCCAGCAGCAACCAAATTCAAAGAATCCTAAGAAGTCATATCCTCAAAAGAATGGTCCTAGACCATCTCAGCCTCAAAATGAAAGATCATTTCAGCAAAATGATAAGACCAATAAAAACAAATGGAAGAAGACTGATAGACATTATAACTTTTGTAATCGAGATGGCCACTTAGAATCTAAATGCTTTAAGAAGATGGAAGCCTTGGAAGCCGCAATGAAGAAACATAACATCCATGTGGAGCCTACTTCAACTTCAACTTCTGGAATGGCACTTTCTGCATGTCATTGTCAATCATCTCAGTCTGGTTATGCATTAAATGTATCTTCTTCTTCTTCTCATTCTCATGAGTGGCTCATTGATTCTGGAGCCTCTTGTCACATGGCCAAAAACCAAGCCATGTTTTCTTCTTTAAATGATTGTAACACCAAAAATATATATATTGGTGATGATAGATCTCTTAATGTTGTAGGGACTGCAACTGTTCATCTAGACAATGGTCAGTTTAATGATGTATTATGTGTTCCAACCTTATCCTGCAACCTTCTATATGTCTATCAGATAACTCATTCAGGTGAAGGTAAAATTATTGAATTTTCACCTCATGATGTTGTAATCAAGGATCTAAAAGATCCTAAACATATTCTAGCTACTGATCTTGCTGATGATTCCAAAAGGTTGTATAAGTTTCACAAATTTGGGTCATCCAATCTTCCCTCAATATTTGTTGCTCATAATGATGAAGTGAGAAAACTTTGGCATGAGCGATTTGGTCACTTAAACTATCGCTCCCTTCAGCATCTATGTAAAGAAAATATGGTGATAGGTCTTCCTATGGTATCTTGCAGAGATGGTGTTTGTTCCGAATGTGTACTCGGAAAACATCATTCGGACAGTTTTGACAAACGTGCCTCTTGGCACGCCTCAGCCCCTTTACAGCTTGTGCACGGTGATTTATGTTGTCCTCTTCCTGTTGCTTCATTCTCTGGCTGCAAGTACTTCTTAACTTTCATTGATGATTTCTCCAGACGCACTTGGGTATACTTCTTAAAACTCAAGAGCGAATTATTTAACACTTTTTTGGCCTTCAAAGCCTTTGTTGAAAAATAATCTGGACATCACATTCTTAAGCTAAGAACTGATAATGGTGGAGAATATGTTAAAAACACATTCATCAACTTTTTCACCGAAAATGGAATTCAAATGCAACATACTGTTCCATACACTCCACATCAAAATGGTGTAGCTGAAAGGAAAAATCGCACCTTAAAGGAAATGGCTAATTGTATGCTGCAATCTAAAGGACTCAGTCTTAGTTTTTGGGCTGAAGCAATTAATTGTGCAAATTATATAATCAATCGCACTCCTACTAAGGTTCTAGAAAATATCACTCCAGAAGAAGCTTGGAGTTCCATTAAACCAGATGTAAGTCACTTTCATGTGTTTGGAAGCGAAGCATGGGCCCATATTCCAGATGAAAAGCATAAAGCTTTAGAACATAAGAGTGAGAAATGTACTTTTGTTGGATATTCTGAAGATGTAAAAGGTTATAGACTTATTCCATTTAAGTCCAAAAATGTTATCATTAGAAGAGATGTAAAATTTGATGAAAATAAATCGGCCTGCGAGCCTAGTCCGGTGGATGTGCCACCTCTTCCTATCTCTTCTACTTTTGAAAACATTTCTTCTTCAGATGATGAAAGCGAGGATGATAATCCTCCCCCACCTTCTCAGGATCCTCAACTTCCAAGATGGGTCCGTGCTACTCGGGATGCAGCAGGTGATCTTGCCGATGATCCTACAGATCAGCGACGAACACGTTCTCAGTTTGAAAGAGCCTCTTCTTTACTGGCTCAAGCTCCAGTAAATCATGATCCTGACACTTTTGCAGAAGCTTCAGGCCATCCACATTGGGAAGCAGCTATGAATGAAGAATATCATTCATTAATGACAAATGATACATGGGATCTTGTTCCTCTACCAAAGGGACGCAAACTTGTTAGATGTAAATGGGTTTACAGAACCAAGTATGGACCAGATGGGAAAGTTGATAAACATAAAGCTCGTCTCGTTGCTAAGGGCTTTTCACAGGTTGAAGGCATTGACTACACTGAAACCTTCTCCCCTGTTGCCAAAATGAACTCTATCTGCCTTGTTCTTTCGCTTGCTGCCTCTTTAAAATGGGAAGTCCATCAGATGGATGTTAAATCTGCCTTCTTGCATGGGGACTTACAGGAAGAAATCTATATGGAACAACCCATTGGCTTCATACAAACAGAATCCAGCCTTGTTTGTCGACTTAAGAAATCCCTTTATGGCCTCAAGCAAGCTCCTCGGGCTTGGTATGCCAAAATGGATAACTTTCTTTTAGAATCTGGCTTTTCTAGGTGTCATTCTGAATATACTGTCTACACCAAGAAAGTGGGCAACTCTCTTATCATCCTTGTTCTTTATGTTGATGATCTTATTCTTACTGGTAGTGATCCCAACCTTATAAACCATGTGAAGTCCAGCCTTAAAAAGAAATTTGAAATGACAGACTTAGGACATTTACACTATTTTCTCGGTCTTCAAGTCTTGCAATCCAAGAGGGTATTTTCCTTTCCCAGTCCAAGTATGCTTGTGATATTCTTCGTCATTTTCACATGGAAGACTGTAAGCCAGCCCCTTCTCCCTTTCAGTCTGGAGTCAAACTTTCAGTCTCTTGTACTTCTCCTGAAGTTGATGCTACCTTATACCGTCAACTTGTCGGAAAACTCTTGTATTTAACCCATACTCGTCCTGATATTTCCTTTGTTGTTGGCCTTGTTGCTCATTTTATGCAAAACCCCCGTGAAAGTCATTGGAAAGCAGCTAAAATAATACTTTGTTATGTTCGAGGTACAGTACAGTTTGGGATTCATTACAGTGCCAAAGCAGCTCCTCTGTTAGTTGGTTTCACTGATTCTGATTGGGCTGGTGACCCTGATGATCGGAAGTCTACTGCTGGTTATGTCTTCACTCTTGGTTCAGGACCTATTACATGGGCTTGTAAGAAACAGGCTGCCATTTCTCTTTCGTCAGCAGAAGCAGAGTATCGTGGTGCCGTGGAAGCTAGTAAGGAAGCCTTCTGGCTTCGTCAGATCCTATCAGAGTTTGGCTTTGAGCAGCAGCATCCAACCACACTTTGGTGTGATAATCAAAGTGCCATTCAGCTATGCAATGATCCAGTCCAGCATCAGCACAACAAACACATTGAACTACACATGCACTTCATCAGAAAGCTCATTCATGACCATGTTCTTGAAGTGCAATATTGTCCAACAGATGATCAGGTTGCAGACATCTTCACAAAGGCTCTCACAGAGGCGAAGTTCGCTAAACTTCGATATATGCTTGGAGTTCAGGAAGTTGTCACTAAGGGGGGATAGGCTCTAGTGCCTCCTTCCTTCTCCTATTGTGTCATATTTGTAAATCCTTCAATCCTATCCGAAGTTGTTCTTAAGGGGGGATGTTAGGATATTCCGACACATAGGATATAGTTAAGTTCAACTTGGTCTAGTATAGAGTTAGGTTAGAGTTAGGTAAAGTGTGTTTCTTTACCGTTGTACATTTTGTAACTTACAATCCGACGGTCACGATATGTAGTGATCCGACGGTTCACTCTCACCTCGGTATTACCGACACTTGATCCGTGGCTTGACACCCGATTGGTCCATGAGTTCTATTTAAAGCGCATGGAGGGTCATTGTTCGGGTAATCCGTGCATGAGAGAAGCTTATGTAAATTTTCATTCTTTGATTAATAAATTGCCTGTAGTACCCACGTTGGGACAGGCCGTGGACTGTTTCCCTCCTTGCACTCTGAGGGTTTTAACCACGTCAAAAATACTAGTGTATTGATTTGAGATCTAGTTGTGAGCGGTGTCCTTTTGGTATTCTTTCTGTGGAACTTACTCTGTAAATTCCTACAGTTTGGATCAGTGGTATCATAACAGTATGTTATTTCTCTATTTTTATTTGCATGTCCCAAATGAGGTCGAGATATAAGGAGTTAGGGCTGGAACTAGTTGAACCTTTGTAAGACAAACCGCGCAAATCCTAACGACATCCAATGATGGAAGAGAAGAAATATGAGGTGGTAGGAGAACCTTTCAAAATCTTGGTCAAAGAAGACCTTGAGCGACAGAGGAACATGATGATGAACAACTTTGCCCACATCCTTCAACGGCTACCCAAGGGTGACACATCTCCTTCTAGTAGCTACTCTGGAAGTGCCACACCCTTTAAGGTACATGTCAACTTTGACATCACCATATTTGAGGGTCAGATAGATGCAGATGTTGTAGATAAATGGTTAAATCTGCTAGAAGGATATTTTTCTATTCATGATTTTTCAAGCCGGGAAAATATTACTTTTGCACTTCTCAAATCCAACGCCCATGTCAAGGACTTGTGCAAAACCTACTGTGAGAAGAAGGATGAAAGTAAACCCTCACTATTTTCAGCTACACCCACTTGGAATTCATTCTAGGGTGCCATCAAGGAGTAGTACTACCCTGTCGGGAGCTATGAGGATAAATACATAAAGTAGACCATGCTATGGTAGGGAAGGGACCAAGATGTGCCTGAGTTTACCAATGTTTTTCATACCCTTCACACAAAGTTGGGCATTAAGTATTCTGAGAAACATTTGGTACTCTAGTGTCGTGGTTTCCTACACAAGTACATCTAGGATGAGATGGAGTTCCTGGACATCTCCTTGCTCGACACGACATATCAATACATTGTCAAGATTGAGAAGAAGTTTAAACAAAAAAAGTGATACTTTGGATGTGGGAATCCAAAGCAAGAGAAAGGTGCCTCCAAATTGTAGAGAAAAGGGAAAATCCAAGGTGGGGTGACCCAAGATAACTCGTCAAAGTTGCAAGCAAAGAACAACACCACGAAGACAAAGAAGGGCACAAGAAAGTGGTGTGATTTCCATAAGAGCTCCATTGACAACACAAGTGAGTGTTGTGCCAAGCAGTCACTGGTGCCCATGATGAAGGCTTCCGAGTCATACACATGTTCCAACTCTGAGTTAGAACCCAACAAGGGGAATGAAAAAGGGAAGCAGATCATTGGCGTAGAGCCCAGTGCTACTGTAGCCACCACCAATATCCAAAATATTGAGCCTAGAGATCTAGAGGAGGGGGAATGCTTATTCCACTCACAACTATTGGTGAAGGGTTCTCCCCTGCAATTCATTGTTGATAGTGGTAGCTAAAAGAACCTCATTTCAACAGAGGTCATGAAGTGGTTGGGCCTACTGACTACAACACATCTGCAACCATACACCATCTGGTGGGTTCACTAAGGACAATATCTCCACGTCAGCCAGTTGTGCTGCCTTCCCTAAAACATGAAGCCCTTCACAGATGAGGTATTGTGTGATGTTTCTCCTCTTGAAGTTTATGATCTATTATTAGGAAAACCATACTTGTGGAAGTGGCATGTTGTATATGAGTCTAGACCCCACTCTACTATTATTTATTTAGGTAGTAGGTTATACAGGATACCTGTTATGAAACCAGCTCAAGAAAAATAGAAAAGATAGATCAACGCCTTAGAATTCAGCCTCTTCGAGGTGGAAACCTCCTTTACATTACATAAATGAACAATTCTTCGATGATACAAATGAAAAGACCTCTTTTCTATATATAGGAGTCTAAGGGGTCATAAAATAATCAGAGCCGACATAACAATAATAATGTAAGGGCACAATAATAACAATAGTGGGCTTCTATGGGGCATAATAGTAACAAGATAGGCACTACATGGGTACATCAATATAATAAGTGGGTTGTACTAATAACAATAAGGGGTTACACTAGTAGTATAGGGGCCTAACATGCCCCTCTCCTTCAAAAAGCATTGTCCTCCATGCTTGAGTAGTTCTTGATGCTTCTGTATAAAATTCTTGTCCTCCCATGTGGAATCTTCAGTGGGTAAGTTCTTCCACTTGATGAGATACTCTGAAATTGATTGATTTCGTAGCTGTCAGGTTCATGTTTCCGTGACTGCTCCAGGTTCCAATATGATTTTTGCTTCCTTGTCAATTTCTGGCAATATTGTTTGAATTGGGATCTTTTGCAAATTTTGAATAAGTGGCCGTACTTCTTCATCCTTCTTCCATTCATCCCTTGCTTCATTTATCCAATCTGGTTGGATAATAGAAATAGCACAAAACAATGCTTCCACATCCTCATCCTTGAAGAGTCTTCCCATTCGGTAAGGTCGGGATTTTTTAAGTGCATGTAGTATTGCCAACATTTCCTTCTCATAAATAGCTTGCTTGAGATGTAGAAATAAAAATACCCAATCACCTACATCAAAAAATTTTTCACTACGATGTTGATCTACCTGTTGCTTCGTTTGATTTTGCACCG
Organism: Pinus tabuliformis; assembly: GCA_031772625.1. Taxonomy (NCBI): domain Eukaryota; kingdom Viridiplantae; phylum Streptophyta; class Pinopsida; order Pinales; family Pinaceae; genus Pinus; species Pinus tabuliformis. The sequence goes on along the minus strand of CM062814.1, from coordinate 583,269,670 downwards.
AAGTGGTGTTATCCTTTAAAATTTGGAGAACTTCTTGTTGATGCTCGATGTGATCTTTCACTGCTTGAACCTTTTTCTTCATGATATGTCCTTGTATCTCTAGAGTTTGAGGAGTGGCAATTTCTTCTAATCCTTTACAAGATATGGTCGGATTCATTTCTTGATGCTCGATGTGATCTTTCACTTCTTGAACATTTTTCTTCTTGATATGTCCTTCTATCTTGATAGTTTGAGGAGTGGTAATTTCGACCAATGAATTACAAGATATGGTTGGATTCATTTATTCTTTCTCGATGTGATCTTTCACTTCTTGCACATTTTTCTTCTTCATATGTTCTTCTATCTTGAGAGTTTGAGGAGTGGTAATTCTTGCCAATGCTTTACAAGATATGGTCTGATTCATTTCTTCTTTCCCTGGGGTGGGGTCCTGGCGTAGATCCTCTTCTTTTGATGTTTTTTGATCCTTTTCTTCCTCCTCTTCATATTCTATGTAAAATAATTTCTTCTCAGCACACTTATGACCTTTAGTGCATTTTCTATCACAATTGTAACAAATCCCTTTTTCTCTTTTTTCTTCCAATTGTTGTGGTGTAAGCCTTGTAGGTTGTGGGAGGCTAGGAGAAACAACACTTCCATCTTTATAGTTGTGAGGGGTATGCTTCCTGGTTTCCATAATTTTTCTTTCCACTATGTCACAAAGCCCTTTTACTCTTTCCAATTGTTGTGGTGTTGCTCTAAGGAATGTGTTGCTCTTTGTATCCTCATAATGTGCTATCATTTCCTCCGTGAAAATTGACCATGTAACAAGTCGTTTACGAGAACAAAACCCTTTATACCATAAAAATGGATCAGGTTCTAAATATGAAAATGCAATACATACCTTTTGTAATAGTTTTACACCATGTAGATCAAAATATTGCTCCATCTGAAGTATCCAATTTACCGGATCCTTGCCATCAAACTTCCTCATCTTGCTTTTTCTTGATTTTAGGAGCTCGATCTTGAAACGACTGTAGCTCTGTACTTTCATATCTTTAAGTTCTGAAATCGTGACTTGTAGTAGCCCTCTATGTCTTCTTTCCAATGCTACCAGTCTGATCCAAATTGGATTCTCCAAGAAAGAGTTATGTGAAATCTCCCACAGTGACTAGATTATAGACTAGTTTAGTAGAGCGAACTTGTACGACATTCCACGAGTCACTGTTTCACCCTTTGGATCTGAAAAATGCATAAACGAAACTCCAGTCCATCCTCTTTCTGTACCTTCCTATGAAATTTTAATCCGATCCCCAGAGAAAGTTATGACGATTTTCCCCAGGTCACCTGTTTGGAATGTAATTCAGGAGTCTGCAAAAAGACCAACTTCCTCAGATCATATGTCCGCAAATATAGCCCAAAAAGCTATGAAATTCGGACCTGATGTTCAGCGCGATTTATTCTCAAATGTGTTTTTTTTTCAACTTCTGAAACGTTATATAAAAAAAGTTATAGTGAAAATGCCACGATGACCTGTTTGGAGCAGCGAAACCCTAAAATCCAAAGCTCTGATACCAAATGTTATGAAACCAGCTCAAGAAAAGATAGAAAGGATAGATCAATGCCTTAGAATTTAGCCTCTTTGAGGGGGAAACCTCCTTTACATTACATAAATGAAAAATTCTTCGATGATACAAATGAAAAGACCTCCTTTCTATATATAGTAGTCTAAGGGGTGATAACATAATCAGAGCCGACATAACAATAATAATGTAAGGGCACAATAATAACAATAGTGGGATTCTATGGGGCACAATAGTAACAAGATGGGAACTACATGGGTACATCAATATAATAAGTGGGTTGTACTAATAACAATAAGGGGTTACACTAGTAGTATAGGGGCCTAACAATACCAAAAGTAGCCTCGCCTACTGCCATCTCTTTGATATTTTCTAAGGAATGCAGTAAGATAATCTCCCAAATTGGGAAATTTGTTTTATTTCTGATTCTCTCTTAAAGTAAGTGGAAGATTGTAAACAAATCCATGGCCCCCAAGAAGGGTTCCTCTACGCAACAAAATCAGGTGGATACGGTCATTGAAGAATACAAGGACATCTTCTCCTCACCCACAAGGGCACCCTTTCACTATTAGATCAAGAATTCGATCGATCTGACTCCCAGAGCACCTCTACCCAATAGGACGATATTCACCAGTCCATTTGGGAAGATGAAGAGATCAAGCGGAAAATCTAGGAGTTGCTACAGAAATATCACATATGACCAAGTTCCTTTCCTTGTGGGAGCCCAATTGTACTTTTACAAAAGAAGGATGGGACCTAGAGTCTCTGCATTGATTATCAAGCACTAAAAAAATAATTGTTAGGAATAGTTATCCAATCCCATAGATTGATGACCTTTTGGAACAACTCAAGGGGTACTAGTATTTTAACAAGATCAATTTGAAGTCTAGCTATCACCAGTTTCCAATAGAGCCCACAGATGTATGGAAGACCACCTTGAAATACAAGGAAGGCATTTTTGAATGGTTTTTTATGCTCTTCAGGTTGAAAAATTCCCCTGTTACTTTTATGAGGCTAATTGATGACATCTTGTGGCCCTTCACCAACTCATTCATGGTTGTTTATCTAGACAACATCCTTGTCTTTAGCAAGGTTTGGGAAGAATACTTGCAACACATTCAGCAGGTCCTTCTAACCCTTCGGTTGCGCAAACTGTATGCCAACTTGGATAAACACACCTTTAGCATGAGCCAAGTTCAATTTTTGTGTTACATCATAGATGAGTGCATGTGGATCCAGCTAAGATACAAGTCATTTGGGATTGAGCAACCCTGACCACTCTAATGGAGATTCACAACTTTTTAGGCCTTTTAATTTTTTATCGAAGGTTTGTGTTGGGATTCTCCCATATCACTTGGCCTTTGAGTCATATTACTAAGGGTGGGGTGAAAGCAACGTTTTCCTGGTCCAAGTGCCAATAGAAGGCATTCATTTAGTTGAAGCACTAACTCTTCTCTGCACCAGTACTCACACTTCTAGACCTACAGTAGCCATTTGAAATTGAGATAGATGCCTTAGACTATAATATTAGTGCAGTCCTAACCTAGCATGGGAATCTAGTGACCTATCATAGTGAGACATTTTCTGATACAATTCAGAAGTACCCCACCTATGATAAAGAGATGTATTCCATTGTGCATGCTTGTTGACGAAGGAATCATTACATTCTGGCAAAGGAGACGGTTATCCACACTGATCACCAACCTCTTTAGTTTATATAGACACAATGGAAGTTGAAGAATGCTTGCAATCAAAAGTGGTCTACATATTTGCAACAATTCCACTTGAACATTAAATAAAAAAATGGAAGCACCAATAATGTTTCATACTGCCTCAGCTGACCCCGAGTTCCACCATTGACTACTGTTCTCAACTCTTGTGGCCACAAGAACTTTGGATGGCCACAACTATACAAAAATTATCTAGAGTTTGCCTCCACATACCAGATTCTAGTAGAAGGAAAGCAAGTTCCTGATTTCCACCTCAATGGCAAATTATTATGCTACCTAGGACACCCTTTTGTTCCTTCAAGTGAGCATGCCAAGCTGATTGGGTAGGCACTCTACAGTCAGGTCATAGGACACATTGATATGGAGAAAACTGTGGTTGTACTACAAAAGTACTTGTGTTGGCCCAAACTATGATTGGATGTTTGGAAAGATATTAGATCCTGCACTGCCTACCCCATTGTCAAGCCAACCATCAAGAAGCAAGGTATGTATGCTCCTTTGCCTACGCCCAGATAGTCGTGGGAATCCATCTCCATGGACTATATATCTGGCCTCCCTTCTACCAAGCATTGTAATGACTGCGTTTTTGTTTTCACGGAAAGATTTTCTAAGATGGCTATATTGGCAGCCTGCAAGAAGAATATCACAACAGAGGAAACTGCCAAACTCTTCTTACGATGAGTATGGGTAAATTTTGGGATCCAACAGACCATTATATCAAATTGGGATAATAGGTTCCTAAGCACATTCTCATCAAGCCTCTGGACACTATTGGATACCAAGCTCACTATGTTGACTAACTTCCATCCCTAGACTAATGAACAGAAAGAGGTTGTTAATAGGATGATAGTGCACATACTCCGTGATGGGCACTAATATTATCGCAAGAATGCTACAACTTCTGGGGCTACCAAATTTATTTCATCAACCTGAGGTTCATACAAAATTGGAGGTGAAAGTGTTGTATACATATTAGATGCAATGGTCTACTCTTGTCACTTTTCAACTGGGGCGATAAACCACTAGGGTTTTTCAAACTAGCCTTCTATAGTCTAGAAGGTGTTTGACTACCAAATGGAGAAGGGAAAGTTATCCTTAATGAAATAAAAGGAATGTCACCTACTTTAAGGAATGAAAGAATGAATTGGAAGATGCTATAAAGTGACATGAAATCATCTAGCTACACATATACACATTTTTCTTGCAAAAGAAACCTAGCTTAACCTTCTTTATAACATGCGATGATCTAGACTAACTGAGCATGGTATATTATCTAAGAAGTATTATGACTGCGGAATGCATGTGCTAATTTAGGAATTGTAGAAAAAGCCTTTTTTATGTTTTAATTTTATGAATGCAAATGCTAATTTTCACTTATTCTTTGGCAGGGGAGACAAGTATGGAAGGAAAGCTATAGAATAGCCTCAAGAGTATGGAATGAAAGTGGAGGCCTAATATAAGCTCAGATGACAATTTTTCTAATTTTTCACTTAAAACAAGTTGCTATAGGGTTTTCTATAGTATTACTACATCATGTCCCAGTTTTACTACAAGATGCCCTCTTTTACTATAAGGAACAGGTTGAAATCATAGGAGATGGTAGGAAAGGTAGATTGAAGTGTGAGAAATGTTTTATCACCTCGATTGACCTCAGGCTAAAAGGAGGCAATGCGAGGGTAACCACAAACCAAGATTAGCCAAGTAGCTAGCCCTACTAGGTCAGGAGAGAGCTCTCTCCATAAGGATCTCAGTCAAGATGAATGGATCACGCAAAGGATTTTAGGCTAGGTATAGTAGCACGAAAGTTTTGATTGAATTTTGTTGGTGTTTTTCCATATCAGGAGGAGCTGGGTAGTTTAGGTCTGGGAAATTAGGTCAGAAATCTAGGGTGTTCTATGAGACAAGGTAGGCATAGGCTTTAGCACTTTAGGCTTGATGATTTGAGGCATTTAAGATTGGTGTGGAGCTAAGAAGGGCATGTGACAATCATGGATCCTTCTTAAATAGTAGAAAACATGAAACATTGACTAATTTACCAAGGCAGTGGATTCTACCTATCAAACTTGAAAACATTCAACTAGAAGCAATGGAATGAATGATGGCATACATAAAACATATAAAAAAATTATCACAAAAGAAGAAACTATACTAAAACTCCATACCACAGGGATCCCATAAAAATAGCTGAAAATCTTATTAATGTCCTTGCCAAACTGCTTACAGTGATGTACAATCAAGCTCTGAGCACCCTACTGAGTCCAACCCCTCACAAAGAGAAAGAAAAATAAGATATAGACAAGCATTCAACCTCCTCCCATCTTCAGGGGTCGAATTCCTAAGATGAGGAGCTAATCTAACTGATATTAAACAAGGAACAGGAATATAGGCATCATCAACAACTTGCCTCTAAAAGTGAAAACCTCATCCATTTGACTTCAAACTAACTCCTAAAGCAATGAATCTACCCTCTACAACTTCTTAACCATCATATTTACAAGCCATGAAAGGTCATTTTTAGGATGTTTTTTAATCTTTTGGTGGCCCAATTCTGCTCCAAAAACTTTGAAACTTTCTAGGGTGCATGTCTACACTACTTTAAATCCAAAAAAGCAAGCCATTTGTCCATTGGGTGCCCCTAGGAAAAGCGCAGTGTCGGTGGCACTGCATGTCTAGGCCATTTTTCTGTGTGTCAAATTTCCAAAAATTTCAAATGTTAAAATTTTCTCAAAATTTCCCCAAAATTTGTGTGAAGCCTCACCATCATGTGCTTTGCTGATCCAAGGAGGATTCAGCCAACATTCTCAGTCTATCCTCCTCTTTCTTTCCTTTCAAGGCCGGCCTTAGCTTAGCTTTGATTCTCTTGATTCTTATGGCAAATCCTATTACGAGTCCTCTAATGATAGGCCATGTGTCTGAGCATCTGATTATCTCTGTTGGCCTTCTGTAGCAGCTTCTAAATGTGTAGCTTAACTCTCTCAAGCCAAGTCTCCTTATCATTTTCAATTTCCTGCTCAATAGGGGTCAAAGTAACTTGTGCCTCTTTGCCACTTTGTCATTTCATATTGAGCATTTCTAGCTCCATGAGGACTTGTTTGTCACTCAATTGCTTGTTTTCTTGCTCCAAATATGCGATGGCATATTTGGCCCTCTCCAAATTGTCCGCCAAAACTTCCACTTGAGCTTCCCCTTTTCTGTATAATGATGTCTTTGATGGTTTCTTAATCCCGAGTCTCTAAATCAATGGTCTGAGTATCATGCTGCCCAAACTCATCATACTCTACTAGATCAAACTCTCTTTCCTCCTCATCATCAAGGTCTTCCTCCTGCACCTTTTCCTTCCCTTTATGTAGCTGCTCTACCTATACCTGTTGTGTGAATGAAGAAGGCAAGGCCCCTTCCACATCCCGTGGAGCAAACACTTTCCTGGCTGTTGGAAATAATCTCCTCGTGCCCCTCTGATAGGTCAAGTAAACTGGCACCTCAATAGTTGTTGTCTCCTTGGCCTCCTCACCAGTTTTCACTTGAATAGAAGGTCGCCCTGCTTCTTGAGGCACTTGTGGAGGAATTTGAGGATCCCTGAATATGTCATGAGAAATAAATGTCTCCCAAGGAATGTTGAGGAGACTAAGATGATGAAGAAAAAGGATTTTGATCAGGGAGTAGTGATAGAGGCTACTCATTTGCTGGGGGTATGGCTTCTTCTAGACAAAATGAGCCATCTTCTCAATATTCTTGAACAAAAACTATGGGAGGTTTAACATCTTCACCCTTGTAAAATGCATGAGGAGCCTGATGTGATAAGTGTACAACTTGGAGAATCTGCCCTCACAAGTGAAATATTTAATGATAATTCTCATCAAGGGGACATACTTGTTCTCAAGAAAATTGAAAGGATAAAGCTTCTTCACCTGATTTCTGTATTAGGGTTTAATGTAAGGCTCATAATAGTGTTCATCAAGATCTTGGGACTTATACCACTTCTCACCAACATTAGGAATCCTTGTGGCATCTGAAATAATGGATGGTGAAATTGTGAAAGTTACCCAAGCAAGAGTTACTTTGTTGTTTTGAAGATGAGTTACAAAGGGTCTGGTGAGCTCTAGGTGATATTGGACTCTCTCTACTTGTTCACAAAACTCATAGCAGCCAAGATATCTAAAACATAATATGGCCAACTGATAAGCCTGCAATTCCCTGAGGTTTGATGGCTCTTCTCTTATAATCCTGCCTCCCTTATGAGGTTTTCTTTTCTACCTAGCTCTATCTACTGAGCTATCACTAGCTATGTTCTCATCCTCACAATCATGGTCCTCTCTATCCATGTTTGCAAGGTCCAAGGTTGCACTCTCCTAGAAAGGGACAAAGGGAATGAGTGGGAGTCTTTTAGGAGTGAAGGGATGTACTAGGGTAGATTGGACAATGAAGGGTAAGATGTGAATTATGAAAGTGAGGGAGGGGGGTTTTAGGATGAGAGGATATAATGAGGGGATACATATGAGGGGATATTGATGAGGGGATATGTAGTGATGTAGAGATGGGTTTTAGTTTCTTCTAATAAGTGATGGAGACAATTTCGGGTTCTTTTAGGATGAATGGAGTGAAACTAGGGTTTGATTTTTAACATGGAGAATGGCACTTACAACTTTGATATGCAAACCAAAAATGAATTAAAGGAGGTTAAATTACTTGGAATGAGGGAAAGAGAGAGCAATTTGGAGATTTTTTGAAGTTCTGAGGGTTTTGGAGCTTTCCTGCTCAACGCATAGCGTTGGTGCCCAGACACACAACGCCACCCTCTATGCGCAACTCCAGTGTTAAATTGCACTGTGAAATTCTCCCAGATGCATAGCGTCGGGCTCTACACGTAGTACCAAGTCTTCAATGCGCAACGCTGACCTGTTTCACCCAAAAGTGCAACGCTACTTCGCCAAAGCACAGCGCCGAGCTTCCCTTCACCATAACTCACTCAAGCTTGCCTCTTTTTCTTACTTTTGGACTCCTTGCTTGCTAAATGATCATAATGACTTTTGAAAATGAAATATGAGAGCTTAAATAGGAGTACATTTGATTTTTCACTTTAAAAAAACCCACTTTCTAATGTTTCTTGTCTTTCTTCAAAACCCTGTTTTTAATGCCTTTTCTTGTTATGTCTTTGCAGGAGGATAAATACTCGATATGACTCGATTTATTTTGCAATGTTTCTTTGTCATGCAACAAGGAGAGCTTAGGTGCAGCTGGGATCCATTATTACATATAGAAACTTAAAAGTACATATGAAATAGAAATAAATTTAAAATACTCTATTTTCACCTCAAAAACATGGTTTTGAGGTGAAAATTACATTAAGTTAAAAGGATAATATTTTCAGTAGGCTATGAATTTTCTAGCCATCATGCTTGATTTATCGATCATCCTCATATCCTGGCTGACATTTATTTACATTTGGAAATAAGTTTCTTGACCTTGGTGATGAAACCCTAGACCTAATGAAATCATACCATATGACCTAATGAAATGAACTGTAGATTAATTAAAAAAAACATAACTAAAGACAATATGAAGAAGGTTCAGCAAGTATAGTCTATGAGGGAAGAGATGAAGAGAGAATAGCCATTAGTCAATCAGGTTGTCATGACCTAATGGGATGATGCAAATATTTTCAGTATGGGATTCCTAAAATGAAAATATAAAGAGTGAATTTGATCCCTGATGGAAGTATGCAGATACTAACACTAACAAAAGGTATCTGATGGAGAAAGAAGGCATAGATGAGGTGAATACTATCCAAGGCTCATTCAGATGCTTTAATATGGTTGGATTTGCTCAATGGAAATGGTAATGTTGCTTACAAAAAAAGAATTCGGATTTAGGGTTTAGTGGATGTTCGCAAGATTGATGTATAGTACTTGGATTAGGGGAATGAGATGAGGCCCCCTGCAAATGAGAAGCTCCTTCAATGAAATACACTCTTGTCTTCATTTATGCACAAATTCATCTATACATGGAAAATATTTATTTAATGAAGGAAAAGAAAGTTATTATTATCTAATGGCTAAGTTCATGAATTGAAGTGCTTTGAACCCACAACAAAACTTAAGAGATCAACATGAAAATTGAAAATAATCCTACGAAACTCAATGAAAATGATTTATTCATCAAGAAACCCTAGATTATGCAGTAATCAAACATGAAGTTTGTTTTTGGGTTTGTGTGAATGGAACCCTCAAGTCATGATCCTATAAGGGATATAAGGTGAAAGCCATTCCCACAAGATTTTCTGAAGTATTTGTGCTACCACTATGATCCTACTGATATAACTATCAAAAAATGGAAGAAAACTAATTAATCATCCAAATACTTGTAGATTAACAAAACAAAAATCACTTCAACAACTAACTATGAATGTAATCAAAGCGTACATGTACAAAAAGAGGAATCTTTGCAGTTAGGGTTGGGCCAACTCAGCGTTGGATCAAGGGAATGCTTCTCACTTAGTTTAAAATATAAATAATGTTGGAAATAATACTGAGAGGGGGGGGGTGAATCAGTATTATCAGATCAATAAAACTTTTTCAATGCTCAGAAACATATACGCTACTTCAGTTAAGAGAACCAACGTGTACACGCTACTGTGTCTAAGGAAAACAGCGTATAACTAGAAAACTTATAATTCAGTTAGTTTATCTTCAGTTAAGTGCATCAGGTCATTATTCACCATATTAAGAGTAAACATATGCAGTATAACAGAAAATATCATCACACAAAAGCCACACAAATGAACACAATGATATAAGGTGGAAACCCAATGTGGGTGAAAACCACCTGCTGCAAGTCATCTCTATCTTTTAATAAGAATTTCAGTTTACAATCTTTTGTACTGGTGCAGCCTTATACCAGTACGCAGGCTACAACCTGCAGAAGGCTTCAACCTTCTCTCGTTCTCCAAACTTCCTTGGAAGGGAGCTCCATCCCCCTTTGCTCTTGTACTAGCTAAGATACTAGTACGTAGGTGCTGGCCTACAATCTTCTTTCCTTCAGGTACCACTTTTCATCAATTTTCAGACTGGATACTCCTGAAGCACAACATTACAATCTGAAGACCATGATTCATTCACAAATCATATAAAACAACCAATACTAGCATCATCAATCTTTGAATCACTGAACCACTGAAACCTTGTCAAACCCAGTCACCAGAACACAGAGCAGACTACAGAACTCTGCAATAACAGTTAGATCTAGCTGCAACCCAAAAATCAAGCTCCAAAAGATATACGCTACTACTATGAAGGCAACCCGCGTATACACGCGGTTTTACCAAAGACAACCTGCGTACAGATCTAAAAATAATTTTTCATAACTTGCAGCTGTACCAGATTTCAGTTATACCCAGAACATAACATTGCGTTAGTATGCAGATCTAGAAATTCGCATAATCAACCATATAAAGATAGTTCATTTCAAACCATTTGATCCCGATCTCTCCTTAGATCTTGTTCCCTATCAACCGATGAGATCTCTCCTTAGCTCAGATCAAGCAATACACCATCAACCAATAACCTGCATACTAGATCTAATACTTCATCAGATATTCAAGACATTTCAGATACTCTTGCCTAAAGAGTTCCTTCTCCTTATATAGCCTTAGGCCTTGTTCAATACCAAGAGCCAAAACCATAGAAATCCAATACCGTCAACTTCAAAACTAGGGATCAACACGTCCGTCGAGACACCAAGGTCCAAAACCATAGGCACAACTTCCAAGGAATAACCACCGTGGACCAAAGATAAGTTTTCCACATACACGCGCTTTTACTGAAGCCAACCTGCGTGTACACGCGACTTGGTATATAGCGAACCTGCGTACACGCGACTTGGTATATAGTGAACCTGCTTGTATACGCAACTTGGGCTTAATGAACCTGCGTGTATGAACTTTCTCTTCTTCTTATAGTCTGATCATCAATTCCTTGCTGCTGACCTTCTGCACTATGATATGTCATCAGTGTGGTTTGCCATCAAGGACAACACTTATCTCATAATGCCAACAATCTCCCCCTTTGGACTTGATGGCAAAAACACCAAATCACTCTCCCCCTTTGACATCAAGGGAAAAGGGCTGTGCTCCCCCTGAGTACATGCTGATATCTTTGCTTGGCTGTGCTGAAACATGCTTCCTCTGACTGTAGGCAAGATCTGCAAAATATGTTCTTCAAAGGAACCAAGACTGATACACCATAAGGGACCTTCCTATTACCAAAAGACTCAATACATACATCCATACTCCCAACCAAGAGGGGATACATTAGAAACAACCAATTATATTACATCATTCATCCCAGGCATAGTGGGGAAACCAACATAGGCCGTTACATGACCTTGACACCATAAAAGAGATATCACAGAAGCGATAGAGACAACAAATCTAGACCAAGACTTATGAAAGTCACAAGCAGCATCTGATACACCTCTTTTAGATCAGCATCCAAGATTTCCTTCTGAGCTCCTTCTCCTCAAACCAACAACAGTTGTGTACTAGAACCAAAAGCATCTAAATGCCAACAATGCTTTACGAAACTTTAATCTGCTCCCCCTAAACCTGTGCCTGCTGCTCCCCCTGAACCTGTGCCTGAAGAATTCTGGCATACCCATCTCAGACCTTCTCCGACTAGAGTCTGCCCTTGCTGTTCAGAACTCCATATACGCGACTTCTCCTGCAAGAAAACGGCGTATGCACGCGGATATGCTTTGTACAACACGCATACCCCATACACGCGACTTTCCCAGTATAAATCGGTGTATATACGCGGATATCCCTTACGTAACTTGCGTATACCAAATTTTCTATAGAACAGACAAGCTTCAACAGCAGGATGAAGCATCAACTACTCCCAGCTTTTGTCTGAGATATTCAAAAGTTTCCCTGGGCAGTGGTTTTGTGAGAATATCAGCAACTTGTTCCTTAGAAGGAACATACTCCAACTTGACCTTCTGCTCAAGCACTTGTTCCCGAAGAAAATGGTACTTGATTGGTATGTGCTTGGTCTTTGAGTGCATGACTGGATTCTTTGAAATGCTGATTGCACTTGTATTATCACATAAGATAGAGACTGGTGAAGTGCAAGTGATTTGAAAATCCTGCAAGGTCTGCATCATCCAAAGAAGTTGTGTGCAACAAGATGCCGCAGCCACATATTCTGCTTTAGCTGTAGATAAGGCAATCGAACTCTGTTTCTTGCTGAACCAAGATACTAATCTGGAGCCCATAAAGAATGCACCACCACTTGTGCTCTTCCTGTCATCCACGCTTCCGGCCCAATCTGCATCTGTATAAGCATGAAGTTTGAGATCTGTATCTCTAGGATACCATAATCCATAATTTTGTGTCCCTTGAAGATATTTGAAGATTCTCTTCACTGCCTGAAGATGAGTCTCCTTTGGATTTTCCTGAAATCTCCCAACTATTCCGACTGCATGCATGATGTCTGGTCGGGTACCTGTCAAATAAAGCAAACTCTCAATCATGGATCTATAAGTTGGTTGATGAACTGCTGCTGATTCATCATTTGCACTGAAGCTGCATCCTGTAACCATGGGTGTACATACTGGCTTTGAATCTTCCATGCCATACTTCTTCAAGATCTTCTTGAGGTACTTGGTTTGAGACAAGAAGATGCCTCCTTCATTTTGTTGGATTTGTAATCCAAGAAAGTATGTCAATTCTCCAAGTAGTGACATTTCGAATTCTTTTTGCATAACCAAGGCAAAGTTTTGAGTCATAGTCTCTTCATTGCTGCCAAAGATAATATCATCTACATAAACAACAAGTATTAGCAATTTGTTATTTTCAATTTTTATATAGAGATTGCTATCTGCCGATCCTTTCGAAAAGCCTTGTTGGTGAAGATATTTGTCCAATCGATAGTACCAAGCCCTTGGAGCTTGTTTGAGACCATAGAGAGCCTTTTTTAATTTGCATACAAGGTTTGGATCATTCCCAAGAATGAAACCATCTGGCTGCTCAATATATACTTCTTCTTCTAAGTCTCCATTCAGAAAGGCTGATTTCACGTCCATTTGAATTACCTTGAAGTTTTGAAAGCTTGAGAGAGAAAGGAACATTCGGATCGCCTCAAGTCTTGCTACAGGAGCAAAGGTCTCTTCAAAATCTATCCCTTCTTGCTGCGCATACCCTTTACAAACAAGTCTGGCCTTGTTTCTAATTACTTCTCCATTTTCATTCAATTTATTCTTGAAGACCCATTTTGTCCCTATGACATTCTTATCTTTTGGTCTAGGAACCAGTTCCCAAGTGTTGTTCTTTTCGATCTGCTCAAGTTCTTCATCCATTGCTTTGACCCAACGTTCATCTTTGCATGCCTCTTTCACATTTTGTGGTTCAGTGGAAGAGAGTAATGCCAAATAGCTTGAGGCTTCTGCAATTCTTCTTCTTGTTTGTATTCCTGCTTCTTTCTGCCCCACAATTTGAGATTCTGGATGATTCTTTTGAACATATCTGGATGGAGTCTTCTCTTCTATTCTTGCTTGCTCCTCTGGTTCTTCTTGAGGTTCTTCTTCTTCATCATTCTGCCTTTGAGTGTAGCCTTCATCTTCTTCAATGTCTTCATGATGAACTTGCCTAGGAATATATCCCTTCTCATCAACCACTACATCAATGTTGTCAACAATTCTGCCAAGTCTTTTATTGTAGCACTTGTATGCTTTGCTATATGGAGAATAACCAAGAAGAATGCCTTCATTTGCTCTTGGTTCAAGTTTGCCAAGTTGCTCATCAGTATTCTTAATATAACATTTGCTCCCAAATATTTTGAAGTGCTTCACGGAAGGAGTCTCACCACTCCAGAGCTCATGAGGTGTTTGAGTGCTGTTTACTCGGACATTTGTTTTGTTAAGAATAATAACCGCAGCATGTGCAGCTTCATCCCAGAAAGTTGCGGGAGTACCTGATTCATCAAGCATAGCACGAGCCATTTGTTGGATTGTTCTGTTCATTCTTTCCACCACCCCATTTTGCTGAGGAGTTCTAGCTGTAGATAATTCTCTTCTTATCCCATGTTCTTCACAGAAATCGAAAAATTCGTTTGAGGTAAACTCCCCACCTCTGTCAGATCTGAGGCACTTAATTTTGTGTCCTGATTCATTTTCAACCAAGGCTTTGAAGGATTTCAATTTTTCGAATGCTTCATCTTTGTGCTTCATAAGTCCTAACCAGACAAACCTGTAGAAATCGTCAATGAATAATATCAAGTATTCTTCTCCTCGAGGTGTTCTTTTTCTGAATGGACCACATGTATCTGTATGTACTAGCTCAAGAGGCATGCTAGCTGATCCTTCCTTCTCTGGAAAGTTAGTTCTCGTTTGCTTTCCAAACTGACAAGATTTGCATATAGTGTTGTCTGGAATTTTGATATCTGGAAGACCACGAACTGCCTGATATTTGCATGCTTTCCTTATTTGTGAAAAGCTTAGATGCCCCAACCTTCGATGCCATAGCCAGTGTTCATCATCCTTGCTCAAATAGCATTGTTGTGGTCCTTCTTCAAATATATATAGATTATTTGGAGTCCTTCTTCCTTTGATCACTGTTTTACCTGTATCAAGATCACGAACGCAACATCCATTTGATCTAAATATTACCTCTGTTCCTTGATCGCACATCTGACTGACACTCAGAAGATTATGCTTCAATCCATCAACATACAAAACATTTCCAGCTTTGACCTTCTCTTTCAATGGAGCCACACCTTTTCCTTTTATGGCTGTAGAGATATCGTTTCCAAAAGAAACTTTCTTCCCTTTTTCTAATGCGGTATATGACTCAAGCTTTTCTTTGTCCCCTGTCATATGCTTCGAACATCTGCTGTCAATGTACCATAGAATTTCTTGACCTTCTGCATAAAAGGCTATCCCACATCTTTCTGGTTGTGGTTCCTTTATTCTCCATGTTCTGACATTTGATTTTTGCTCCTTCTGAATTGTCTTCCGGAACCTGCTCCTGCATTCAGAGTCTTCATGTCCAAAGTTATTACAAATAGAGCATTCAATTTCATTTTCAAGAACCGAAAAGTTGTTATAAGTCCTTTTCATGGTTTCAGTCATTCTCCCTTGCTTTTGAGCTTCTCTAGTCATGATTGTCTTGTATGCAACACATTGAGCTGCTTTGTGACCGAAGTTATGGCAAGAAAAGCATTGGCCATTAAAGAAAATTCCGCGATAATCAGATCTGTCATCCAACCGATTGTAGCTTCTATTTATTCTTGGAGCAAATTGGGAAGATTTTACCTGTGGCTGATTGTAGCTTCTGTTTGTCCTTAAGGCAGTTTGTCCCCAAATTTCTTGATGGTCTTTATTTTTTCTTGAGGTAAACTGTCCCTGATTCACCTAATTACTTTTATTTGGCCTTTGTTCGTTTTTCCTTGATGCATCAAGATAACTTTTAGAGGTAGAGGCTTCAGATGTTTCTCCATGATATCCAAGACCTGTCTTGATCAGAGGAGATCGCTGCACATTGATAATCTCATCCAAGGTTTCAGATCCTTTAACAAATTTAAGATTAATAGCTTTTGTTTTCTCAATCTCTTTTCTAAGACCAAAAATTTCACCTTCTAGTTTTTCAAGATGTTTTTCCTTTTCATCAATTTGAAATTGTAGAGTATCAATGATCATATTCTTTTCTTCTATACATCTCTTGAGTCTAGTAATTTCATCATAAATATTATCCACATCTATAGCATCCATATAATCATCATCTTCAAATGCCATTAACAACTTATATTCATTACCTCGTTCATCTTCATCACTATTCGATAGACCATCACTATCTTCATGAGTGTAGTAGCTTTTCTTATTTGCACTCTGTTTCTTGTTCCATCTAGCAGGTTCCTTTCCTTTATCCTTATAAGGACATTTTGCAGCATAATGACCTACTCTTCCACAAGCAAAGCATTTAAAAGGTAACTTACCTCTGAACCTTCCAGAACCCCTTTGAAGATTTCTGACAAAATTTGATTCTTCTTCCTCTTCTTCTGGGACGTGGCTTGCTTCATAATAATCTTCTTTGCCTGATGCCTTGAAAGCAACTTCTCTTCTGTCTGATGGACCTCCCTTTCTCATTTCATAAGCAGTTAGAATTCCATGTAGCTGAGACATAGTAAGAATTCGTAAATTTTCCTTTTCTTCTATTGCAGATACTTTAGATTCAAACTTGGGGGACAATGATCTTAGAACCTTTTCAACCACTATAGCCTCTTTTATTTCTTCACCCAAATTTTTCATACAATTAACAATCTCATCTACCCGAAGAAAATAGTTAGCCACACTTTCATCATTATACATCTTGAGAGTCTCATATTGAATCCTAAGAGTTTGAAGTTTAGCACGCTTTACCTGTTCATCTCCTTCATAGCTCGTGACAATTTTGTCCCATATCTCTTTTGCGGATTTGTAGTGCATTACCTTCATGAATTCCGTTTGGGATATACATCCTAATAGGGTATTGACTGCTTTCGCATTTGTTTCATACTTCTTTTTCTTAGTTGCATCTGTAGGAGTAGCTGAAGGAAAAGTGTAGCCTGTTTCTACGATGTCCCAAAATTCCGTACCAAGAGATTGAAGATTGGCAGTAACTCTTACCTTCCAATAATTGAAGTTTGTCCCATCAAAAACCGGTGGCCTGATTGATGCTTCTCTCTTGTAGTTGCTCATGATGAACGATCTACCTTCAAGTGATCAAGCTTCTCTGAGGGACCTGCTCTGATACCAATTGTTGGAAATAATACTGAGAGGGGGGGTGAATCAGTATTATCAGATCAATAAAACTTTTTCAATGCTCAGAAACATATACGCTACTTCAGTTAAGAGAACCAGCCTGTACACGCTACTGTGTCTAAGGAAAATAGCGTATAACCAGAAAACTTATAATTCAGTTAGTTTATCTTCAGTTAAGTGCATCAAGTCATTATTCACCATATTAAGAGTAAACAGATGCAGTATAACAGAACAGATCATCACACAAAAGCCACACACATGAACACCATGATATAAGGTGGAAACCCAATGTGGGTGAAAACCATCTGCTGCAAATCGTCTCTATCTTTTAATAAGAATTTTAGTTTACAATCTTTTGTACTGGTGCAGCCTTATACCAGTACGCAGGCTACAACCTGCAGAAGGCTTCAACCTTCTCTCGTTCTCCGAACTTCCTTGGAAGGGAGCTCCAACCCCCTTTGCTCTTGTACTAGCTAAGATACTAGTACGTAGGTGCTGGCCTACAATCTTCTTTCCTTCAGGTACCACTTTTCATCAATTTTCAGACTGGATGCTCCTGAAGCACAACATTACAATCTGAATACCATGATTCATTCACAAATCATATAAAACAACCAATACTAGCATCATCAATCTTTGAATCACTGAACCACTGAAACCTTGTCAAACCCAGTCACCAGAACACAGAGCAGACTACAGAACTCTGCAATAACAGTTAGATCCAACTGCAACCCAAAAATCAAGCTCCAAAAGATATACGCTACTACTATGAAGGCAACCCGCATATACACGTGGTTTTACCAAAGACAACCTACGTACAGATCTAAAAATAATTTTTCATAACTTGCAGCTGTACCAGATTTCAGTTATACCCATAACATAACATTGCGTCAGTATGCAGATCTAGAAATTCGCATAATCAACCATATAAAGATAGTTCATTTCAAACCATTTGATCCCGATCTCTCCTTAGATCTTGTTCCCCATCAACCGATGAGATCTCTCCTTAGCTCAGATCAAGCAATACACCATCAACCAATAACCTGCATACTGGATCTAATACTTCATCAGATATTCAAGACATTTCAGATACTCTTTCCTAAAGATTTCCTTCTCCTTATATAGCCTTAGGCCTTGTTCAATGCCAAGAGCCAAAACCATAGAAATCCAATACCATCAACTTCAAAACTAGGGATCAACACGTCCATCGAGACACCAAGGTCCAAAACCATAGGCACAACTTCCAAGGAATAACCGCCGTGGACCAAAGATAAGTTTTCCACATACACGCGCTTTTACTGAAGCCTACCTGCGTGTACACGCGACTTGGTATATAGCGAACCTGCGTATACGCGACTTGGTATATAGTGAACCTGCTTGTATACGCGACTTGGGCTTAATGAACCTGCGTGTATGAACTTTCTCTTCTTCTAATAGTCTGATCATCAATTCCTTGCTGCTGACCTTCTGCACTATGATTTGTCATCAGTGTGGTTTGCCATCAAGGACAACACTTATTCTCATAATGCCAACAAATAATACATAAGAGTCATCAATCACAATGTCTTAGCTCGAAAATTCCTCTTGGCTACAATAAAAAAAATCGAATCCTAATTAGGCTTTATGCCTTCTTATTTATACAATTGAAGAAACTAACAATTTCCTTAAATTTAGGGAGGCATGGCCACCAAGTTGAGATCAACAAGTTTTCACCTATCACTCACTTGGTTGCCAATGATCTTAACGGCTCGGCTTCTTGTAACTCTGAGAAAATGAGATCAGGTGGAGGAATCTTTGAGTGAGTGAGGAGTTAATTAAGGAGATGCAATCTCCTAAAATCCCTGTTGCTAGTCTACATTGTGTTCCTGCACTTTAATTAGCCAAAATTTTCTCCAAAACCTACAATCAATGGACATTAGACCACAAGACATAACATCTCATCTTTAGCCTTCTCTTTAAGCAAAATATAGCAAAAAAATGTAAATAAATGTGAGAAAAGTTGATTTTAATAAGCTGGGAAGTGGCATTAAGGTCCATATAATTTACCCATTGACAAGCCTCATCATCACCCCCCTACTGAAAGTGTTTCTCACCCTATGAGCCCCTAATCTATGTCCATGTATTTCATTACTTTGGTGGCCTCCCTAACATTCTAGGCTTCTATTGTTGTATCCTCCTTTTGTGGATAAAATCCTACATGCTTTTCTATTTCCTCCCACTTCTTTCTTTCTTCTTCTTCCTTTCTCCCTTCTAACATACGGAAGAGAAATGGTGGACTGAGTTTCAAGCTAATCGAGCTAACTTTGAGTCTCTGCAGTGCCTTCTTATACAATGAGGTCCTTTCTAATGCATCCCTCATTCTTTTAGGGGAATGATACCCCTTGATATTTAGGTTGTAGGGTAAGGTGGTCCATCTCCTTTGGCATTCTTGTTGGCTTTCATCCCCTGCAAATCTCAAAGTGTCCTCAAAATGAGTGACTGCTTGCTAGGTATCTTGATGCAATATGGAGATATTTGGCAATGAGGTTGTGGCTGCTAATGACAACCATAGAATTTCTATGCTCTATTTTGATGTAAAGGGGCTCTGTTTATCATATCTCCAATAATATTTTTATTTCCTTAGGCCTAGACTCCTCATGACTCATCCATGATGCCAAGGCCATCAGTTGTAAGTCCCCCAACCTTGGATTGGGGTCCCACACATTCAAGTCTATTAAGGCCAAGTTATGTAAGTAGAATTCAAATACCTTGGCCTTGTCCTCCATAGTGATTTAGTCACAGAGCTCAATGAACTACCTATGGCCTTGGAAACACATAGTCCCTCGTTCTGCTAGGGTTTTTATCTGAAACTACAACCATTGTTATTTGAGGTATATGACATATGAATTTGCTGGCATCTTGCACTGGAGTGCCTACATGGAGAGACTTGTCATAACTTCCAATTGGCTCTATTTTTCCTGGACTTTCCTCCTTATACATATGTTCTTATCGTCTAGTTGAGATTTCATCACTCTTTCCCTATCTCTTATATCATTAAATTCTCTTCCCATCTCTAGCAACTTCTCTTCCATATGGCCCACATCCTCTACACTTTTTGATTTAGTAATTTGCATCCAGTGATGTGTCCTTGCTCTCTCATTTTCAAGCTCAAAGAATAGAGGGATGGAAAATTTGTGTGGTATTACTTTGCCTCCCTCAATGAATATGTAATAGGAGCTGAGATTTGGATGTGGGCTAGGTTCCTTAAGCTCTTGGGACTCTCCCTTTACTGCCTGTGGAGTACCTCTCTCCCCTTGTAATTGTGTTGATGCTTCTTTTCCTTCCCTTTCTCCCTGTTGTCTTTCCTTCTCCTGTTTCTGTGTTTCTTGTAGCTTGATAAAGTTTCTTGTAGGACTATCTGTGTTTGCTGTAGGATGCCTTTACCTTTTTGAATAGGGGTCAAAGGTTATTTAATTTGTTTTGCTGAGATTTACCTAGTGACAGGCCTCCTAACATAGGTGATTGGTGATTTTTGGGAAGTCTGTTTTGATGTACCCTCTCCACCTCTCATTCCTAAAGGCACTAGCTTTTCTTGTTCTCTTGGTGAGTCCTCAATGATTATAGGAGTCTTGGTAGGTGTTTAGGTCTCCCTTGTTTTATCCTAGTGCTCCTCCTTGTTTTAAATTATAGGGGAGTCTTCCTCTGCCTCTTTCATGTTGGTTTTATAAATGTACTTAGATCAGTCAAGGCAATAACCACCTCCTTCTTTGTGGGCTCAGGAGACACTATTTTGGATTCAACACTTTCTTTTCTATGTATTTCAAGACTTGATCCATCCTTTTGTGCTTCTTCCCTATTATCCTTTTCATCCTCTATTTCATTTATTTTTGTCTCCTCTTCTTCCTCTGGTTCTTCTTCTTCTTCTACATGCTTCTTTTCTTCAGGGTCTTCTTCCTCTTCTTCAATATCTTCTTCTTTTGTTTCTTCTTCCTCTTCTTCACCTCTAGAAGTAGGGTATATTCCATACTCAATGTCTTGAATTACATATTCTCTATTCATGTCTTTAAATGTTGACCACATAATATGATTCTTAGTTGGCTTAGGGAATCATCTAGTATGAGCTTTATCGGTCCATGATGTGCCAATTGCTGATGCTTTCCTTCTTGTACTTTGATGCTCATGTCTATCACTGATTGTAACAAAAATGAGTGCACACTAAGTCTTCTCCGAAGAGGTAAGTCTTCTCCAAATTTCATCTGAGGGAGGTGTCTAAACTGGTAATAATAGACTATACTAAGCCTTCCCTCACAAGAAATATACTTGAGAATGTAATAGCTTACTTAATCCCAAGGATACGGAATGCTCTCGCTTCTAATCCCATTTTTTTCCTCAATTGGTTCCTCATCTTCCAAGAAACAGTTATTCTTGGCAAGAGTGATTCTAGCTTCATCCTCTTTTCTCCATCATAAACCTAGAGGAAGTGTAGTGATGCTTCTAATGCTTTTAGGGGTGATTGCTATTGACAATCCCTTCACTACAGTAACGGTATTGACTCTAGTTCAAGGTATGAGTGAAATTGAAAATTCCCTAGCTATATCATCATCATAGCCTCTAAGTATCTCGAAGAATCCCAACCATTGATTCCTTGTAAAGATTTCTACCACAGGAGGATGTTGATGTATTCTAGTTGTTATTGTGGGTTCCCTTCTGTTGAAACCCCCTTATCATCTTTTTTCTCTATCAATATGATTGTATGAATTTTTTTGGCTATATCTTAAGATCTTTACTAGGTGATGAGGTTTTATATTTTAGGAAGATGATGTCTAAAATTATCCCTTTTCTCTACACAATCCTCCACAAAATTCTTCCTATCTCTATGCACACTATAATTACTAAAAGAAATGACAATTTATTTTATTTTTCTCTTTACAAATGAAATCACAAAGGATATGACACCTACCTTTTACTGAAATATCTTAGTTGAGGAGACTTATTGAGTACTTGGGCCCTAGGCACCCCCTCGTAGCATTTTTGACAAATTTTTAGTGTTTCCTATAGTTTTCTTGTATGATGGTCGAGACTAGCTTTCCTCATTGTTTCCTATAATTTTCTTGTGTTTCCTATACGTGCTCATTGTAGGATGGATGAGACTATATTTCCTCACTATTTCCTATCATTTTCCTGTGCTTCTTGTAGCTGCTCACTGTAGGATAGCCGATACTAGTTTTTCCTTTGATGGCTCCTCCACATGGTCCCAACTCTCAAAAGATTGAAATGAAAAATGTCTTGCATGAAAGTTAGGGAATATTTCTATTTATGGTTAATTTCATTGAGTGATGTGTTGGCTGGCTAAGTATGTATTTATACTTTTGGAATGTTGGTGCACTATTAGTTATCATGCAACCCTTTCTTGTAATCATCACCCACTCTTGTATAACGTAACTTGACCACCTTTTTGATTTATTCCCTTTGATGTGGCATTTTCACATGTTCAGTTGACTAGCACTTTAACTTTTCTTATTGGGCCGAGGGTGGCCAAGTTCATTGGCCACCTTCAGCTTAGAAAACCAACTTTTTCATATTCCTATAGTTTTAATCATATTCGTACATAGGAGAGAGTGTGGATAAGGTGACATACCTGTGGCTTCCTTTGATATTTTGATGGATGTTGGAGGGTGGCTCTATTGTATTGCTTATGGTTCATGTAGATCTTCTCTTCTACTCTCCTTTTGTTGATTTTATTTTGTTGATAGGTTGTCTTGTTGTTGTGATGTGTAGGTGCTGGATTCTTCTGTTGATGCTGAGATTTGGAGAGGTGCCATATAACCTGCAGGTGTGCTACTATTCTTCCAATGCATGGGCACTGAATGGTGAACCTGGAGACTGTTGTTGCTTCAAAATAGGCTGCTATAGGGTTTCCTATAGTGCTACAAGAAATCCTGTAGCTACCTTTCTTTGAATTTATGTGGTCTTTCTCTTACTTGGAGGGTGAATAGATATTGAAGGGCGTGCAAGGTGTGGCCATGGAATGGTAGGTTAGGTAGGTTGTTGGTGGTATGCCCCTTTTATATTTATTTGTCTCCTCTCTTTTTTGGTTTTGTTTGTTTTCTATATTTTTTTATATATTTTTTCTTCTTCTAAGTGGATTTCTTTATGGACGCCGAGGGTGACATAGTCACGAAATTCTATTGGTTGAGATGTGGTGAAGTAAATGGCCTTCTTTTGCGATCCAAAACATCCTTGCATCATGATTTTTCAATCGGACTTCCTTTCCTATAGATTTTTAGGACTTCTTGTAGTACTAGAGGAAAATCTTGTAGTAACTACAGGAAATCCTGTCGAAGTCACAAAATTTCCTGGACCAGGATTTGTTTATGGAGGAAGATGAGTATGGATGAACGAATATGGGTGTCATTGAGGAGATGAAGTGAATGAAGAAAAAAATGGTTTTGCATGGCCAACTTCCCTTTGAACTTTGTGTCCATTAATTTCTTGAAAACCTGCAAAAACCAAAACTGTTATGAGTGTGCAAGTTTGAGGTTCCTGCCATTATTTTTGCGTTTTCTTCTTTTCTTGTTTTTCTCTCTTTTGTTTTTTTTAAAGACAACTAGGCTGCCTCAAAGGAGGTTTTCATCCCGGTTTCTTTCCCTATGCTCCTCAAAGGAGGTTTTCACCTAGGGGTCTTTTATTTTTCTCTTTTTCCCTTTTTTATGTTTTTTTAAACTCTCGGGATGCCGCAAGGAGGTTTTCAACCCAAGAGTGGGGTTCAAGTGCCTCATGGAGGTCATCACTTGGGTCTCTTATTTTTTCTCTTTTTTATTTTTTCTTTCTAGAAAAAAAAATCAACACTCTTCAATAATTTGGTGAGGTGGAAGCCGAGACTCCTTCAATCAGCATTACTGCCTTACTGATACTGTTGATGAAATTCTCCTTTGACAAAGGCTTTTTGTAGACTTTCAATCTATACCCATTGAAAAGAAAGGGGATACCTTCTTCATCAATGGTTCTTATCTGAGCAACTGCATTGTCATGGCAATTTTATGTCACATATGGGTCCACCATCTTGTCATCAAATTTCCTTTGAAATCCTTGAACCTCGAGTCATACAACAGAGCCCAATCACCTTCTTGAAATAGTTTGTCTCTGATATTTTTGTCATGCTTGAATTTTCTTTATACTTGAGTCACCTCTATGTGCAAGAGGGCCTACATTTTGAATTCATCTAACCCATTGAGCTGAAGAAGCCTCTCGTGTATTACCCTTATAACATCTAGATCAAATTATGCTTCCATCCTTAAAGTGTTGTACTCAAACCTGACAGAGAGTACAACCTTCTTCCCATAGACCATATCATAACGGGTGAAGCTAGTGGTTGTCTTCCAAGTCTTACTGTAGGCTGAAGTGGCCTGCGCTATTTTGTTAGCCCAATATTTCCTGTTGCTGCTCACCACTTTTGTCATCATTCTTTCCAATGCTCTGTTGGTGACTTCTACTTGTCCATTGGCCTGTGGGTGGTAAGGAGTGTGTTTCATGTGCTTGATCATATGCTGGCTTAACAAATTCTCAATAATGTGTGAGGTGAATTGAGTGCCTTGATCAATGACTAGTTCTCTAGGGAATCCAAACTTGTAAAACACATTCTCCATCAAGAATTCAGCCACTTTCTCTTCTGTGGCTACATTGACAACTTTGGTTTCAACCCAGTTTTTTAAGTAGTCAGTGCACTCAATGATGTGCTTTTTCTGCTTTGATGGAGGATCAATGGGCCAAATGAAATCCATGCCCCACTTATCAAATGGATCAAAAGTCGCTTGAGGTTGCAAAGGCATTTCATCCCTGGGAGTATGTCTCCCCATTCTTTGGCACCGATCACATTTTCTGGTATATCTTTTTCCATCTTGGTGGAGAGTGGGCCAATAGTAGCCAACTTATAATACCTTGAAGGCTATCCTTTTGGATATAAAGTTACCTCCAAAAGGCTCATCATGGCAGGCCAGAAGGATGTCAAAAACTTCCTCCTCCTTAACACATCTTCTCAAAATCTAATCTGGGCCCAACTTGAAGAGATTTTCCCCAATCCAAGTGAATGGGGCATGTTTTCTTATAATTCTACTCTTTTTCCTTGGAGGAAAAATATGGAGGGAACTGTGAATTGAATAAGTAGTTTGATATATTAGAAAACCATGGAGAGAGAACTAAAATGGTGAATAAATGCTCATCTGGCAACTAGTCATCAACCATTCCTTCCTCACTTATAGACAAAGCTAATCTGGAAAAAAATCTGCAACTACATTTTCTCTACCAAGGTTATCAATAATAGTTATATGAAACTATTGTAATAGAAGAAACAATCTAATAATTTGGGCATTCACATCAGGTTTGTTCATCAAATATTTAATAGCAACATGTACAAAGGTCTGGTAACCAATAATGTAATGTCTAAATTTATTCAAGGAATGGACAACACTTAGGAGCACATTTTTAGTTAGACTGTAGTTCAACTAAGCTTTGGACATATTTTTGCTGACGAAGTAAATGGCATAAGGTAGCTTGTCATCTATCTGGCCCAAAGCTCCTCCTATAGCTTTGTCAGAGGCATCAACATGGATTTGAAAAGGAAGAGCCCAATTTGGGCCTCAAAGTATAGGTGTAGTAGTCACTTGTCATTTAGATTTTCTAGGGCCTCTTGGCATCTTCCTGACCATAAAAATTCAGAGTCCTTGGCTAATAGTCCAAACAAAGGTGAGGCTACCTTGTTGAAGTCTTTTATGAATCTCCTAAAAAACTTATGACATCCCTCTTATTTTGAGGAGTAAGGACCCTATTTATGATAGCTATCTTATTTGAGTCTACCTTGAGACTTTCCTGGGATATTGAGTGACCAAGAACAATCCCTGCAGTCATCGAGAATAAACACTTCTTGGAACTAAGGGATAAGTTCATTTCAATCCATTTGTTTAATACGTTTCCCAAGTTAGAGAGAGCCTCCAGGAAATCAAACACATAGGGGGTGAAATCATCCATATAAGTTTCCACATAGTTGTGGAATAGCTCTGCAAAGATGCTTAGGACTTCCCTCTAAAAAGTGGTAGGGGCATTGCATAACCCAAAAGGAAGGACCCTATAAGAAAAGGTACCCCAGGGATAGGTGAAAGTGGTTTTATCCTAGTCCTATGGGCTGATTTGGATTTGATTGTAGCCACTAAATCCATTTAGGAAAGAGAAGAACTACTTTCCTTCCAAACCATCTAATACTTGGTTAATGAAAGGTAGAGGGAAATGGTCATTTTTTGTGGCTTTTTTTAGCTCTCTATAATCCACACAGATCCTCCACTTCCCATTTTTATTTGAAACTAGAACTAGAGGATACACCTACTCACTATCGAAGATGGGGTAAATGAACCTTGCATCCAACAACTTCTATAGTTCTTCTTTGACTATATCCTTGAGGGTTGGTTTCATTCTCCTCTAAGATTGGTACACTAGCTTGCAACCTTCCTTGATGTAAATTTGGTTAGTACACACCGAAGGTCGCACCTCATTCATTTCCTTGTAACTTGTTGGGTCCCTATAATACTAGTGATTACCCCATTACTATTGTATTTATACCCCTTATTTATATTGTTGTGCCCCTATTACCCCCATATTGTTATTTCTGTGCCCCATAGAATCCCTCTATTGTTATTTTTGTGGCTTTATATTATTATTGTTAGGTCGGCTGGATTATATTGTGACTCCCTAGACTCCTATATATAGAAAGGAGGTTTTGTCATTTGTATCATCCAAGAATTGTTCATTTATGTAATGTAAAGGAGGTTTCCCCCTCAAAAAGGCTGAATTCTAAGGCGTTGATCTATCTTTTCTATCTTTTCTTGAGCTGGTTTCATAACATTTGGTATCAGAGCTTTGGATTCTAGGGTTTCGCTGCTCCAAAAAGGTCATTGTGACATTTTCACTATAACTTTTTTTCTGTGACATTTCAGAAGTCGCAAAAAAAACCCATTTGAGAATAAATCGCGCTGAACCTTGGGTCCGAATTTCAGAGCGTTTCGCGTGATATTTGCGGAGATATGATCTGAGGAAGTTGGTCTTTTTGCATACTCCTGAATTACATTCAAAACAGGTGACCTGGGGAAAATTGTCATAACCTTCTCTCTGGGGATTGGATTGAAATTTCATAAGAAGGTACAGAAATAGGACAGACTGCAGTTTCTTTTGTGTGTGTTTCAGATTCAAAGGTTGAAACAGTGACTCGTGGCACGTCGTACAAGTTTGATTTACGGAATCAGTCTAGAAACAGGTCACTGTGGGAGATTTCACATAACTCTTCCTTGGAGAATACAATTTGGCTCAGACTTGTGGCATTGGAAAGAGGACGCAGAAGGCTACTACAGATAGCAATTTCAGAATTGGATGATCCGAAATTACAGAGGTACATCAGATTCAATATCAGGCTTCTATAAAGTGAAAAAAGGTGTGTAGTTTTTTGTTTTTTAATTTTTGTGTAAGCTTGGTTTAACAAAATTCAAAGGGCATAGTAAATCATTATGATGCCCCAAGGAAAGAAAATGCAAACACCTAGTAAGGAACCTGAAAGCTCTAGCATGACCCATGAAGAAGAGGAAGAAATGCTACATGATATATCAAAATTACAAGAACAAGTGCAACAAATGTCACGCTCACAAAAGCTAACAGAAGCTAAAATAAGTGGCGTGGAATCTAAGATAAAGGGCATGGAAGCTAAGATGGATGATACGAAGACAGATTTGAAGAGAGACATGGCAGATTTGAAGATAGATATGAAGACAGACATAGAAAAATTGAGGAAGTTGCTACAAGAAAGGGTCACTAATGGTGAAAAGGTAGTAAAGGAAACTCATGATGAGAACAAAAGAAATGTTAATCATGATTCCATAGACGCTAATGTTGGATCGAAGAATCACCATATTCCAAAAATCGATATGAGGAAGTTTGATGGCAAGGATCCCGCCACATGGATATTACAGATGGAGCAATTCTTCGATCTCAATAATGTGCAAAACGCACAAAAGGTACGTATGGCAACTGTATATTTGGAACCAAATCAGTTTGTATGGTATCAATGGCTTTGCTCTCGTAAACAATTTATCACTTGGGCAATTTTTACGGAAGAATTGATAGCACATTATGAAGATACAAAAAGCAACACTTTTTTTAGCCAATTGATAAGTCTCAAACAAAAGGGTTCAGTAATGGAGCACATTGAGGAGTTCCAAAAATTGAACATAAGGGTAAAAGATATTCCAGAGGAGCATAGGATTGATGTGTTCATAGGGTCTTTAAAGGATAATATCCAACATGATGTTCGCCTTTGGGAACCTGATTCATTAGAGAAGGCATTCAGGTTAGCAAGAAAAATGGAAAGCAAAATTATGGCAACTAGGAAGCATACCACTCACAACTATAAAGACGGAAGTGTTGTTTCCCCTAGTCTTCCACAACCTATAAGGTTGACACCACAACAATTGGAAGAAAAAAGAGCAAAAGGGCTTTGTTACAGTTGTGATAGCAAATACACTAAAGGTCATAAGTGTGCTGAGAAGAAATTATTCTACATAGATTGTGAAGAGGAAGAAGAAAAGGAGCAAGAAAGGTCAAAAGAAGAAGATATACTTCAGGAACAAAGCCTAGATGAAGAACAAATAAATCGACCATATCTTGTAATGCATTGGCGGGAATTACCACTCCTCAAACCATCAAGATAGAAGGACAAATCAAGAAGAAAAAGGTAATAGTGTTGATTGATTCAGGAAGCACCCACAATTTTATTCATTGTAGGGTAGCAAAAGAATTGAATTGCTTCCTATATCCAGCACCAGAGTGTCAAGTGATGATTGCAAATGGAGGAACAATAAATTTCTCTGGAAAGTGCCATAATATCAAGCTATCCATGGGAGAATATGTATTGACTAGCCCAATGCTTTCCATTCCAATGGGAGGTGCTGATGTTGTACTAGGAGTCCAATGGCTACAATCCTTGGGTACAATAGCTTTTAATTTTCAAGAACTTTTCATCAAATTTTCTACGGAAGGAAAGGAAGTTGAATTAAGGGGTATTGCAGGGAAACCAGGAAAGATAATCAGCTCTAATGGTATGACAAAGCTTCTAAAAAAGGAGCAAAGAGGTGTAATTGCACAATTATGTTCGCTAGATGTTTCCACATTGGAATCATCTATTTCTCCAGATCTCCAAAAAGTATTGGACAATCATTCCAAGGTATTTGAGACTCCCAAGGGTCTCCCACCTATGCGTGATCATGATCATGCTATTCATCTGATTCCAGGAAGTGTTCCTCCAAACATCAGGCTGTACAGATATCCCTATGTCCTATGGTTGCAGAAATGCTAGAGGCTGGTATAATTCAACCGAGTCAAAGTTCTTTCTCAGCTCCAGTAGTATTGGTGCACAAGAAGGATGGATCATGGCGCATGTGTCCGGATTATAGGGAGCTCAACAAGCTCACTATTAAAGATAAGTTCCCCATTCCTGTTATTGATGAATTACTGGATGAATTGCATGGATCAATTTACTTCACCAAGTTGGATCTTCATTCGGGATATCATCAAATCAGAATGAAGATTGAAGACATTCCGAAAATGGCATTTAGAACTCATGAGGGTCATTATGAATTTTTGGTCATGCCTTTTGGCCTTACCAATGCACCTTCAACATTTCAAGGTTTGATGAATTCAATTTTCAAACCATTCCTTAGAAAATTTGTGTTAGTATTTTTTGATGATATACTAATCTACAACAAGTCTTGGAAGGATCATGTTGAACATGTTGACAGGGTGCTACAACTATTGGAGGAGAAACAATTATATGCAAAAAGATCCAAATGTTTCTTTGGAGTCCAGGAGGTGGAATATTTGGGTCATATTGTATCTCATGAAGGAGTTAAGGTAGACCCTAGCAAAATTAAAGCCATTAAGGAATGGAAAATCCCCACATCCATAAAGCATCTGCGAGGATTTCTTGGGTTGACAGGGTATTATCGCAAGTTTGTTAAGAATTATGGGAGAATAGCGGCACCTCTAACAACATTATTGAAGAAAGATTCATTTTCATGGACTCTGGAAGCAACAAAGGCCTTTGAACATCTTAAAGAGGCAATGTGCCAAGCACCGGTCTTAGCTACACCGGACTTCACAAAAACCTTTATTGTGGAATGTGATGCTTCAGGAAATGGAATTGGTGTTGTTCTAATGCAAGATGAAAGACCCATTGCTTTTGAAAGTCGTCCAATCAAGGGAAAGTTTTTAAGCAAAGCTATTTATGAGAAGGAAATGTTGGCAATACTCCATGCACTTAAGAAATGGCGACCCTACCTAATGGGAAGACACTTCAAGGTAAAAACGGATCATGATAGCCTTAAATACTTTTTAGAACAAAGATTATCCTCTGAAGAGCAACAAAAGTGGGTCACAAAGATGTTGGGTTATGACTTTGAAATCATCTACAAAAAAGGGAAGCAAAATGTGGTGGCAGATGCACTCTCAAGAAAGGATGAGGATGTGGAAGCATTGTTGTGTGCCATTTCTATTATCCAACCAGATTGGATAAACGAAGCAAGGGAGGAATGGAAGAATGACGAAGAAGTGTGGGCACTTATTCGAAAGCTACAACAAGATTCCAGTACTTCTGATACATTTAGCTGGCAAAATGATTCGTTATGGTACAAAGATCGCTTATACCTCTGTAAGAATTCCCAGCTAAAACAAAAGATTCTTATGGAATTGCACACTTCTCCCTTAGGAGGGCACTCAGGATTTTTAAAAACTTACCACAGGGTAAAGAAGGAATTTTTTTGGGATGGCCTTAAATCAGATATTCAAAAGTTTGTGGCGGAATGTTTGGTTTGCCAGCAAAATAAAGTTGAAACAATTAAGACACCGGGTCTATTACAACCTTTATCCATTCCAAGCCAACGTTGGGAGGAGGTTTCAATGGATTTTATCACAGGTTTACCCAAGTCTGAGGGAAAGAGTGTCATCATGGTGGTAGTTGACAGACTTACCAAGTATGCACACTTTTGTGCATTATCACATCCATTTAAAGCCAGTACAGTTTCTACTGCATTTATGGAAACAATTCAAAAGCTACATGGAAACCCAAAGATTATTGTAAGTGACAGAGATCCCATTTTCACTGGAAATTTTTGGACAGAATTATTTTCTTGTCTTGGTACTCAGTTAGCTCATAGCTCATCTTATCATCCTCAATCTGATGGGAAAACTGAGATAGTAAAAAATGTTTGGAAGGATATCTTCGTTGCTTTGTATCTGATAAACAGACACAATGGGTCAAATGGTTGCCTCTGGCTGAATGGTGGTATAACACTTCCTTCCATACAGCAACAAAAATGACCCCATTTATGGCACTTTATGGGTATCAACCACCATCCATCACATCATATTTAAGAGAAAATTCTAAGGTTCAGGCAGTGGAACATCACATCGAACATCAACAACAAGTCCTCCAACTCTTAAAGGATAACCTCGTGTTGGCACAAAATAGAATGAAACAACAGGCAGATCAACATCGCAGTGAAAGAAGTTTTGATGTAGGTGATTGGGTATTCCTACGGCTACAACCATATAAGCAAATGTCCCTAAAGCAAGCTAAGAAGGATAATAAATTATCACCAAAGTATTATGGTCCGTACAAGGTGTTGCAAAAGATTGGTACTATGGCATACAAATTGGAGCTTCCTGCAGCTTCTCGATTGCACCCAGTTTTCCATGTTTCATGTTTAAAGAAGGTTATAGGTGACAAGCTCCCAATTCAAACAATATTGCCAGAACTTGACGAGGAAGGAAAAATTATATTGGAACCGGAAGCAGTCACAGAAACAAGAACTCGACAGCTACGAAATCGATCAATTTCAGAGTATCTTATCAAGTGGAAGAACTTATCCGCTGAAGATTCCACATGGGAGGATGAGAATTTTATGCAGAAGTATCCAGAACTACTCAAGCGTTGAGGACAACACTTTTTTGAAGGAGAGGGGCATGTTGGGTCCCTATAATACTAGTGATTACCCCATTACTATTGTAGTTATACCCCTTATTTATATTGTTGTGCCCCTATTACCCCCATATTGTTATTTCTGTGCCCCATAGAATCCCTCTATTGTTATTTTTGTGGCTTTATATTATTATTGTTAGGTCGGCTGGATTATATTGTGACTCCCTATACCCCTATATATAGAAAGGAGGTTTTGTCATTTGTATCATACAAGAATTGTTCATTTATGTAATGTAAAGGAGGTTGCCCCCTCGAAGAGGCTGAATTCTAAGGCGTTGATCTATCTTTTCTATCTTTTCTTGAGCTGGTTTCATAACATAACTCTAGGCAAAGGAATCCATATGCTTTCTTAGCATGCCACATAACTCCTCTTCCTCATGTACAAAGAGAGAGGGGTTAATTTTCAATGTTCTTTTTGGGCCAAATTCTATCATCTTCATATGAGTAGGGCTTCAGTCAGCTAGGAACAGATCAGTCCAAGGGTTCTCTATATATTTCTTCACTAACTCCTCAAGAGACATGGTGTTGGGGGGTTGACTCCTGAGGATCATCATTAGGTTTCCCCCCTTCTATACTAGCATCTACGATACAAATTGGGGAAGATTATACTTCATCTTCTTCCTCCTCTTCTAACCATAATGGTAAGTCATGCTCCATAGATGGTTGAGCAAGAGGGTACAAAATCAACAGTTTGGACAAATTCCCATTTCTAATGGTCATATTCATAGCCCTGCAACTTATGTAAGCTTCGATAATGGCTAACCGTGGCCTCCACAAGATGAGAGGATAACAATTGAACATGGTATTAGGTTGGAGAACTAGGAGGTCAACAAGGTATTCCCAGGAATCAACGGACACCATCACATACTCAATAACTCC
This sequence comes from Pinus tabuliformis, assembly GCA_031772625.1. Classification (NCBI taxonomy): domain Eukaryota; kingdom Viridiplantae; phylum Streptophyta; class Pinopsida; order Pinales; family Pinaceae; genus Pinus; species Pinus tabuliformis. The sequence goes on along the minus strand of CM062814.1, from coordinate 583,236,668 downwards.
CTCAAGAGCCACTATGGACCTGTGCATGAGCTACAAGACAATTGTGGTCTTTCTAAATTATCCCTGGAGATTCAGTTTAAGCATAGCCTCCTTATTCATCAAATTGATGGCAACCCCAAGATCGATCAAGGTATGGGGTACAATGATGCCATCAATGTGTACATCAACTATAAGACTTCTAGGATCTCGATGCTTTGGGAAAATCACCTACCCCAACATTAAGTTAGATAGTTTTCAAATGACATTAATGATAGGGGTGTCTTTATTTCACCTTCCCGGATGTTTGAAATGCTTCTCCTTGATTAAATTGTTTTAGATGGGTACATCATTGATATCTTGGAGAAGCATGATTTTAACATAGGTTTTTCAATTCACCCAGAAGTTAAGTCTCTTCTGGGGTGTGCTGGATAGGATGGGTTAATCTCTCAGGAAAAGGAGGTGGATTTTCTTGAGGGAAAATTTTCTCCTTTTTTTCTTCACACTCCACAAGTGGATATGGAGGTTCATTATCTGAAATCACTCTTCCATACCTGAGGTTAATTTCTTGAATTTCCATAGCATATGCAGGGTATGATGCTTCTCTATTTTATTCCTATTATGCCTATCTATTGTTTAGGTTCGCATTTGGTTGAGCAGGCATATGAGGTTGCTTAGGTGGAGCAGGGTGTAAGAGTTGTAGTTGAGATGGAGGAGGATGCAGTAAAGCTAGCGCTTCATTGTATGAGGGCCCCCACCCTTTGGGATGGTGCATTCCACTGAGGTTGTGGAGGAGGTCATAATAACCAATATTGCAACCCTAGGTTCATACAAACTTGGAGGTGACAGTGTTGCATATACAAGTAAATGTGATGGATCCACTCTTTGTCATTGCTAAGCCGACGATAGACCACAAAGGTTTTTTATACCAAAGTTCTATGGATTCAAAAGAAGCTTGATTACCAATGAGGGAAAGAGAAATCTACTCTAAGAGAAAGCTTGTCTATTGCAGTAAGGAAGAAGACTAAAATCAAATTCTAAAACACGCCATTTTCTAACTAATTGCTAAGAGGATATGCTTCAGAAGAATGCTAATTTAACATGTATGCAATTTTTACTATACTAATCATGCAAATTGAAAGCATCATACATTTTACTGATGTGCATGTAAATGAATAAAATAATTATGTTTTTCTTTTTTATCTTTTTTATGTGAAATTTTGAAAGCTAATCTCTTGTGGTGATGTGGTAGGTAGCTTAGGGATGATGGTGACTGGCCAGAAGGTTGGGGAGACTAGTAGGGGGCCTTTTCTAGCTTCCTAGAGGATTTTCCCAATTTGGCCTCAAAATAGGCCACTATAGGTAAAACTACAGGATGTCCTAATACGTTCTACAAGATGTCCTGAAAACCTACAGGACCCCATGTATTTCTATAGGATATAGCCAAGAGAAAAAGGATGGTTTTTGAAGGTGATGGAGGGCTTAGGGAAGGTGGTTGGAGGATTTAATGAGGCAAGGGAGTGCCTAGTACCACTTCATAACTCAAAATTAAGGTTGGGAGATGGTTGGACTTCCTCAAGAAGCTTGAAGAAGTTTCCTTGTGGAATGATGAAATTGGTGAGGGTTTTAGTGAAAGAAAAGAATGATCATGGATGGATGAATTTGGAATGAGGTTGCTGACTATGAAATCTCTCTGTAATTCTGAAACACTTGCATTGCATCAAACATTGACATTTACCCAAAAATCATGTAAATAAGGGGAATTTCAATTATCTATGGAAAACATAATTTCATGAGCTAGATGCCTACTTTATGCATGAGGAGAACTTGCAGAATAAGATGGAACATTGATGAGATATAATGTAATACTTAAGGTAGAATAAATGATGACTAAATCCTATTCTTGCAAACTGATCAAATGCTAGCGTAAGTACAGAAAACCCTAAATTCCATGAGAAACTAGAATTTTGTCTTTTTAGGGCTGCATAGGAGTTCTTTTCCTCAAACAATGATCCATGAAGGAAGGAGTGAGGCCAAAACCACATATTCAAAAATTTTTTATGTTCCTTAATCTCTTCTAAACTACTACTGAAGTAAATCACAAATGGAAGCAAACTAATCAAATCTACACTACTTGCAGTGAAATAATTATAAAGACAATTCAACCATTAATATATGAATTCAATCTACGAATACAAATACAATAAGAGGAGCCTTTGATTCTAGGGTTGGGCCCTAACCCAAGAGCTCCATCCCTCTGAGTTAACTCAATACTGGATCAATGAATTTCTCATTCTCATTTTCAAAACAAAAAATTACATAACAATGTTTTCCACAAGTCTTGAACTCAAAATTGACTAGTGTTTTTATAATAAAAATTTGAATCCTAATGAGGCTCTAGGCCTCTTTATTTATAAAAATGAAGTCCCCAATGAGTTCCTTAAGTCTATGGAGACTCAACTCCCAAATTCGAGATAAAATAGCTCTTTAACTGTCACTTGCTCAGATGCCTTTTGATCTCCTTGACTTGGCTTCTTGTACTTCGAGCTAGTGTCATTGATGGAGGAATATTCGAATGAGGGAGGAGTAAATGAGGAGTATCTACCTCCTACAATCTCTCATCCTTGTCTCATTCTAGTTTCAACCCTTAATTAGCCAAAATTCCATAATTTTCTCTCACAAACATGCAGTCAACGCACATTAGTCCACTAGGCATAATATCTCACTTTGACTCATCTCATTAAACAAAATATAATCAAAATATGTAATCAACTGTGAGAAGAGTTGATTTCACTAAGCTAGGAGGTGGATTAAGGTCCATATAGTTACCCAATGATGAGGCTCATCATCACCACCCTACTGAAGGTATTTCTCATCCTCTGAGCAACTCAATCAATATCTATGTCTTTCATTGCTCTAGTGGCCTCCCTAGCATCCCATGCTTCTACTGTAGTTTCCTCTTCCTATACATAGAATCTGTCATTCCTTTCTACTTCCTCCCACTGCTTTCTTTCTTCCTCTTCCTTCCTTGCTTCTAACATCCCTAAGAGTAGTGGTGGACTAAGTCTCAAGCCAATCCACTTGACTTTTATTCTTTGGAGAGCTTTCTTGTACATGGGTGTCCTGTTCAGTGCTTCTCTCATTCTCCGAGGAGAGTGGCACTCTTTGATTTTCAAACTATAGGGAAAGGTATTCCATCTCCTTTGGTATGTGTGCATGTTTTCATACCCTAACATCCTAAAAATATCCTCAAAGTGTGTAATTGCTTGCTCTTGGGTAGCATGGTATCTGGGTGCAAGTTGAGGGTCATTTGCAATCAAGTTATGTGTGCTGATGACAACCATTGGATTATACTGCTCAGCTCTTATCATGAGAGGCTCTGTTTCTTCCCTTGCCATTATTTTCTTCATTTTAGCATCCCTTTCTTCCTCATGGTTCATCCATGATGCCAAAGACATCAACTATAAGTTCCCTAGTTTTGAATTAGGGTCCCACACATTGAGATCTCTCAAGGCTAAGTTATGTAGGTAGAACCGAAACATATTAGACCTATCCTCCAATGTTCTTTGATAAAAAAGATCAATGAACTATCTATAATTTTGGAATGGCATAGCGCCCCCATGTGCTAGAGTTTTGATTTGGAACTGCAACCATTGTTCCTTAAGGTATAATGCATAGGACGTAGCTGGCATCCTACATTAGATTGCCTCTAAGGATAGACTGGCCATGAATGCCAATTGATTCTCTCTTTCTTGTAGCTATCCTTTCAACCATGAATTTTTTGCCTCCAACTGAGCTTTCATTGTTGCTTCTCTATCCCTCAATTTGTTCAGTTCTCTGCCCATCTCTTTAACGTTTTCCTCCATGTGACCTATTTCCTCCACCCCTATGGATTTGGCAATCTGCATCCATCTATGTGTTCTGTCCCTTTCTTTTTCAAGCTCAAAGAATAATGGGATGGTAAATTTTTGTGAAATGACCCCACCCCCTTCAATAAACCTGTAGTGGGAGTTAAGCTTAGGTTGAGGAATAGGTTCCCTTAGTTGTGGATCCTCCTTCCTTGTTTCTTGCTGCATACTCCCTTCTTTATCCAATTTCTAAGTTTCCTATAGGGTTAACAGAGTTTCCGATAGGATTGCCTCTACTTCCTATAGGCCCTTTTGTGTATCGTGTAGGATTCCTTTTCCTTTGGATGAGGCAGATTTAGTGACAGGCCTTCTGACATAAGTGATAGGAGACTTGGGGGAGACTTGTCCTAATGATCCTTCTCCTTGTGTTTTTATAAAAGGAGCCATCTTCTCATGCTATTTGGGTGAGTCTTCGATAACAATAGGAACCTTGGTGGGAGTTTGAGGTTTTCCCTACCTTATTCTTGTACTTTTTCTTGTCTTAAAGTACAATGGGGTTTTTCTCTGTCTTTTCCCTTTTTGTTTGATAGGGGTAGTAAGGGAAGTGAGGGAATCTACTACCTCTTTCTCAGTGGGTTCTGGAGATACCCTGGGTGGTTCCTCCTTCTCTTCTACCTCCTCTTTTCCATTCCCTCTCTCATATTTGTATTTCTCCTCTTCTTCTCCCTCTAGTTCCTCACTTTGTTCATCAATTTCCTCCTTTGCATATTCTTTTGTCTCTTCACCACTTTCCTTTTTTTTTCTTCCTCTTCTTCCTCATCTATTTCCTCTTCATCCCTCTCTATTTCTTCTTCCTCTTTTTCAGTTTCTTTTTCATCCTCCTCTTTTTCTTCTTCATCCCTTTCACTAGCATTGGGGCTCTTGTCATATTCAAGGGCTTTTATATCTCCCTCTTGTTGCATGTCCCTGAAGTTTTCCCATGTGATATGGATTTTGAGGTTTTGGATGGCATCCTCTATGATAAGTCTAATTAACCCATGGTGGCCTAGTTGTTGATGGTTTCCTTCTTGCACCTTCATGCTCATATCTATCACTGATTGAAGAAGAAATTAGGGGATGTTGAGTTCATTTTGAGGAGGTTTGCTTGCTCCAAACCTCAATTCTTGAAGAAGCCTAAAGTGGTTTCCATTTACCACATTGTACCTACCTTCACATGAGATATACTTTATAAGATGGTAGATAATTTCATTCCAAGGATAGGGTAGAGTTTCTCTTCTCACTCCATTTTTTTCTTCCATGGCCTCCTCTCCTTCTAAAAATAATTTCTTCTTTGTAGTTTGGCTATTTCCTTTATCCTTCTTTCTCCAAGGCACTCGTAAGGGAAGTCTGGTAATTCTGCCTATGATTTCAGTTGTGAGCTCTATGGAAAGGTCTCTCACCACAATAGTGGCATGGGTCCTAGTCAGTGGAATGAGGGATAGAGAAAAATCTCTGGCTACTTCATCATTGTACCCCCTCAATTTCTCAAAGAAACCCATCCAATTGTGCCTTGTGAGTATATCTAGCACAAGAGGGTGCTGATGAATCCTCACTATGTTGATGGGCTCCCTTTTATTAAATCCTCATGTCATTTTCTCTGATGGATGGAGGGTTGTATAGTTCTGCTACAAAATTTAGTTAATGAGGAAGTTTAAATGAAAATTTTGTGTGTGCAATTCCCTTATGCTGCAATTAATTCCAACAAACTAGAAGATTCTTTTATGTTCCTTTCACTTGGAAAAATGTGGGGAAATGTGGAGCCTACCTCCTTATCACTACTTAATGATTCCAACCCTTTTTTTCCTCCCTCTGAAACTGCTCATTACCAATCCTGTAGGTGCTGGACTATACTCTATAGGATCTCTGATAGGATCATGTAGGATTTCCTCTAGGATCCTGTAGGTGGTCCTGCGCAAGAAAAAATGAAATTTGCCTTTCCTGTAGATTGCTTGAGGGCCAAGAGAAACTTTTCTAGTGTGGAACCTCGAGAATTTGAATGCTTCTATACATGGGGATGAATGTTCATTTCCTCATATGGGTGATTTGAGTGAGGTGGTGTGCTAGCAGCCAAGGTACGAATATCTATTTTTGGACCGTTGGTCCCACTAACACATCATCATTCTCCTCACCTCATAATCAACTCCCACTTTGGGCATCAAGAGCTTAACTACTTTCGACCTCATCCTTCTTTTCCTTCACTTGACTGCTGGCACATGTGTAAGGACTAACTTCTTTCTCCTCGTTGACTGAACAGAGGTGGCAAAGTTAACTGACCACCTTTCGCTTATAAACCAGCTCTTTCACAACTTTTACATATTTTGATCACATTATGCAAATGAGAGAGTGGAAGCAAGATACTTACCTATGGTAATGATGCCTTGATGATGTTTGTTGAAGAATGAAGTATTTTCTGTGTGATGGTTGCATGTGCTTTTCTCCTTTTTTTATTGTCTTTTGATGATCTTCTTTGATGTGCAGGTACTTGGTGTTGTTGATGATGTTCATGATGTTACTACTAGGCTCTGGAGGAGAATATTCTATCTTTGGATCTTCCATGCTTGAAGCTAACTGCAACCTGTGATTTTTGTTTTGTGGGATCGACTGCTACAAGATTTCCTATAAGATGTCCGATAGCTATTTTTCCCTCAAAATTCTTAATCATTTTATACTGCTAGAGCCTGAGGATGGTTGGCATGGGTAGAGAAAGGGTCTAAGGATTTGTGAATGAGGAAAATATCCTTCAGGTATTGTCTCCTTGATCTCTGTCTTCATCCTCTTTTCTCTGTGTTTTTCTCCTTGAAAATAGATTCTTTTTTTTAAACTGATTTTTTTGATAAATGCAGGGGTGATCATGGTGGAGAGAGGTATGGTGATGAGATGGTGAAGTAGGAATTTATTTTTTTGACATGGGAAGTTCATCCCCTTGCTCTAGGGTTACTTCCTTTAGGATTCTGAAGCCACCGTAATTCCTACAGGATCATCCTATAGGTTTTCAGGGAATCCTATAGGTTTACAGGGAATCCCGTAGAAAACACAGAAACCTTGCAAATTGAGGTAAATGAGTGGAAACATAGAGGGAATGATGAAGGGTAATTAATGGAGGAATAAAAACATGAGCTAGATAGGTCCCTTTTGATTCTCTCTTGTTTCTTTGATAATCCTCCTACTGACCTAAAAAACAATATTTTCATTATTTTCCTTTTATTTATTTATTTATTGAAAGCAACTAGTCTACCTCCAAGAGGTTGTCATCTTATTTGCTTGCCCTGGGTGCCTCAAGAGAGGTTTTCACACATAGATCCTTTTATTTCTCTCTTTTTTTCTTTTTACACCATTGGGCCACCTCAAGAGGTTTTCAACCCAGCAGTGGGACTCAGGTGCCTCCTGGAGGTTTTCACCTGAGCGTCCTTATTTTTCTCTTCTTTTTATTCTTTTTTCCTTTGTTTCTTTTTTCCTTTTATTTTTTATTTTTTTCTCAATGACTTGATGAGGTAGGAGTTGAGACTTGCTCCATCACCATCACTGTTTTTCTTATACTATTAATAAACTCTTTCTTTGAAAATTCCCTCTTGTAAATCTTCAATATGTGCCCATTAAGAAGTAAAGGAATGCCTTCTACATCTATGGTTCTAATATTCATTGAACCATTATCATGACATTTCTCTATGACATAGGGCCCTAACCATCTAGTCTTTAACTTTCCATTAAAGTCTTTATATCTGGAATTAAATAAAAAAGCACAATCACCTTCTTGAAATTGCTTGTCTTTGATGTTCTTGTCATGCCAAATCTTCCTTTGAATTTGAGTCACCTCTATGTGTAGGAGGGCCTACCTTCTGAACACATCCAACCCATTCAGTTGGAGCAATCTCTCTTTTTGTACATTCATGAGATCTAGATCTAGTTGGGCTACCATCCTCAATGTATTGTACTCAAATTCAATGGACAACAAGGCTTTTTTCCCATAGACCAACTCATAGGGTGAGAATCTAGTGGTGGTATTGTAGGCCCACATGGCCTCAATTGACCTATCTTCCTAATCTTTTCTGCTGTTGTTAACCACTTTGGTCATAATTCCCTCCAGCGCTCTATTGGTCACCTCCACTTGCCCATTAACTTGTGGGTGATAGGGAGTGGAGGTTCTATGCTTGATATTGTGCTGGCTTAACAAGTCTTCAATCATGTTGGATGTAAATTGGTTTCCTTCATTAGTGACCAGTTCTCTAGGGTACCCAAACTTGTAAAATAAATTTTCCCTTAAGAACTCAACCACCTTCTCCTTTGTTGCTTCCTTGATTGCCTTGGTTTTAGCCCACTTGGTCAAATAGTCAGTGCACACAATGATGTACTGCTTTTTCTTAGAAGGAGGGTCAATAGGTCCAATGAAATCCATGCCTCACTTGTCAAATGGCTCATAAGTCACTTGAGGTTGTAGAGGCATTTCATCTCTTGGAGTAGGCTCTCCCATCCCTTGGCAGCGATCACACTGACTAGTATATCTTCTCACATCCTGATGAAGAGTGGGCCAATAATAATTAGCTTGTAACACCTTGAATGTTGTCCTCTTGGCTGAAAATTGACCTCCACAAGGCCCATCATGATAGGTCAAAAGGATGTCAAAGACTTCCTCCTCCCTGACACATCTTCTTGGAATTTGATTCGAGCCTAGTTTGAAGAGATTGCACCCAATCCAAATGAACGAGGCACTCTTCCTCATGATCTTGCTTTTCTCTTTGGAGGACAAACTTGGTGGGAACTGTGTAGACACCAAATAGTTTGCAATGTAAGAAAACCATGGAGAGAGAATTGAAATGGTGAATAAGTGTTCACCGGTAACTGATCATCAACCATTCCTTCCTCCCCTACAACCAAAGTTAATCTGGAAAAAAATTTGCAACAAAATTTTCTTTGCGAGGCTTATCAACAATAGTTAGATCAATCTGTTGTAATAAAAGTAACCATCTAATAATTTGGGCATTCACATCAAGTTTATTCATTAAATATTTAATTGCAGCAAGGTCAGTATGTACAAATGTTTGATAACCTGTAATGTAATGCCTAAATTTGTTTAATGAATGCACAACAACGAGGAGCTCCTTTTCGGTCATTGTGTTGTTTAGTTCAGGCTTTGACAGATTCTTACTGATAAAGTAAATGGCATAAGGCAATTTGTCATATATTTAGCCTAGGGCTTCTCCTATGGCTTTATGTGAGGCGCCAACATGTATATGAAAGGGAAGGGCCCAATTTGGGCCTCACAGAATAGGCGCAGTGGTCAACGTTTCCTTCATGGTGTCCAGGGCCTGTTGAAATATTTTTGACCATACAAACTCAAAGTCTTTGGTCAACAACCCAAATAAAGGAGAAACATACTCGTTGAAGTCTTTTATAAACCTCCGATAGTATCTAGCTAAATCTAGAAAACTTCTGACATCTCTCTACTTTTGCAGAGGTGGGACCCTTTGGATGATGGCTATTTTTTTTGTGTCCAACTGCAGTCCTTGCTGGGATATTGAATTACCTAGCATAGTCCCTTCATTCATCAATAACTCACATTTTTTGGGACTAAGGGATAGGTTCATTTCAATTCATTTATTAAGCCCCTTACCTAAGTTGGGAAGAGCCTCCTTGAAATCACACCCATAGGGTGTAAAATCATCCATATAAATCTCTACTGCATCATGGGCTAGCTTGGGAAAGATACCCAGGACTGTTCTCTAGAAAGTGGCAGGGGCATTGCATAGGCCGAAAGGAAGGACCTTATAGGAGAAATTAACCCAAGGAAAAGTGAAGGTGGATTTATCGTGGTCTTCTAGGATGAATTGTCTTTGATTCTACCTATTGAACCCATCTAGGAAAGCGAAAAACGTTTTCCCTGCCAGGCCATCTAGCACTTGGTCAATGAAAGGTAGAGGGAAATGGTCCTTATTTGTGGCTTTGTTTAATTCTCTGAAATCGAAAAAAATCCTCCACTTCCCATTTTTCTTTGGAACCAACACCAAAGGAGAGACCCACTCACTATCTGAGATAGGGTAAATGAATCTTGCATCTAGAAAATTTTGTAGTTCTTCTTTAACTATATCCTTGAGAGGAGGATTGATTCTCCTTTGGGATTGTCGGACTGGTTTGCAACCTTATTTGATATAAATGTGGTGAGTACACACCAAGGGGTGGAATCCATTCATTTCTTTGAAACTCTAAGGAAAGGCATCCAAGTGTTCCTTTAGCATGTTGCACAACTTTTCTTCTTGGTGTATAGAAAGAGATAGGTTGATTTTCAAATTTCTCGTAGGGCTGAATTCTATGGTTTTGACACGGGTAGGGTTTGAATCAGCTAAGCATATATCAATCTGATGGTTGTTATGGGTTTCCTTTACTACTTCCTCTAAGTAAAATGTGTTGGGAGTTGGACTTTGGATTATGTGTTCAATCAAATCGTCTTCATCCGATTGTCCTCCTCCCATGTGTTGTTGGGAAAAGTATCCAATACGGAATGACCCTATCCCACTCTAAGGGTGATAGTACCTCAGCAACAATCAAAGCAAAGCTATTTGAGATTACTTCTTTATGAGATGTAAGAGAGAGGGGGAAGAGATCCACTAACCGATGTCTTCCGCTAATGATTGATCCAATCTTCTCTCTTTGCTGCTTGCTCCCAACTCCTTGCTCTTTTACTGGCCCAGCTACACCAAGATCCTGCAGAATCACAAGAAAGGGAAACTACAAGAAGCATACATTCATAATTGATTCAAGGATTAGAATAAATAAAATATACAAGCATCAATACGCCATTGAGACACATGCATATAAAAGAACCTCAAATGCTTTATTAATGGAAGAAGTAAAGTTCAGGAAGTAATAAAACCATAAAAGGCCCAATCCAGCATCACCCCCTAGCAGAAAGAAATCTCCTCTTCACCTCCTTCAAGCAAATCACCCAATAGTTCTATACTCAAACCAACAGCACTTCCTTACAGTCACAAGATTCCAGCCTTCCTAGATCTCATGAGAGAGCTCTATATATAGGAGTTTTGGAGAAAGGATGAGTCAGCTTGAGCTTGGCATGGAGCTGACTAGTGTCCTCTCCCACTTCAGTTATTCTTCAGTTCTTGAGTCCACTTGGAGGTTCTTGCTTCCACTTGGAGATCTAGACCCTCTTACTCATCACTAGACGAATTCTCTGATCCAAGTGTCATTTTGGAAGCTTCCTGGGTATTGACACCTTGAGGAATGACTGTGCCACTTGGCCAAACTCGCCCAGCGCAGGTAGCCTTCATCCCAGTTGACATTCAGTGCAGGTACCGAGTGGAGCAGTTGACATTCAGCGCAGATGCTCAGTGGAGCAGTTGACATGATCCAGAATTAGCTTGTTTTTGAGTGTTTTCAGGTGGAGAACTGATATTCAGTGATGTGGTTTGCTGACCTTGTTCCTCTAGGGGTAGTAACAACATGTTTAGGGACTTTGGATCCCTTAGATTATTGACATTTCATGCTTCATGCGGTAAGGCACAAAAATTTCTATAACAGTTTCCCCCTAAAGTATGAGGTCGTTTATCGGGTGAAATGCTTTATTAGGAGGATCCGAAGTTCCTTCAATCGCTGAGAGGTGACCTGTAATAAAATACAATACAATACATTATTTTTCATTCTGCTTTCATGATCTAGCTGAGGCGAGCATTACCATGCTCAGCTTTATAAATTCATTTTAGTACATAGACGATTGTCTGATGGTAGACTGATAATTCCCTGCTGAAATTATCATCCTTTGAGTAGGATGATCATCTGCTGTAATAATGTACATGTCAAATGTCTTTATGTTTCCTGAACATATATCACAGCCCAGATGGATGAAACTAGATCCGGGGTCTTCAAACTCATTCGATCTTCACTCTAAGTACAAGTCGATCCATGTGAGAATTGCGCTGAAGTCGAACATGGAAAGACATCGCTTGATTATCAATCAATGATGTAAACTGTTAATAAGCGCGAGAGGAATCACCGATAATGATAATGACCCTCAAGGTACTGTTGGCATTATGATTCAGGTGTTGTCCTTGATGGCAAACCCATTCAGGTGATAAATCAAGAAGGACGCAGGAAATATGTTCAGCAAGTGCGTCCCCGCAGGTATACCATACAGAACCCGCGTCCAGGGACGCAGGCCAGCCGTTCAGGAGGTGCGTCCACCCAGTGCACACATTTCAAGGCAGAGAAAAGCACGTGGGGGTTTCTTGTGTGGTATCTAGCCGACGGTTTTGTGTTTCTATGGTGTCGGCTCGTTGTTTTGTTCCATGTTTTGGGGAGAAGCTTGCCTATATAAAGCAAAGGAGTTCATTTGGATTAGGCACCATCTTGGTTGAATATCTTTTGGTGAGATCTAGTCCAGATCTATGAAGGCGAATCTTCTAATGGACTGTGATCTCTATGGCGCATGATCAGATCTGTGGATCTGAGTGTTTGGGTTGGTTCTGAAGTCCTCATATCTTTTATATCTGAAGGGACGCAGGTTCAGTGAAGGGAAAGTGCGCCGGGACGCAGTACAGTAAAGGCTCAGGTGCGTCTCTGAGGCAAAGGACGCGGCGCGACTGTGTTATTGGGTGCGTCTCTGAAACAAAAGACGCGGCGCGATAGTGTTTTTGGGTGCGCCGGTCGCAGCAAAGCATAGAGGAACAGTGCGTCGGCACGCAGAATAGTGGAAGGTAGACTGCGTCCAGTCGCAGGTCACAGAAAGAAAATATGCGTCCCTGTCTTAAGATGATCTGTTGACTGTATATTTCTGTTCATAAGGTGTTCTGGGTTATTTCTGTAATTACTGATCTGATATCTGTAGTGGACTGTATCTGTTGTATACTTGCTGATCTTTTGATTCTTCATGAAAAGAAGTAGGGGGTTGTAGCTCCCTTCCAGGAGAGACTGGAAAACGAGAGAGAGTTGTAGCTCTCTGCAGGTTGCAGCCTGCGTGCTGGTAAAGGACTGCACCAGTACAAAATCATTGTAAAAAGAATTTCTTGAAAGAAGATAGAGACATATTGCAGCAGGTGGTTTTCTCCCGCATTGGGTTTCCACCTTACATCTTGTGTTCTTTGGTGTGACTGTCTATTTTCTTTATTCATGCTCATTATTTTATGGTACTGATATGCAAGAATAATTCAAAAGATCAAATAAGGAAGATTTGGTAAATTGCTTGATAATACTGATTCACCCCCCCTCTCAGTATTATTTCCAACAATTGGTATCAGAGCAGGTCCTTCAGAAAAGCTTGATCGCTTGAAGGTAGATCGTTCATCATGAGCAACTACGAGAGAGAAGCATCAATCAGGCCACCAGTTTTTGATGGGACAAACTTCAATTATTGGAAGGTAAGAGTTACTGCATATCTTCAATCTCTTGGTACTGAAGTTTGGGACATTGTAGAAACAGGCTATGCTTTTCCTTCAGCTACTCCTACAGATCCAGCTGAGAAAAAGAAGTATGAAACAAATGCAAAAGCAGTCAGTACTCTATTAGGAAGTATATCCCAAACAGAATTCATGAAGGTAATGCATTTCAAATCAGCAAAAGAAATATGGGACAAAATGATCACAAGCTATGAAGGAGATGAACAGGTAAAACAAGCCAAACTTCAAACTCTCAGAATTCAATATGAGACTCTCAAGATGTATAATGATGAAAGTGTGGCTAATTATTTTCTTCGGGTAGATGAGATTGTAAATTGTATGAAAAATTTGGGTGAAGAAGTAAAGGAGTCTCTAGTAGTTCAAAAGATTCTAAGATCATTATCCCCCAAGTTTGAATCCAAAGTATCTGCAATAGAAGAAAAAGAAAATCTCCGTGTTCTTACTATGTCTCAGCTACATGGAATTCTAACTGCTTATGAAATGAGAAAGGGAGGACCATCAGACAGAAGGGAGGCTGCTTTTAAAGCATCAGGCAAAGAAGATTACTATGAAGCAAGCCATGATCCAGAAGAAGAGGAAGAAGAATCAAATTTTGTCAGAAATCTTCAAAGAGGTTCTGGAAGGTTCAGAGGTAAGCTACCTTTCAAATGCTTTGCTTGTGGAAGAGTAGGTCATTATGCTGCAAAATGCTCTTATAAGGATAAAGGAAAGGAACCAGTTAGATGGAACAAGAAACAAAGCGCAAATAAGAAAAGCTACTACACCCATGAAGATAGTGATGGCTTATCAAACAGTGATGAAGATGAACAAGGTAATAAATATAGGTTGTTAATGGCATTTGAAGATGATGATTATGAGGATGCTGTAGATGTGGATAACCTTTATGATGAAATTACTAGACTCAAGAGATGCATAGAAGAAAAGAACATGATTATTGATACTCTACAATTCCAAATTGATGAAAAGGAAAAACATCTTGAAAAATTAGAAGGTGAAATTGTTGGTCTTAGAAAAGAAATTGAGAAAACAAAAACTATTAATCTCAAGTTTGTCAAAGGATCTGAAACTTTGGATGAGATTATCAGTGTGCAGCGGTCTCCACTAAATAAGACAGGTTTGGGCTATAATGGAGAAACTTCTCAAGCATCCACTTCAAAAAGTTATCTTGATGCAGCAAGAAGAAATGAGCAAGAGCACAAGGAAGATCATCAGGTAAAGCAGGGACAAATGTCAAGCAAAAACTATCAGGGGCAATCCAGCTTAAGGGTGGACAAAAGCCACAACCAGCCACAGGTAAAATCTTCTCAATTTGGTTCAAGAATAGATGAAAATAGAAATTACAATCAGTTGGCTGGTAGATCCAATAATCGCAGAAGCTTCTTCAATGGACAATGCTTTTCTTGCCATAACTTTGGTCACAAAGCAGCTCAATGTGTTGCGTATAAAACAATCATGACTAGAGAAGCTCAAAAACAAAGAAGTATGACAGGGATTACAAAAAGGACCTATAACAACTTTTCAGCTCTTGAAAATGAAGTTGAATGTTCTATTTGCAATAATTTTGGACATAAAGACTTTGAATGCAGAAGCAGGTTTCCGGAAAGAAAGGTACAAGAGCAGAAAAAGGAACAAGCCTCAGGCGCCAAAACATGGAGAATAAAGGAACCTCAAACAGAAAGATGTGCGATAGCATTTTATGCAGAAGGACAAGAAAATCTATGGTACATTGACAGTGGATGTTCGAAGCATATGACAGGTGATAAAGAAAAACTTGAGTCTTATTCTAATTTAGAAAAGGGAAAGAAAGTCTCTTTTGGAAATGATACTCCTGCAACTATAAAAGGAAAAGGTATTGCTCCTTTAAAAGAAGATGTTAAGGCTGGAAATGTTTTGTTTGTTGATGGATTGAAGCATAATCTACTAAGTGTCAGCCAGATGTGTGATCAAAGAACCGAGGTTATATTCAGATCAAATGGATGCCTTGTTCGTGATCTTGATACAGGTAAAACAGTTCTCAAAGGAAAGAGAACTCCAAATAATCTATACATATTTGATGAAGGACAACAACAATGCTATCTAAGCAAGAATGAAGAGCACTGGTTATGGCATCGAAGGTTGGGACATCTAAGCTTCTCACAAATAAGGAAAGCTTGCAAATATCAGGCAGTTCGCGATCTTCCAGATATCAAAATTCCTGACAACACCATATGCAGATCATGTTAGTTTGGAAAACAAACCAGAACTAACTTTCCAGAGAAAGAAGGATCAGCCAGCATGCCTCTTGAGCTAGTACATACAGATGTATGTGGACCATTCAGAAAAAGAACACCTAGAGGAGAGGAATACTTGATATTATTTATTGACGATTTCTCCAGGTTTGTTTGGTTAGGACTTATGAAGCACAAAGATGAAGCATTCGAAAAATTCAAAACCTTCAAAGCCTTGGCTGAAAATGAATCAGGTCACAAAATTAAGTGCCTCAGATCTGACAGAGGTGGGGAATTTACTTCAAATGAATTTTTCGATTTCTGTGATGAACATGGGATAAGGAGAGAATTCTCTACAGCTAGAACGCCTCAGCAAAATGGAGTTGTTGAAAGAATGAACAGAACAATCCAACAAATGGCTCGTGCTATGCTTGATGAATCAGGAACCCCCGCAACCTTCTGGGGTGAGGCTGCACATACTGCGGTTATTATTCTCAACAAGACAAATGTCCGGGTGAACAGCACTCAAACCCCTCATGAGCTCTGGAGTGGTAAAACTCCTTCGGTAAAGCACTTCAAAATATTTGGGAGCAAATGCTATATCAAGAATACTGAGGAGCAGCTTGGCAAACTTGATCCTAGAGCAGATGAAGGCATTCTTCTTGGCTATTCTCCACATAGCAAAGCATACAAATGCTACAATAAAAGACTTGGCAGAATTGTTGACAGCATTGATGTAGTGGTTGATGAAAAGGGATATATTCCTAGGCAAATACATCGTGAAGACATCGAAGAAGGTGAGAGCTACCCTCAAAGACAGAATGATGAAGAAGAAGAACCTCAAGAAGAATCCCAAGAAGAACCTCACGAAGAAGCAGAAGAACGGACAAGAATAGAAGAAAAGACTCCATCCAGATATGTTCAGAAGAACCATCTAGAATCTCAGATCATGGGACAAAAGGAAGCAGGTATACAAACTAGAAGAACAGTTGCAGAAGCTTCAAGCTATTTGGCATTACTTTCCTCCACCGAACCACAAAATGTGAAAGAGGCATGCAAAGATGAATGTTGGGTGAAAGCAATGGATGAAGAACTTGAGCAAATCGAAAAGAACAACACTTGGGAGCTGGTTCCTAGACCAAAAGATAAGAATGTTATTGGAACAAAATGGGTCTTCAAAAATAAATTGAATGAAAATGGAGAAGTAATTAGAAACAAAGCCAGACTCGTTTGTAAAGGGTATGCGCAGCAAGAAGGAATAGACTTTGAAGAAACTTTTGCTCCTGTTGCAAGACTTGAGGCCATCCGAATGTTCCTTGCTCTCTCAAGTTTTCAGAACTTCAAAGTATTTCAAATGGATGTGAAATCAGCCTTTTTGAATGGAGACTTGGAAGAAGAAGTGTACATTGAACAGCCAGATGGGTTCATTCTTGGAAATGATCCAAATCTTGTATGCCGATTGAAAAAGGCTCTCTATGGTCTCAAACAAGCTCCAAGGGCTTGGTACTACCGGTTGGACAAATATCTTCATCAACAAGGTTTCTTAAAAGGTTCAGCAGATAGCAATCTGTATATAAAAGTTGAAAATGACAAATTGCTAATACTTGTTGTGTATGTAGATGACATTATTTTTGGCAGCAATGAAGAAGCTATGAGTCAAAGCTTTGCCTCAGTCATGCAGAAAGAATTTGAAATGTCCTTGCTAGGAGAACTGACATATTTCCTTGGTTTGCAAATCCAACAGAAGGAAGGAGGAATCTTTTTATCTCAAACCAAGTATCTCAAGCAGATTTTGAAGAAATATGGCATGGAAGATGCAAAACCAGTATGTACACCCATGGTCACAGGATGTAGTCTCAGTGCAAATGATGAATCTGCAGCAGTACATCAACCAACCTACAGATCTATGATTGGAAGTTTACTATATTTGACAGGTACCCGACCAGACATCATGCATGCAGTTGGAATAGTTGGAAGATTTCAGGCAAATCCGAAGGAGACTCATCTTCAAGCAGTGAAGAGAATTTTCAAATATCTTCAGGGGACTCAAAATTATGGCTTATGGTATCCTAGAAATACAGATCTTACTCTTCATGCCTATACAGATGCAGATTGGGCCGGAAGCGTGGATGACAGGAAAAGCACAAGTGGTGGTGCGTTCTTTATGGGTCCCAGACTGGTCTCTTGGTTCAGCAAGAAACAGAGTTCAATTGCCTTGTCTACAGCTGAAGCAGAATATGTTGCTGCTGCATCTTGTTGCACCCAACTCCTTTGGATGATGCAAAATTTGCAGGATTATCAAATCACTTGTACTCCTCCAATCCCTATCTTATGTGACAACACAAGTGCAATCAGCATCTCAAAGAATCCGGTTATGCATTCAAAAACCAAGCACATACCAATCAAGTACCATTTTCTCCGGGAACAAGTACTTGAACAGAAGGTCAAGTTGGAGTATGTTCCTTCTAAGGAACAAGTTGCTGATATTTTCACCAAACCGTTGCCCAGGGACACTTTTGAATACCTCAGGCAAAAGCTGGGGGTTGTTGATGCATCATCTTACTGTTGATCATCTTCCTATTGGTGGTATAGGCTCAGGGGGAGCACATAATGCATTGTTGGCATTATGGAGAAGGAGATCTTGGAAATAGCTGCAATATGTCTCTATCTCCTTCATGATGGATTTCTGGTTACAGATCTGGAGATGCATGAGCATAGGGGGAGCATACCCTTTGCCCTTGATGTCAAAGGGGGAGAATGAAGCTGAAGATTATGTGGTTGCCATCAAGTCCAAAGGGGGAGATTGTTGGCATTATGATTCAGGTGTTGTCCTTGATGGCAAACCCATTCAGGTGATAAATCAAGAAGGACGCAGGAAATATGTTCAGCAAGTGCGTCCCCGCAGGTATACCATACAGAACCCGCATCCAGGGACGCAGGCCAGCCGTTCAGGAGGTGCGTCCACCCAGTGCACACATTTCAAGGCAGAGAAAAGCACGTGGGGGTTTCTTGTGTGGTATCTAGCCGACGGTTTTGTGTTTCTATGGTGTCGGCTCGTTGTTTTGTTCCATGTTTTGGGGAGAAGCTTGCCTATATAAAGCAAAGGAGTTCATTTGGATTAGGCACCATCTTGGTTGAATATCTTTTGGTGAGATCTAGTCCAGATCTATGAAGGCGAATCTTCTAATGGACTGTGATCTCTATGGCGCATGATCAGATCTGTGGATCTGAGTGTTTGGGTTGGTTCTGAAGTCCTCATATCTTTTATATCTGAAGGGACGCAGGTTCAGTGAAGGGAAAGTGCGCCGGGACGCAGTACAGTAAAGGCTCAGGTGCGTCTCTGAGGCAAAGGACGCGGCGCGACTGTGTTATTGGGTGCGTCTCTGAAACAAAAGACACGGCGCGATAGTGTTTTTGGGTGCGCCGGTCGCAGCAAAGCATAGAGGAACAGTGCGTCGGCACGCAGAACAGTGGAAGGTAGACTGCGTCCAGTCGCAGGTCACAGAAAGAAAATATGCGTCCCTGTCTTAAGATGATATGTTGACTGTATATTTCTGTTCATAAGGTGTTCTGGGTTATTTCTGTAATTACTGATCTGATATCTGTAGTGGACTGTATCTGTTGTATACTTGCTGATCTTTTGATTCTTCATGAAAAGAAGTAGGGGGTTGTAGCTCCCTTCCAGGAGAGACTGGAAAACGAGAGAGAGTTGTAGCTCTCTGCAGGTTGCAGCCTGCGTGCTGGTAAAGGACTGCACCAGTACAAAATCATTGTAAAAAGAATTTCTTGAAAGAAGATAGAGACATATTGCAGCAGGTGGTTTTCTCCCGCATTGGGTTTCCACCTTACATCTTGTGTTCTTTGGTGTGACTGTCTATTTTCTTTATTCATGCTCATTATTTTATGGTACTGATATGCAAGAATAATTCAAAAGATCAAATAAGGAAGATTTGGTAAATTGCTTGATAATACTGATTCACCCCCCCTCTCAGTATTATTTCCAACAGGTACTGCAGTACAGTTCACGTGGTGTGAATATAGGACTTGGCATCGAACACCACGCAAAATCTTCTTGTCGAAGGTCATTGATGTATACCTGTCGCCAGAAGTGAGAAGCTTGCCATTGAGGCATGCAAGCTTCAAAGTACTGAGGGGGGTGTTCCTAGATCAACTTCTTGGATAATGAGCTGAAGTCGACAAGAAGCGATCCGTCAAAGGAGGGCCTTAATGAATCCCACATCAGTGACACGGAATGGAGCTAATGATTTTAGTGGAGGTGAAAACAATCTGTGGAATATGATTCAGGGTGGCGATCATGGGTGGATGAAGGATAATGTATGGCAGTGGATGGGACACGATTGACTCTTTCTGAACAACATCTCTTGAACATATAACGACACTGATGCGATGGATCGGTATCATTACCCCAAATGTGGATGGTTTGGCGAGGACCATGGTGATGAGACCGGTGAATGAAACAACCCAACCCGATGTGGTACGGAAGAAAAGTGTCATGTTCAAGAGCGACTTGCTACCATTAAAGCTTTGAGGTTCTCCCAATTTTTCCCCAGTCATTTCTGACCAGTACCTCTTTATTTTTGTCAAGCTTGAGGAGGATAACATATGCTTGTTCTATAACCTGCCCTTCGGGCAAGCCCATCGCTATGTTTTAACGAGCTTAGCGATAGGGAAACTCGTTCTCGTCTAAAGATAAGTTTGTCGCTATTTAATCATTTTAACGAGTCTAACGACAAGGAAAACTCGGTCCTTTTCATTTTTAGAGAGTCTGAAAAGGTACAGAAAGTTAACTCCAAAATTCCTTTTTCGTCATCTAATCCCTTAAGTCCGAAAAAGTATAAAACAATACAGAAGGGATGAGTTTTCGATAACTTTAACGAGCCGAATAAGACAAGCGCTCGACCTTTTTGTGCAATAATCCCTCAGGTCCAAAAAGATTAAAATCTAGAGGAGGGATAGCTCTTCCGGTCCTTTTAACGAGCTGGAAGGCCAAAACTCGGCAAACTAAAAGAGCTCAAAGAAGACTCGTCTTTTGAGGAACGAGTGATAAACAGGGATAGCAGCAGATTCCAGGTACAAGTTTGAATTTTCCAATCACGGCAGTGTCACAAGGATGGCTAGGTGAAATCACTCTTCGCAGCTGTTCCTCAAAATAGGTAAACAATCATATGGAGGTGAACGATCGGCCAAATGGAATGGAGGTGGCAGGTGCAAACACGACCAAGGCTTTTTATGGCTAATAAATTTACGATCACAATGGTTATTTACCGGGGTAGGTTCATTTTTTAATGAGCTTAAACTCTGGAGGAAACTCTTGCTCACGCTTTTCTATTTTTTAACGAGCATAAATTCCGCGGTAAAACTGCTCGATCTTATGTTTATTTTTTAACGAGCATGAACTATGTGCTAAAACTGCTCGGATCTCGCTTTTCTATTTTTTAACGAGCATAAATTCCGCGGTAAAACTGCTCGATATACCAGTCATAAGATAAGAAATGTCTCCTGTGAGATCCCTATTTTTTATGGAGCTTCATCTTCACTAAGCTTTGCTCCCTCTCATCCTTTCTTTATGCAAGTTTGGAAATGGCTAATCCTACGAGTTTAAAGGGTTAGACCTACAGGTTTAAAGGGAGGACCTAAAAATTTAAAAAAAAAAAATAGTCGCCCCTTGCTTGCACTCCAAAAGGTTGCATGCCCCCAAGTATAAAGTACAATTTCAAGGCTGCCCCTACTTATCCGATAAAACATTTGTTTTAAAGGGTGAGGCTTGCCTCTTTCTGGTTACCCAAAGATTGTTTTGTTAACACCATCAAACGAAAACATTCCCTCGGCACTATCTACCGAAGTAGACAATGGTGAATGACTGTTGTCAAACAAGTAACCTTAACAAAAGAATCCTGTTCTAGAACAACCCCTCTTCCATCCACGGACGGGGTACGGACTAGTCATATTCTTTCACGGAAATTCTACCTTATACCCAAGGTTTCCTCTGCCCGAAGCAAACCAGGATGCATGCCCCCTGGGTTCCAGTCCCATCTTTCTGAATCACTCGCACTCATCAGGAAGGAGGACTGGGGGTGGAGACATTTCTTGAGTGAATAGACCATTGGGGGTTGGTATGTCACTATTTGCGATGCGTGATCCCGGAAATGAAAGTTGGTCTACGAGCTTGACCATTCTTCCTTCGTGTGGAAAACACATTACTCTAAAGAGTGAGGAGACTATAGCTCCCATGCAATATATATAGTCTCGTCCAAGGAGTAGGTTATAATCCAAGGGTCCTTGAACGACCATCATGTTCATTTGAACGGTCTTCCTTTCAATGTAACAGGCACATTGGTGAGGATCCCTAATGGTCGACTGGTTCCTTTATCAAAACCCGAGAGATTTCTTATCTCAGGCAAAAGCGTCGGGGAACCCAGTGCTTTCCAAGCAATAGAGGAAAGGATACTCACAGATGCCCCTTCATCAATGATAGCGCCGGCCATTACCATTCTATAAATTTGGACTATGATTCTGAATGGTATACTGGCTGGCAACCGGGGTCTGCCTAGTTGGTTCCAATCAAAGGACACAACCAGGTTGCTTGGCGGTGGGACCGAATACACGGTCGGATATGACCCTGATGATGTTCCTTCCTACGATAAAGGAATGGGTGCATTTCCCTGATGCTCATCAGAATCTGTGTTGATGAAAAGAATCGGGATGGTGTCATCCTTATTCTCTTCAGTGAGGGTGACATTTGAAGATGAATCTTCAGTAACGGTGTCATTTGAGGATGAAACCTCTGAAGGAAGAACCGGGTCAACTGCCATATCGACCTTTAGACTTTCATCTAGTCTAGATTCAGTAGGTTCATTTTCAATGACTGACGCTTCAGCTGACCACTTGAGCGGGCCAACTCTATTTTCAACCAACGAAGGACTTGGCACGCGTTTTCTGTATCCAGGAGGAAGTCTCAACGGTGAAACTGGGCGATCTTCCAAAACTCTCTTCGCTTTGTCTAAGAAGGGACAACGGTGGATGGCGTGATCGCCTTCACATAGTCTGCAGGGGGATCTTGCTCCCCCTCTTTGTCTTGAACCTTCACTTTCGCTGGTTGACGGTAAGCATTCAACATGGCTATCAGAGGTTGATGCTCCCAAATTGTGCAACCGAGGGGACCAGTCCCTTAGTATCCGGGGAATACAGGGACAATCTCTAGGGAAGTGGTCTCCTCTACATATGACACATGGCGATTTAGGCCCGGTCTGTGCTGTGTGTGGCATGGAAAATTTTAGGGGCTAATGTTCGCCCAGTGGGCTAATTTTCCATGATTTTTCCACAAAAAAGATTCGCCAATTTCCAATTTTATAAAAGACGATTCGCCCAAATTTTAGAATATAAAATTATTTTACCTTAAAAATCGCCAACATTATAGAGAGACTATATATAAAATAATTATAAATTTGATTAATTTTACAAATATATCAGTAAACATTTATAATTTGCATATTAAGGATTAGTAAGATTCGCCATTGTTTTAAACTTCAAGAAAATTTTCCATCCTTAAAATTTTCCTTGGTGTGTGGATTTTTGTCAGATGTCTTTTGCTTGCCCCCAGTCGCCTTAGGCTCCTTCTTCTTCTTCTCTTTCTTTTTCTTCTCCTTCTTCTCGATGGGAGCTTGGCTTTTGCTGGCTCTACCTTGCGAAGATGAAGGATTGGAGGAAGAGTTATAGGAAGTAGAAGGCTGGTGGGCAGCTCTAGACTGATCTAACTGTTGACTCGACTGTTCAGGAACCATGGTCTTCTGAACTACATTGGTTGATAATAGCCAAATAGGCAGGCCAATTGTCAGTCCTAGAAGCGACAATGTGGCCATGTGGGGCGCACCAACTTCTCCCCAAGAGGAGAAAAGACTAGGATTTCCATCATGTGGAATTCCTTGGTTGGGGCGTTCCATGTTCTTAACCTACAGATCAACGCAGGAATAGGAGGTGATTATGTTCCGTTTAAAATAAATTTTATAACGACGCTTTAGACACAACTTGCTTTTTCATTTTTTAAGAGTCGAGAAAAAGCTAAAGATGACTCTAGTCTCCTTCGATGTTTTAACGAGCCCGAAGTGACAAATGATCGGATGGACTTTTTCAGTTATAGAGTTTGAAAAAGGCCAAAAGAAACTGCTCTGGAGTTCTAGGCAGAGGGTGTGCCAAACTTTTCGCAAAACCATAGAATACGTTTTACGGTACGAGTGGTCGATCTTCGTGAATGTTGTGTTCACTGCATTGCGATCAGTAGGGCGGCCGACACGGCTTCCTATGGATAAAGGCTTTGTTCCTATAGGGGTCTCCCAATATATACACGACGGTACGTGGGAGCACAAGTCCGTATTGATACTTATCGCTTCACCTTGGAGGAATCACCCAACCACTCAATGCTAAGATATCACGTTTAACGACGCCGAAACACGTCTCTAGCTTAGACCTCTATGTGTTTGCGTTATGTTTCAATGCGTTGTTATGTAAATTCAATTTATTTTAAGGTTGATCTTGTTTAGCAGTTTGCCTTTATGGATCACCACGAGATGTATAGTAACACTCCTAAATGCAGTCTAAGATGATAAGCAAGCTTTTCAATCTTTCAACTTTGAAAATATTAACTACTGAGGGAAAAGAAAGAAATCATCTTTTCACACAGATCATAGAGCACACACTAATGCACTTTTCCCTAAATCAACATGCAAGCTGTCATAATGCACATGCAAAATGCAAGTATTTCTTTTCTCTTTCTTAATGTTGGTGCAATACAAAAAGAAAGCTGTTGTATAACTTTGAATTCAATTTCAAGTGAAAGCAAACAAGCTTGTCCAAAATCAAAAGACACCTTAAGATTTACTTGTCTCGACACTAGAAATATATAAATTCAAACCATATGACGAAAGCAAAAGCTCAATCAGCTATGAACAGCAAATAAACTAACTCTTAAGATCAGAACGACACTTTATCACAGGTCTAGATCTAAGAGGCCACAACAAGACTAGTTCACTTTCGTTACGGGAAACTGTAAATGATATAAGAAATACACAAAGAACAAACACAGTTTCTTTATACAACCGAGGCGGAATAGTGGCAAGGAAAGTTGGTTTCAGATAGGTACATTGACTGGTAACAGGCTGCAAAAACAAGGGTGAAAACAGGGCAATAAACAGGAGGGAAACCCAGTAGCACTAGGCAAAACTGGTTCAGCGCAGGTAGTACACTGGCAGTTTGACCTTCAGCGCAGGTAGCCCCTTCGGGATCTGCGCTGAAATGCAGACTGCCTTCACAGTGCCTGCACTAAAGAGATAAACTTTCGTTTTTCTCAGTTTCCGGGTCACAGATTGCTCAAAAATTCACAGTTTTTGGCCAAATATGAAGCTATCAGTCAAGTACACACTAAGGGATGAAAAGGAGGATGAAAAGCTATCACTAAGAGCTATTTAGAGTCCTTGTGAATCAGCTATTCAAATCATAAACATGCCCAGAAACTGAGCTAGAGTAGCTGCCCTCTACTTTGCATTTGAAAGATCCAAATGCAGTTCAATTCGGTACTCCCTGTGTTTATGAAATGAATAGCAAAAACACAAACAACCAACAAGACACGATCCCCAGTGGAGTCGCCAATTTGTTGTTGGGAAAAGTATCCAATACGGAATGACCCTATCCCACTCTAAGGGTGATAGTACCTCAGCAACAATCAAAGCAAAGCTATTTGAGATTACTTCTTTATGAGATGTAAGAGAGAGGGGGAAGAGATCCACTAACCGATGTCTCCGCTAATGATTGATCCAATCTTCTCTCTTTGCTGCTTGCTCCCAGCTCCTTGCTCTTTTACTGGCCCAGCTACACCAAGATCCTGCAGAATCACAAGAAAGGGAAACTACAAGAAGCAAACATTCATAATTGATTCAAGGATTAGAATAAATCAAATATACAAGTATCAATACGCCATTGAGACACATGCATATAGAAGAACCTCAAATGCTTTATTAATGGAAGAAGTAAAGTTCAGGAAGTAATACAACCATAAAAGGCCCAATCCAACATCACCTCCCAGCAGAAAGAAATCTCCTCTTCACCTCCTTCAAGCAAATCACCCAATAGTTCTATACTCAAACCAACAGCACTTCCTTACAGTCACAAGATTCCAGCCTCCCTAGATCTCATGAGAGAGCTCTATATATAGGAGTTTTTGGAGAAAGGATGAGTCAGCTTGAGCTTGGCATGGAGCTGACTAGTGTCCTCTCCCACTTCAGTTATTCTTCAGTTCTTGAGTCCACTTGGAGGTTCTTGCTTCCACTTGGAGATCTAGACCCTCTTACTCATCACTAGACGAATTCTCTGATCCAAGTGTCATTTTGGAAGCTTCCTGGGCATTGACACCTTGAGGAATGACTGTGCCACTTGGCCAAACTCGCCCAGCGCAGGTAGCATTCATCCTAGTTGACTTTCAGCGCAGGTACCGAGTGGAGCAGTTGACATTCAGCACAGATGCTCAGTGGAGCAGTTGACATGATCCAGAATTAGCTTGTTTTTGAGTGTTTTCAGGTGGAGAACTAATATTCAGTGCTGTGGTTTGCTGACCTTGTTCCTCTAGGGGTAGGAACAACATGTTTAGGGACTTTGGATCCCTTAGATTATTGACATTTCATGCTTCATGCTGTAAGGCACAAAAATGTCTATAACACCATGGCTGGTTCTAAGGTATAGAGTTGGGCTGAATAAACCTCATCTTCTTCGTCCTACTCCATCCATAAAGGTAAGTCATGTTCTAGAGATGGTTTGGTAGGAGGGTATAGGACCAACTGCTTTGACATATGCCCATTCTTTATAGTCATATTTTCTACCCTGCAGTTAGTGTAGGCATCAATAGTGGCTAACCAGGGCCTCCTAAGGATGGGAGGGTAACCAATAAGCTTGGCCTTAGGCTAGAGAACTAGGAAATCTGTAGGGTACTCCCAAGAGTCAATGGAGACCCTCAAATCCTCCACAATCCCCTCAAGGGTTGTTGTGGAATAGTTTGCAAGTTGTAGGACTATTGTGGTCTTTCTCAATGAACCTTGGAGGTTGAGCTTGAGCATGGTGTCCTTGGTCATCACATTAATGGTAGCTCCAATATCAATCAAAGTGTGTGGGACAATGGTGCCATGGGTCCAAATACTTTGGAAAAATTACCTGCGCAAACATTAAGTAGGACAACTATCCAATGACATTAATGGTAGGGGCATCTCTTTTTTGCCTCCGTGGATGTTTGAAGCACTTCTCCTTAATCAACTTGTTGTAAATAGGTACATCCTTTATAACTTGGAGAAGTGGAATTTTGACACATAGATTTGTCAATTCTCCTAGAAGTTCACTCTCTTCTGGGATAGGCTAGATTGGTTGAGTTAATCTCTCATGAAAGGGTGGTGGATTTACTTTAGACATGCTTTCCTCTCTTTCTACCTTACTCTCCCTAGGTGGAGGTATAGGTTGGTTGTCTGGGAGTACTCTCCTAGATCTCAGGTTGATTTCCTAAATCTCCACAACAAAACCAGGATAGGATGTCTCTCCACTGTATATTTGATGTGTCTATCTGTTGTTCGGGTTTGGATTTGGTTGGTCAAGCATCTGGGATTGTTTAGGTGGAGCAGGGTGTAAAATTTGTGGTTGAGAAGGTGGTGAGGAAAGTAAAGTTGGAGCATAATTGTATGGGGGCCTCCACCCCTGGGGTGGTGCATTCCACTGAGGTTGTGGTAGAGAATATGGTTGAAATGACTAGTTGGTTAGCTGGGAATGATATTGAGGTGAAAAGGATTAAGGAGGAGGTGTAGACTAGGAAGGATGAGCAGGGCCCCCTCAAGAGGGAATGAATGTGGTCTGGTTGGGGTTGTAATATGCATGGGATGACCCTTGCATGCCCTACTATTATGGCCGAGGCCCATGAGATCTCCTTTGATTTATGTAGCAGAGCTGTTTAGTCACCCCTTCAGCTCTCTGATATACATATTTTAGTTTAGGTAGCGAAGGGAACTTGTCTGTGGAGTGGTTTTCTTCACAAAATAAGTAGACTTCAATCAGGTTTAATGAACATTCATTCCTAGGGTGCCTCCTTGTGCATCGAGGGTAGAAAATGGCTAAGCCTCTCTCTGCTTCCTCCTATTTTTTCTTAAAGGGTAGAGTTTCCATATGTAGGGCAAGGGTTTGCAGCATCTCACTCTTGAAATATTGTGGCATGTTTCCAATTCCACCCTTCACGGATGTATTGGAAGAGGATGGACTGACCATAGATTGACTACCCCTACCCTATTTCCTAGCTGCCCTTGAATGGTTTCTAAAGACAATCTTGATATCTTGATAGGGTAACTAGTGGATTTCCCCTCTTGCTAACAGGTTTAGGGTATTGAGAAGATCTTCCCTTACCCCTATAAGTAGGACTAGCTTTAGTGACTCAGGGTGAAGTGTGCACCTGACCCTTTTGTAGATAAGTTGGAATATTTCTTCATAATTCTCTAGGGATTCTTCATGCCATAATGTCATCCTAAAACTTTCCTCTTTAGTGTCTTTAGACTCGCAGTAGTCTCCATACTTGCTATTCCAGGCTTGCTGCATTTGAGCCGAAGTTGTGATGCTATCCCCATGTAAACCCATGAATTAGCACAAAGCTACATCATTGAGAGTGGATGGGAACAGTTTCAACTTCTACTCATCATTCATGTAATCATAGGTTATGCATATGATAGCAAACTCAAACAAGATAGTGTTTGGATCTTCTGAGGTCAAGCCATGGAAATGAGGAAGGAAATAGGGGCTTATAATATTCATCTTGGTAACCCCATTAGTTTCCTTGATGGGGAAGGAACCCTCAACTCTTTCTCTATTTCCTATGTCATTTCTATTTTCAGCCATTGGGTCAATTGCAATGGGTTCTTCTTCTTCTTCTCCCCCTGCAGGCTCTTCAAATATCTCTGGTTTTTCACTTAGAGTTCCTCCAATTCACAACCACCAAAGAAGAGGGAAGGTTGGTTATTTGAAGCAGTCGGGGTATTTACCAAAAATTTCCCTATGTTATCCCTATTCCTATGAGGCATGAATGAAGTGTTTTTGTTTTGATTTGTGTTTTTTTCAAGCTTTGAAAATAATTGTAGAATTGAAATTGAAGAATAAATTAAAACTAACTGATTGAATGAAAACTAACTACTTGAATGAAATATTACTTGCAAAATGGAAAGCAAAGCAAAGAATGTAGAATGGAAAAGAAAGAAAACTAAATTACTTTTGCATAAATGAAACTAATAGTAGAAAATCAAAGACAAGAAATGGAATAAAGAAAGAAGTAATCACATATTACTCAGACACCTCCCTGGCAACGAAGCCAAAAAGTGATGAGCACCAGTTTTGTAGCAAGAATGTTGCAACTCCTAGGGCTACCAACTTTACTTTATCAACCCGAGGTTCGTACAAACATGGAGGTGACAGTGTTGTATACACAAGTAAATGTGATGGGTCTGCTCTTTTTCATTGCTAAGCTAGAGATATACCAATAAGGCTTTTCAAACCAAACTTATATGGATTCAGAAGAAGCTTGATTATGCATGAGGGAAAGAGAAATCTACTCTAAGAGAAATATTTTCTATTTTAGTAAGGAAAAAGACTGAAATAAAATGCTAAAACACACCTTTTTCTAACTAACTTCTAAAAGGCTATGCTTCAAAAGAATTCTATGTTAACATGTATGCAATTCTACTATCCTAATCATGCAAATTCAAAGCATCAAACATTCTAATACTGTGCATGTAAATGAATAAAATAACTTTGTTTTTATTTTTTGTCTTTTTATGTGAAAGTGTGAAAGAGAATATGTTGTGGTGATGTGGAAGGTGGCGTAGGGATGATGGTGGCTAGCTAGAAGGTTGGGAAGACTAGTAGGGGGGATTTTCTAGCTTCCTAGAGGCTTTTTCCTCAATTTGGCCTCAAGGTAGGCCACTACAAGTAAACCTACAGGATGTCCTAATGCGTTCTACAGAATGTCTTGAAAACCTACAAGATCCTCTGTATTTCTACAAGATATAATCGAAAGCAAAAGGATGGGTGTTGAAGGTGATGGAAGGCTTAGAAAAGGTGGTTGGTGGATGGAATGAGGAAAGGGAGTTGCTAGGACCACTTCAAAACTCAAAACCAAGGTTGGGAGATGGTTGGATTTGCTCAACAAGCTTGGAGAAGTTTCCTTGTAGAATGATGAAATTGGTGATGATTTTAGTGAAAGAAAAGAATGATCATAGATGGATGAAGTTGGAATGAGGTTGCTGACTATGAAATCTCTCTGTACTTTTGAAACACTTGCACTGCATCAAACATTGACATTTACCCAGAAATCATGTAAACAAGAAGAATTTCAATTATCTAAGGAAAACTTAATATCATGAGCTAGCTTCCTACTTTATGAATGAGGAGAACTTGTAGAATAATATGGAACATTGATGAGATCTAATGTAAGACTGAAGGTAGAAGAAATGATAACTAAATCCTACTCGTGCAAACTGATAAAATGCTGGCCTAAGTACATAAAAACCCTAAATCCCATGATTTTATCTTTTTGGAGCTTCGTATGAGTTCCTTTCCTCAAACCATGATCCCTAAAGGAAGGAGTGAGGCCAAAACCACATATTGATAGATTTTGGACATTCCTTTATCGATTCTAAACTACTACTGAAGTAAAGCACAAATAGAAGCAAACTAATCAAATCTACACTACCTGCAGTGAAATAATTCTAAAGACAATTCGACCATTAATCTATGAATTCAATCTAAACATACAAATACAAGAGGACGAACCTTTTCTTCTAGGGTTGGTCCCTAACCCAAGAGTGTCAGCCCTCTAACTTAACTCAGTGTTGGATCAAGGAAATGCTTATTCTCATTATCAAAAAATAAAATTACATAACAATGTCTTCCACAAGTCTTGAACTCGAAATTGATTAGTGCTTTTACAACAAAAATTTGAATCCTAATGAGGCCTTAGGCCTCTTTATTTATAAAACGAAAGTCCCCAAAAAAATTTTTAAAGATAGGGAGGCTCAGCTCCCAAACTCAAGATAAACTAGCTCTTTAACTGCCACTTGCTCGGCTGCCTTTTGATCTCCATGACTTGGATGCTTGTACTCTGAGCTAGTGTGATTGATGGAGGAATATTCGAATGAGGGAGGAGTAAATGAATAGGATCTACCTACTATAATCTCTCCACCTTGTCTCATTCAAGTTTCAGCCCTTAATAACCAAAATTCCATGATTTTGTCTCACAAACCTGCAATCAATGCACATTATTCCACTAGGAATAATATCTCACTTTGACTCATCTCATTAAACAAAATATAATAAAAATATATAATAAATTGTTAGAAGAGTTGATTTTACTAAGCTAGGAGGTGGATTAAGGTCCATATAGTTACCCAATGATGAGGCTCATCAGGATCATATGGATGAAATGGTTGGTTGGTAGGTTGGGAATGATATTGAGGTGAGAAAGACCAGGGAGAAGGCGTGGACCATGAATGATGAGCAGGAGGGCACAAAGGAGTAATGGATGCATTCTAGCTAGGGTTGTAATATGAATAGGATGCCCCTTGCATGCCTTTCTCGTATGGTTGAGGTCCTTGAGGCCTCCTTTAGTTGATGTAGCAAAGTTGTTCAGTCACCCCTTTAGTTCCTTGATACATAACTTCTAATCTAGGAAAAGAATGACACTTATCTTTGGAGTGGTTCTTCTCACATATTGAGTAGATTTCTATCAGATTTAATGGACATTTGCTCCTAGGGTCCCTCCGGGTGCATCTAGTGTAGAATAAAACTAAGTCTCTCTCTGCTTCCTCCTTCTTCCTCTTGATCTGCATGGCGTCCATTTGCAGAGAAATGTTATGCAACATTTCACTCTTAAATTCTTCCAACATGTTCCCAATTTCACTTCTGATGGATGTGTTGGAGGAGGATGAACTCGCCAAATCTTGACTAGCCCTACCCTTCTTTCTAGCTACCCTAGAATGATTTTTGAAAACCATCTTGATATCATCATAGGGTAGCTAATATATTCCCCCTCCCAATAGTAGGTTTAGGGCACCTAGGATATCTTCCATGATCCCTCTGATAAGGAATAGCTTAAGTGATTTAGGATCGAGGGTGCACTTGGCCCTTTTATAGATGAGGTAGAATCTTTCTTCATAATCTTCTAAAGATTCATCATGTCCTGAGGTCATTCTAAAATCTTCCTCTTTGGTATCTTTGGACCTACAGTAGTCCCTATACTTATTGTTGAAGCCTTGTGGCATCTAAGCCTAGGTGGTGATATTGTCCCCAGGTAAACCCATGAACAAGCACAAGGTTGCATCTTTGAGAGTGAATAGGAACAATTTCAACTTTTCCGTCATCAGAGGTGTAATCATAAGTTCTTCATATGAGAAAAACTTGAACAAAAAGGTATCCGGGTCTTCTGAGGTCAGGCCATGGAAGTGAGGAAGAGAATAGGGGCTTATGGTTTTCATCCTACCATCCCCATTAGTTTCTTTGATGTGAAAAACACCCTCAACTCTATTCTCAGCTCCTTCTCTGTCTCCAATCCCAATCCCATTTCTATTTTTAGCCATGGTGTAAGTTGGTGGAATGGTCTCTTCTTCTTCCCCAATAGGCTCTTCAAACATCTCTGGTTGTTCACCTATGGGTCCTCTAGCTCGTAGCCACTGAAGAAGAGGAAAGGTTGGATGTTTGATACAGTGGGGGTATTTGGAAAAAAATTACCTAAGTTGTCTTCACTCCTATGAGGCATGAAAGGAGTATATTTTTTTAGTTTTTTTTTTAACTACTTGTAGAATGGAAAGAAAGCAAAACCAAATTGCAACTATTTGCTGAATGGAACTATTTGCAGAATTGGAAAGAAAGAAAAATATTGCGACTATTTGTTGAATGGAACTATTTTCAGAATTATAAAGAAATAAGGAAAGAAAGAAAGTAAAAATCACATCTACTTAGACACCTCCCAGGCAACAG
The DNA here is from genome assembly GCA_031772625.1 of Pinus tabuliformis. Lineage (NCBI taxonomy): Eukaryota > Viridiplantae > Streptophyta > Pinopsida > Pinales > Pinaceae > Pinus > Pinus tabuliformis. The sequence continues at coordinate 583,204,145 of CM062814.1, read as the reverse complement.
TGCCAAAAAGTGATGAGTGCTAATATCGCAGCAAGAATGATGCAACTCTTGGGGCTACCAACTTTACTTCATCAACCTAGGGTTTGTACAAACTTGGAGGTGACAGTGTTGTATACATAGTGGATGCAATGGTGTACTCTTCTCACTTTTCAACTGGGGAAATAGACCATTATGGTTTTCAAACTAGTCTTCCATGGACTAAAAGGAGTTTGACTACCAAATGGAGAAGGGAAATTTATCCTTAATGAAAGAAAATGAATGTTGCCTACTTTAAGGAATGAACGACTGAATTGGAAGATGTTATAAAGTGACATGAAATCATCTAGCTACACATTTACACATTTTTCTTGCAAAATAAACATAACTTAACTGTGTTTATAACATGCAATGATCTAGACCAACTAAGAAGTATTATGACTACTACATGCATGTGCTAATTTAAGAATTGTATAAAAAGCCTTTTTTTATATTTTAATTTTATGAATGCAAATGCTAATTTTCACTTGTTCTTTGGTAGGGGAGACATGCATGGAGGAAAACATATCGACTAGTCTCCAAGGTATGGAAGCCAAGTAGAGGCCTAATATAAGCTCAGATGACAATATTTTCTAATTTTGGGCTTAAAACAGGCTACTACGAGGTTTCTGGTAGTACTACTACAAGATGTCCTAGTTCTACTACAGGATTCCCTGTTATACTATAGGAAACATGTTGAAAGCTTAGGAGATGATAGGAAAGGTAGAATGAACTATGGGAAAGGTATCTAATGGATAAATAAGGCATGGAGGAGGTGAAAACTATCTAAGGCTTAGTTAGATGCTTCAATATGGTTGGATTTGCTCAATGGAAAGGGAAATGTTGCTTACAGAACAAGAATTCAAATTTAGGGTTTAGTGGACTTCGGCAACATGGATGTATAGGAATTACATGAGGCAAATGAGCTGAGGTCCCCCTGCAAATTAGAAGCTACTGCAACATACACCCTTGTCTTCATTTATACACAAATTCATCTATACATGGAAAATATTTATTGAATGGAGGCAAACAGAGTTATTATTAGCTAATGGCTAAGTTCATGAATGGAAGTGCTTTTAACCCACAATAAAACTTAATATATCAGCATGACAATTTCAAATAATCATAAGAAACTCAAAGATAATGATCTATTCGTCAAGAAACCCTAGATTATGCAGTAATCAATCAAGAAGTATGTTTTTGGGGTTGTGTGAATGGAACACTAAAGTCATGACCTTATAAGGAAGATGAGTTGAAAGACATTCCCATAAGTTTTAATGAAATGTTTATTCTTCAACTATGATACCACTTATCTAAGTCTCCACAATTGGAATCAAACTAATTAATCACCCAAATACTTGCAGATTAACAAAAATAAAATCATTTCAACAACTAACTATGAATGTCATCTAAGCATACATGTACAAAAACAAGAACCTTTGCTACTAGGGTTGGGGCTGATCCAGGTGGATATTGGTGGCCACCTGCCAAGTCCACCTAGACCCCCACCATTGTCTTTCTCAGCATTTTCAGTTTCCTTAATTGTAGCACAACTTACTATTTTTAGCAGTTTTTCGGGTCCTGAACTTCTGGAGCCGTTTTGAGGCCCTAAACGACGTTTTTTGGGAAATCTAGGAGCAACATGGGTCCATGGACCCATGTTGCCCTTCCCAAAGTGGTAGTGCTCGGATAGATCTTTCTAACGAGCTATTGTACGCGTCAAACGGAGATCGTATGCCAAAGTTACGACCTCGGGAAGTTGATGTACCAATTTACCCAAACGGGGCCCACAATTTGGCGTTTCATCTCCTGGGGTTAGGTTTTGGAATGTTAAGGGTTGTCCATTGTTTCTCAACAATAAATAGGCCTTCGAGCCTCATTGTAACACAGTCCAGAGGCATGTAGCCATCACATCTCTTCTCAGAGATAAGCTACCATCGCCCTAGCTAGTTTATTGCCATTTCTGTTTGTAAGCATATTTCAGTATTTTCCATTAATGAAATGAAGTATTATTTCCGCTGCATCTTTGTGTATATGGTTATCTCGTAATTTGTTGCGTTCCTGTTTAAATCCGGATCAGTGGTATCAGAGCGGTCTGCTTTTTCTCTGTTTTTCTTTGCATGTCCCCAACAAGGTCGGGATATAAGGAGTTAGGGCTTGAACTGGTTGAACTTTGCAAGACCAGCCTCGCAAATACCGACGGCCTCCCATGGCGGACGAGAAGAAAGACGAGGGGGCAGGAGATCCCATCAAAATCTTACTCGAAGAAGTGCTCGAGCAACAATGGAACGCGATGATGGACAGCTTTGTGCAGATCCTTCAGCGGCTACCCAGAAGCGGCGCATCGGCTTCCAGTAGCTCCTCTGGAAACGCCACACCCTTTAAGGTACAAGTTAATTTTGAAATCCCCATATTCGAGGGTCAGATAGACGCCGATGCCGTAGATAAATGGTTAAATTTGCTAGAGGGTTATTTTTCTGTTCATGAATTTTCGAGTCGGGAAAAGATTGTTTTTTCTCTTCTCAAAGCAGCCCCCCACGTCAAGGACTGGTGGGAAACCTACTGCGAGCAGAAGGATGAAAGTACTGGCTCACTATTTTCAGCCGCACCCACCTGGGATTCATTCCGGGATGCCATCAAGGAGCAGTACTACCCTGTCAGAAGCTATGAGGATGAATACATAAAGTGGACCACGCTGCGGCAGGGAAGGGACCAAGACGTGTCGGAGTTCACCAATCTTTTCCATACCCTTCACACAAAGTTGGGTATCAAGGATTCAGAGCAACATTTGATACTCAAATACCGTGGCTGCCTGCACAAGTACATCCAGGAAGAAATATAGTTCTTAAACATCCCCTCGCTCGGCGCAGCATACCGGTATGCTGTCAAGGTCGAGCAGAAGTTTAAAGAAAAGAAGCGAGATTTTGGATCTGCGAATCCAAAGCAGGGGAAAGGTGCCCCTAAACCACAGAACAAAGGACAAAGCCAAGGCGGGACAGCCCAAGACAACCAGCCGAAGCTGCAAGCAAAGAGCAACGCCGCGAAGCCGAGAAAGGACACTGGAAAATGGTGCGAGTTCCATAAGAGCTCCACTCACAACACAAGTGAGTGTCGGGCCAAGCAGTCACTGGTGGCTGAGCTAAAGGTTTCAGAATCAGATGCATGTTCCGACTATGAGTCAGAACCCGATAAGGGGTATGAAAAAGGGAAGCAGATCATTGATGCGGATCCCAGCGCCACTGTTGCTACCGCAAAGATCCAGAAAAATGAACCCGAAGATCCAGAGGAGGAGGAGCGTCTCTTCCACTCCCAGATGTGGGTAAAGGGCTCCCCGATACAGTTCATTGTTGATAGCGGGAGTCAAAAGAACCTCATTTCGGCAGAGGTCGTGAAGCGGTTGGGCTTACTGACCACATCACATCCACAACCATACACCATTGGGTGGCTTCACCAAGGGCGAGATCTTCGCGTGAGCCAGCAGTGTCGACTTCCATACAACATCAAGCCCTTCACGGATGAGGTATTGTGTGACATTGCTCCCCTTGAAGTTTGTGATGTATTACTAGGACAACCATACTTGTGGAAGCGACATGCTGTGTATGAATCAAGGCCCCGTGCTATTATTATTACATTGGGAAATAAGTTGTTCAGGATACCAGAGGTAGCACCACCTGCCGCCATCTCTTTGATTACTGCAAAACAATGCAGTAAGATCATTTCCAAAACCAGGAAATTTGTTTTCCTGATGATACGCCCTCAAGGGAAGAAGAAGACAGTGGCCGCGGCCTCCAAACGGGGTTCCTCTGCATAGCAGCTACAGATGGACAAGATTGTGGAGGAGTACGAAGACATCTTCACCTCCCCGGCAGGGGTTCCTCTGCACTGTCAAGTCAAGCACTCCATCGATCTGACCCCAGGTGCGCCGCTACCCAATGGACCAATTTATCGGCGCTCCGTTCTGGAGAACAATGAAATCAAGAGACAGATTCAGGAGCTCCTGCAGAAAGGTCACATCCGTCCGAGTTCTTCGCGCTGTGGGAGCCCGATAGTGTTGGTACAGAAGAAGGATGGGACGTGGAGACTCTGTATTGACTATCGGGCGCTGAACAAGATCACTGTCCGTAATAGGTACCCGATCCCGCGGATTGATGACCTCCTAGACCAACTAAAGGGGGTGAAATATTTCAGCAAGATCGATCTGAAGTCAGGATATCACCAGGTACCAATTGAACCCTCAGATGTGTGGAAGACTGCTTTCAAATCCAAGGAGGGCCTCTTCGAATGGTTGGTCATGCCTTTCGGATTGACGAATGCTCCTGCAACCTTATGAGGCTAATGGATGACATCTTGCGGCCATTCACCAACTCCTTTGTAGTAGTATACTTGGATGACATTCTGATCTTCAGCCAGAGTTGGGAAGAGCACCTCCACCACATCCGACAGGTTCTCCAAACACTGCGGCAACACAAGCTATGTGCCAATTTGGAGAAATGCACTTTTGGCATGACCGAGGTTCAGTATCTGGGATACATCATTGATGAACAGGGGGTGCATGTCGATCCAGCCAAGGTCCAAGTCATTCGGGATTGGCCCTCTCCAACCACTCTAACAGAGCTCCGCAACTTTCTAGGTCTTGCCAACTTCTACCGCAGGTTTGTGTTGGGATTTTCTCATATTTCTTGGCCCTTGAGTCAAGTCACCAAGGGCGGGGCGAAAGCAAAATTCTTTTGGTCTGAATCTCAACAGAAGGCATTCAGGGAGTTGAAGGATCGCCTCTGCACGGCACCAGTGCTCGCGTTACCATATTTACAACAACCATTTGAGGTCGAGACAGATGCCTCTGACTATGCTATTGGGGCAGTCCTTACTCAACATGGACATCCAGTGGCATATCACAGTGAAACACTTTCAGACACAGTCCGGAAGTACCCCACTTATGATAAAGAGATGTATTCCATTGTACAGGCCTGACAAAAATGGAAGCATTACATTTTGGGGAAGGAAACGGTCATCCACACAGACCGCTGACCTCTGCAGTTCATACAGACCCAAGGGAAATTGCAAAATGATCGCCATCAGAAGTGGTCTACATACCTGCAACAGTTTCACTTGAATATCAAGTATAAAAAGGGAAGCACCAATAATGTTGCAGATTGCCTCAGTCGACCACCGATCATGGCGCTAACCACCGTGCTCAACTCTTGCGGACACGAGACTTCTGATTGGCCACTTTTCTACAAAAGCGACCCAGAATTCAGCCACACATACCAGACACTCTTGGAGGGTCAGAAGGTTGCAGATTTTCACCTCCAGGATGCCCTATTATGCCACCTCGGTCACCTCTGTGTTCCTTCAAGCGAGCGTGCCAAGATGATTTGGGAAGCACACTACAGTCTGGCTGCTGGGCATTTCGGGGTCGAGAAAACAGTGGCAGTACTGCAAAACTATTTCTATTGGCCGAATCTTCGACGGGATGTTGGGAAGTACATCCGATCATGTACTGCCTGTGCCATTGCCAAACCGACCATTAAGAAGCAAGGCCTCTATACCTCGTTGCCTACCCCTAGTCGACCTTGGGAATCCATCTCTCAATGGATTACATGTCAGGCCTTCCTTCCACTAAGCATGGAAATGACTGTGTTTTTGTGGTCGTCGACAGGTTCTCAAAGATGGCCATTATGATGGCCTGCAAGAAGAATATCACAGCAGAAGCCACTGCTAAACTCTTCTTTGAACGAGTGTGGGTGCACTTTGGGATCCCACAGTCTATCATCTCAGATTGGGACAGTCGGTTTCTCAGCACCTTTTGGTCCAGTCTCTGGTCAATGTTGGACACCAAACTCACGAAGTCCACAGCCTTCCATCCTCAAACTGATGGCCAGACGGAGGTTGTCAATAGGATGATTGTGCACATTCTGCGCATGTATAACTCAAAGCATCCACGCACATGGGACAAGAGCCTCCCCTACGTTCAACACAGCTACAACCGAGCTCTACACAGCTCCACTGGCCATAGCCCTTTTCAGGTGGGTTTGGGATTCCAGCCACTATGCCCCATTGATGTGGCCATGCCACTTGCAGCTACTCACATGAATTCAGCTCATGTCCAGTCCGAAACAGATAAGGCCACCAGCTTCATTGAGCGAATCCAACATATTCGCCAGCAGGTCCATGACATTCTTGAGAAATCAAATGCCAAGTAAAAGCAGCGACATGATCAACATCGGGTGCCACACAAGTTTCAGGTGGGCGACAAAGTCTGGTTGCATTTGCAAAAGGAACGCCTTACTGGAGCCTATCGGAAATTGAGACCACTTCGATATGGTCCTTACACCATTACTAAGGCTATGGGAGACAATGCATTTGAGCTCAACATTCCCCCATTCCTTGGCCTGCACCCAGTATTTAATGTGGACCGCCTTCGGCCATACTTTCCACCATTGCTAGACACATCCGACATTGCAGAACAGCTCAAACCCACAGAATTAAATCCAGATTGCATGGAACAAGCTGCAACTGATCGGATCATGGACACACAGATCAAGAACACTCGCCAACAGAATATCCAACTGTATCAAGTTGTCAAAGCGGGCCAACTCCTTCAGCAGGGCAAGTGGCTCACCAGGGAACAAGTTCAGCAGAAGTTTCCTCATCTCATGGAGGAGCTCAACGCAATGGGGACCATTGCTTCCTAAGGGGGGAGGAATGATCCAGGTGGATATTGGTGGCCACTTGCCAAGTCCACCTGGACCCCCACCATTGTCTTTCTCAGCATTTTCAGTTTCCTTAATTGTAGCACAACTTACTATTTTTAGCAGTTTTTCGGGTCCTGAACTTCCAGAGCCGTTTTGAGGCCCTAAACGACGTTTTTTGGGAAATCTGGGGGCAACATGGGTCCATGGACCGATGTTGCCCTTCCCAAAGTGGTAGTGCTCGGATAGATCTTTCTAACAAGCTATTGTACGTGTCAAACAGAGATCGTATGCCAAAGTTACGACCCCGGGAAGTTGATGTACCAATTTACCCAAACGGGGCCCACAGTTTGGCGTTTCATCTCCTGGGGTTAGGTTTTGGAATGTTAAGGGTTGTCCATTGTTTCTCAACAATAAATAGGCCTTCGAGCCTCATTGTAACACAGTTCAGAGGCATGTAGCCATCACATCTCTTCTCAGAGATAAGCTACCATCGCCCTAGCTAGTTTATTGCCATTTCTATTTGTAAGCATATTTCAGTATTTTCCATTAATGAAATGAAGTATTATTTCCGCTGCATCTTTGTGTATATGGTTATCTCTGTAATTTGTTGCGTTCCTATTTAAATCCAGATCAGGGGCCTAACCCAAAAGTGTCAGTCCTCTAAGTCAACTCAGTGTTGGATCAAGGGAATGCTTCTCATTTTCATTAAAATATGAAAAATACATAAGAGTCATCAATCATAATTTCTTAGATAAAAAATTCCTCTTGGATACAATAAAAAAAAATGAATCCTAATGAGGCTCTAGGCCTTCTTATTTATAGAATTGAAGCTACCAACAACTTCCTTAAATTTAGGGAGGCTTGGCTCCCAACTTGAGATCAACTAGTCTTCAACTAACACTGGCTTGGCTTCAAATGAACTTAATGGCTCAACTTCTTGTAACTCTAAGCTGATGAGATCTATTGGAGGAACCTTTGAGTGAATGAGTTGTTAAGGAGGGAGATCCAGCTCCTAAAATCCCTATTGTTGGTATACTTCGAGTTATTACACTTTAATTAGCCAAAATTTGCTCCAAAACCTACAATAAATGCACATTAAACCACAAGACATGACATCTCATCCTTACCCTCCTCTTTAAGCAAAATATAATGAAACATGTAAAGAAATGTCAGAAAAGTTGATTTTAATAAGTTGGAGAGTGACATTAAGGTCCATATAATTTACCCATTAATGAGCCTCATCACTCCGCATGTACAACTCCAAGCATCCACAAACCTAGGATTAGAGTCTTCCCTATGTGAAACATAGTGATAATAGATCTCTCGATAGCTTGAGCGGTCATAGTCCCTTTCAAGTGGGTTTAGGATTTCAACTATTGTGTCTTATTGATGTTTCCATGCCTCATGTGACTACAGAGAAAAAAATCCAGACATGTATTTTCTAAGGCTGATAAAGTGACCATATTTATTGAACACATCCAACACATCCATCAACAGGTTCATGACATATTGGAGAAGACAAATGCCAAGTACATGTAGTGACATGATCAACATTGGGTGCCACACAAGTTTTAGCTGGGCGAAAAAGTTTGGTTGCATTTGCAGAAATAATTCCTTACCAGAGCCCATCAGAATCTCAGAACACTAAGATATGGTCCTTACATCATTACCAAGGTTGTGGGAGACAATGCGTTTGAGCTCGGTATTCCCCCATTCCTTGGCCTGCACCTAGTGTTCAATGTGGACAACCTTCGAGCATACTTCCCACCATTACTAGAGACATTAGACATTGCATAACAACTCACACCAACAGAGTTAAACCAAAACAACATGGAACATGCCACAACTGATCAGATTATGGGCACACATGTCAATAACAATGGCTATCAGAAGATCCAACTATATCGGGTTGTTAAAGCTGGCCAACTCCTGCACTAAGGAAAGTGGCTCACTAGGGACAAAGTTCAACAGAAGTTTCCCCATCTCCTGGAGGGACTGAACATAATGGGGACCATTTCGTCTTAAGGGGCGAGGATTGATCTAGGTGGATGTTGGTGGTGAGCCACCTATTCCACTTGGATGCCCACCAATGTCTCTTTCATCTTTTCAGTTTCCTTAATTGTAGCACAATTTACTATTTTTGGTATTTTTTTGGGTCCTCAACTTCGGAGTCATTTTAGGCCCTAAATGATGTTTCTGGGGAAAATGACGCCAACATGGGTTTTAGACTAATATTGGACACTTGAAATTTTTATTCCTCATATATATATTTCAAATGAGGTATTGTGTGCATCAAACGGAGATCGTAAGCCAAAGTTACGACCTCGGGAAATTGATGTACCAATTTACCAAAATGGTTCTCATAGTTTTGGTGCTTTATCTCGTACAATTAGGTTTCTGGATGTTTAGGGTCTTCCATTGTTAGTTTAGAAGCATGTAGCTTCCATATATCTTTTAAGAGATAAGCTACCATTGCCCGAGCTAATCTTATTTCCATTCTATTTGTAAGCATATTTCAATATTTGATATTAAAGAAATGAAGTGTTATTGATGATTCATCTCTGTATTTATGGTTATATCTATAATTTGTTACATTCCTGTTTAAGTTTAGATCAATTACCCAGTTACCATGCATGAAAATACGAACAGCATACCATGTCCTCATGTACGACAACCATGACCATAACAATTGCTGCATTACAAACATATATACACTGACATGCATAACAGATACATATACAACCAACATGCATTTACAATAGACACATTCTAAGAACAACATCATCAACCTCTACATGACAACATAGCAATAAAAATGATCACCACCATACATACATAACAAACACATAGACCATAATTATATTGAACACGTATGAAACCAACATGTATGCATGACAACCACATTCTACCTATCCAGTCCAAGGGGTAAACCATGCTCTTATACCACTCTGTAACACCCCCCTCCCACATTTACCCAAGCTAATTGATCCACCTGGGTAAACATGTGATGAAGAGTTACTATGATATGATCCAAGTATAGTTAAGGAAGTGGAATCGACAAACTAAAACCAAACTAACCTTCCTGAGGAGCTATAGGACCCCTAGGTGCTAACCAACCACTCTAGGTGCCCAACCCATAAGTTAACATACCTTTTAACTAAGTTAGTCCTCTAGTTGCTTCCATGAAAATCCCTCCATGGGACTATAACCCTTCAGTTTCTCCCATAACAAGGGAATCCATGTGAGTACAATCATTTTTAATTAGTTTTGTGCCTGCAATTGCAAGACGTAAGCCACTTTCTCAAGTTAGGATGTAGGCCTCTGCCCAAAATTTGATGAAACTCTTAGAGATGATAAATGAGAAATAGAAAAATTATTCCATACAAAACATAGAAAAGAACATGACCTAATAAGGCCTAGCCAAGACAAGCATTCTGTCAAACACATCATGAACATTCAATCTACAGGTCATAACAACATATCTAAACATAGGGATTTCATACTTATTTGAAGATCATAAAGAAGGTTTGATGCTCTCATATAAGAGTTGCATTATCATTTATTAGCTCATAGATTCATTATTCATTCATTTATAATCAAAACATGATGAGATCCATAACTCAATTTTGTCATAAAACCATGCTTATAACCAGCATATAACCAACAAAATAACTGTTGGCATTATGATGCATGTGTTGTACTTGATGGCAAACAACTCATAGAAGATCAACTCACTTATATATATCTAGATGAATCTACGGAAGAGATATCAGATGACAATTCTCAGTATGACAAGTCCAAAGGGGGAGATTGTTGGCATTATGAGGCAAGTGTTGTCCTTGATGGCAAATCACACAAATGCTAAATTATAGTGCATCAAATTTATTTGATAAATTATAGTGCAACAGAGTTTCCTTCATGTAGAGAAAAGTTCACGCACTTTTATACAGAGAAAAGTTTATTCCATGTAGAGAAACGTTCACGCACTTTTATGCAGAGAAAAGTTTATTCCATGTAGAGAAAAGTTCACGCACTTTTATGCAGGGAAAAGTTTATTCCATGTAGAGAAAAGTTCACGCACTTTTATGCAGAGGAAAGTTTATTTCACGTAGAGAAAAGTTCACGCACTTTTATGCAGAGAAGAGTTTACTTCATGTAGAGAAATGTTCATGCACTTTTATGCAGAGAAAAATTTACGCACTTTCATGCAGAGAAAAGTTCCCTTCATGCAAGAGAAAAGTTCACACGCTTTCATGGTTGGTTCATGGTATTAGTCCGACAATTTTTGATTCTATGGTTTTGGTCTGTGGTATTGCATCCAAAAGTGTTGATCTCACGCACTTTCATGGTTGGTTCATGGTATTAGTCCGACAGTTTTTGATCCTATGGTTTTGGTCCATGGTATTGCATCCAAAAGTGTTGATCTCACGCACTTTCATGGTTGGTTCATGGTATTAGTCCAACAGTTTTTTTGATCCTATGGTTTTGGACCGTGGTATTGAGAAAGGACTAAGGCTATAAAAGAGGAAGAAGATCATTTGGCAAAGCATCATCGAATGAATTGAATATCTAATAAGTGCTAGATCTAAAATATTTATGATTGGGTTATGGTGCAGATCTGGATCTGAATGAAGGAGGAACCTTAGCACATAAAGAAGGATAAGTTCTATTGATGGGTCATAATCTTTATGCTTGAATAATAGTATCTTTGTATGATTTTGATCTGTTATATGAGGCGCATGCTTGATCTATAAATCTGACAATCTGGGTTAATTAGTGTCTGAATATTTGAAAGAAGGAATTATTCTTTATAGATCTGCACGTAGGTTTCAAGTTGTTGAAGTAGCGTATATCTTTAAATTATGATCTAGCTACCTCTGTCTATTGTTGCAGTATTCTGGGTTTAGAATTTGGTGTGTGGTTACTGTTACTGTGTTCTGGGTACAGCTGTCAGAGAAGTGTTTACTTGATTCAATGCTAATTGGGAAAAGGAGATTGTTTGATGCAGATATACTTGATGATTGATTGATGTTCATGGATCCAGTCTGAAAATTTATGAAAAGTGGTCCTTGAAAGAAAAGAAGTAGAGGGTTGTAACACCCTTCCAGGAGAGAGAGTTGTAACTCTCTGCAGGTTGCAGCCTGCGTACTGGTAAAGGACTGCACTAGTACAAAATCATTGTAAAAGGAGTTTCTTATTAAAAGAAGATAGAGACATATTGCAGCAGGTGGTTTTCACCCACATTGGGTTTCCACCTTATATATGGTGTTGTTTTGTGTGACTATTTGCTTTTCTTGTTCCTTCTCATTATTTTATGATACTGACATACAAAGTAATGATCAATATTTGAAGAATTATTCAAAGTATAAATAAGGAAGATATATTGAAAAGAATTTGATAATACTGATTCACCCCCCTCTCAGTATTATTTCCAACAATAACAATGATATAGAAACCACTAAAATCACATAATAAAAAGCACATTTACTCATAAAGTACAAGAAGAAAAGTGCTCTTATTAAAATATACATAGGACAACCAAGTCAGGGGCATCCACGTACCACTTGACCATATATTGGGTTGACCAAATATTTCTTTCAGCCAATCACCCTCTTTCCATATTCCAAGCATGAATGTGGGACTCACAACAAAACCGTCTGTGCTTCTCAAGATTTACTACATATCCCGCCAAATCGGTCAGGAATTTGTAGGCCCGAAGAAAATACAACTAGTCTTTACTATATATCTCGCCAAGGTATTCGTAATCCCAAACAAGAATCATACACTACCATGATTTACTACAATCCCACCATACATCACTCTAGGGATCACTAGTACAAGCATGGATGCCTTCAAATATCTCCATCTAAAGCATGAATAATTTTCCAATCGCCACCCTCTAGGCTTTACCGTATGTCCCGCCATTTAAGATTCAAGGATTTATAATCATAGCAAGGGTATACAAAACTAGTATTTACCGAAATCCCACCTCTATCGGTATCAAGAGTCCTAGGCCTTGTGATTCTTCTTGAGATCACCCCACTTGGTTTTGAAATCATTCGTCAATCTAGCTCAATTAGGTAAGTGAAAACCCCTTCACACCATGGATATCTGGAAATGACGAGGCAAGGATGAAAAGCACTATCACACTTGATAAAACCCATGTCGTTGATAGCAAGGGAATCAAATATAAACATGCATGTACCATGAATGCGAAAACTAACAAGGAAAACACAAATGAAATGCACTACTTGCAAATAATCATGTTGTAGTAGCTTCATCTAACTCTTCCTTACTTGCTTTTCTCTTTCCTTTCCTTTCCTTCGTCCAATGCTAGAGTGCTCCAAGAGAACTCTAACTCTCCAAGAGTATGAGAGAGAATAAACAATAGATATCTCCAAGCTACTACTAACAAAATGCTATGAATTGATCCTCAGAAACCTTTTTATTATTGAGGCATATAAGTTCTTCATTTTCCATTATTTTCCTTCATTTTTCTCCTCACATGAAATTTGTGGCCTTTCACCTTCCTTTTCTTTTATTTTACATTATTTTCATAAATAAAATGCAAAATAACCTCTCTTTACCTTTCCAAATCCTTTTCCTTTGCCATTGCCAATTTCCCCTAACCACAATAAACCAAATGAACCCCTGCTAGGATGTTTTTCCCAACATTCAACTTTGAATACGTGTCCCGTGACCTTAGCCATATTTTACCTTTATTAACTTTATTACATGAAACTTTAACCCGGGCTATTACAGTCTCAATCTCGTCGGAAATCCTATAATGAAGTCCATGGAAATTAATTCCCATTTTAACTCTGGAAATCAAAATAGATTGCAATAAACCACTTGGATGCTTAAACTCTAATTTTACCTACTAGCAATCCAAACATCTCGTGAAAAACTCATCTAACTCTTTCTTCAATTTTTGCCAACAATAGAATCTCTTAACTACTATCAATGTCTTACGATATCCCAGGTGACCTGAATACATCATGACGTGAAACTCTCTTAGGATAAGCTTCTTGAGCTCACTGTCCTCTAGTACATAAAACATGTTCTAGAATTTGACTGAGCCATTTGTTGTGAGGTGATTCTCCTCACCCCTATCAACTTCACCTTGTTGCTTCAATATTTTCTTTAGTTTTCGATACCTGTCATTAGGTTTTCATTCCTCCAAGATCCATTCCTCTAAGTCTGTCATATAAGAACTCACTTCTACAATGCGATTCATCTACACTCTTCTACTAAGAGGATTCAAAACCCTGTTCTCTTTTCCCTTCATGTACTTGATCTTGAAATCAAACTCACTAATAGTAGAAAACCATCTATATTTCCTAGCATTTAGATTAGGTTGGTCAAACAAGTACCTCAGAGCACTGTGATCACTCATTAGAATAAACCTCCTTCCAAGAAAATAGTGTGTCCACATCTTCAATGAATGAATGATAGTTACCAACTTGAGATCATGAGTCACATAGTTCTTCTCATGCTCATTCATATTCCTTGACTCATAGCATTCCACCTGTCTTTCCTACATTAGGACTCAACCAAGTCCTCTCTTACAAGAATCTATACACACCATGAACTCTTTTTCAGGATCAACAATTTTCAAGACTGGAGAATTTATAAGAAAATGGTTAAACCGCTCAAAACTAGTTGCACACTCCTTAGTTCATTCCAACTTCTTCCCTTTCCTCTGCAAAGATGAAATAAGAGAGGAAATTTATGAGAATTTCCTATTGAACTCCCTGTAGTAACCTACTAGTCCTAGGAATGATCTAACCTCATCCACATTCCTAAGAGTTTCCCACTCCATGATAGCTCTCATATTTTTTGGGTCCATTACTATACCTTCCTTGGAAACAACATGCCCCAAGTAATGAAATTATGTCTGAAAGAAACTGCATTTACAAATCTTGAAATGCAACATATTCTCTCTCAATAACTTTAACACTGTTGCTAGGTGTTTTGCATGTTCTTCTTCATTCTTAGAATACATAAATATGTCATCAATGAATAATTTCACAAATTTCTCTAGATAAGGACACAAAACACTATCCATCAAACACATGAATGTAGTTGGAGCATTAGTAATACCAAGAGGAATTACGACAAACTTATAATTCCCATACCTAGAACAAAATACAGTGTTGTAGATGTCCCCTTATTTGATGTGCACCTAATGATGTATTGATCTCAGATTAATCTTCGAGAACATTGTTTCTCCCTTCAACTGATCAAAAAAATAATCAATGCTCGAAAATGGATACATTTTCTTTATGGTCACGTTGTTCAACTACCTATAATCAGTGCACAATCTAAAAGTACCATCCTTCTTCTTTAAAAATAATATTGGTGCAGCCCAAGGCAAAACACTTGGCCTTATGTATCCTTTACCAAGCATTTCCTTTCAACTTAAATTCCACCTACTCTAGAGTGTTCATCTTGTAAGGTTCTCTAGATAGGGATGTTGCTCCTGGAATAAAATTAATAGAGAAGTCCACTTCCCTACCAGGCAGTAACTCTAGAATCTCTACAAGAAACATGTCCTGAAACTATTGCAACATTGGGTACCTATTCAATACTTCAAGATCCTCAACATCCTTCCCTTTGTCAATAACAATATGAACTGCAAACAATACACACCCTTTCTTATTATTGTACTTTGTCTACATAACTGTAACCATTCTCAATGATGTAGGATTATTCTTACCCTACAAGATTATCATCCCTCCATCATCATCGAGTCACTCAATAGCCTTATCATAATAATCTACGTTAGTGATGTGTATCTATACCCAATCCATACCCAAAAACATATTGTATGATCCCAATGTAAGAAAATTTCAATATGCTAATGTGGACATACCTTTAAACTCAAATTCATAATACTTCACCCAATGATGAACTCTTTTCTTGGTACCTGTAGCTAACTGCACCAACTAAGAGTCCACATACACTTATTTTTTCAAGCAACAATTATCCACTAGGTGAGGACTAATATAGCTATAGTTACATCTAGGGTTAATAAGAATAGAAACAAATTTATCAGAAAACTTACCTTCCATCTCGATAATAGATGCTTGATGATCAACCTAACTATTATCCAATGCTGCATAAATCCAATGAATACTCTGTCCAAAATCCCCAACTGTCTGTGCCTCCTAAGAACTGTAAATTTGAGGTCTTCCACACTGATATTGTGGACCATCACTCTGGCGATGATCCTTTCCACAAGTCCAACACTACAAAGGCTTCCTGCCATCACCCTTATTCTGCTCCTCAGACTAAAATCCCCATCCTCTGTGAACGGCATTGAATTTCTTGTACAATGTTACATTCTCCTTGTCACCTACATCCCGAGGTCTTCCTCGCTTCTTATCCAACATTCATTTAGTATTGTATTTATCTTTCCAACCTTGCTTCATATTTGACTTACACTTAGAACACTCATAACAATGTTCCAAATTCCTCATTACTTCCTCCAATTTTTTAGGCTAAGCATACTCAATCCGATCCTTAAATGTTAATGGAAATCCACTAACAAACCTTTGAACCTTTGTCTTCTCATCCTTAAGATATGGCACATAACTCAAAAACTTTAGAAACTTAGTTGTGTACTCTTCTTATGTCATAAATCCCATCTTCAACTCATAAAAATCCATAACCTTACTGTCATAATATCTATATAACAAGTTCTTATTTTTGAAGAATCTTTTGAACTCATGCCAACTCAATTACTTTTTCTTGATACATATGACACAATTTACATATTCCAACCAAATGTTTTCTTTTCCACTGTGACTAAAAATAACTATTCTCTCTTTCATATTCTCTGAATAATCATGTAACTCAAAGAACTTCTTCATCCCAAGTAACCATGCTTTTGCATCTTCTGATTTCTTCAAATCTCCATCAAAGGTAGGAGGCTTGAATTTCTTGAACTCATTCGACAAGTACTGATTCTCAATATTCCTATAAGGATGCTAATGATCATGACCATGTCTTCTCTCTAATCCATAACTATAATGTAGTCCATAACCACTACCTATTGTGTCAGTCGTATCCATCTATCTACCACCTCTGACTGTATCATCCCTATCTGACCTATGTCATCCATGATATATTTTACCATATTCCCCATTTTTCCTTTCCTCCTATCCATAACTAATCCATGGTTGTCCCTTTCTTTGAATACTAACAAACTCTGAAGGCTTACTACATTGACATATGCTTGTTTTGCTTAAGCTCTAGAAAGTATTTCATGTGACTGAATGATCATCTCATTATCTGCTTTTTAGATTTTGATCTCTTCCATTAAACTTCTAAAGATATCTACTATGCTAAGAGAGTACTCATCTCTTTTCTTCTAATTTGATCTATAAAGAGATTCACATGAACTGTAGTCGACCATTCTTGTTTTCGTCTCTAATCTTCTTCATGAAAACATACCATGATAGGTAAAGAAAATATAAAAATGATCAATGATATCTTAGTGAAGTCAAGGGAGTCTATCTCATTTGCACAATCAATCCAGATTAGAAAAGCATATATATCTATAATTAAATCAACATATCAATCGTCTGAATATTAACATCATGATGATGCAAGACCGTAATAGCGACCATCACAATACATGCATAACAAACACATAGACAACTAACATGAATGCATAACAATCACACCTAGCCCATCTAGTCCAAGTGTTTGAACATGGAAGTTCTGATACCACCTTGTAACCACCTTACCCCGTATTTAGCCACTTTAACCTGCTCACTAGGGTAAACAATTTATGGCAGTTACCATGCACGACCCAATTTCCGAGATGCACTTATGGAAAACGGGGTCCACATGTTTAGAACTGACTCCAAACAACTGGTGACACATGATCACACTATTATTAGCCTAACATGACACAATAATAATTATTTTTTGTTTTATTTCCTTAAATCTAACACAATTTTCTATTTTTGGCAGTTTTTTGGGTTCTAAACTTCTGAGGTCATTTTCAGAGCCTAAATAACATTATTAGGGAAAAATGAGAGACTAGAAAAGTGCCCAAATATGTTTCAATTTATTTTCTTCTTGAACTCCTTGTGTATATCTTCAAATAGAGGTGTTATGATAGTCAAAATAAGATCGTATGCCAAAGTTACGACCCTGTGAAATTGGTGGTCCAAAATACTCATTTATACAAAAACTTTGTGTACATAATACTTGTAGGTTATAAATAAATATATGTTCACTAATTCAATAAGATCATGACAGAATCATTAAGAAGGTTCAATTCCCTCTCGAGCCAATTACAACAACACTTGTTTTCTTATGTATTCATCAACCATTCAGTAATTCATCAAAACATGTCAATAGCCATAGATAGAATACATCATTTACCCAACATATAACCAACAAATAACTAGAATAGAACCTGGCATAGGAACCATTTCACATTAGCTATAAGATAACCAAAATAGTCACTACAAGTATACATGAATCACAACATAAGAATAACTCTTATTAATATATAAAAATATCAACCAAGTCAGGGACTTCCTCTTACCACTCAACGATATATTGGGTTGAACCTCTTTCAACCAATCACCCATGCACCATATCCCATGCATAAATGTGGGATCTCATGGAATAAACTAAGACAAAACCAAAATTAGGATTTTAGTGTTCAAACCACCTGAACCCTCAACCGTAGTGCTTCCACCTCTATAGTAGGACATAACTAACACCAGCTAGATAGAAATTTACCCAAGTTGTCCAAGGATCTAGGAAATAGTAACTCAACCCACAACCGTATAGGGCTTATAGAGTGCTTTTCCAACCCAACTCCAGGAACTAGTAACTCAACCCACCAAGGGCTCCAGAGATTTTGTCCTAACCTAGGCTCTATGACTAGTAACTCAACTCAAGTTTTTTTAGGGCTTCCAAAGTATTTTTTCCAACCCACAACCATAAGGAACATGAGCACCAATTAGAAAAAAATGAAGTGGAAAAATCTAGATCACCATTGCTATCCAGGAAGTTTCAAGGGAATGGTAAAACCCTGTCAATCCGGGAAAATGTCCATGCCAATGACAACATATAACCACAAAATCACATGCATATACCATGCATCCCAAAATTAGTAAGGGAATCATACATGCAACCTATTGCCTACAAAGAAATCTAGTCATAGTTGCTTATGTGACTATTCCCTTGCCCTTTCTTGCTTTCCTTTGCATTCTTTCTCCAAATCCAAGTGGATATAGAGTTCTCCAAGCATGCTCCAAGAATCCTCTAAATGTGTAAGAGTATGAGGGGATGGAAGAGAGATCAACTGAAAACTTTCAGAAAGCTAGAAATTGTTTCTCTATATCCTTTTTATCATTGATGCCTCTAATTTCTTCACTTTCCTTAAATTTTCCTTAAATTTTTCTCTCATACAAATTTGCATCTCTTCACCTTCCTTCTCTCCTATTTTCCTTTATTTCATAAATAAAATGTTAGTTATTTCCATTTTTCCTTTACCAATTTCCATAGACATTAATTGATCAGAAGCGATACCAATCACTATGTTTTTCCCAACATTTGGCTTGGAATACATCTCCCATGACTTTGGTATTATTTTATTTACATATAAAATCAACGAGGGGTTGTTACAAACCCATCCCTCTTGGAGGAACATTGTCCTTGGTACTATATGACACATACGAAAACAAACCGTTGAAAAAACAAATAACACCCATGAAGATTTATAGCATATCTCGATGCAGTATTTAGAATGAACAACCATTGAAAACCATGACCAACATGACAAACATGAAAATCATACCACTTATTAGATATTTATAACATAACTCATTGTGGTATCTACAACAACATCCATACATACAAATATTTATACCAAAACCTCATTTGCTCAAACCAACAAATAATGAAGGATATAAAGCCCACATATGATCAACCATCCCCCATGTAGCTTCATTGAGCCCAAAGTGTTTCCACTGCACTTTAACTTGCTAAATTGTTGTGTTTTGGAGCACAA
This sequence comes from Pinus tabuliformis, assembly GCA_031772625.1. Classification (NCBI taxonomy): domain Eukaryota; kingdom Viridiplantae; phylum Streptophyta; class Pinopsida; order Pinales; family Pinaceae; genus Pinus; species Pinus tabuliformis. The sequence continues at coordinate 583,184,393 of CM062814.1, read as the reverse complement.
GTTATTTCTACTGCAATATGCATTATGGTTCCAGAGAGAATTATCCCTCTCACTCAATCTGCAATACAAACCAATCAATCACATGATCAACATCTTGGACATACTTTATAGTAATGAAATATGGAAAACATCATGGATTTTTGTTGTCAGAGGCAGTGCAAGTCTATAGGCCACTAGTCCAATCCTCTTAAGAATATCGAAAGGTCCGCAATATCGAGGTTCTAGGTTGGCACATGATCCAATCCTCAAGGATCTCCTCTTGGGCTTGATGCGAAAGTATGCTTGCTCCCCAACCTAAAACTCCTTAAGTACCATGTGATGATCTGCATAACTCTTCTACCTGTCTTATGCTACCTTCAAATTCCTTTTAATAACCGAAATTTCATGTTCCATATCTGCTAACATATCTGGTCAAATTAGCACCCTAATCACTATATCACTCTAGCTAATAGGATTATTACAACTCCGCCTATCAAGTGCCTCAAATGGACTCATCTTTAAGGATTCTTGATACCCATTATTATATAAAAACTCTACTAGTGGAAGGTACTCTTCCCACTTCCTTTGTTTATGCATGACATACATCCTCTACATGTCCTCAATAATCTTATTAACCCTTAATGTATGTCCCTCTGATTGTGGATGATAAGTTGTAATAAAAGCTAGCTTTGTCCCCAAGCTTGCTAAAAACTCTTTCCAAATCATAGAATTGAACTTGGTACCTTTGTCTGATATGATTTTCTTGGGAACACCATGCAATATCTCTATCTCCCTAATGAAAATATGAGCTACCTCACTAGATGAATTCATAGAATTAACTACAATGAAGTGAGATACCTTACTTAACTTGTTAACCACAACCATGATGGAATCATATTGTCTCGATGTACTAAAAAAACATGTAATGAAGTCTATGGAAATGACCTCCCATTTCCACTTTGGAATCAGAAGCTGCAATAAACCACTTAGATACTTACACTTTTCTTTTCCTTATTGATAGTCCAAACATCTCTTGAAAAACTCAACCACTTATTTCTTCAAGTTATGCCAATGATATAATTTCTTAACTGCTGTTAATGTCTTTTGATTTCCCAAGTGACCTGAATACAAATTGACATGAAACTCCCTTAAGATAAGCTTCTTGATCCCACTATCCTCTAGTACATAAATCATGTTCCTGAATCTGACCAAGCCATCTACCATGTGGTGATACTCCTCATCCCTATCACCTTAATCTTGTTACAAAATCTTCGCTTTAGCTGCTAGCACTTGTCATCATATTTCCTGCTTGCAAGATCTGTTCCTACAAGTCCGGCACATAAGAACTCACTACTGCAATGTGATTCACCTATACTCTTCTACTAAGGGCATCCACAACCCTCTTCTCTTTTCTCTATGTACTTGATCTTGAAATCAAACTCACTGAGAGTATCCAACCATTTATATTTTCTATAATTTAGATTAGGTTGGTCAAACAAGTGCCTCAACCCACTATGATCACTCATAAGAATAAAACTCCTCCCAAGAAGATAATGTCTCCACATCTTCAATGCATGAATCATAGCTAGAAACTCTATATCATGAGTCACATAGTTATTCTCGTGCTTGTTTAGCTTCATTGACACATAGCCTACCACATGTCCTTCCTACATCAGGACTCCAACAAATCCTCTCTTGCAAGCATCTATACATACCACAAACTCTTTGTCACGATCTACAATCTTCAATACTGGATCACTTGTAAGAAAATGCTTCCTCTGCTCAAAACTAGTTGTACTCTTCTTATTCCATTCAAAATTATTCCCTTTTCTCTACAAATATGTAATAGGATATGAAATCTATGAGAAGTTACCGATGAGCCACCTATAATTACTTGCTAGTCCCACGAATTATCTGACCTCATCCACATTCCTAGGAGCTTCCCACTCCATGATAGCTCTAATATTTAATGGGTCCACTGCTATACCTTTGTTGGAAATAACATGCCCCAAGTAATGAACTTCTATCTAAAATAAACTACACTTACTAAGCTTGGCATACAACTAATTCTCTCTCAACAATTTTAACATTGCTGCCAGGTGTTTTGCATAGTTTTCCCCATTCATAGAATATATCAATATGCCATCAATGAATACTACCACAAACTTATGTAGATAAGGACACAACACATTATTCATCAATCACATGAATTTTGTTGGAGGATTAGTATGACCAAAAGGAACTTCCACAAAGTCATAATTCCCATGCCTGGTATGAAATGTAGTCTTGTAGATATCCCCTTGTATGTTGCACACTTAATGATATCATAACCTCAAATCAATATTCAATAACACTACTACTCCCTTCAACTGATCAAACAAGTCATCAATCCTTAGCAATGGATATTGGTTCTTGATGGTCACCTTGTTCAATTTCCTATAATCAATGCACAATCTAAGAGTACCATCCTTCTTCTTTACAAACAATATTGGTTCACCCGAAAGTGACACAATTGGCCTTATGTATCCTTTATCAAGTATTTCCTTAAGTTGCAACTTCAATTCCACCAACTCTGGAGTATTGATCCTATAATGTGCTTTAGATGTTAGTGATACATCTGGAATCAACTCAGTAAACAAGTCAATTTCCATATGAGGCAATGACTCTGTAATATCTACAACAAAGTGTATCTCTTCAATACTTAAACATCCTAAACATATTTCCCTTTGTCACTAGAAATATGAATTGTAAACAATACACACCCTTTCCTGCTACTGCACTTTTCCTACATAACTATAACCATTCTCACCGATGTAGGATTATTATTACCCTACAAGATGATCCTCTCACAATCATCATTCAGACACTCAATAGCATTATCATATAAAACTATCTTAGTCTTATGAATCTAGAACCAATCCATAGCCAACAACATAATCTATTCTGTACATCTTTAGTAGATAAATCTTGTTCCTTTTGCAGTGAGTTTTCTCTCATTAGCAGCTGCAAGGTTTCAAGGATTTTCTACATGGCATCAAAGCGTAAAACAATATAGTGATTTGTTTCCTTGATTAGATTCAATATGAGTTGGAGAGAAGATCAGTTAGTGGATGACTTCTACCAGTACGAGAATCATGTCCTTATATGGTTTGAGGATAGAGCATGCCCTAGAAGGGATTTCAAACTTTTGTGCATGGAAGGTAATAATAGAACCCTTGTTAGATGATAATGGGATTTTATAATACATCAAGACTAATATTCCTCAACCTTCTGCAACATATGCACAATATTTGGCTCAATGGAAGAAGGTCAGTGCTAAAGCTAGAGGATGATCCTAGACAGAGTCAAAGACCATATTATTCCAAATATTCATGGGAATAACATAACATTCCAAATGTGGAAGGCCCTTACCAATCTATTTGAAAATAATAGTAACTCCAAAAAACTCACTTTGAAGGAAAAATTGAGGAACATTTGAATATGCAAGAATGAGCCCATTGTTACATATCTATCTAGGTTTTCTCAAGTGAGGGATGAACTTGGAGGTGTTGGAGAGACAGTTCCACCAACAGATCTTGTGAGCTTTTCTTGTCATAGGCTTCACAAATCTTGGAAGAGCTTCGAGGATGTAGTGAATGGAAAAGATAAGCACCTGTATTGGGAGATATTGAGGTCAAATATTGTGTAGGAATAGATAAGGAGGACCATAAGGAATGGAGTCTCATCTAGGAAAAATGATGAGGAGAAATTTTATTTAGCTCACAAAGGTAAGAAAGCCAATGGAAAGAAGGCCTAAGGCAAGACTAGTCTAGTCAGAGTGGAGGTAAGAAAAACGAGGATCTTAGCAAGATCAAGTGTTTTCATTATCGTGAGTATGGACATTATGCTACAAAATGTCCATGCAATAAATCCAAGCATATTACAAAAAAAATGACGAGGAGAAATCTCTTCTCAGTTCAAATTGGATTTCTCTTTCCTATCTTGCATTACAAGCTTATTTCAAAGTAGTGTATGGTGCATTTATTCATGGGTTTCGTTCCACATGACACAGAATAAATATTTCTTCATAATTTTGGAGGAGAAAGACATAGAATTCCATATCAAGCTTGGAGATGATGGAAGATACATGACCAAAGGAGTTGGTACAATGATATTTAAGAGAGATTCTCATTCCCTTGTCCATCGTAGGAATGTGATGTATGTTCTAGGATTGAAGAAAAACCTTGCCTCAGTAGCAATCCTTGAAGACAAAGGGTATGATGTAGTATTCAACAAAGGGAAAGCCTACCTCAAGAATTTTTCTTCACGACATGTCAATAAAATTTGTGTTAGGATCAAGAATCTATATAAGTTGAAGGTCGATGCATGTGGAATATTGAGTAGTAAGATAAAGTTTATTTAGGGCTAAGATGTTGGAGAGGTATGAAACATGTGCATGGGACATCTACATCATGGAGTATTGAAGATAATTCAATAGATTACCACAGGGCTACCACAATTCACCCTTGATCAACATGATGGGTGCAAGGGATGCACTCTTGGAAAGTATGTCGAATCTTCATTTCAGGGCTGAGAAAGAAAATATGGAGCTATTATGGAGAGATTTCATTCATATGTTTGTGGACCTTTATCCTTAGTTTCACTCACCAAAAAAAGGTATTGTGTGATATCTTTGATGATTTTTCCCATAAGTGTTAGATATTTTTCATGAATAATAAGGATGAGTTCTATTCCAAGTTTGTGGAATTCAAGGCTTTAGAGGAAAATGAGACAAGGAAGAAAATCTAGTCCCTGAGGAGTGATAATCGAGGAGAGTATGTCTCCAATTCCTTCAGATATTTGTGTACAAAGGAGATAGGTGATTACACCCAATAATCCTCAACAAAATGGGGTTGAAGATAGGAAGAATAGAAGTATTATTCAGGACACTAGAGCCATGCTGCATGACTAGGGTTTTCCCTTATCCTTTTGGATAGAGGCTTGCAACATAGCTGTGTTCTTGCAAAGTAGGGGTCCTCACAATGTTCTTGGGATGATTACACCCAAGGAGACTTTCAATGGTAGGAAGCCTCCAACTTCCACATTTTTGGGTCCATGGTGTGTTATCATGTGTCGAAATATGGTAGGAAGAAGTTGGAGCCCATTGTAGAGAGGGGGCTCTTTACAGGCTATACTAAGACAACTCATTTTTATAGGGTGTAGATTCCCTCTCTCAAAAGGATATTTTTGATAAGAGACGTGAGATTTGATGAAGATAAATCCACGAAGAGTTCTCTATAGAAATAATTAAGAATATCAGTAGTTGTCAAATTCTAACTACCAAGGAGGAGCCTTAGTCAGATTCACATAATGAATCCTTTCCTAAGGCCAAGGGGACATTCCAAGAGGATGATGTAAATCCACCACATGATGAGGAGAAGAGAGCAGACCGAGTGGACGCACCCACTGACACAATGACTCCTAGTGAAGGGAGGAAGAGGACCAATTTAGTTGGTAGATTGGTGCATGAATCTCAGGAGCAGGTTGGACATCCTAGTTCCTTGCACAGGAAACAAATATCACTAGATATATACGCAAGATACATGGCACTAATTATAGAGTTGATATATTCTAACTCATCTTCTATTGAAGAGGCAAGTTCCTAGTAGTTTTCATTGGATTCCATGGTGAAGGAGTACAAGTCCATCATGAAGAATGTGTTGGCATTATGATTCTGGTTTGGCTCTATGGTTCAGGTGTTGTACTTGATGGAAACTCACTCAAGTGGCAAAACTTTGTTCAAGCTCTCAAAATGATGGAAAATAAGAGGTTCGCTGGTGCATCGTTCAAAAGGTGCGCACCCGCAGGTTCTCCATTCAGGAAGTGTAGACATACCTGCAGGTTATCTATTCATAAGGTGCACTCCCCCAGTTCACTCTCTCTAATGCAGAGAAGTGTTCTCACGTGGGGTTTCTTATGTTTGGCCCTTGGTATTTAGCCCGTCGATTCATGAACCTATGGTTTTGGCCCGTGGTATATGATCTAAATTGTTGAACCCCGGTTTGGATCCCTTGTATTGGTGCTTGATGGTTTTGTCCCATGGTGTGAATAAGGGATTGACTATAAAAAGGGGAAGGAGATCACTTGGCTAAACACTTGTGAAATTTGAATATCTTAAGATCTGAATGTTTGGGTGATTGGTTTTAAAATCTAGATCTAAATCAAGGAGAAAATTTAAGGCGAATCTATTGATAAGTCGTGATCTCTCGGGCACATGATCAGATCTGTGGATTTGAATGACTGTGGCACATTAGAGGACTGTTAATTTGGCCCTAATCAGAGGATCGTAGGCGATCCACGACGTAAGTGCGGGAATACGCAGTGCAGGAGAAGACGTAGTGTGTGGGTACGCAGCGCAATAGAAGGTGTAGTGTGAGGTACGCAGCGTAGAAGAAAGCACGGTGCAGAGATACGCAGAGGCATAGAAGGAACATTGTGGAGGTACGCGGTCAGACAGCCAGCGTAGTGCGTATCTGAGTTGAGGTACACAGTTCAGCAGAAGGATAAAGTGCGGTGGTACGCAGAGAAGCAGAAGGATACGGTGCGGATCTGCGCAGTTCAGGCACAGAAAGACTGCGGATATCCACAGGTTTATATCAGTGAAGTTGCGGACCTGTCTTGAAACATTTGTTGGTTGTCCTTTATCTATTGCTGCAGAGTTCTGGGTTTAGATTTCTGGTATTACTTTTCTGTTTACATCATTCTGAGAAGTTGGGTGATTCATTGGTTGATTGTATAAGGAGATTGGGTGATTTGCAAGTACTTGATGATTATTTGATCTTCTTGGATCCAGTCTGAAAATTAATGAAACGTGGTCCTTAAAGAAGTAGAAGAGCATAGGGGGTTGTAGCTCCCTTCCAGGAGAGACTGGAAAACGAGAGAGAGTTGTATCTCTCTGCAGGTTGCAGCCTGCGTACTGGTAAAGGACTGCACCAGTACAAAATCCTTGTAAAAGAAGTTTCTAATTGAAAGAAGATAGAGACATATTGCAGTAGGTGGTTTTCACCCACATTGGGTTTCCACCTTACATCTGGTGTTCTTTGGTGTGCTTATCTATTTTTCTTGTTCATTATTATATGGAACTGACATACAAATTAATGATCAATATTGAAGAATAAATTAAGTTATAAATCTGGAAGGCATATTGAAAATAATTTGATAATGCTGATTCACCCCCCCAGTATTATTTCCAACAATTGGTATCAGAGCAGGTTCTTCAGAAGAAGCTTGATCGCTTGAAGAAAGATCTTGCATCATGGGAATCTACGAGAGGGAAGCATCAATCAGGCCATCGATTTTTGATGGGACAAACTTCATTTATTGGAAGGTAAGAGTTACTGCCTATCTTCAATCCCTTGGTACAGAAGTCTGGGATATCATAGATACAAGGTATACTTTTCCATCAGCAACTCTACAGATCCGGCTGAGAAGAAGAAACATGAAACAAATGCAAAGGCAATCAATACTCTATTAGGATGCCTATCTCAATCAGAATTTTTCAAGGTAATGCAGTTTAAATCTGCAAAAGAGATATGGGACAAGATTGTTCTAAGCTATGAAGGAGATGATCAGGTAAAATGAGCAAAACTTCAAACCATCAGCATTCAGTATGAAAATCTCAGGATGTATAATGATGAAAGTGTGGCTAACTATTTTCTTCGTGTAGATGAGATTGTAAATTGTATGAAAAATTTGGGTGAAGAAATAAAAGAGGCTGTTGTGGTAGAAAAAGTTCTAAGATCTTTGTCCCCTAGGTTTGAATCTAAAGTTTCTGCTATAGAAGAAAAAGAGAATCTACAAAGCCTTAAAATGTCACAGCTGCACGAAATTCTAACTGCTTATGAAATGAGGAAAGGAGGTCCATCAGACAGGAGAGAAGTTGCCTTCAAGGCTTTAGGAAAAGGTGAGTACTACGAGTCAGGACCCATGTCAGAAGAAGAAGAAGAATCAAATTTTATCAGAAATCTTCAACGGGGTACTGGACGGTTCTGAGGTAAGTTACCTTTCAAATTCTTTGCTTGTGGAAGAGTCAGTCACTATGCTACCAAATTTCCTCACAAGGATAAGATTGACAAAGGGAAAGAACCTGTTAGATGGAACAAGAAATAAAATGCAACTAAGAAAAGATACTACACTCATGAAGACAATGATGTCCTATCAAATAGTGACGAAGATGAATGAGGTAATGATTATAAACTTTTAATGGATTTTGAAGATGATGATTACATGGATGCTATAGATGTGGATGACTTTTATGAAACGATTTCTAGACTCAAGACATGTTTAGAAGAAAAGAATGTGATCATTGATACTCTGCAATTTCAACTTGATGAAAAAGAAAAATCTCTTGAGATGTTAGAATGTGAAATTGTTGGCCTTAGAAAAGAAATTGAGAAAACAAAGGTTCTTAATCTTAAGTTTGTTAAAGGATCTAAAACTCTGGATGAGATTATCAATGTACAACGTTCTCCACTAATTAAGACAGGTCTGGGTTATAATGGGGAATCATCTCAAGCATCCACCTCAAAGAGTTATCTTGATGTAGCAAATAGGAATGATCAAAAGCCCAATGGAGATCATCAGGTAAAGCAGGGACGAATTACATCAAGAACAAATAGAGACTACCAGGTAAACCAGGGGCAATCCATCTTAAGGGTGAACAAAAGCTACAACCAACCACAGGTAAAAACTTCTCAATTTGCTTCAAGAATGGATGACAATAGAAATTATAATCATTTGGCTGATAGATTTGATAATCGCAGAAGTTTCTTCAATGGCCAATGTTTCTCTTGCCATAAATTTGGTCACAAAACAGCTCAATGTGTTGCCGATAAGACAATCATGACTAGAGAAGCTCAAAAACAAAGAAGTATGACTGAGATTACGAAAAGGACCTATAACAACTTTTTAGCCCTTGAAAATGAAATTGGATGTTCTATTTGTAATAACTTTGGTCATGAAGATTCTAAATGCAGGAGCAGGTTTTGGCAGACAAAGGAACAAGCCTCAAGCACCCAAACATGGAGAATAAAGGAACCACAACCAGAAAGATGTGGGATAGCTTTTTATGCAGAAGGACAGGAAAATCTATGGTACATCGACAATGGATGTTCGAAGCATATGACAGGTGATAAAGAAAAACTTGAATCATATACTGCTTTAGAAAAGGGTAAGAAAGTTTCTTTTGGAAATGATACCCCTGCAGCCATAAAAGGAAAAGGCACTGCATAGTTGAAAGAAAAGGTCAAAGTTGGAAATGTTTTGTATGTTGATGGCTTGAATCATAATCGACTGAGTGTCAATTAGATGTGCGATCAAGGAACCGAGGTAATATTTCGATCAAATGGATGTAGTGTTTGTGATCTTGATACAGGAAAAACAGTGATCAAAGGCAGAAGAACTCCAAATAATCTATACATATTTGAAGAAGGACAACAACAATGCTATTTGAGCAAGGATGATGAACATTGGTTATGGCACCGGAGGTTGGGGCATCTAAGCTTTTCACAAATAAGGAAAGCATGAAAATACCAGGCAGTTCGTGGTCTTCCAGATATCAAAATTCCAGACAACATCATATGTAAATCATGTCAGTTTGGTAAGCAAACCAGAACTAACTTCCCTAAGAAGGAAGGATCAGCCAGCAGGCCTCTTGAACTAGTCCATACAGATGTATGTGGTCCATTTAGATCAAGGTCACTTCGAGGAGAAGAATACTTTATATTATTCATTGACGACTTGTCCAGGATGGTTTGGTTGGGACTTATGAAACACAAGGACGAAGCATTTGAAAGATTCAAATCTTTCAAAGCCTTGGCTGAAAATGAATCAGATCACAAAATTAAGTGCCTCAGGTCCAACAGAGGTGGGGAGTTTAACTCAAATGAATTTTTCGATTTCTGTAAGGAACATCGAATAAGAATGGAATTCTCTACAACTAGGACTCCTCAGCAAAATGGAGTGGTGGAAAGGATGAACAGAAGGGTCCAACAAATGGCTCGTGCTATGCTTTATGAGTCTGGGACTCCTGCAACCTTCTGGGGTGAAGCTGCATTTCTTGCGGTTGTTATTCTCAACAAAACAAATGTCCGAGTGAACAACACTCAAACTCCTCATGAGCTCTGGTATGGTGAGACTCCTTCGGTAAAACATTTCAAAATTTTTGGGAGAAAATGCTATATCAAGAACACTGATGAACAACTTGGAAAGCTTGAACCTAGAGCAGATGAAGGCATTCTCCTTGGTTATTCTCCCCACAACAAAGCATATAAGTGTTACAATAAAATACTTGGAAGAATTGTTGACAACATTGATGTAGTGGTTGATGAAAAATGATACATCCCTAGGCAAGTAAATCATGAAAATATCGAAGAGGATGAAGACTAAACTCCAAATCAGACAAATGATGAAGATGAACCTCAAGAGGCACCTGAGGAGCAAATAAGGGTAGAAGAGAAGACTCCATCTAGGTACGTTCAAAAGAATCATCCAGAATCTCAGATTTTGGGGTAGAAAGAAGTAGGTGTACAAATAAGAAGAACAATTGCAGAAGCCTCAAGCTATTTGGCATTGCTCTCCTCCACTGAACCACAAAATGTAAGAGAGGCATGCAAAGATGAATGCTGGGTCAAGGCGATGGATGAAGAACTTGAGCAGATTGAAAAGAACAACACTTGGGAGTTGGTTCCTAGACCAAAAGATAAGAATGTCATAGGTACAAAATGGATCTTCAAAAATAAGTTGAATGAAAATGGAGAAGTAATTAGAAACAAGGCCAAACTTGTGTGTAAAGGGTATGCTCAACAAGAAGGAATAGAATTCGAAGAATCTTTTGCTCCCGTTGCTAGACTTGAGTCCATCCGAATGTTCCTTGCTCTCTCAAGCTTTCAGAAGTTCAAAGTTTTTCAAATGGACGTGAAATCATCCTTTCTGAATGGGGACTTAGAAGAAGAAGTGTACATTGAGCAACCAGATGGTTTCATCCTGGGGAATGATACAAATCTTGTATGCAGACTAAAGAAGGTTATCTATGGTCTTAAACAGGCTCCAAGGGCTTGGTACTACCGTTTGGACAAATATATTCATCAACAAGGTTTTTCAAATGGATCAGCAGATAGCAATCTTTACATAAAAATTGAAAATGTCAAATTACTAATACTTGTTGTGTATGTAGATGATATTATCTTTGGCAGCAATGAAGAAGCTATGAGTCAAAGCTTTGCCTTGGTGATGCAGAAAGAATTCAAAATGTCTTTGCTTGGAGAATTGACATATTTTCTTGGATTGCAAATCCAACAAAATGAAGGCGGAATCTTCTTGTCTCAAACCAAGTATCTCAAGCAGATTTTGAAGAAATATGGCATGAAAGATGCAAAACCAGTATGTACCCCCATGGTCACAGGATGTAGTCTCAGTGCAAATGATGAATCAGCAGTAGTGCATCAACCAACCTACAGATCTATGATTGGAAGTCTACTTTATTTAACAGGTACCCGACCAAACATCATGCATGCAGTGGGGATAGTTGGAAGATTTCAGGCAAATCCAAAGGAAACTCATCTTCAAGAAGTGAAGAGAATTTTCAAGTACCTTCAAGGAACTCAAAACTATGGCTTATGGTATCCTAGAGATACAGATCCCACACTTCATTCTTATACAGATGCAGGTTGGGCCGGAAGTGTGGATGACAGGAAGAGCACAAGCGGTGGTGCATTCTTTATGGGTTCCATATTAGTATCTTGGTTCAGCAAGAAACAGAGTTCGATTGCTTTATCTATAGTTGAAGTGGAATATGTGGCTATTGCATCTTGTTGCACTCAACTCCTTTGGATGATGCAGACCTTGCAAGATTTTCAAATCACTTGTACTCCACCTATCTCCATCTTATGTGATAATACAAGTGCAATCAACATTTCAAAGAACACGGTCATGCATTCAAAAACCAAGCACATACCGATCAAGTATCACTTTCTCAGGGAACAAGTGATTGAACAAAAGGTCAAGTTGGAGTATGTTCCTTCTAAGGAACAAGTTGCTGATATACTCACCAAGCCATTGCCCAAGCAGACCTTTGAATACCTCAGGCAAAAGCTGGGGGTTGTTGATGCATCATCCTGTTGTTGAATCTCATCTGTTTCAGAGATTGTTGGTTGTACGCAAGTTTCATATGGGGTATACACGTACATTGGTCGAAGATTGAATGGCACAGGTTCAGGGGGAGCATATATTCTTCTAATAATGCATTGTTGGCATTATGGTAGAAGATCTTGGAGGAAGTAAAGAAGTAGAACATGGATGCTGATCCGAATATTGCTACAATATGTCTCTATCTCTTTCACGGTCATGTATGGTGTATGGTGGATTATGGTTCTTCTTGAAGAATTTTTTCGTTTGCAGATCTGATCTTTAGTCAAGGGGAGCATGATCAGCAAAGCAAAGGCCTAAGCATGTTCTTAGGGGGAGCATAACCCTTTGCCCTTGATGTCAAAGGGGGAGAATGACGTTGAGGATCTTGAGGTTGCCATCAAGTCAAAAGGGGGAGATTGTTGGCATTATGATTCTGGTTTGGCTCTATGGTTCAGGTGTTGTACTTGACGGCAACTCACTCAAGTGGCAAAACATTGTTCAGGCTCTCAAAATGATGGAAAATAAGAGGTTCGCTGGTGCATTGTTGGAAAGGTGCGGACCCGCAGGTTCGCCGTTCAGGAAGTGCGGACATACCCGCAATATCTCCATTCATAAGGTGCGGTCCCCCAGTTCACTCTCTCCAATACAGAGAAGCACGCTCACGTGGGGTTTCTTATGTCTAGCCCTTGGTATTTATCCCGTCGATTCATGATCCTATGGTTTTGGCTCGTGGTATATGATCTAAATTGTTGAACCCCGGTTTGGATCCCTTGTATTGGTGTTTGATGGTTTTGTCCCATGGTGTGAATAAGGGATTGACTATAAAAAGGGGAAGGAGACCACTTGGCTAAACAATTGTGAAATTTTAATATCTTAAGATCTGAATGTTTGGGTGATTGGTTTTAAAAGCTAGATCTAAATCAAGGAGAAAACTTAAGGCGAATCTATCGATAAGGCGTGATCTCTTGGGCGCATGATCAGATCTGTGGATCTGACTGACTGTGGCACATTGGAGGACTGTTAATTTGGCCCTAATCAAAGGATCGCAGGTGATCCATGGCGTAAGTGCGGGGGTACACAGTGCAGGAGAAGACGTAGTGCGGGGGTACGCAGCGCAACAGAAGGCGCAGTGCGAGGTACGCAGCGCAGAAGAAAGCACGGTGCGGAGATACGCAGAGGCACAGAAGGAACAGTGTGGAGGTACGCGGTCAGACAGACAGTGCAGTGCGTATCTGAGTTGAGGTACACAGTTCAGCAGAAGGAGAAAGTGCAGTGGTACACAGAGAAGCAGAAGGATACGGTGCGAATCTGCGCAGTTCAGGCACAGAAAGACTGCGAATATGCGCAGGTTTATATCGGTGAAGTTGCGGACCTGTCTTGAAACATTTGTTGGTTGTCTTTTATCTATTGCTACAAAGTTCTGGGTTTAGATTTCTGGTATTACTTTCTATTTACATCATTTTGAGAAGTTGGGTGATTCATTGGTTGATTGTATAAGGAGATTGGGTAATTTGCAAGTACTTTATGACTATTTGATCTTCTTGGATCCAGTCTAAAAATTAATGAAATGTGGTCCTTAAAGAAGTAGAATAGCATAGGGGGTTGTAGCTCCCTTCCAGGAGAGACTGGAAAACGAGAGAGAGTTGTAGCTCTCTGCAAGTTGCAGCCTGCGTACTGGTAAAGGACTGCACTAGTACAAAATCCTTGTAAAAGAAGTTTCTAATTGAAAGAAGATAGAGACATATTGCAGCAAGTGGTTTTCACCCACATTGGGTTTCCACCTTATATCTGGTGTTCTTTGGTGTGCTTATCTATTTTTCTTGTTCATTATTATATGGCACTGACATACAAATTAATGATCAATATCTGAAGAATAAATTCAATTATAAATCTGGAAGGCATATTGAAAATAATTTGATAATACTGATTCACCCCCCCCCCCGCTCAGTATTATTTCCGACAGAATGATGCTTAGGAGGTGCTGCCCAGACCTAAGGGAAAATTAGTTGTTGTCTCTAGGTGGTTGTATAAGGTGAAGCATGCAAGAGATGGTAGTGTGGAGAAGTAAAGGCTAATTTTTTGGCCAAGGGGTACTCACAAATTGAGGGGATTAATTATGAGGATACTTTTTCCCCATTGGAAAGGTACTCATTTATCGAGACCATATTTGCATTGGGAAAATAGTTGGGGTGGAGGATCTGCCAAATGGATGTCAAGACAACTTTCCTCAATGAAGTGGTTGAAGAATATATCTACATTAACCACCGAGAGGGGTTCAAGATATTCAAGAGAGACAAATATGTGTTTAGGATGAAGACAGTTCTTCATGGGCTCAAGCAAGCACATAGATCATGGTACACTTGCATTGATTCTTATCTCATAGGAATGGGCTCCACTAACCGTGAGGAAGGTGTCAAACTATACTACATCATGGTAGATTGTATCTTGACAATATTAGGTCTCTATATTGATGATTTCATTATGAAAAGAGATGTAAATTTGATCTATGATTTTAAGGAGGACCTTGCAACAGAGTTCAAGATGAAGGATATGGGGTTAATGCACTGTTTCCTTGGATTGGAGGTTTGGTAGGGTGATGGAGAGATATTTGTTAGATAGGGGAAGTACACCTCTGAGATCCTTTAGAGATTCCACATGCATGATTGAAAACCCGTGGATACTCCTCTCGATACTATTGGGAGGAAGGACGATGCCTCCATAACATATGCAGTAGATGGTACAATCTATAAGAAATTTATTAGGTTTTTGATGTGTTTGATGAAAACAAGGTCTAATATTTGTTTTGCAGTGAACCAATTGAGTCAGTTAATAGAGGACCCGTCTAAGGTCCAATAGAAATATGCAAAAAATGTTTTTAGATACCTTATAGCCATAATATACTTTGGAATGCAGTACATGCAGACTGATGGAGTAAGGCTTCAGGGATTCAAAAATGTAGATTAGATAGGGAGTCCCAAAAAATAGGAAGAACACATCAGGAGAAACATTTAGTATTTAGTATTTGGTAAAGAGATATTGTGTATTTTATGATTAGTTTGATCTCATTAGTAGTTGCAATGTTTCAAGGATTTTCTACATAAAATATTTCCATATTGTCTCATTTCGAGCATTATTTCTCTAGTATTTTCTAGAATTCTATTGCTATATGTAGGTTAAGAACATTACATTGACAGATACAATCCTCATTTGTTGGTTTCTTAGGATCCAACATCAATGGATCCATTACTCTATATTTTATCATTTGCTACTAAAAGGAGGCACAACCCCTAAGATTATTGGATATCATTGAAAGGGGTTATAAAACCTAATTTGCAAGATACAACTTGCTGGACCTCCTTCTTTCATATTTCATTTCAAACTAAAACTCAAACAATAAATGCTACTCCTTATTCAAGCTAAATGATGTTGTATTGTTGTTAAAACTATTTATACATGAGTTTTGTATTTGTGCAAACCATCATCTAGTCATGCATGGTAATCTTAAATTAACCTTTGTGTTAATCAACTTGTTTATGAAATTATATAAGTTATATGATTTTGTTGGGAGTTTAGTAGAAATTACAAACTTAGATTATGGATGGATATGGAAACAATGCTAAATTCTCTTATAATACATAGTTTTCAACCAACTTCACCAAGTGCCACTTAGTTGTGCCTAGAATTATTGCTAGATTTGGAAAATTTCCAAATATTCAAACTCTACAAGAAACCTACTAACTTGATCCATTCAATGTCGAATGCCTAAGAACCTATCTTATGGCCTATTTGCAGATGTGACCATGTCTAAACTCCTTGTGCACTTAACTCCATATACGATAGAGTGCTTAACCTTTCATCTCTTCTATGCTTATGATAACAACCTCAAAATGAATCTCTTCACCATATGAGGCCTTTTGTATGTGTTGACATTATGCATGAGACTTTGGTTAGCCATATCTTTCACTCCAATGGGTCTTTTTCTAACTTTGATATATTGTTGGAAATCTCTATGCAAGGCCTATCTAATTAGTAGTTTCCAATCTCATACAGGCTAATACTTTGTGCCAAAAGTTGATAAGAAAATGTTTGTCCACAAACACTTATTTCACCAATATGCATGCACACAACTGATATTTGCAAATCCATGACTTCATTTGACATCCTTTCACATCAATTCCAGCATATTCCTAACACCAAGAAATTTTGCCTACCAAGAAAAGTGCAAGATGAATCATGGTTAGTACAACTAGCCATACAAATGAAGAAAGTTTAGTACACATAAGATCATACCAAGTCACGCTAAGTGGCATGCCCACTATTGTGGATGTATATTTATTTCCATTAGGTGTGTATAATGTCCTCATTAGGTTGGACTTGTTGGAAACTCACAAGATGAAGGCCGACTTCTACAATGTGTTAATCGATTCCCTAAAAAATACTATGGAAAAGATAATGATGCAGGGAAAATTGAAATTGGCATAAGACGAAGTAGTAACAATGTTGCAAATAACATGGTGTGGTTGGAAGGGGTGCATATTGTTCATTGTCCAAATAAATAGTCATTTTGAAAGTGAAATAATAGTTTGAGGGAGCACCCGATTTTAAAACAATTTGAGGACATATTTACAGAAGAGATGCTAGGAATTCCACGACACATGGAAATCTATTTCCCCATAGAATTTTCTCTAGGAAAAATGTTGGAATCCAAAACTCCATATCAAATAAGTATGTTGGAGATGATAGAGTTGAATTTATAGTTAAAATAAATGTTGATTAAGGGTCACATTATTCCAATTTTATTGCCTTGGGGGAGCACCATTTCTATTTGTAAGAAAGAATGATTGCACACTAAGTAATCCATTAGGATTCCTAAAATTTTAATGAGCATGAGCATAACTATGTTCACTCATGATTTTGAGTTTCGAACAATAGTTCATGCACTAAATATGTGGAGACATTATCTCATTGGAAGGAAATTTAGATAGATGACAAATCATGGAGGGATGAAGTACTTATTTGATCAACCCAAGTTGAATGCCAAGTAGGAAATATGGTTGGCACTAATCATTGAGTTTTATTTCAAAACCAAATATATAAAAGGTAAGGAAAACAATGTAGTCGATGCACTCATTAGGAGGCTGCAGGTATGACCTATAGAAGCTATAATAACTTGTAATATCAACATTCAAAAAGGTATTAAAGAGTAAAATCAACGAGATAAGTGGTATGAATAAGTATAAGAATGCTTGAAACAATAATCTAAAGGGGAATTAAGCCAAAACTGATGTTTCATAGAGGATATACTACTAAGGTTTAGAGGAAGGTAGTATATAGCTTAGGTGGGCGATTTCAAGAAGAAAATCTTAGATGAATTCCATAAAATACCATACTCTATGCATGAAGGTTATCAAAATATACTAAAAACCATGAAATGGTCATATTATTGGTCACGTATGAAAATTTATGTTGATGAATATATCTCCAAGTTATAGAATGTCAACAACTAAAGTTGGAATGAAAACATCCAACAATATTTATATAACAAATTCCCATTCTAGAATGGAAATGGAAGGACATATCCATTGATTTTATCACAAGTTTTCCAAATATAGTAAATCAACATGATGCCATTATGGTCATTATGGATAAGTTGAGCAAGACAACTCACATTGTAGTTGTGATGTCTACCCATGCAACAATTGATGTTTCCCAAGTTTTCATAAAAGAGATATTGAGGTTACATAGGGTACCTAAGAACATTACCTGAGATAGGGATGCAAAATTTTCTTCGAAATTTTAGAATGGAGTTGGTTTTTGGTTTGGGGTTCGAATTGTATTTTAGTAAAACCTACCATCCAAAAACAAATGGGAAGACCAAGAGGATAAATAGAGTGTTGCAGTACCTAATTAGGATGTATGTCATGCATCAATCATAGAAGTGGGTAGAGTTTCTTCCACTATTAGAGTTCTCTTATAAAAATTGTTATCAATAATCATTAAGAAAGGGTCCATTTAAGTTTCTTTATGGATGAAAATGAAACAATCCTATCAACTCCAATGATCTAATGAACAAGGTCCATATTAAGCCTCATATGCTAAGAGAGATGGAAAAAGAAATGATATCCATAAGGAATAATTTAAATATAACTCAAGTAAACTAAAAGAGATATGCAAACCAACATAGAGTGCACAAAGAATTTAAAGTTGGGGAACATGCCTACCCATGTATTAGCTCGAGGAAAATATCATTGAAAATTGGATCTCGTGGAAAGTTGGAACCACAATTTTATGGGCCATTTCATGTCTTAGAGAGGATAATATGAATGGAATATATATTGGCCTTACAACCCATAGTAAATGCTCACAATATTTTCTATGTTTCTTTACATAAAAAAGTATGTATGTGACGCTAATCATGTGATTTATTGGTTTGTGTTATAGGTGGAGCTAGGGGAAGAGTTATATCTATAACCTTTGTGCATTATATATCGAAGTTATAAAACACTCCATAGTTAAGTAATTGAGTAGGTCAAGATGCAATGGAGGAACTTTGGGCCAAAGGAAGCCAGATGGGAGACAACTAAGAAAATGAGGATATCCTCCCTAGTTTTATTCGATGGTTAAGGAGATTTGAACATGGTTGTAAATGAAAGTAAAGATTTATGTGTAGAGCTCATAGTCAATCTTATGCTTGGTATAGATCATGGTTGCAATTTGTGTTTGGGCATAGGACACCAAGGTTGGTGTTCCTATAAGGGGGAAGGGTCTATGAAAAACCTTTTTGATAATCTCTTTTGTAAATACTTTATGAACTCAAACTCTTGTAATTAATTGTGGAAATGTAAACTAAAAGAACAGGTTGAGAGAGGGGATAGAGGCTTAGAGCCTTGAGGAGGATATTGCCTCAGAATTGGGGAATGGAAGGATTTTAATTTAATGGCTACTCAATCCTTGAATGGTTTATTTAATGTTATAGCTAAATATTTAATAGCTAGTATGGAAGGAAGGAGGTAGAGTATGTCCTTCCTGAATGGAAATACCCCATTTTCACATCTTGTGGACTATGCATGGAAATTTCAACATGAAATAAATTTTGATTAATAGGGTATGGCTACATGAGAAGGAAGATATTTGATTCAAAGGCAGAAGAACTCCAAATAATCTATACATATTTGAAGAAGGACAACAACAATGCTATTTGAGCAAGGATGATGAACATTGGTTATGGCACCGGAGGTTGGGGCATCTAAGCTTTTCACAAATAAGGAAAGCATGAAAATACCAGGCAGTTCGTGGTCTTCCAGATATCAAAATTCCAGACAACATCATATGTAAATCATGTCAGTTTGGTAAGCAAACCAGAACTAACTTCCCTAAGAAGGAAGGATCAGCCAGCAGGCCTCTTGAACTAGTCCATACAGATGTATGTGGTCCATTTAGATCAAGGTCACTTCGAGGAGAAGAATACTTTATATTATTCATTGACGACTTGTCCAGGATGGTTTGGTTGGGACTTATGAAACACAAGGACGAAGAATTTGAAAGGTTCAAATCTTTCAAAGCCTTGGCTGAAAATGAATCAGATCACAAAATTAAGTGCCTCAGGTCCAACAGAGGTGGGGAGTTTAACTCAAATGAATTTTTCGATTTCTGTAAGGAACATGGAATAAGAATGGAATTCTCTACAACTAGGACTCCTCAGCAAAATGGAGTGGTGGAAAGGATGAACAGAAGGGTCCAACAAATGGCTCGTGCTATGCTTTATGAGTCTGGGACTCCTGCAACCTTCTGGGGTGACGCTGCATTTCTTGCGGTTGTTATTCTCAACAAAACAAATGTCCGAGTGAACAACACTCAAACTCCTCATGAGCTCTGGTATGGTGAGACTCCTTCGGTAAAACATTTCAAAATTTTTGGGAGAAAATGCTATATCAAGAACACTGATGAACAGCTTGGAAAGCTTGAACCTAGAGCAGATGAAGGCATTCTCCTTGGTTATTCTCCCCACAACAAAGCATATAAGTGTTACAATAAAATACTTGGAAGAATTGTTGACAACATTGATGTAGTGATTGATGAAAAAGGATACATCCCTAGGCAAGTAAATCATGAAAATATCGAAGAGGATGAAGACTAAACTCCAAATCAGACAAATGATGAAGATGAACCTCAAGAGGCACCTGAGGAGCAAATAAGGATAGAAGAGAAGACTCCATCTAGGTACGTTCAAAAGAATCATCCAGAATCACAGATTTTGGGGTAGAAAGAAGTAGGTGTACAAACAAGAAGAACAATTGCAGAAGCCTCAAGCTATTTGGCATTGCTCTCCTCCACTGAACCACAAAATGTAAGAGAGGCATGCAAAGATGAGTGCTGGGTCAAGGCGATGGATGAAGAACTTGAGCAGATTGAAAAGAACAACACTTGGGAGTTGGTTCCTAGACCAAAAGATAAGAATGTCATAGGTACAAAATGGATCTTCAAAAATAAGTTGAATGAAAATGGAGAAGTAATTAGAAACAAGGCCAAACTTGTGTGTAAAGGGTATGCTCAACAAGAAGGAATAGAATTCGAAGAATCTTTTGCTCCCGTTGCTAGACTTGAGGCCATCCGAATGTTCCTTGCTCTCTCAAGCTTTCAGAAGTTCAAAGTTTTTCAAATGGACGTGAAATCAGCCTTTCTGAATGGGGACTTAGAAGAAGAAGTGTACATTGAGCAACCAGATGGTTTCATCCTTGGGAATGATCCAAATCTTGTATGCAGACTAAAGAAGGCTCTCTATGGTCTTAAACAGGCTCCAAGGGCTTGGTACTACCGTTTGGACAAATATCTTCATCAACAAGGTTTTTCAAATGGATCAGCAGATAGCAATCTTTACATAAAAATTGAAAATGACAAATTACTAATACTTGTTGTGTATGTAGATGATATTATCTTTGGCAGCAATGAAGAAGCTATGAGTCAAAGCTTTCCCTTGGTGATGGAGAAAGAATTCGAAATGTCTTTGCTTGGAGAACTGACATATTTTCTTGGATTGCAAATCGAACAAAATGAAGGCGGAATCTTCTTGTCTCAAACCAAGTATCTCAAGCAGATTTTGAAGAAATATGGCATGAAAGATGCAAAACCAGTATGTACCCCCATGGTCACAGGATGTAGTCTCAGTGCAAATGATGAATCAGCAGTAGTGCATCAACCAACCTACAGATCTATGATTGGAAGTCTACTTTATTTAACAGGTACCCGACCAAACATCATGCATGCAGTGGGGATAGTTGGAAGATTTCAGGAAAATCCAAAGGAAACTCATCTTCAAGAAGTGAAGAGAATTTTCAAGTACCTTCAAGGAACTCAAAACTATGGCTTATGGTATCCTAGAGATACAGATCTCACACTTCATTCTTATACAGATGCAGGTTGGGCCAGAAGCGTGGATGACAGGAAGAGCACAAGTGGTGGTGCATTCTTTATGGGTTCCATATTAGTATCTTGGTTCAGCAAGAAACAGAGTTCGATTGCTTTATCTATAGTTGAAGTGGAATATGTGGCTATTGCATCTTGTTCCACTCAACTCCTTTGGATGATGCAGACCTTGCAGGATTTTCAAATCACTTGTACTCCACCTATCTCCATCTTATGTGATAATACAAGTGCAATCAACATTTCAAAGAACACGGTCATGCATTCAAAAACCAAGCACATACTGATCAAGTATCACTTTCTCAGGGAACAAGTGCTTGAACAAAAGGTCAAGTTGGAGTATGTTCCTTCTAAGGAACAAGTTGCTGATATACTCACCAAACCATTGCCCAAGGAGACCTTTGAATACCTCAGGCAAAAGCTGGGGGTTGTTGATGCATCATCCTGTTGTAGAATCTCATCTGTTTCAGAGATTGTTGGTTGTACGCAAGTTTCATATGGGGTATACACGTACATTGGTTGAAGATCGAATGGCACAGGTTCAGGGGGAGCATATATTCTTCTAATAATGCATTGCTGGCATTATGGTAGAAGATCTTGGAGGAAGTACATAAGTAGAACATGGATGCTGATCCGAATATTGCTACAATATGTCTCTATCTCTTTCACGGTCATGTATGGTGTATGGTGGATTATGGTTCTTCTTGAAGAATTTTTTCATTTGCAGATCTGATCTTTAGTCAAGGGGAGCATGATCAGCAAAGCAAAGGCCTAAGCATGTTCTTAGGGGGAGCATAACCCTTTTCCCTTGATGTCAAAGGGGGAGAATGACGTTGAGGATCTTGAGGTTGCCATCAAGTCCAAAGGGGGAGATTGTTGGCATTATGATTCTGGTTTGGCTCTATGGTTCAGGTGTTGTACTTGATGGCAACTCACTCAAGTGGCAAAACATTGTTCAGGCTCTCAAAATGATGGAAAATAAGAGGTTCGTTGGTGCATTGTTCGAAAGGTGCGGACCCGCAGGTTCGCCGTTCAGGAAGTGCGGACATACCCACAATATCTCCATTCATAAGGTGCGGTCCCCCAGTTCACTCTCTCCAATGCAGAGAATCACGCTCACGTGGGGTTTCTTATGTCTAGCCCTTGGTATTTATCCCGTCGATTCATGATCCTATGGTTTTGGCCCGTGGTATATGATCTAAATTGTTGAACCCCGGTTTGGATCCCTTGTATTGGTGTTTGATGGTTTTGTCCCATGGTGTGAATAAGGGATTGACTATAAAAAGGGGAAGGAGACCACTTGGCTAAACAATTGTGAAATTTGAATATCTTAAGATCTGAATGTTTGGGTGATTGGTTTTAAAAGCTAGATCTAAATCAAGGAGAAAATTTAAGGCGAATCGATCGATAAGTCGTGATCTCTTGGGCGCATGATCAGATCTGTGGATCTGACTGACTGTGGCACATTGGAGGACTGTTAGTTTGGCCCTAATCAGAGGATCGCAGG
Organism: Pinus tabuliformis; assembly: GCA_031772625.1. NCBI lineage: Eukaryota > Viridiplantae > Streptophyta > Pinopsida > Pinales > Pinaceae > Pinus > Pinus tabuliformis. Next base: position 583,161,322 of record CM062814.1, on the reverse strand, counting down.
CGATCCATGGCGTAAGTGCGGGGGTACACACTGCAGGAGAAGACGCAGTGCGGGGGTACGCAACACAACAGAAGGCACAGTGAGAGGTACACAGCGCAGAAGAAAGCACGGTGCGGAGATACGTAGAGGCACAAAAGGAACACTGTGGAGGTACGCTGTCAAACAGATAGTGCAGTGCGTATCTGAGTTGAGGTACACAGTTCAGCAGAAGCAGAAAGTGCAGTAGTACACAGAGAAGCAGAAGGATACGGTGCGAATCTGCATAGTTCAGGCACAGAAAGACTGCGGATATGCGCAGGTTTATATCGGTGAAGTTGCGGACCTGTCTTGAAACATTTGTTGGTTTTCTTTTATCTATTGCTACAAAGTTCTGGGTTTAGATTTCTGGTATTACTTTCTATTTACATCATTTTGAGAAGTTGGGTGATTCATTAGTTGATTGTATAAGGAGATTGGGTAATTTGCAAGTACTTTATGATTATTTGATCTTCTTGTATCCAGTCTAAAAATTAATGAAATGTGGTCCTTAAAGAAGTAGAAGAGCATAGGGGGTTGTAGCTCCCTTCCAGGAGAGACTGGAAAACGAGAGAGAGTTGTAGCTCTCTGCAAGTTGCAGCCTGCGTACTGGTAAAGGACTGCACCAGTACAAAATCCTTGTAAAAGAAGTTTCTAATTGAAAGAAGATACAAACACATTGCAGCAAGTGGTTTTCACCCACATTGGGTTTCCACCTTATATCTGGTGTTCTTTGGTGTGCTTATCTATTTCTCTTGTTCATTATTATATGGCACTGACATACAAATTAATGATCAATATCTGAAGAATAAATTAAAGTATAAATCTGGAAGGCATATTGAAAATAATTTGATAATACTGATTCACCCCCCCCCCGCTCAGTATTATTTCCGACAGAATGATGCTTAGGAGGTGCTGCCCAGACCTAAGGGAAAATTAGTTGTTGTCTCTAGGTGGTTGTATAAGGTGAAGCATGCAAGAGATGGTAGTGTGGAGAAGTAAAGGCTAATTTTTTGGCCAAGGGGTACTCACAAATTGAGGGGATTAATTATGAGGATACTTTTTCCCCATTGGAAAGGTACTCATTTATCGAGACCATATTTGCATTGGGAAAATAGTTGGGGTGGAGGATCTGCCAAATGGATGTCAAGACAACTTTCCTCAATGAAGTGGTTGAAGAATATATCTACATTAACCACCGAGAGGGGTTCAAAATATTCAAGAGAGACAAATATGTGTGTAGGATGAAGACAGTTCTTCATGGGCTCAAGCAAGCACATAGATCATGGTACACTTGCATTGATTCTTATCTCATAGGAATGGGCTCCACTAACCGTGAGGAAGGTGTCAAACTATACTACATCATGGTAGATTATATCTTGACAATCTTAGGTCTCTATATTGATGATTTCATTATGAAAAGAGATGTAAATTTGATCTATGATTTTAAGGAGGACCTTGCAACAGAGTTCAAGATGAAGGATATGGGGTTAATGCACTGTTTCCTTGGATTGGAGGTTTGGTAGGGTGATGGAGAGATATTTGTTAGATAGGGGAAGTACACCTCTGAGATCCTTTAGAGATTCCACATGCATGATTGAAAACCCGTGGATACTCCTCTCGATACTATTGGGAGGAAGGACGATGCCTCCATAACATATGCAGTAGATGGTACAATCTATAAGCAATTTATTAGGTTTTTGATGTGTTTGATGAAAACAAGGTCTAATATTTGTTTTGCAGTGAACCAATTGAGTCAGTTAATAGAGGACCCTTCTAAGGTCCAATAGAAATATGCAAAACATGTTTTTAGATACCTTATAGCCATAATATACTTTGGAATGCAGTACATGCAGACTGATGGAGTAAGGCTTCAAGGATTCAAAAATGTAGATTAGATAGGGAGTCCCAAAAAATAGGAAGAACACATCAGGAGAAACATTTAGTATTTAGTATTTGGTAAAGAGATATTGTGTATTTTATGATTAGTTTGATCTCATTAGTAGTTGCAACGTTTCAAGGATTTTCTACATAAAATATTTCCATATTGTCTCATTTCGAGCATTATTTCTCTAGTATTTTCTAGAATTCTATTGATATATGTAGGTTAAGAACATTACATTGACAGATACAATCCTCATTTGTTGGTTTCTTAGGATCCAACATCAATTGATCCATTACTCTATATTTTATCATTTGCTACTAAAAGGAGGCACAACCCCTAAGATTATTGGATATCATTGAAAGGGGTTATAAAGCCTAATTTGCAAGATACAACTTGCTGGACCTCCTTCTTTCATATTTCATTTCAAACTAAAACTCAAACAATAAATGCTACTCCTTATTCAAGCTAAATGATGGTGTATTGTTGTTAAAACTATTTATACATGAGTTTTGTATTTGTGCAAACCATCATCTAGTCATGCATGGTAATCTTAAATTAACCTTTGTGTTAATCAACTTGTTTATGAAATTATATAAGTTATATGATTTTGTTGGGAGTTTAGTAGAAATTACAAACTTAGATTATGGATGGATATGGAAACAATGCTAAATTCTCTTATAATACATAGTTTTCAACCAACTTCACCAAGTGCCACTTAGTTGTGCCTAGAATTATTGCTAGATTTGGAAAATTTCCAAATATTCAAACTCTACAAAAAACCTACTAACTTGATCCATTCAACGTCGAATGCCTAAGAACCTATCTTATGGCCTATTTGCAGATGTGACCATGTCTAAACTCCTTGTGCACTTAACTCCATATACGATAGAGTGCTTAACCTTTCATCTCTTCTATGCTTATGATAACAACCTCAAAATGAATTTCTTCACCATATGGGGCCTTTTGTATGTGTTGACATTATGCATGAGACTTTGGTTAGCCATATCTTTCACTCCAATGGGTCTTTTTCTAACTTTGATATATTGTTGGAAATCTCTGTGCAAGGCCTATCTAATTAGTAGTTTCCAATCTCATACAGGCTAATACTTTGTGCCAAAAGTTGATAAGAAAATGTTTGTCCACAAACACTTATTTCACCAATATGCATGCACACAACTGATATTTGCAAATCCATGACTTCATTTGACATCCTTTCACATCAATTCCAGCATATTCCTAACACCAAGAAATTTTACCTACCAAGAAAAGTGCAAGATGAATCATGGTTAGTACAACTAGCCATACGAATGAAGAAAGTTTAGTACACATAAGATCATCCCAAGTCACGCTAAGTGGCATGCCCACTATTGTGGATATATATTTATTTCCATTAGGTGTGTATAATATCCTCATTAGGTTGGACTTGTTGGAAACTCACAAGATGAAGGCCGACTTCTACAATGTGTTAATCGATTCCCTAAAAAATACTATGGAAAAGATAATGATGCAGGGAAAATTGAAATTGGCATAAGAAGAAGTAGTAACAATGTTGCAAATAACATGGTGTGGTTGGAAGGGGTGCATATTGTTCATTGTCCAAATAAATAGTCATTTTGAAAGTGAAATAATAGTTTGAGGGAGCACCCGATTTTAAAACAATTTGAGGACATATTCACAGAAGAGATGCTAGGAATTCCACCACACATGGAAATCTATTTCCCCATAGAATTTTCTCTAGGAACAATGTTGGAATCCAAAACTCCATATCAAATAAGTATGTTGGAGATGATAGAGTTGAATTTATAGTTAAAATAAATGTTGATTAAGGGTCACATTATTCCAATTTTATTGCCTTGGGGGAGCACCATTTCTATTTGTAAGAAAGAATGATTGCACACTAAGTAATCCATTAGAAGTCCTAAAATTTGAATGAGCATGAGCATAACTATGTTCACTCATGATTTTGAGTTTCGAACAATAGTTCATGCACTAAATATGTGGAGACATTATCTGATTGGAAGGAAATTTAGATAGATGACAAATCATGGAGGGATGAAGTACTTATTTGATCAACCCAAGTTGAATGCCAAGTAGGAATTATGGTTGGCACTAATCATTGAGTTTTATTTCAAAACCAAATATATAAAAGGTAAGGAAAACAATGTAGTCGATGCACTCATTAGGAGGCTGCAGGTATGACCTATAGAAGCTATAATAACTTGTAATATCAACATTCAAAAAGGTATTAAAGAGTAAAATCAACGAGATAAGTGGTATGAATAAGTATAAGAATGCTTGAAACAATAATCTAAAGGGGAATTAAGCCAAAACTGATGTTTCATAGAGGATATACTACTAAGGTTTAGAGGAAGGTAGTATATACCTTAGGTGGGCGATTTCAAGAAGAAAATCTTAGATGAATTCCATAAAATACCATACTCTATGCATGAAGGTTATCAAAATATACTAAAAACCATGAAATGGTCATATTATTGGTCACGTATGAAAATTTATGTTGATGAATATATCTCCAAGTTATAGAATGTCAACAACTAAAGTTGGAATGAAAACATCCAACAATATTTATATAACAAATTCCCATTCTAGAATGGAAATGGAAGGACATATCCATTGATTTTATCACAAGTTTTCCAAATATAGTAAATCAACATGATGGCATTATGGTCATTATGGATAAGTTGAGCAAGACAACTCACATTGTAGTTGTCATGTCTACCCATGCAACAATTGATGTTTCCCAAGTTTTCATAAAAGAGATATTGAGGTTACATAGGGTACCTAAGAACATTACCTGAGATAGGGATGCAAAATTTTCTTCGAAATTTTAGAATGGAGTTGGTTTTTGGTTTGGGGATCGAATTGTATTTTAGTAAAACCTACCATCCAAAAACAAATGGGAAGACCAAGAGGATAAATAGAGTGTTTCAGTACCTAATTAGGATGTATGTCATGCATCAATCATAGAAGTGGGTAGAGTTTCTTCCACTATTAGAGTTCTCTTATAAAAATTGTTATCAATAATCATTAAGAAAGGGTCCATTTAAGTTTCTTTATGGATGAAAATGAAACAATCCTATCAACTCCAATGATCTAATGAACAAGGTCCATATTAAGCCTCATATGCTAAGAGAGATGGAAAAAGAAATGATATCCATAAGGAATAATTTAAATATAACTCAAGTAAAGTAGAAGAGATATGCAAACCAACATAGAGTGCACAAAGAATTTAAAGTTGGGGAACATGCCTACCCATGTATTAGCTCGAGGAAAATATCATTGAAAATTGGATCTCGTGGCAAGTTGGAACCACAATTTTATGGGCCATTTCATGTCTTAGAGAGGATAATATCAATGGAATATATATTGGCCTTACAACCCATAGTAAATGCTCACAATATTTTCTATGTTTCTTTACATAAAAAAGTATGTATGTGACGCTAATCGTGTGATTTATTGGTTTGTGTTATAGGTGGAGCTAGGGGAAGAGTTATATCTATAACCTTTGTGCATTATATATCGAAGTTATAAAACACTCCATAGTTAAGTAATTGAGTAGGTCAAGATGCAATGGAGGAACTTTGGGCCAAAGGAAGCCAGATGGGAGACAACTAAGGAAATGAGGATATCCTCCCTAGTTTTATTCGATGGTTAAGGAGATTTGAACATGGTTGTAAATGAAAGTAAAGATTTATGTGTAGAGCTCATAGTCAATCTTATGCTTGGTATAGATCATGGTTGCAATTTGTGTTTGGGCATAGGACACCAAGGTTGGTGTTCCTATAAGGGGGAAGGGTCTATGAAAAACCTTTTTGATAATCCCTTTTGTAAATACTTTATGAACTCAAACTCTTGTAATTAATTGTGGAAATGTAAACTAAAAGAACAGGTTGAGAGAGGGGATAGAGGCTTAGAGCCTTGAGGAGGATATTGCCTCAGAATTGGGGAATGGAAGGATTTTAATTTAATGGCTACTCAATCCTTGAATGGTTTATTTAATGTTATAGCTAAATATTTAATAGCTAGTATGGAAGGAAGGAGGTAGAGTATGTCCTTTCTGAATGGAAATACCCCATTTTCACATCTTGTGGACTATGCATGGAAATTTCAACATGAAATAAATTTTATTAATAGGGTATGGCTACATGAGAAGGAAGATATTTGATTCAAACAAGACACGAATCTTGAGAGGGTGATTTGAATATTAAATTGGTTCATCCTAGGGAAAATAATGATTGAGTTTGAAGGAATCATAGACCTAGGTTTTGGTTGTGGGTGTTAGTGTACCAAGATAGGTATACAAAGTTGCATGAGTATATTACATGAGTTGAAGAAGTAGCACAATAGTAAGAAGCATAGAAACATTTGGCAATGATCAGAAACCATAGATTTGGGATGTGGGTGCACTTAGTGAAACATGGACAATGAAACATACATGGAGACGTAGATTATTCTAGAGCCGTACCAGGGTGAGAAACTAGAAATTATGCTCCCTTTAGATTCCTAGTTTGTAGATGGTATCTATGTGTGTCTTGGCTCAGTACAAGATTGTAGTTGAGAATTAGTGTCTTCTAGATTGTCGGTAATGGGTCGAGACACTCGAGGATGGAATTTTGGTTCAAATGAGCGGGGATGGGGTGGTATTTGTATCTCGAAGAGAATTGATTGGAATTGATTTTTATTCCCTTGAGAACTTCTCCTTAAATTTTGAATTGGGCTTGGGGTTGGTTGATTTGAAAAAATAATTTTAGTGTAGTCAATCTATAGATTGGTGGAGAGTCAAAGTACCACTCTCAATTTCTGGTTGTTTAATTCACAAGATAAGTTTATCACTTATGTCACTGCACATGTTAATGAAAAGTGAATGATTAATGCTTTGTTAACTTGTAAGCTCTCATGATGAGCGGTGTATTTTCTTGTATGTATTGATGAGATATGTATATGTTTTTTCTCACGTATGGCGACTTGAGGATCCCTGCATAATTGATGTACTCATAGTAATCTATAAGACTTTGTTGATAATATGATGTTTTTCTATGGTGGTTGATATTCCATGGTTTGTTATTGTACTCAACATGAATCTTTTTTTTACAAGGTTATTATTTAAAGTACCAAGGATTGGACTATTATTTTGACATGGATCTTGTAGGGATTGTAAGCCATTATTTTCCTCACTCACAGAAAAACAAAGTAACTCACATTTTCACTAATATGTTAGCAAGGACTACTATTGTTGTGGTTGAGGCATGTTGGATCTCAGATTGTCTTGATAACTAGGAAAAATCTTAGAGTACATTCACTAAGGATCAAAGATCCTCTTACTTTAGCTAACAAGGGTTGGCCTCCCTTTCAATGCAGGCGGTATTCCTTGGTAATAATGTTAATTAAAAAGATAATCTCTTTAAGAAAATAAATAATACCAGGATATTGGTATGAAAGAGTGAAAAGTTATTAAAAGATTAATGGTTTAGCTTTGGGGAAATGAATACATGTGCAAATAAAGGATCCATGGTTGGAATAAATAATAAATTACACAATTAAACTAAATAATTCAAAATGATATTAAAGAAAAAACACATGTGAGAGAAATGCAAAAATAAAATGAAATAAAACTATATATATATATATATATATATATATATATATATATATATATATATAATAATGTTTTTTATTTAAATGTAAACTTAAAGTAACATATATGATGTATTAAACTACTTTACACAATACATAAAAAAAATTAACTAATGCATTTAATCAACGAGTAATATATATTGGAAAATAAATGAATTCAATAAAGATTATAATAGACTAATAAAATTCGCACCTAGTTAATAATTATAGGGTTTAGATATAAACCACAGTTAATTATATAAAGAAAACAAAAGAAAATCAAAATAAAATAAAGAGAAACTAGTTTGAAAAATATTTAAATTAAGTACGTATATGAGGCATGAATAACACGTACTTTCATGGCCTCAACCTGCATCAATACATTTAAAATGACTTAAAACTTTTTAAATAACATGTAATTAAAAATATTTATGTGCATAAAATTTTCCATATAATCAAGTTAGATCAGAAATCTTATACATTTAACTAATAAACACTCAGTAAAAAGAACAAATAAAAAGAAAGATAAAATGAATATCCTAATTAATGTTAAAATGAATATCCTAATTAATGTAATTTTCTTATGAATTATTTTAAATAAATATTCAATTTTATGCACTGTAATATTTAATTAACAAAATAATGTGCGTATATAAGGAAAATGAGAAATAATTCTTTATTAAAATTTCAGAGCTTTATGTTATGAATTATTCACAAACCTAGACTGTACGTGTGTAGTCCATCTTCTCCAAAGAACGAATCCTTCCTCCCAAAAGCTACTCTAATAATAATTATTGTTATGACCCCTAGAAATGAGTTACGAGGGTTTCCAATACATAAATGTTTGACGACGGAAACATAACGGCTCATATAATTAAAAGAAAAACTAAAAATGGTTTCTGGAGACAATTCCATAACTTCTCCATCCTTAGTATTTACTTTATTTGTGATTCTATTGTTTAATTGATTTCATTCAAATATTTCACATAACAAATTGTTAAAGTAATCTTTACTACATTAGAAAGAAAAGTCATGAATTACTATAAAATAAATAAAACCCTAATAAAAAATATGGAAAATATTCACCATATGTATACCGCTCCTCATAAAATAATTTAAATACCTTTATAAAATGAATATTCAATTTTACCTTGCGTAAAACTTACATTTTTTTTCTAGTGATATGAAAATATTATATTAAATATATTTAATGTAAATTTATTCTCCAGAACCTTCAACAATGTATATAAACTAAAATATTGAGTGTGCATTAAATTTAATATCGTTTTTCCTTTAAAACATTGAGTGCTTGCATTTTTATCAAATTTTCAATAAAATCAATGATCCATTAGATTTTTAAATATATAGAACTAGTTTAGATATGATGGAGGAAGCAAATAAGACTTTCTAATGTGTTGAAAATAATTTCAAATTTTCAAAAATCATTGAAATTTTTTCTTCAATGCTCTTCCTCACCATTAATAATATTATTTCGGCACAATTTCTCCATTCAACTATTAAAAGTCAAATTCTAGATTTAAAATGAAGTAAATTTAAAACATATATGTATTTTAAGTTTTTTTTTTAAACTTGAATGAGTGGTTATATATATATATATATATATATATATATATATATATATAAAACATACGCATTCGCATGTAAATTCAAGATTTTACATGGCATTTTCTAGCTTGCTGTGGGCTATTGATACATTAATTGTTCCACATTCCTTCTATAAGAGTTTTCCCCTTCATTATTACAAAAATTTCTCATTTATGAGACCTTATGATTATATATTCGATAGAAATGAAAAATTAAATATATACATTTAAAGTGTGTCATTTAAAAACATTTAAAAAATCAGAGAGAGAATAGACTAAACTTCCATTGGCGCTGGATTGTTCAGATTTATTCTAGTGGATTCTTCTTCATTTATCCTGTTGAGTACCAACCCAATGGAATCTTATTCATTTATCTTGTTTCTCTCCTACATCTTAAGATTCAACGATTCAATTTACTGACGTAACACATCCACCTCATCCTCTAAATGACATATTATCTCCTTCTTCTGCAATTTCCGCTCCTTCATGGCCATATTCTTAAGTTGTTGTTGGTGGATGGGACACTACAGAACAAGCAAACCTTTCTGATTCTCCAAGTGATATTGCACACATTTTTTACTATTGTTGTCATTAACAAGAGAATTACCCTCCCAAGGCCCCCCTATCCTAGACCTATGATGACCCCATAAGCCATACGAGGAGCTACCTCAGCACAATTTCTATTCACACTCATGTTTTCACTGCCATTGAAGAGCCTCTCCAGGATGCTATAAAATTCTCTATTGCACACCCCCAACTCTAGAATAGACACAACCCAGAAATCCAAGAGACCATCGACCTCCAACTCCAATGTTTCTACAAGGTTCTGCTCTAGAACCCCCTCCCAGACTAGCAAACTAGTAGCCTGCAGAGGAGAAACCCTCAGATTAGCAACCTCACTCACACAAGCAAGCCATTGTAATTCGACAATCAAATTTTATATGTTGTAGTTAATTCCTCGATAAACCCCCTTGTATTTTGGTGCTATGACGTAGACCCAACAACTCATACTCAGAGACCCCAACTTCAACTACCAGACATTCACAAAGGTTGTTTGAGTATAGATAAACCTTACAACATAGAATCAAATAATATCGTTATTCCTTAAATAGAATGTGAAGGACTAGGTGATGATGCATTACCGTGGAATGGTAGTAATGGAGTTGTAATACCAATTATCATCCTTAGTTTCCCAACTATCAACCATTATTTCACATCTCTTCTCTTGGTCCATCATCCGAACCCAAGTCGTTCTCCCATGAGCAACCAAAGAAATTATGTGTAAGGGAACTAAATGATGCTCTGAATTTCCCATTAACTTGCCATTTCCTAAGGTGGTGTGCCAACCTTTGCAACATGATCCAAGCCGTGTGGACAAGATATAAATTCCTTTTGATCTATCGGGCACATGTGTAGTACAAATATGATGGATGTAGACACTATTGAACACATACAGAGGAATCCCTTGCCACGAGGCACAAGGAAAGGCCAATCCAAACATGGAACGATGCAACAAGGGCTAAGGGGCCGGAGGCTGAAATAATCGAAAGAGGTAGCCATAATAGAGAGGAAAAGAGGAGGGGAGAGGCAAGAGAAAGGTAAAACAAGAAGAGAGGAAGAAGGATGGTGGAGGATAGGGAAGGGAGGGATTAAGAGAGAAAAGGGGATGGGGAGGGGGAAGGGGGTGAGGTTTGGGGCAGAAAGAGAGGGAAAGCGAGGGGGGGAATGAGAAGATATAGGCGGATAACCTTCCATAATCCAATTCGATAGTATTTTCTAACTTCTTCACGAGACCAATAATGACTTCCTCTAACCAATAATCGAAGCCCATGAAAAATATTAGGGGATGCAAATCATTCCCTCTACCTCATTCACAATACTTTTTTCTTCACTCAGCTAGCAAGCTTGGTTTGCTTACTTATCGGATTCCTAATTATTCCCTCTTAGGATATGGAAAAGGACACAAAATCAAAGGAGGGGATCAAACCTTGGGATCTCTTTATAATTTGATAGAGGTTCATGTTTTTTTCTCATGAAATATAGTTTATATGACTTATGATCAACATTGAGTCCCCTAGGAGTTGGATCTTTCTAATGCTATTTTTTTGAGCCAATGTTAGACCGAGAAATAAACGATAAGCTTCATCTTGGTTGTTTGTCTTCCTTCCAAGTCCCCAAACATATATATCTTCAATGATTTCTTCAGAGTTAATGAGAATCCCTCCCCCTCCTACTCCCCCTCCTACCACCCCATGTCGTTTAAGTTTTTAAATATAAAATAAGATTTTACTTATTAATTTCAGATTTATTATATAGGCTTTAAATCACTTTTTAAATATGATAATTTATATAATCTTCTATAAAATCATATAATCTTCGCCCTAAGTTAAGCTTTATATAATCTTCGCCCTAAGTTAAGCTTTATATGAAAGTGCATAATAAGATTAATCAATGGGTATTCTAATTGTTTTGTAGTTTTATATTAGTTTATTTTCATTACTTCATTCATATTTATTATAATATCTTTTTATTTTTATTAATTTTTTCCAATTTTATTATTTTGATATTTCAGATTCATTACTTTTTATTTTATTTGTATTTTATGTTTATGTTTATTTATTCATATTTTAGGTTAATTTAATTTATTTAATATTTGACTTTTATGATGTTTTACTCCTTTTTTATTTTATTTCTATTATATTTGTATATTTAATAAATTTAAATAAATTTGTTTATAATTATATTAGAACTTGACATTTTAATTGTTTAATTTTATTATTAATTAATTTTATTTTATTTTTTGTTTAATTTTTTGTTTTATAGTTATTGTACTAGTAATCATAACTTTTAACTATATTTTTTGCAATTATTTTAAGATTAATATTTCATATTTTGCATTTAATGTAATATTGGTAGTGATTTTTATAAAGTTATAATGGCCATTATAATAATGATCTTAATAAAAGGAAAAACATAAATATATTGTCATGAATATTCAAGCATGTGGTTTTGAGCATAGGAATACAAAATGAGTCATATAAGAAGGGAACTGCAAGATAAAATACACAAAAAGAGCCTAGGTGAATAAGGGGAAAATATAGTGACAACATTTAGCTCTAGCTGGGGACGATGCCTCGCTATGAGACATTAAGAGCTGTAGACCAACTGCCTTCACATTAGTCATGGAGCCGATTCATGAGGAAAAATGGAACTGTAAATCTCTACCCTATGAAAGAGAATGAAATTCTTTGCACCTTAAGGTTTTGATTGATTGATAGAAATAATGTAAAATAGATAAATCATATGAGGCCATAATACATAAAGATTGATGAGTTCAATAATTATTCACATATATAAGACATTTGTTTGTATATCTGGTCTATCGGGATAATTATGATAGTGATTTAGGGCACATTGATCATAAATGATATATGTCTCATTCTCCAAGAGAATTTTGACACATTATGAGTAATACCTTCTTACAATTAATGATCAATAAATTACATAAGTCTTGGTACTAATTAAGATTCATAAGGATGAATTTCTTTTTAGAATAAGGTTTTATTAAAACTATGGAGCCTAGTTCTTAGGGGTTTATTTTCCTTTTAATCTACATAACATGACTTTCTAGAATTAGATGTTGCTCCATTACCAACAAGCTTGTTTAGTAACCTAGGGGAGGCATCCATTATCTTGAGATAAGAGACCTTTTGAATTCTTGTTTACTCTTCATGTTATATGACTTATTTTAAGTTATTTTAGGAAATGCGCATTTTTATAGGATAGGAGAATTACACATTGGACTTATTCCAATACCAATGATATTTCTGTGCTTCCAGTAGGCATTTATAGCCCCGACAAAGATATCACCATAAGCCATCATACTTTACCTCAATAGAAGGAGTGAGAGGATTATGAAATATATTTTAATCTAGCATTGTTGACCTTTCTCTATTGTGAGTAGGCATATATATCCCCAATGAAGATACTAGCATGCCCCACCCAAGAAAAATAGGCTTCTATCCATAAGGTAGTATGGTGATTAGGAAGGTCTCATGCATGATTATAATTAATTAGTTCTAGCAAAGTTTCAATTATGTTTTATGGAATCTAAACCTCACACTTATAGTTCAATACTTATGAATCAATGCAATCTATCTTGGTATTTATGTGTAAGTTGTATGGAATGAAATATATGGCTAAAAATGTTTGATATTAGTTGTGACTATTATAAATATTGATATTTTAATGTACTAGAGAGATAATTAAATCTTAAATTTTATTTACAAACAAAGTCTTTTAAAGATGTATTTTGGACTCATTAATATGGTGCATAATAAGGACTCCTATGTCTATATTGCATTCTAGTTATGATCATATATGGATTCTTTAAGATGTAAAGAATTTCATTTTTATGCATTGTAAACTACGAAGCACAAGTAAGCATATATATATATATATATATATATATATATATATATATATGTACATTCTTTATATAAATTAATGTTTTCATAATTAAAGTTGTTCAAATAAATCAAACAACAAGTGTAACTAGGATAATAATTTATCTACTCCATAACTCTTACCTTTATGCTTTGAAAATAGTAATATGTTAAGTAGTTGGAAGGAAGGGTAAGGTGTTTCCCTCATTTTACTTCCTAGAAGGTAGTTGATATCTACATAATGATAAGATTATCTTCTCTTAAAGACCTCATCAATTCAATCATCTACCAAGTCATAATACTTTGTGTGATTGTTTAAATGAAATATTTTTAACACAAATGTATCCATAACATATTGATAATTTAATCCCTTATGGGAGCAATCTGAAAACATACTAGGACAAACCATATGGAAACTCAAATGTTTTTAAATTCATTTTCACCATCACAAGAAAAAGAATTATTTATAGAGTCATGTGTATTTTATAAATTAGAAGGTTTTATTAAAGAGTCGATGTGTATATGGTCCAATAAATAAGTGTATATTGTCAAAAATAAAGTTTAGAGTTAATACAGTACATTTTCATGCACTATAACATTATCATGTGCATAATCATCATAAACAGGTTCATTGTTAGTTACATAGTCATGTTTAACATGCTTATTAACATGAAAAACATTATATTTGTATGATGGTTGTGAATTTACAACTACAACTTAATAATTATTAGCGTACTCATCACATAAGTCATTTTGAGTAATCAACATGAATCTTAAAAGAAATAACATCAGAACTACTAAATACACCATTGAATACCTTTTATTCTGTGTGGTTTCACAACCTTAATTCACCTTCAATGTTTCCTTCTTTACAATGATCAAAGTTACAATGATTAAGAACATGAAATAAACTAGGTATGTTAGTAGATAATTTGAATGCCAAAGAAGCCTAAGAGAAAATCATTATAAAATATGATTTAGGAGTCAAGGTGAACAAAAAAACAAATAACCATATACTTGAAAACATTTAAGGTGCATGCAGTTGTGATCTTGTTCACCGACAACTTAGAGACTTAAACGATTAAGTCAGTTACCAAGAGAAAGAAAACCTTGACAATTTGTCCTTTGGAAATGATTTCAGAAGAATGTTGGTTCTCGAATTGTCTTGGTAACTCACTTAGGATCAAAGATCCTCCCAGTTTAGGGAACAAGTGTTGGCCTCCCTTTCACCATAGGAGGTATTGAATGATAATAACGTTAATTAAGGAAATAAATAAGGTGAGGTTACTGGTATGAAAAGTGAAAACTTAGCAAAAGTTTACTGGTTTATCATTTGGGAAAGGAATATATGTTCATATAAAGTATCCATAGTTGGAATAAATAGCAAACTATACAATTAAAACAAATAACTCAAAACTATATTAAAGAAAAAACACATGTGAGAGAAATAGCAAAATAAAATAAAACAAAACTAAAAATATATCTATATCTTGATTATAATGTTATTTATTTGAATGTAAACATAAAATATCTAATATCATGTATTAAACTACTTTACACAATACATAAAGAAAATAACTAACACATTTACCCCATCAATAATATATATTAGAGATAAATGAATTCAATAAAGATTATAACAGAAAATTAAAGTTCACGCCTATTATCAAAATGTTAGTAATTACCAAGGTATAGAGATAAACAACAATAAATTACACGAAAAAAAAACAAAAGACCTAAAATAAAGACAAATTGGTTTGAAAGACATTTAAATTAAATATGCATATGAGGCACACACAACAGGTATCGTGATGCCCTCAACCTGCAACATTACATTTAAATCTGATTTATTTTTGTTTAAATAACATATATTTAAAAAGATTAAAACAATTTATATGCACAATATTTTATGTCTAACCAAGTTAGATTAGAAAACCTATACATTTAACGAGGAAACTCGAAGTGAAAGGAACACGTAAAAAATAAATAGTGAGTATTTTGATTAATGTAATTTCCTTATGAATTATTGTAAATAACTATTCAATTTCACACATTGTAATATTTAATTAACAAAATCTAAAGAAAATATGTCAATCTGAACACTCTCTATAGTATGCATATCTTAAGTAAAAATCAAACCAAATAAATATTAAGTGAATTAAAAATTGATCAATTCAGGTTCATAAACACACCAAGTTAGATCAAAATATACAAAATTTAAATAAAAAGGATAGACATAAACAAGTTAATGCACATAAATAATAAAAAAAATATATTTATTAAAATTGCATAGCTTTACGTTACAAATTCTTCATGAATCCAGTCTATACAACATGTGTAGTAAGACTTCTCCAAAGCATGAATCCTTTCTCCCAAAATCTTCTCCAATAAATTTTATTATTATGGCCCCAACAAATGAGTTCATGATTATTTATACATAAATATTTGATAATAGAAATATAATTTTTTGTATAATTAAAATAAAAATAAAAATAATTATTGGAGATAGTTCGATAACTTCTTCCTTAGTATTAACTTTATTTGTAATCCTATTATTCAATTGATTTTGCTCAAATATTTCACTTAGCTAATATTTTAAATATTTTTTCATGCATTAAAAATAAAAGACATAAATTACTATAAAAAAAAAAACTATCATAAAAAAATGTTCACGCTATCTATACCTCTCATAAAATAATTTATGTACCTTTATAAAATGAATATTCTTTTTTATCTTGTATAAAACCTAGTAAAATGTTTCTAGCAATACAAAAACATTAGATTATAAAATAATTTATGTACCTTTATAAAATGAATATTCCTTTTTACCTTGTATAAAATCTAGTAAAATTCTAGCAATACGAAAACATTAGGTGACAGAATATATTTAACCTGAATTTATTTTCGCGCACTTTCAACGATGGATAAATCTAAAATATTGAGTGTGCATTAATTTAGTAATGTTTTTTTTAAATATTTTTTGAGTACGAAAAAACTTGATTGTATTATGTTAAATAATCATATAAAGTCCAAACATATCTGATAATCTGATATGAGAGATAAACCCAAACTTATACAAAATTGTAGAAGAAACAAAAATAATACTGATATGTTTGAAAGCCAATATTCCACCAAAACTAGTGAAGAAAAAAAAGTATATGAGCTGTCAACAAGTTATAAACCAAAAGAACCAAAAGGGAAGATAATGCTTGAACAAATAGTTGGTATTAAATGCTTATATTTATATCAAATTTGTAATAAAATCAATTATCTATTAGATTTTTAAATATATAAAACTAGTTAGATTTCCTAGAATAAGTAAATTATAATTTCTAATATGCTAGAAACAATTTCGATATTTTAAAAAATCATTGATCAATTTTATTCAACACTCCTCCCGACAAATAAATTTATACATTCACAATTTCTCGATTCAACTATCAAAAGTAAAATTCTTTGTGGGGCCCAATGTTTTTTAATGCAACGCATACATTATACAAACACAATATTCATTTAGGTCTTCACGGGGAAGATTTGTTTGAAGTGTATGTGTTATATCACTCACCCACATATGTGAAGCTTCGCGTGAGAGGTTTAATAAGGGGTATTTTAATTGTTTTGTAGTTTTATATTAGTTTAATTAATATAATATGTTTTTATTTTTACTATTTTACATTTATTTTATTTTATTCATATGGTATTGTACTGTATGTTTATATAATTTAATTTAATTTAATTTTGTTTTATTTATTTTAGATTTTATTATGGTTTATTCCATTTTTATTTATTTTATTGTTTTTATTATATTAACATTTCAATTATTATATTTAATTTTCGATTTAAAATTTTCTATAATTATATTTTTTTTTTTATTTTAATAGTTTTAATTAAATTATTAATTAATTTAATTTAATTTTTATTTAAGATTTAATTTATTATTATTACTATTATTATTATTATTTTTTATAATTATTATAACAATAATTTTAATTTATAGATATTAATTTATTTGCAATTATTTTAAGATTAAGATTTGAAAATTTTCATTTAAGATAATATACGACCACCATAATAATAATACTAATGCATGGAAAAACATAATAATATTGTTATAAAGATTGGAGCATGTAGTTTTGTCCATAGGAATATAAAAGGACTTATATGATGACGGATGAAAAAGACGAAATGCATAGAAACCAAGTTGAATAAGTGGTGAATCTAGTAACAAGAAGCCCATAATATGTTGTTGCCATATTGGGATCTGTATACTCCGAAATGAAAGGAAAGATCATGTTTTGATTAATGTATCTAGTTATCATAGTTTTCACTTGAATATAACTTATTATCCTTGAGGAATCCATTTCCTATGTTAAGTTGTGGTTGGATTAGAACCAAGCTCTTATGGAACCTTGGTCAATCCCTTGAAGGGTTGCAAAAAACCTAGAAAGGTATTACAAGCCCTAAGGAAGATAGATTGTAATGGCTAATGCAACTGAGATGGACCTAAACTAGGCTATATGTGCACACATAATACACACCCACCCACATACACGAATTTTACAAGTATAACACAAAGGAATGTTTGAGCTGAGTCTTGGATTAGTTCAAAGTAGGGCCCTTATATTCATAAATCATAAATTTTGCATGGACGACCATAGATATGTAGATCCGATGTTTTTAAAGTCCTAGATGTGGGCCAAGGACCAAACTAGCCTAGAGGTATGAAGGTTTGGAGTGTTGGAGTCTGCAAGATCTAGGTGTGGTTTAGGGCCTTGATGTCACTTGTCATAAACATGAGGCCACAAGATGAAGGTATCATCAACAAACATTTTCCACCTTTCTGGTCGGAATTGAGTTGAACCTAAAGCCTTAGATTTGAAATATTCCATGAAAAATTTAGCAAAGACAAGAGAGATGGGGAAACCCATGGAAAGACCACATGTCCCTTCATAGAATTCACCATCAAAGATGTAAAATGTATAGGTAATAAAAATATATTATACCCATTGTCAATACAATAGGTGGGCCGACGTATCTCCTAGATAATATTTAGCTCAGAAGCTTAAGCCCCTGGTTGGTCATATTGATTATTTTGCTTAAGGACTCTTCCTCTTTTGTCAGTGATTCAAAAGGTATAAAATTTGAGCCTAATGATATTATGGTAAGTTTCAATTTAGTTTCACTTTACACCAATATCCATATTAATGAGGTTGTTGAGGTAATCATTTGCATCACTTAGCCTGATATAGCTAGACTTGCTGGGATTTTCCTTACCTTTACATTTCTCATCTTTGATGGTGAATTCTATGAACATACATGTGGTGCCTACATGGGTTATCACCTCTCTCTCACCATTGCTAACCTTTTCATGGAAGATTTTGAATCTAAGACCTTAGCTTCAGTTCAATTATGGTAAAAAATGTGGAAAACGTTTACTGATCTTACCTTCATCTTCTAGCCTCATGGTCATGATAAGTTGGATCTATTTTTTCAACATATCAACAACCAATAGAGGTCCACAAAATTTACCATGGAGCTTGGAGTTAACAATAGCTTTCCCGTCCTTGATGTTCTTGAGTCCAAAAAAGGTGATGGTTCATTCTCTCAACAAGTCTTTTGTAAGAAAACTCACACTGGGGAATATCTTCATTCTAATTTCCATCACTTTCTATCCCAAATATGGGTGTTATCAACACATTAGCTATTAGGGCTTTAAAGATTTCAAATGAATTTCACTTGGAAAATGAAAAATCCCATCTCGTTAATGTGTTTTAAATGAATGATAATAGTAAATACTAAGGTATCAACGCCTTTTCAAAAGCTAGGCAGGGTGTGATGTCCAAAAAACTACGAGAATTGGTTTCAAGTGTATAACTTCCCTTTAAACAAGGGACTTCTGATAAGAATATTTGGATTCTTAGGAAGCACAATATTTATTCCATATTTAGACCCTTGAACACCATTCATAGCTCCTTAAAATCTGTTAAAACCCCATGGAACCTCAAAACACGAAGGGTGTTTATTTGATTACATGTTCCTGTGGGACCACCTACATTGTAGAAATTGGTGTCAAGTGATTCAAGAGAACATTGTTGACATTAGACGTTGTACAACTCACTCATCAGCTTTAGATGAACATGATGAGAAGACTGTGAACAACATATGCATAGAGGATTCCCAAGTCATTGCTAGGATTGATGATTTCTATAACCGTAAATTGAGGGAGGCCATTGAAATCAGAAAAATGTCCAACACGTTGAATAAGGATGATGGATGGAAGATCAGTGGTAGTTGGATCCCAATCCTTTATTCCTAGCCATATTCCTTTTTATTTTTCTCGGGCTACAAGGTTTTTTTTATAATAATAAAAAATATAAACATATTATTATTTCTATAAAGACTTTAGGTTTATTTATTTATATTCAATATTTATTATACATGTAGTAGGCATGGTATTACCCATTCATTTTTTCATTTGATTGCCTATTAGTTTATCTTTGACAAAAAATTTATGCCACTTATCCGTAGTTTAACATTGAGAATTCCTTTTTTTTTTTTTTTTTTTTTTTATTATTTAAATTTATTTATTTGTAATGTGATTGATTAAGGACTTATTATCGGTTATTTAGTAATTTCCATTTCTATGAGTTACTATTTTTTGTTTTTGTTTTATTTCCTTCATATTTATTTATTTTTCAATTTTCTATCATTTCCATTTTCATGAATTATAGTTTTTTCTTCATAGCAAATTTTAAATAGAACTTTTTTTTTTTCTTAAATCTAGTAATTTTCTTTTTATTATTACTTTATAATTTCAATTATATTTTTTTTGTCCTTTTTCTATGTTTTTTTTTAAGATGACAAATTTTAAAGAGGAAAAAACAATTAAAAAATCTATTTCCACTATTTTTTTTTTTGTTTTTTGTTTTCTTACCTTTTAATTTGACTTATATATTTTTTTTCTTTTTCCCTCTATTTTTATTTATTTATATGAATTCATATTTTTTCGTTTTTCTTTTTAATAATAATTTTTATGCATTTTTTATTTTTTTAACAAGGACATTTAATGTATTTATTACCAAAAGTGGAGCAAGCTTCTATTACAATTGAAAATAGCTTTTAAAAATTGAGCAATGAGAAGAGCTGATGGTAGTCCCTTCTCCTATGTTTATGTTCAAAAGTTTTGTGAGTTCTTTAGCTATTCTTGTTTTCTGTCTTACTTTTTATCTCAGGGAGAGCAAATTCTCCGACCTTTTTTTTATTTTTCCTTAAGTTTTTCGTTCCTTTTGCTATTATTAATTCTGGTTGTTGTTCCTTTGGCCTATTGTTCCTTCGGTTGTTGTTCCTTCGGCTTGTTGTTCCTCCGGATGCTGTTCTTTCGAATTACTAACCCTTCGGCCTGTTGTTCCTTCAGCTTGTTGTTCCTTCGGCTTGCTATTCTTTCGAATGTTGTTCCTTCGAGTTGTTGTACCTTCACCCTGTTGTTCTTCCGAAGTGTTGTTCCTTTTGATGTTCTTCCTTTGGCCTCCTGTTCCTTCAGATGTTGTTCCTTCGAGCTATTGTTCCTTCGCCCTATTGTTCCTTTGGCTTGTTGTTCCTTCAGCTTGTTGTTCCTTCGAATGTTGTTCTTTCTTTTGTTGTTCTTCAACTTACTGTATCTTCGAATGTTGTTCATTCTACTATTGTTCCTTCTACTTGTTGTTCCTTCTGATGTTGTTCCTTCTAATTGATGTTCTTTCTGCTTCTGTTTCTTAATCTGCTTGTTGTTCCTTCTACTGTTGTTGTTCCTTCGGCCTGCTATTCCTTCTATGTGTTGTTCCTTCTAGTGTTGATCCTTATGATGTTGTTCATTCTGGTTATTGTTCCTTCTAGGACTATTCCTTCTACCATCTGCTGCTGTATGTTCTGGTGTTGTTTCTTCTGTTTGATAGTCCTTATGCTTGTTGTTCCATCTACTTGCTGCTTGGCGATCCTGAATGTGGCTTTGAAGGTACCAAATACCACTCACTCTCTGAAAAGCAAATCTACCTTCTGTAGATTATCTAAGGCAAAGGATGAATCGAGTAGGGTCCTCTATTAAGGCTAATATTACCTTGACACAGCAGGGAGGCTTTATTTGCCAGCGAGTTCACTTGTTTGTTTAAATCCCACAGAATATGATATGAGTCCACTATGTTGAAGTATTTCATAGTGTTTCGAATTCTCTGTAAGGTTTTGTTTAAAGCTAGATTACTAAAATAATCTTCGGAGTTTAGGATCTTTATCAGAAGCTCTGAATCTCTAAATATTTGGATTGATTTATAATCTAACTCCTTCGCAATCTAGTAGGCTTTTAGGAAGCTATAACTCTCTGCTTGATTGTTCGAACTTATGCCTAGGTCCCAACTAAAACTATTTTTTTCCGATTTGTATGGGGAAAGAATCAATCCCCCTGTGCCTGCAGTTCCTGGATTCCCCTTAGACGCTCCAGCAAAGAAGATAGTGGCTTTTGGGGTCCCCTGCCACCACTTAAGAAAGTCACCTGCAGTGAGACGCAGGTGCTAAGTAGGATCTTTCATCGGTTTTTTGATTGAATCTTTCCTTTCTCCTAGCATGCAGGGTCCTAGGCACCCAAAAACTTCCGTAGATAATATAAAGGCAAAAGCTTATTTATGTATTATTTCCAACAATACAGCTTTTACTTTAGTAACCACTTCCACTGATTTCAGGATCTCGTTGTTAAAAACGCACTCATTTCGAGCCAACCATACTTTCCACCAAAGGCATTTTGGAATATCTTGCCAGATGTTTTTTCTGCCTGCATTTTTATGTTTTTTCTTAGGGTTTTGATCTAGCCAGGAGGTGTAGAGAGTAACAACTGAAATCTGGGAAGGGGTGGGTACGCTAAGTCTATGTAGGACCATCTTCCAAACTTCTAGTGTGAAAACACAATCAACCAATAAATGGTTAGAGGTTTTGATAGCAGAAGTGCATAGGCAACATCTAAAGGGCCCATGGAAGCCTCTTTTATATAGATTTTCTCCTATTAGTGCCTTTTTATGCATGAGTAACCAAGTGAATAAATTCACCTTTGGAAAGCAAAGGGGAGACCAAATGGAATTCCAGAGCTTCAGAGTCAGAAAAGATGCATGTGTGGCTTGTAATGAGGAGAATCCTTGAGCGGCTGTATAAATTCTAGTTCTTCCCCACTCCCAATTATCTTTGGATGTATGATGGACTAGGGCAAGGCTAGAAAATGCTACATAGAGCAAGTTTTCTTGTGTTTCCTAAGGGTTAGGAACCCCTGGAAAATTCTGAGTGTTAGGATCTTTATCAGAAGCTTTGAATCCCTGAATATTTGGTTTGATTTGTAATCTAACTCCTTCGCAATCTAGTAGGCTTTTAGGAAGCTATAACTCTCTCCTTGGTTGTTTGAACGTATGCCTAGGCCCCAACTAAAACTGGTTTTTTCTGATTTGTATGGGGAAAGAATCAATCCCCCTGCGCCTATAGTGCTTTGATTCCCCTTGGATGCTCCATCAAAGAAGATAGTGGCTTTTGGGGTCCCCTGCCAACACTTATGAAAGTCACCTGCAGTGAGACACAGGTTCTAAGTAGGATGTTTCATCTGTTTGTTGATTGAATCTTTCCTTTCTCCTAACATGCAGGGTCCTCGGCATGCAAAGACTTCCACAGATAATATAAAGGCAAAAACTTAATTATGTATTATTTCCAGCAATATAGCTTTTACTTTAGTAGCCACTTCCACTGATTTCGGGATCCTGTTGTTAAAAACACACTCATTTCAAGCTAACCACACTTTCCACCAAAGGCATTTTGGAATAGCTTGCCAGATGTTTTTCGTGCCTGCATTTTTAGGTTTTTTCTTAGGGTTTTGATCTAGCCAAGAGGTGTAGAGAGTAACAACTAAAATATGGGAAGGGGTGGGTACACTAAGTCTATGTAGGACCATCTTCCGAACTTCTTGTGTGAAAACACAGTCAACCAATAAATGGTTAGAGGTTTTGATAGCAGAAGTGCATACGCAGCATTTAAAGGGCCCATGGAAGCCTCTTTTATATAGATTTTCTCCTATTAGTGCCTTTTTATGCATGAGTAACCAAGTGAATAAATTCGCCTTTAGAAGGAAAAGGGGAGACCAAACATAATTCCAGAGCTTCAGAGTTAGAAAAGATGCATGTGTGGCTTGTAACGAGGAGAATCCTTGAGTTGCCATATAAATTCTAGTTCTTCCCCACACCCAATTATCTTTGGATGTATGCTGGACTAGGGCGAGGCCAGAAAGTGCTACATAGAGAAAGTTTTTTTGTGTTTCCAGAGGGTCAAGAACCCCTGGAAAAGTCCATCCTGCCCAATTCCCTTTGTTATCCCAAGAACATATGTCTGGAAGTTGGAGCAGTCCTTTGTTCACTAGCCAGATTTTTAAATCATTACAACAATTTAGGGTGGCCAATGGGGCGTTCCCTTGAATGGTGTCCTCCCAAAGTAATGTTCTCTACCCATTACCCAGTATTCTGTATAAATGCTGTTGTATATGGTCGATGCTTCTTCTAACTAAATTCCATATTGTTGTTCCTGTTGGAGTAAAAGTTGTTGTGAGGTTTCTCAGGGAGCCTCCCTTTAGGTATTTTTTCTAGAAGATCTTGCTGATGAGATGATTTTTATCTGCATATAATTGCCATATGATTTTGCCACCAAGAGCTAGATTTTCTAAGCCTAGATCCCGTATCTGTAACCCACCTTGCTAGAGTGGTCTATTCAGGATACCCCATCTTACCAAATGTAACTTGCTCTGATTACCCTTTCCCCCATTCCATAGGAAGTCCCAAAGGAGTTTGGAGATCTGTTCAGTGATATACTTAGGAGCTAGTAGAAGGGAAGACTAGAAGATGGGAAGGGTGGCGAGGACTGCCTTTATCAAAACCAACTTCCATCCCTTTGTTATCCATTGGCCTCCGTAATATTCTATTTTTGCTTTTATCTTGCTAATTGCTTCAGTACATAAGGAGGTAGGGCTTGATCCCAAGGTTAAGGGAAGGGTTAGATATTTGATCTTTTCCCACTTGTCATACCCAAGGAATCCCAATATGTAGGTAATTTCAAGGATAGTAGGCTGATCTACATTCCATCCATAAACTACACTTTTTCTCTTATTGATCAAGGCAACTGTGATTAAACAGAAGTGTTGAAGGATTTCTTTGAAAGCCTTTTCTATCTTAATCGAGGTCCCTCCCAAAAGGAAAGAGTCATCTGCAAAGAGGGCGTGATTTATGGGGTCCACCCGTCTTGCTGCCTTGATACTTGGGATAGTGCCTACTTCCATTTCCGCTGTCAAATTTCTACTTAGGGATTCTTTCAACATGGTATAAAGAAAGGGAGACAATGGGCATCTGTGGCATAGCCCTCTAGAAGCTTCAAAGAAGTTAGAAGGTCTTCCATTGACCAGGGTGGCTATCCAAGGTCTGTGTGTGTAGGCTTTTATCAAGTTGACAAAATCAACACTAAAACTGAAGGAGAGGAGGATTTTATAGAGAAATGAGAGTTTAACTTGGTCAAAAGAATTTGACATATCCAACTTGATGAACATACCTTTTTCCTTCCGAGAGTGGCTAGAGTGAAGGGCTTCTTGCACTTGGATCAGATTGTCTATGAGATGCCTTCCTTTGACAAAATCACCCTGCAGTGGGGAGATCAGGTTCCCTAACACAGGCTTGAGTCTATTGGATAAGAGTTTGGCAAGGATTTTTTAGGAGGCATTGCAAAGAGAGATTGGTTGAAATCTGTCGAAAGTCTCAGGGTTAACTTCTTTTGGGATAAGGGAAAGGAAGGTGGAGTTGGTCACCCTCCCACTTTGGCTTTCTTTTGGAAGGATTTTACCATTATGAGAAGATCGAGTTTTATTACATTCCAACAAGCTCTATAGAAATGTATGGTGAATCTGTCTAGCCCAGGTTATTTATCCTGCTGCATTGACCAAATGACTTCAACTATCTCTTTTTCATAAAATGGCTTTATTAACCCAACGTTTACATCTGCAGTGACAAGAGGGGGGATGTATGACAAAAAGTCGACAGCCCGATCGTCATTGGAAAAACCATCCTCCTAGAATAGATTTTGATAATGGGTTGTGGCTGCCTATTTTATGAGAGACTGTCCTTTGATAACTTCCCCCTCCCTATTGGATATTTCAGAAATGTGATTCCGAGAGAGACAGGTTCTACATCGTCTATGAAAAAAGATGTGTTTCTATCTCTACTTGGAGCTAGAGGTTGTGAGACTTAAGGTGCCAGTATTCCTCTTCTTGTCGAAAGGTGAGAAAGGAATTGAACTGGGTGTTCTATTCGATAAGTAGTTATGATTTTGATTTTATATCCTTCCATGTCTAATTGAATCTCAACTAGAGCCGAGACTGTCTTTTGTCTATGGCTCGTAGGAGTGGAAGGGGTTTTCTTTTTTTCCCAGACTTTTAATGTAGACTCAGTGTGTTTGAGTTTTTGTTCCCACACAAAGCTGGGGGATCCTTCAACTAGCTGCACCCAAATGCCAGCCACAATGTCCATGAAGCCCTCTTTGAATACCCAAAGAGGTTTGAATCTAAAGGGAATAGGGCCCAAGTCCTCCTCTTTCTCTATCAACAGCGAGATGGGGTTATGATCAGATGTTATTTTGGGTAGGATTTTTCAAGAGATCAAATTCTTCCCCTCCAACAGAGTACATTGAACTATAAACCGATCTAAATAGGCAACAATGTTGGCATTACCAACTCTATTGTTGGTCCAGGTGTAACGACCTTTCTTAACTTTGTGGTTTATAAGGTCCCATTCGAGAATCAGAGACTCCACTAAGGCATGGAAGGGATCTTTACCCCATACTCCACCTTTTTTCTCATTTGGGTCTAGAGTGATGTTGAGATCTGCTACCAGAATGATGTTTTGGGGGACATAGATTTCTAGAAAGTCTAAGAGAGAATTCCAAAAGTCCTTGTTTTCTAAAAAATTAATAGGAACATAAATATTGAAGGAAGCTAGAGAAATCTTACTTGGAAGGTGAAGAAGATCTGTATATATCCAGTGTTGGGTTGCAAAGGAGCTTTTAAGCTAGAACTTATCCTCTGACCAAAGGGTTGCAAGGCCCCCAGAAGTACCTCTAGCACTGACTGCTTTTCCTAAGTTCTTCTTCCATTTGGTTTGACTTAAAGATAGAAGAGCATCTTCTTCTATCTTTGTCTCTTGGAGCAGGACAATTTCTGATATTTCCATTCTTAATAAGTCTTTTACTGCTTCAGATTTTAGTAGGTTTCCCAGACCCCTACAATTCCAAGAGACAATCTACATTATTTACTACAAGGGGGCGGTGCAGACCCACCCTTTGGGGGTCTAGTCCTTGTGTTCCTGCCTAGTGACATTTCGATTGTGGACTGACTACCCTGCATCTTTAGTTGCTCCACCTCTTCTTCTCTGATCTCCTTGCGAGACTTCCTTCCAGCCTTTTTGTTGGATTACTCGAGGGGATCATCTTTGAAGGAACCAAGTCTACTTATCAGCTTTCTCTTTTTGGTCATTTCTACATAAGAGTGTGGGGAGGTGGTGCCTACTGGAGGGCCTTTCTTTTCCTATTGAATTGAATCTATATAGGGGGTTTTTGGAATGGCTTCTATAGATTGTTCCTGAGATCTTGAGTTTATTTTTGCATCTGATGTCTGATCCATGTTCTGTTGCACCTCTACCTCTTCAAGTTCTGGTTGGTCTTCTAGAAGGTTTAAAGAAGCAAAAGGATTTTTTGAGATGGAGGCCCTTACTATGGCTTGATCTTCGATTAAACTCTTCCCAGCAGAGGGTCCTCCGGTCTCGATTCCCTCCTTTCCTTTTCGATTTGGTGACCTGTTTAGTAGTGGTGGTTTTTCTAGCTTGCATCCACTATTCGCGCTTTCCTTTTTTAGATTCTACCTCAATTTTCTTCTTGTAGTTTCATGCGAAATGACCAAAGCCATGACAATGCCAACACTTGAAGGTGAGTTGTTCATAATCTAGTTCTTGAATGTGAAACCAACCAGTTGTGGTCAACCTGATCACCTTAGGCAATACTATCTCCAGATCAACTTCAACACATATTATGGCACATGAGTATTGTTCTCTCCTTTAAGCCCTATCAATGTATTTCCTAATTTGCTCTCGATAGCTTCCATAGATTCCAGGTTCCACCAATGAAGAGGAAAATGAGGTAACCTTACCCATAGAGGGACGGCTGAAGGAGGTTCCTAAGAAGGATAAACGTTTGGCGTCCATTTATTTAGATAGAGCCCTTGGTGGCCCATGAAATATGGACCTTTTCAGAAAATGAGATCTCGATCCTCTGCTAATTCGAAAACAAAAACATAATAACCTCTTCTTACCATGTGGATTTGTATTCCTTCAGAGACAAGGGGCCTCCAGTTTCTCTAGGACCATTCATCAATAGCTTTGGGAGAGGGCCAGAGACCCATGAATTGTCCAATGAGTCCTCGTTCAGCCAGGTTCAAAGCAGTATGTCATGGGAGTTCCATAGGCAACTCTACCGAAGGGATGCATTTGTCTTTCTTTACAAATTTCTGCTCGTTCGAGTTTGCTTTCCTCTTGCCATAGGAAGATACCAATCTCTTGAAGGCAACAATCTCAGGAGGGGGGAAGGGGGGCCCCCTCCCACATCCATACTGGGTGGACTCAAACTTTTGATGAGGTGGCTCACCGCATAGAGCTATCTCCACACACTGAGCTTAGTAGGAGCGACAGCAATAGGGCGTGCTTCAAAGCCAAACCCTAATCTTTCAGGCATTTTTTTTAAGTAAATCTCCAATTTTTATGCATTCTTTAAGAAATAATTTTAATATTACATTATTTATTTTCCTAGTGGTTATGGATCTACCATTGTATCTCTTATGTATTTATTCCTTCTCTCGATCACACAATCCATATTTGTCTTGATTATGAACCATAATAAGTGGTTTGAAATGTATCAACCATAGAATAATAATATCCCAAAAAGATTGCATAAATATAATAATTAACAATATATTAATATTTTTTTAAGAATTAATATTAATACTATTAATAATATACCTAAATATATGTTAATATTAATCTATTAATATATCTAGTTGTCTTTAGTGAGACTTTTGGAAGTTTTTTTGGTGGTTTTTTCCGATCTAATTTCTCTAGAATATGGCAAAATTTTATTGAAATCACAAGTTTGATGGGTAATCCTCCATAAATATAGAAGTTCCCTAGGATTTTTTAGGGTGTTGAATCCACATATAGAGTTAAAGAACAAGTTTAAATAACACAAATCAAGATTTCACCTCAAAAGTCTCCATATGATTCCAGCACTGGAAAGTCCAAAAAGCTGCACAAAATACAACTCCTCAATATATTAATATTAATCAAATATATTAATATTAATAACTTAGTATTAAATTGATATATTAATATTAATAACAAAAATATTAATATTAGATTATTAATGTCAATATTATAACCAAATATTGATACACTTTTTTTTGTCAGCCAAAAAAAAGTGTATCAATATTTGGTTATAGTTTGATTAATTCATCATCATGACATTATTTCATAAAAATAAAGATCTTTGCTCTCACTCTCAACTCGATCAAATTCGTTGGCTAGGAGAGCAAAGAAAAATTCAACAAAAAATTGTGACATTTTACATAAAGACCATAAACTAGCCAACCAAAGAGCCCAAAAAACAAACAAAATAGACATGTATCCAACCAAAGTTATAGAATAGGAGGAGCATTTCGTTATTGACGAATACCTGGAGCAAATTTTTGATGGGCATGGAACTCCACATGATCCAGACGTGCCTCAAAATTATCGAAGAGGTCATTTGTGGGTGTGGAACCTTGTTGCAAAGAAGCCAGGTGATTGAAGATGTCTCATTAATTTTGTTGAGGAATGTAATGACTTCATTTCAGTTGTCTGGCTTTGTTCATGCATATCCTCCAACATGTTCAAGGTTAGTCTAATTTCTACATCTAAGGACTCCAACGTGGGCTTGCCCATGCTCCAAATCATCAACAAACTTCACTCGTTGAGCCCCTACTCCTTCATCTATGCTGTCCATGTCAACTCTAACCCTAAGTAGACCACGGGTCCCTCCTCCTCTTCAAGTGCGATGCCTCTACAACAACATTTTACAATTTGTACCAGATAAACAACCCTAAGGGAACCTTATTTCAATTGAGTTGGGAACTACTACTTGACACTATTATTGAGGGAAGGCACAATCATTCCAAAATCACTACACAATCACCACTTTAAACTAGTAGAACTTCCCCAACTCAATAGGTGCACTTGAGCCCCCCTTCCCCAAAAGAACACCAAGCCAACCAAGGTAGACCCTCACAAAACCATTTCCTAACTGCTCGACAGCCAGAGTTGAGCCCTTATTGGTTAGGTACAAATGCCAAACCTACAATTCACCCAAAAGCAAGTAACTGGAGCATACCCAACATGCACCTGCACAAAGAGAGATGTAAATGGACAAGCCCAAAAAACATACCAATTTCCTTCTCAACATTCTTAGGGACATCTAATTGTTGTGCGGCTCATACTATAAGGTTGCTTCAATTCCCCTCGGCTCAAAAAATCAACCACCCATCAGTATTGTTATCGCTATGGCTCCAAGGTCCTAAACTAAATGACGCAAACCATAGACGAAAAAACAATGAGCTCCTGTAATTCCAACAATAGCTACCCAAGTTGAAACTTTCACATAAGAGAACATGCACAGGGTGATAACATGTGCATAGTCTATGATGTTTTCACCACCCACACTATATTCCATAACCCGAAGGAGAAACAATACCAAAGGCCAAAACATCATCTTTATAACCTGTTGCACCCTTCTTGAGGGTTTACATCTTGCCTACAAGTTTCCCTACGCACCTTTGTAATGTTCGATGGTTTTCCTTCACATGAATTCACTCCCCACTTGGCCTCATCACAAATTTGTATGCTTTCCACCCCCATCGAAGTGATACATTGTTAATAAATTAATATTATATTAATACAATAGAATGTATAAATTGTATAAATATTTTAACTATATTATTTGTTAGTTAGATAATAAATATAATGATTGTATGTTTGTTAAATGTAATTAATTACATATGTTATGATGCATGTTACTTAAATTAGATTACTAATAAATGTTATACATTACCTAAATTTAAAATATTAATTTAGTAGTTAGTTAAATTTAATTCAATAATTTTTTTAACTATATGTGAATTAATTACAATAAATTTAATAATTCTATGCTAGTTAAATTTAATTAATGATTTTAATAAATTCTATATATGCATAACTTGTGTATAAATATTTCATATTAGTTAAAAAAAGGAGAAATAAATGGAAGAAAAATGTGGGGACAACCTAAAATACTATGAAAGAGAGGGTAGGAATCCAACAGTACGTATCTTCAAATCCTCCTCCTATTAAAGATTTGCTAACTCTCTTTTTAATTTTTATAGCTTCCCTTAACATTCTATGATGGAAGTGATTGATCTTGGAATTGACATGTGACTTCTCAACATAGATGTGGTTTTTAGTTTTCTGTGCTTTCTCGGTTGGGGCATATGATTAGGACCTATTATGTTTGATTTCAGTTTCTCCTAAATTCTCTAATTAATGGGGCAACCAATCTCTCCAATATGCGGAATCCCACACGAGAATAGGATTAAGTAAACACCATTTATTTTTTTAGGGTCCACAAGCTCTTTAACCAATATAAGTAAGGTATAGATAGCGTTAAGAAACTTAAACATGGCATGGACATTATACTTTTAAAGAATGCAACAAATCTTGTCTATAGTTCCCAAAAATGAAGGGAAGATGCACATGATTAACAAGATTAGTGTGCTCGTTCCCTAACTTTGGTCATTTATTAGCGTTTTGGAAAGATCTAAAACATTGGTGTTTATTGTAGCCATTATTTTCAAAGAATTTGAAGATAAGGAATTTTTTTGACTCTCATTAGAAATTTTCAGAGCGTAGGTAGCCAATGTGTTAAGAACATTGTTTTTGCCTTGGATGATGATAAGAGCATGCATGAAGATATTTCTCTCTGTGAGTCTTCTTCCAAGAAACCTCATGAGAAATCAAGGAAAATAAGGTTATTATTGACTTATGTATCCATTGTGAAGTCATACTAATTGTTAAGATGCATAAGGAATAAATCCAACTTGCCATGACGATGAGGCTAAATGATGAAGCTATCTTCAACAAATCTCTTCCAAAGCTTTGGGCCAAAAGGAGTAGAAGATAATGCCTTATTTTCAATTTCTTCAATGAAAAACTTTGGAACAATCGGGGAGAGCAGGTAACCCATGACTACTCCACATATTTTCTCATAGAATTCACCTTCAATACTAAAAAAAGTAGATGTTAGGAATACACCGTCTAACTTGGCAATATCAAGATCAATGAAGTGATTGATGAAAAGAGAAATATGAAATCAAAATATGTAGAAAAATATGAATATAAATTCTAAATATATGGGTATTAGGAGTTAAATTTTATAGGTATTTAATCATATTTTGCGTATTTAACGATCAAATAATGACTATTTTAAAATATGCATTTCATGGATGTCATTTACTTTATTTTTAAAATTGTAATTTTGATTAGTGGGTTCATATCTCTCTCTCTCTCTCTCTTTATATATATATATATATATATATATATATATATATATATATATATATATATATATATATATAATAAAAGAAGCAAGACTCGAAGATGAGTGCCACACAATGCGGCACACACAAATACTAAGACCATAAAATGAGACTACAGAAAATGCTCCTATAGAGCAAAGATGAGCATAGACTCCCTCGTATTGAATCTTTGGACTTGTTAGAAAAGGTTTATCTCTCTCTAATAGTATCATGCAATCATGCATTTTACACAGTTAAGCCTAAAGCCTAATCATAAAATCTTGAAGGTTAATGGTTGAGATTCATGCAACATTCCCAACCCATGGATTTGATCAAGCTATTTGAGATTTTTTCAAGAATATTTCATAATGGTTTGTAGAATCTTTGAAATCACATAAATAATATACAAAGTACATAAATATTTGAGTTAACCAGATTGAATACTTTTGATATTTCTTGAGTATTATAAAACATTTAAGTTTATATTAGTTGTTTGAACAATATTTTATGGTCAAGTTAAAATTAAAATCTCCCTTATATAACAAAACACAAAACTTATATCAACAAAAGAGAGTTTTTATTCATAACAAAATGATAGCAAAAAAAACAAATATAATATGTTATATGAAAATAATGGGTAAAAATAAATATATAATATAACAGGAAAGGTGTTTTTAAAAATAAATGTTAATCAAATTAAAAGTAAAATAATTGAATTACTTCTAATGAGAAAAGTGCAATTCATTCAATTCTTCGTAAAATTGATATACCCAATTCAAAAGATATTATTAATAATAAAAAAAAATTCAATATAAACATAAAATAAAATATTTCAGTATACCAGCTGAAATAATTTTGATGTATATATATAAATATGTTAATAATACAAAATCATTTTAATATAGTAAATAAAATATTTCAAGTAGCTTTCCCTATTTAGATGGGTATACAAAGTATGCATTGGATTTGTTAGATACCTTTAGCCTACTTCTCAGAAATTTTTAAAAAGCGATATGGGTATTCACTTTCACTATCACTATAAATATAAATATAAATTAATTAATTAAAAAATGGTTGGTTAAAGGCGGAAGTGAGAACGAAACTGACATATTCATTTAGCTTTAATGAAGAAGCGATTTGTGAGGTTAAGAGGAGTTTTGACCTACTTACCAGCTAATATTTTTTATCAAGTCATAACAAATGTGAATGTCTGAAATGGTTTTGACGTAAATTGAACTGTTAATAAAATATAAATTTTTGAAGTGGTATTGACACCGTGTACAAAGTTTTTATACTCCATGAAAATGTAAATAAGATTTAATTTATTATTTCTTTTATTATGTAAAATTTAAAATTCTTTCATTAGGGAAATTTTAAAATTAAATTTTTATTTAAATAGTTGGAGAGGCACTTAGAAGTTTAGGAAGGTAAAGATCTTGGTATGATCGTTGTAATATAATATATTGTTTAATATTTTATTACTTAGTGAAATTAAATTAAATTAAAAAATTAATTAAATTAAAAAAATAAAAGAATTAATAATTATAATCATTAATATATTTTTGTTTTATTTTGGACTAGATTGAATTTATAATAATAAAAAGAATTAAAATATTAAAATTACTTGTCAATTTAGAATTTTTTTAATTTCTTTAACTTCATAAGGATAAATTATAAAGAATTCCTAGCTCCACAACTAAAGTAATATGAATTGTAATATTCAGCTAAACACAGAATAAATCATTTATGAAGGGTCATGAATTTTGATCAACTAAACAACTTGCAAGTGAAGCAATGGTCTGGATGTAATTGAGAGTATGCACAGGTATATTGCTTTTGGCCATCACATGTTACCAAGATGAGATTTCTTTAGTGTAGAACAAACTCTGCATGAAAATCATAACAAATTTTTCTTTCAATGTCCTATGATATTGCTTCATTTTTCATGACATTTTTTTATTTCAAAGTGAGTAATTTGAAATAGAACAACCACCATGATCACATTCAGTACCATGTTTTATATTTTATTATTTAAATATGAAACATTTCATGAAGATCTTGATAAGTGTTCCTTTTAGGTGGCCATTTTACTATAAGTATTACTTTTTTATCTAATGTGTGTTGTAGATTGACAACTCGCAACTATGCAACACTATGAATATGGATTATTATAGCAACCATTCCCTAGCAAATCCAGAAAATAGAGAATAACTCATTAACTTCTACTTTCTGAAGTGGTGAGAATTCATAACCCTATCAATGACTTATGCTTCTCCCATGTCCATCTTTGTCATCGAACTGTGGACTCACTATGTTGTTGTCTATAACAGACTAGCAATCCAACTTTTATTATCACATTAATGTTGAGCCAGGAATGAAAGTGTGGAGTTGAAGGCCAAATTCAAATCAGCTAAATTTGGTAGCCTCGGGGCGATTAAGAAGAAAAAGGTGATCGTTCTGTTTGGCACACATACTAGAAACATAATGGTATTTTTTAAGCCCACAAACACCTATCACTTTTTGAATTAGTGTGGAGTTGAAGGCCAAATCCAAATCACCTAAAGCTAGTAGACTGAAGGCGATTGAGGAGAAGAACGTGATCGTTCAGTTTGGCACATAGCTAGAAACATAATGGTATTTTTTAAGCATAAAAACACCTATTATTTTTTAATTAATGTGTGTTGTATTAGATGGATAAATGTTCATTTTATTCTTTTAATGTGATTTGTGGATCTTTTGATTTGATGTACTAAATCTATCAATGTTGTTGAATGGTAATTATGTATTCCTTTATTTTTCACCATAAGGATTTTGGTTTCATTTGGTTGATTTCGTGGAAAAATTACTCAAACACCTCACAGTGTGTGCAAAACATCAACTATACAGATAAACTTCCATTTTTAAGAGAATATGGTGAATAAGCCTTGACAAAGGCCACTCTAAATCGATGAATCATAGAAGCTTTAAATGAGTGATAATTTTTAGTGTGAATTGGATTGGTCGAGAATTGAACATGATTTTCCACCATTCGATCAGGCCCATCAGTGACATATCCAATTGAACCCTTCTTTTCTTTATAAGTTCAATTAAGTTTCACTCTTGAGTTTGTATGGATTAAATACTTTCAAAGAGACTAACATTCGATGATGTTGTCAATGAAAAATCAGAGTCTTGAAAAGGTTGTTATAGTTATAAAACTGATTCGACTAACATAATCAGGATAAGTATCCGCAAAACCCAATGTCGATTTGATCACCAATATGCTAGCCCTTGGGAGTACCTAGATATGAACTTAATCATGTTACATTCCACCAATTTTCTACTAGCTAATTCCACAAATTTCATTTTGATGAAAAGATGAATATCAGATGAAAATACCAAACAAAATATCAAAATAAAAAAGTTACAATGGTTTTGTATTAATATGAAGTTCTTCTTATTTCTTTCACTAGTTAATATATTATTGATTTCTAATTTATGTATTTACTTATTATGTTGTTTTTATTGATTGAATACGTGTAAATATTGAATGATGTCTTATATTGCTCAGTATAAGAAGGATAAAAAATAATTTTCATTTTTTTTATGAATCTAGTCTTCCACAACATTCTAATCAACCATGTAATCTTCAAAATGATGTTGATGCTCATCTACATGAAGATTATGAATCCGAGAGTGTAGAACTTGTTCAAAGAGAAAACCCATCAAAGAAATACAAAATAGTATTCAAAACTAAATGGAAGACAAGATTTTTGCGGGCTTATGTTACAAAATATTGTAATGGTAACAAAAGGATAAAATGTTATTGGTGTGTTAAATTTAAAAGCGACACTCCATTTGCAAAAGAGGGAAGTACAACTCATCAAGTTAGTGGTTTAAGTGTCCATGGAGAATAAGAAGCTCATAAATTATCTTCACAAATTTAGGAGGGAGAAAGCATATGTAGTAATATTCAAATCACTAAAGATGTCAAATAACGATATATTATGAGAAAGGGAGA
This sequence comes from Pinus tabuliformis, assembly GCA_031772625.1. NCBI lineage: Eukaryota > Viridiplantae > Streptophyta > Pinopsida > Pinales > Pinaceae > Pinus > Pinus tabuliformis. The sequence goes on along the minus strand of CM062814.1, from coordinate 583,125,030 downwards.
ATTATATCAATGATTGAAAATATGTATTTTTTTTTTATACATGATTTATCTTTAGAAATGTATAAGTCAATATGTGACTTGTGTAGGTATAAATGCACTACATACATGCCTCTAATAGATGAATACTCTACATTCACAAATATATCATCATGGAAATAATTTATTTGAGCTGTTAAAGAGGAGTATTTGAACAAACAAAAAGGTGGTTTTTACACTGCCCATTTTACAATTTTATTTGATTAAGTAGATGATCAATCTACAGAACACCATTTGATTGCTTATATTAAATATTTGACAAATGGAGGAAGAGGTCATTGCGTAATTTTTATGGTTGCTTCAAGTAAAGGATGGAACAACTCAACATATGTATGATGTAGTGAGAACGCTTTTAGTAGAAATGGATCTATCTTTGATGAAGTTACTTGTTGTTGGCTCATATGGTGCATCTACCATGAGGGGCATTCATGAAGGCTTATATTCTAATATTCGTGGAGATGATCCTCATTTGTTAGATATCCATTGCATAGCTCATAGGGAAGCATTAGAAGACAAAGATGTTTCATCTCGTTTCCCAGAGTTACAATATATTGACAAATTTGCAAGCAAAATTTATTCATGGCTTGGGAAATTAAATAAAAGACCTGGAGAATTAAAGGAGCTAATGGAATAGTTTCAAATCACTAAGTTAGAGGTATTACAAATTCATCAAATTAGGTGGCTTTCTAGAGGCAAGGTCATGGAAAGACTTGTTAAAGTCATGCCTAGTTAAAGGATTTAGAGTTAGGGGAGAAGACAATGTATGAGTTGGGAACAATATTTCAAGTGTAGTTTTACATCCATCTACTTGTAGATGTGCCCATTGAATTAAATTAGTTGAATCAAAAGTTCTAAGATCATCACATTGGTTCTACATCAATTGGCACTATTTTAAATGTTTCTATTAGCATGCTTCAAAAATTATTTTTGGGAAGCATTTTTATGGTAGGTGCAGTGCATATGTCCTCTTTTTTAGTTAAAGAATGAGGAGGAACCAGTATGGTAGATTTACATCCTTTGAGATTCCAAAGTTTGCCAATGATGAAAAGATAAAGGAAACTTTATTATTGTATTCTTTTGAGAAAATGTTTTATTATAAAGGTGATAGATACTCTCAAATAAAAATATGGTTGAAATGTTTATGTGAAAAATTTAGAGTTTGGGAATCACCTATTATGGATATTGTTAGATGTTTGAGTGAAATAAAAGAATTTATCTGCACTATTTCTAAATCATATCCAAAAAATCATATGTATAGAGGGTGGGATCTCTGGATATGAAACTAAATGGTCTGAAGGCTTTCCATATTTTATGCAATTATTGCAAGATATTCTAGTTATCCCAACAAGCACAACAATGTGTGAAAGAGGCTTCTAAAAATTAAATAAGATAAAAAGTGATGATGGATCAAGATTTTCATTGGAGACATTATATATGTTAATGTTTTTGTCTCTTAGTGCACCTCATGCTCTAAATGGGGTACATTGGAGTGATATTTATGATGTATGGAAATAAATGAAAACTATAAAGTCTTTTCCATTGGAAAAATAGATTTATATTTTCCAATGATGTAAGTTCATATACTTTTGAAGATCATTGAACAAATAGAAGAAACAGATGTTTACCTTTTTTACATGGAGTTTGAGAAAAATATTCTCTTATTTACTTAGTTGTATTGAGATTTTATAGTATTTTAATGTAGCAACTTTAAATTTTTAAAACTTTAAAGATTTACAGAGACATTGTTTCATTTTGGAATTTTTATTTTATGAATGATTTATTTAATATACACTTGTCAATAGAAGTGCAATTTTTTTATAAGCTTTCACCTTTGAAGGGTTTGATGTAAATATTCCCTTCAAAATGAAATTAAGACGAACCCTTAAAATTTGAATACTACTTTTCGCCATGGAGTGCCTTAATAGAACACCCTCTCATCCTCTATTCCACGTCTTATGGCTATAAAATAAGTAATTGTTTTTATAATCACAATTATAGTTAATAAACTATGAATCTAGCAAGCATCGAAATATATTAAATGTCTTGAAATGGAAAACTATTTTATAGTGGAAAAAATAATTCATCCCTCTCGGTGATTGGTAGATTCAGAGTTATACTAGATCTTAATAAAATTCAAATTAAAAGGGAGTAGTCGAGAAGAGAAGAGGTATTGAAAATCAGACTGTGGTTGGTTCCATAGGGATAAAAAGAATTGGTATGATCAACGCCGTTTAACCACGATTGCTCAACTGTCAATGTGCAACTTTCCTTGTTCTTGTTAGTAGCCATTCAGAGCGGACAGGCAAGGAGAAGTCCCAATGCTTTCGTCTCAGGCTAGAAACTATAGATTCTCATGCGCTTGAACGGGATGAGTTTCAGTTTCCCTTTCTGACTTTAGTATTCGCTTCATCTTGACTTAGGAACATGGATTTGACCTCGAGCCGCTCTATTAGAATGGAATTCCAGGGCGCTTATCCACCACATTTCTTCTATATTGTATACCTGAGTGACTTCTCGACCTTGTGTAAAAGAGATCAGTCTTCCTCGCCAATGAATGACTTCTTTTAAGCTAGCCTTCCTTCTTCACCAATTAGTTACTTAATATTCTAGAAGTGGAGCACCTTGCCCCCCGGAGGGACAAGCGGCTTTGCACCTTGTATTTACTTAAAAGCTTGCCGGACTCAATCTATATCTATAGCACTAGCTAGCTTGCTTCCTTAAATCATGACGGTGGAGTGCCCGATGTGAGTCAAAGAGAGTGGTACAGTCACTACACATTGTTAGCTGTCCCCAGTGCGTGCCGGCTTCCCTAATCAGAATTCATCCCAATCTTTCTGAAGGAAGTGTTCGAGTGGTGAAAGCTGAAAGAGAAACTTCGAATAGTACGATCTCTCTCTAGTATCCCACCTCTATCTGTCCCTAGTTGTTCACAGGTGAATGAGAAACTGGTAATCCAAGTCGGAAGTCCTCAACAGGCAACGGTCCTCACCTCATCACTAAATATAGATTCTACGGCCACGTTGTGAGCGAATCAAGTTAGAACGACTCTGGTACTCAAGATCGAATAAAATGTGATTTCAGTAATGCCAATAGAATTCGTTTTGGTCAATCGGCAAGTAAATTCCTTCTTTCCTGCTTTGTCTCTGCTTGAAAGCTTCCGTGTTCAAGTGAACGGTCAGGGATTGAAAAGTCAAAGTCAACAAAGTGGAATGCATCATCCGAATCGAGGCAGAAGGCGTGGGGAAAGAAAGAGGTAATTGCTTGTCGTTTTCAACTCCCTCCTATAAGCCTTGGATTGGCTTTCTCAAGATAGGTTTGAAGTCGATTAGTCTAGTTAAGCTAATCCACTTCTTGAATCACATAAAGAGTATCGGTCAAAGAAATGAGAATTCGTAGTTTGGTTGCCACGGGACTTGGCCGTTCAGGGTTGATCCTAGAAGGCCAACTTCTAATCGTATAAACTAATTTTCTCACTTTCCATTCGGATATTGTTAGTCAATTGAATGTGTTTCCTAAGCTTTCTTTTAAGCCCAATAACAAAACTTCTTTTCGAACTAGAAAGAATTAAATAGTCGAAACGGAAGCTATCGAGTAGCGCACCAGTAGTCTAAAAGGAAGGTTGTAGTAAGGTCTCAGAGGGGCTTGCGCTTCTGAGGGCAAGGAGATGCGCCCAAGCTGAAAGAGCTACGATTCTGCTTGAACGGGTCCAGTCCTATTGTCTTTGTTTTTTCTGTCCTTTGAAGGAACTGTTTTAGTGTTGAAAGCCAAAGGAGAAAGAGAAAATAGAGCTAGTTGTAAACCAGGAAAGTGATAAGACAGTTCGAGGGAGTAGTGAATCGGCCATTTCCACAAGGAAGAAAGTCAAGTAAGTAAGTAGCTCACCCTAGGCCGGTTTCAGTCCAATCCAATAATCTAAGTAGCAAACCAGAAGAAATTCATGTAGTTGAATAGGCCTCGTTCAATAAGTTCAATCCTTTCAATATGTTCTCTTTGCTTAGTCCCGCATTCGCAATCTCTTTATTTTCCCACGTAAGAACCATATCAAGCGATGAGCAAATGGGTTACTCGAAAGCACAAGTCTCACAACCGGGGCGAGCTGCGCGAAAGAACTCTTTCTTGCCATAGTTTTCTTTGATCCCGCTTTCAAGCTTCAGGAGACACGGAATTCAAATAGAATGATAGTACGTGAGCCAGTCAACTGATTTTAGAACGAGTGTTAGGTAGATAGTAGAGTAGCTCGTCTTACATTCCTCTCAGCCTATATTATTATATATCTCTTTCAAGTATCAATGATAGTAAGTAGCTCATCAGTCAAGTGAGAAGAAAGGGGAGGAGAGCTAGAATGAGTCAATTTTCCTAGGGAAAGCACACAAGCAGGAAGGAAGAATCGAAAAGGTGCTTTATCTCCCATTTAGGAATGAGATTTCAGGCCTACAAAAAGAGTGCCTAGCCAGAGAGTGGAAATGATCCCGCGAAGCTGGTCAGGCCTTATCTAGCTTAAAAGGCATACTTTCCCTACGAAAGCATCCATTTCATGAGTTGAATTGGCTCTACTCCTTGCTGGAGGAAAAATGAACGAGATTATGTATGTTATTCGAAGCCTTTTAGAAGTCCAAGCTTTCCTTGCCCTCAGAAGCGCAAACCCCTCCGGGACCTTTGAATTCGTGTAGCGAGGTCCTCCTCTTGCTTTTGTGCCCTAGCATTCTACTGGATAGATCCTACCCTTCTTTTATCCTCCTTGCACTATGAATTGGCTTTCTTGTTGTTAATGGGCAGACAAACTTATGACCCAGACATGGGTGGGCTTTTTTCTAGGGAATAAGTATGACCTTAATCTACTTTCTCCGGTATCTAGCTTATGGAAGACAAGGTCTTGACGTTCTATAGATGAACTAGCATAACAGACATGCTTGAATTTAGAAAGGCAAGACAACTCTGAATCACTCGTTGAATACAAAGACAAAGCAACTTTCGCCCTATCCTGACGGGAAAGGAACTTATGAAGAAGACTGACCTGTGCTCTTCCTGTAATATGACGTTACTATAGCTTTCTTAAAGCTTTTGGCTTATTGATCTCCAACTGTATTTGTATTCGTATCTGGTAATTCTCTTTCTAGTGGATCAAAATATTCGAGGCTAATCCACTCTTCCTTGAAACTTGGAAGTCACCCTTGGCCCCCGGAGGGACAAGCGGCTTCGCACCTTTATTTCAACTTTTTTAACTTATAAATGAGTTTCTTCTCGACTCGACTGACTCACACTCCTCTCCTATCTTTTTAAGAGCTACCATGGGCATTTTTCTTTCCTTGGATGCTATAAGAATGGGCTGGCTCTTTCCCCATGAAAAAAGATGAAAATTGACAAATCCATTAAGAGTATCATTTGTCACTTCTCTTGATTTCCCACCCACCTACCTATCATCTATCAGTCTCCTGAAGCTCCCCTGCTTGGTAGCTAATCCCGCTCATTGGTATCTGGGAGTCTAGATCTTAGCTTATCTTATACTCTCTATAATTCACATTTCCTTGAGCCTTTCCACTTATAGACCTGGACTGCTATTTGTTTCATACCTGAAATAAAAGGCAAGCAAGTCAGGGATTCCTCGAGCTGCTATCTCGATACCGATCCTTGAAACCCTGAATGAAGGGCACTGCTTAGGTAAGGGAAAGAAAGAAGCGTTGATCCACTTATACTCGCTAGGGGTTACTCTATCACATGCATCCTAGCTTATCTCACTTCTTCCTTGAAGGTCCCACGGACTGTTCGAATCCTTAGCCTGTCCTTGATTAGCTTCCTATCACCTACGCCTCCTCCCAGGAAGTCACTATTCTTTCCTTTCTCCTGGCTCCTGAAGCTTTTGCATTTTTCAAAGGCCTTCACTCGATCTTCATTCTACTATAAGAACTCAAACCTGAGTCCATTACTATCCTGGTCGAGTTCGTTTATTCATTTTTTAAGAACTCACACTTCGTACCTGAACATGAATAGGCAACGCTCTTTTTCCCGACATAAGCCGAGGCTTGCTATCGTTGTGGCTTTTTCCCTCTTAATTCTCAGGAGAGTGCTATAGCTTGTTCGCTAAATTCCTTCCCGATACCCCTTCATCACGTCTTGGGCAACCAAAACCCTAGCCTTGGAAAATTCTCTCACTTCCCCGGACGAATTGATTTAATATCTTTTCAGGTTTAGTGAGGACAATCCTCCTAGCAGCGGTTCCTTTTCATATCCCGCTTTGAAGCAACTACACTCGCTCGTTACCCTATCTGGCTCTCGACGATGGGACCAGGGATAGTCTTTCTAGTCGCTTTCTTTCTTTGCCGAGACCGGGCAATCTGACTCACTTCTTCCAAACTGAAGTCACCGAAAACAAAGGGAGTCTGGTCTAGTTGGTGAATCAGTCAACAAAGAGATGACGAAGCCTTTTTGAAGTGGACCCCGATCTCACTTCCTTGCCATTCAGGGAAAGCCTCTTGCAGCAGACTTTGGGCTGTGTGAGAAGATGCATTAGTGCTTAAGATACCGGCCTGCTAGTTGTACCCTTCCCCTACCCTTTCCTTGGCCAAAAGTAGGGGCGAAGAGCCTTGAAAATCGGTCCTTCACTACTTCTCGAGTGACTTCAGGTCGTAAATAGGCCAGAGGAAGTGTGGCCAGAAGATGAGGTCGAAGATGGCTAGCTTTCTTGCTTGCTTTCCGTTCTGGACAAGGCAGACTTGCCGTCTCGCTCACTTCTTGAGAATTGAGACTAGGGGTAGAAGAGTAGGAATGAGAAAGAAGTCTTAGAGAAGAAGGCTTTCCCGCTTGAGAGATCGAATGAGAACCACAAATTCGAAAGAGAAGGGTAGAATTCAAAGAAGAAAAGGTCAATAGATTTCGACTAAGATCAAGTCTGGGAGAGGAAGCAGTTAAAGTAGGGATCATGCTGCTAGTGAATGATTGTTCAATTTTCAATTAAGAATGAATGACGTAATGACATATGCCCATATATGCATTGTCTGCTAAACCGTAATGACATATATAATGAATGAATGCATAATGACATATGCCCATAGCAACATCTGCTATCCACACGTGCCATTTAGGTCACGTAACTAGAGAGATTTCAAGGTCCGGAGGGTCTTGCGCTTCCTAGTGCAAGGACCCGACAGGGGGCTCGACTGATAAGGAGAGGAAAAGCGTAATGACGGCAGAAATGCATAATGACATATGCCCATAGTAGCATTTTCTGCTAAAGTGTAATGACATATGCCCATAGCAGCATTGCTATCCACACATTTAGGAATAGCCAAAAGCGCCGGCACGAAGATCTGAGATGTCTTCCCGGGCGGGCATCATTGTCAGACGGGAAACACACCCGATCCCATACCGACCTCGATATGTGAAATCGTCTTACGCCATATGTACTGATCTTTCTCGGGAGACATGGTCAAAGCCCGCTCTGAGATCTGAAACTCAAAGGCCCGGTAGGGTGAGGGTGAGGGTGAGGGACGAACTCTCGACAATAGGCCGCCATCGACGTGTGAGGAGAGGCCCGGTAGGGACTCACTATTCATATGGTGAGGAACAACTCTCTTTTGGGGAAGGGGCCCCATTGCGCCAAACACTCGAAAAGGAAACACAAATTCTTGTAAAAAAAAAGATATTCCTTCTTAAACAGACAAAGAATCAGATCCATTCTTATGATACCTATGGGCGAAGGTTTTATAAGACAGTCAAATGGGGTGTAAACATAAACTAAAAAGTTTGTGTAGATCGGTCCACAAGATCTAGCTACTTGCAGTGGGACATATATAATGGATGATCTCAAGGCTAATCCCAACCAATATGGTGGATTGATTTCTGGGATCTGGATCAGATAAGAGAAAATTTTCAATCTAAATCTATTTAAAGCATATTTGGGTTGAGGAGTTCCGGGATTAGAGGATATAGTGACCGGGACAAGCGAACGAACAGTGTATGTAGGTAAGGGCTCCCCGGGTAGTGGAAAGCTTTCGTGTTCCAATTCCTGCCAAAGGTAAGAGATATGGTACCCATACCCAAGTGGATCATTCGGGAATCCCTCTTTAGGGTCTCTCATAAATATCTCTATGAAATCCAAAAGATTCGAAATGATCGAATCGTTCAACATTTGGGGGGACTCAAATTGGTTTATCGTTCCACGGAATGCCCCATTAAGGAATGGATCATACATTTCAGTAAAATAATCACCCTTAGAATTGGAGAATTTCACTCTCCTTTCTATAACATTTTCAGCGGGAGATCCATGGCTTAGAGCTTTCACTCGATCCGAAAATTCATTCCCTAAAGAATCTCTTTTTATTTTCATGGTATGATTCCATCTATAATAAGGATCCTCAGATGAGCAAGAAGTATATAAAAAATCTCTATATTCACTGAACTTTTCCCCAAGGACGAATAGACTAGGTAAAAACGTAAAAGAGATTCCTTTTTTTCCATCACTTGAGTATGCGCCAAAAGAATATTGAGAGACTTCGGTCCTCACAGGACCTAGGAGAGTAAATGGGCTATTTCCAATATATCGTATCAGTTGATAAACCCTATTATGATCAAAGCACATAATGGGCCATGGTTGCTGCCGGAAGAACTTTTCTTCTTCTATAAGTTCTCGAAGTTTTTGTGGATCTATAGCCACAGAGCGGTTTTTTCTAGCCATAGCCACAGAGCGGCCATCTCTAGCCATAGTCACAGAGTGGCCGTTGTTGTCTTCATAATTTTTACCTTTAAGAAAAGGTAATGGGGCTCTACCCAAATAGAACGAACAATAACAAAGAATAAGTAAACTAAAGGTTCGATTGATATAACGTCTTAATAAAGTATTATCGATAAGTGAATTACGATCTATACGGAAAGATACCCATTTTATAAAAATTGTTAATAAAATATGACTGCCCAACCAACTGTAAAGACCACTTATCATAAAGGATATATTATGGCTGTAACGAAAAAGAAAGAGGTTCACCATTCTTGTTAATACGAGATTTGCTAAAAGAATGGGATTCAACAATTGAAGAATTAGACCATCCATAAATAGACTTAGAGCTTTTGGATTATTGATCGAATTCATGAGGTGCGGGGATTCAGAACTTGAAGGTTTGTCCATAATTTGGAAAAAATCAAAGAACATATATGGTACGACTAATAAAGTCATTGCATAAGGTTTCCACAGCACTGCATAGATGGGCGAATATTACATGGACAAAAATCCTATTAATTGTCCCGTAATAGAACCACTTATGGCTATTATACCATAGTCAAGTTTTCCCAAAAGGAAGGATCTCGTGGAATAGATTTTAGAGCGACCAAAAGGAAATGTAGCAAGAAATCCATAATATAGCCCAAATATGATGATCGGACCTGAAACTTCTACCATGAGGATAATGGACCCAATAGTAGACCAAGTACTTTTATCATATTAAAACTCCCTTTGATCTTGATCAAAGAATTATTTTTATAAGTTTATGATTTTATCATATATATTATTTCTAAGTATAGAAATAGTTTTTATATTATATAAAGAAATATTCGATTTAACATAATTGATTTATAAGAAATATTATAATATCTGGATATTGCATATGCTATTAATATATATTATATTTTATCTTATTTAACAGGAGTATTGGTATATAACTCATTGTTCTTTCGAACCAGGGTGGTCCGATCCAAGTTATCTAAATTTTCGTTACGTCATAGAGGCCGGGTAACCAATTCGAGTACATCTCTCGCATTGGCAAATCCATGAATCTGGGCAAAAGTAAATTCAACTGACCATTTAGTACAAATTCCTCATGCCCCTAACAGGTTAGCATGAGCCATTCTGGTGATGGCTAAGTCGGGTTGTAGCTCGCGCATATGTCATATCTGATTTGAATTATCTGGTTTCTCTACAATTCGTGGTATGGGAATACACATTCTTATACATGTATTTTGTAATAGCACTAATTCAGCAGCTTGATACCGTTTATCCATATATGGAATACCAATTTCATAAACGATCATACCACATTTGATTAATAATATGGCTATAGATATTTCTATTAGATTATCTCCCATGAAAAAGACAGATTTTCCACGTACCAAATCAAGATAATATTTTAAACTCTCCCATATTCGTTCCTCTTTCCTCCAGACTCTGGGCCTCAATACCAAATATAGGACAAATCATTTCGATCCAAGCACGCGTTCCGTCCGGACCAATAGGAAAAGGAGCTACGATTAATTCACATTTTTTTCGTCTTATCAAAGTTGTTTTTGTACGACTAAGAAATGGGTTAACCCCAAAAACATAAACTCCATCACCCAGTGATGGAAGATTGGCATATCTCTGAGTGGGAAACCAACCTGATACCTTGATGAATTGGCGTCTTAATTCTGTATCAATTTGAGAAACCAAATTCGAGGGTAAAAACCCAAAAATAACTAAGGGAGGATGATTTGCATATTCCACCAAATTCTTTTCCTTTAGAAGAGGAAAAGGGAATAATTTTGTTTTAGTTTCTTTTGATTCACCAATGGGGAATTCTTGGTCTGGACAACGATGTGCCATTACAGCTAAGACAGTATCTTCCCCCTGAGTAAAAGCATAATCCAGTCCATTTGCTCTTGCCACTAGAATTGGTACTCCAATTTCATATTCCAATTTGGGTGCCATACCTTCCAAATCCATTTTTATTATTTCTGTAGTACAGGTGCCTATCCATATGATGACGCTGGGGTCTCTATCTTTTCTTATCCGAATACAAAGCGTTTTGAATTCCTCATAATCGTTCAAATGGGCCGATATATCTCCTTCTTCTAATTCTGCCATTGCATAGCGGGTTCTGCAAAAATCATAACTCCAAGTGCATTTTGGAGAAAATAACCACATGTTTTTGTGCCCACTACCAAAAAGAAATTGTCTTCAATCTTTTGATACAACTAGGATACAAAACTAATAGGACAAAAGCTATGATAATTGCCCGTTTCACATTCAAGCGTTATAGTTTCAACAATTTTTGTCGACATAATAGGGAGGGAATAAAAGGCTAACGATAAATAAGGAAAAGAAATAATGAATAAAAAGACTAGTAACACAAAAGAATGATAACAAGAAATAATAAAATTGTCAACAAATTGACAACAAATTGTGGAGAAGTGGAGAAATTGTTGATTCTAAATCCTCGTAAACCCAATTAAATTTTCCTTATTATTTTTTTTTCTGTCGCCGACCACCAATGGGATTTAGATAAAGATCAGAGAGTAAACTGAATAATTCCCGATCTGGAATCTCTTTTGGGACAATACCTTTTGGTTGGGACAATATTTGATCTGCTATGCCTAGATAATAATTACAAACATAGTTAAGGGATGGTTCAGATCCAACCATTTCAAATAAGGTTTTACCCTTTACTCTGGAAACTCGGATATCCTCAATAATAGGTAATACTCCTATTACAGGCATTGGACAGGCTTCTACATATTTATTTATAAGATCTCTTCTAGATGTACGATTTCCCACCAAGCCTGCTAATTGGAGTGGATGTGTACGAGCTTTTTCCCTTATAGAGGCAGTAATACGATTAGCTACAAATAATGCATCGAATCCATTATCTGTAATAATAACACAATAATAATGCATAGTTCAATGGAGCGGCAAAACCTCCACAAACCACGTCACCTAATACATCGAATAATATAATATCATATTCGTAAAATGCATTTAATTCTTTTAACAACTTTACAATTTCTCTCACCACATATCCTCCACACCCGGCTCCTTCCGGTGGACCCCCTGCTTCCACACAATCCACCCCTCCATAACCCTTGTGAATTACATCTTCGGGCCAAATATCCTCATAATGGTAATCCTTGGATTGTAAAGTATCTATAATTGTAGGTATTAGAAATCCTGTAAGAGTAAAAGTACTATCGTGTTTGGGATCACACCCAATCTGTAACACTTTTTGACCACGTCTCGCTAGAGTGACTGAGATATTACAACTAGTTGTTGATTTACCGATTCTGCCTTTCCCGTAAACTACTATTTTCACCGCCAATCGTCCTTTATCTAAATCTAAAAGTTATCTCTTTATTTCAGGGTTCTATATAATCAAATTATTCTTTTTTTAAGTAATACCTAATATTGAATGGTAGCAATAATTATAGATTCTATTGTATTTATAGGTCAATACCTCTAGGATGGGGTGTCCATGAGTTGATAAAAAACCTTATTGAGTTTCTCGTTTATACACTGATGATCATGGGTCGGTCTAAAGAACAAGAATCTTGCCTGTATATGGGAACCCTCTGTTGTTCCTTAGTAGCTCAGTGGTAGAGCGGTCGGCTGTTAACTGATTGGTTGTAGGTTCGAATCCTACTTGGGGAGATCCATTTTATTCAAAATAAAGCTCATTTTTACCATTAGGAGTAATTCAAACGTTACCTGTCCTTATTCATCTGTGATTCACCGACATAAGATTCCCTTCAGTCAATTTGGTGGTGATAAACTAGATTACAATGAACCAAATCGAGATTAGAGAATTATTAACGAGTCGAGTTTCCATATTAACAATGACAGGAGATCGACCCTAAACCGATCAGTGGAATAAGTGGTGGTGTTGTGGGAAGGTCCAGGGAGGTCCTTAGATTGCCCAGCGAAGTGGCCTGGTTTTTAAGACCTTACTCAGTTAAGACCTTACTAATGCATTGGTCCGGTCTATGCTCACGAATACCATTTGACTTACGGAGCTCACTCACCCTTACTAATCGGTTGTTACCTAGGCATGCCAACTTTTAGAATATATATAGGCTACGCCACAACTAGTAGATTCTATTCTTTTACTTTCCCAAATACTACACACTGCCGAGAAAAGACGCGTTTTCCCCTATCTTTTGACCTATCTATATGGGTGGGTAAGTCTGGGTGTGGTTAATTCAAAGTGAACCGCGTTACCCAAGCCTTTGAATCAAGTGAACCTAGCTTTTTCGCCTGCTGGATAGCCTTAATGGTTGTTCCCCTAGTTGTCATTATCATAGAAGTGATTGGATATATTCTCCTTCTTGGAGAAAAGGGATACCGGGCCCGAGGAAGGCATAGCTTGCCTGGATAGATTGATTGGTTTTATTCGCTTCCCAACCATTACACCCTAGACCTTGACCCTCAACCCTCGAACTCCGTACCTGCCTTACTCCCGAGTAGCTATCTTTCTCTGTACCACCTAAGCTTCTAACTGTCCTGCTTCACTGCGTGCCTTCCTTCCTCTAGCTCTATGCCCTGCCTCACCCTACTACTTAGTTGATGGATGGAGGGACTGTTGCCTGCCCTTACCAACCCATTGAGTCAGCCTGGAATGCCTAGTGGGCAGACACTATCACCATTCACCAACATTTCACTTGACCGGCTCTATTACCTGCTGAACTTAGAGCATTGTTGGTTGCACGGGCGTTCAACCAAACCACTTGCTGAATGAATCTTAGGAGGTACGACTATAGAATACCCGGGCAGGATGGGATGGGATGGGATGGAAGAATGGACGGAGGTTAACACTTAGAACTTTGAATATTGACCCGCTATGCCCCTGATGCTTACTTACCTTATACTCTTACCAACTACCTCGTTCACCTATAGATACTGCCTGCTCTTACTTACTGCATTGGATCGAATGGTGGGATGGAGGGATGGAAGGGAAGGTCCGGAGGGTCTTGCGCTTCCGAGTGCAAGGACTTCAACATAGAGCATTTTGGACGGGCCTTCAGACAGCTAGGAGATGCTTTCATTTTAGTACCTGTGACATAAATGCTTCTTCTTTCAAAAACCTATTGTATATATACTCTTCTTGCCTCACTTATTTGTTTGGATGAAAGGAATATATGAAATGCCGCTCCGCAAATCGAGTTGACTATAACAAAATTTTAGTTATCAACCCTGCCGCCTCCGAACCCTGATCAACACGGGTGTTATATAGCAAAAACTGCATCTGAGAAGGTTTTCACCATCGCTATGCCCTTTGACTTTCAAATTATGACACCCAGGCTCAAGCCGGAAGGAATTAGGAAATGAATCAAGTTGGATAAATCAAAATGTGAGTTTGGGAACCCAGATGAAATCAGATGCCTACGCACCCGTCAAACCACGTAATGCCTTTGTCCAAAGCGTGTTTGAATACGTTTTTAGGATTGACCGGACCGGACCAACCTAGTACCTATTGAAGATGGGAATCTTGTATTGTTACTCAATTGCTGATCTTGGGCCTTTATATATGCCATTTCAAGCAAGCTTTACATTGACTTTTCAATGCTTATTTTATACAGGAAATGGAGTAGCATAGGAACCACCAGTCAAGTCACAGTCCTTGGATCCTTGGAACTGTCGGATTGATTCTATATAGCTAGAACTTATGAAAGAAACACGACTGGATGGTCAATATTCAATAGGTTTTTTTCCCTTTATCACAATTCTCATGCTACTGGAGGATGCCTTTTGTTAGTTTCTTAGTGGTGCACGACACGGATTCTCATTTTCACTCCTTTGCGCAGTTGGATAGCTCTGTTTTGGTATGGGATCGTGGAAACTACTTGGATTGATTCTAGAACCTTTAGCAGCAGATATCGTGCAACTACCAGATGGATTGATTCACTAAATCCAGAACTTAAGAGAAATCTTATGGAGGTGGGTGGGCACGAAGAACATTGCTATGAACCTTCTCAGCTTCGCAATTTGACTTCACGTGTGACCGTGCTACCAACCTTTTGCTTTCCTTGAACTACCTAACCTTACTTCACTTAGTTGATAAATAGATGGAGTGTTTCTCACCCATGACTTGATCTTAGAAGCACCGGATGGATGGGTCAATTAGATGAAAGAGAGTTTCCCATTAGCCGCTGATATCGTTGAACTGCCACTACATAGCTTCTTTATTGTGGTCCATCAGAGAAGAGAGGAATGGCATGAAACCTTCTTACCCTTATACCTTATTTCTGTAACTTATTACCTGCTGCCCACCCATAGACTTAGACCTATTAACCCTATACCCATAGGATGAATGAATCTTAGGAGAAAGGAGGTCAGGTACAGCTATAGACCCGAGCAGATTGATTGAATGGCATTGCAGGCATGATACAACCTTCTTACGCTTACCTCCTCCTTACTTCTGTGTTTCATAACGATATGCACTAGACCAATTGGATGAATGAGGCGCTTAAGAGATATCGAGCGCTAGGAACCCTTCTAGTCTCTGGGCAGAATGGCACAACACGCATAGATTCTATCATTTACCCATACCCTTTGCGCAGTTGGAAAGCTCCGTTGTTTGTGTGATGTGGCATCGTCGGAACTGCCCTATTTATTCATTCATTAGTGATAGAACCTTTAGAAGATATATTGGGAACTGCCACATTGATTAATTACAGCCAGAAAGAACTTCAGAAAAATGAAGGGATGGATGGACGGGTGGGCTTCGGATACAACAATTCAACTTGATAACCAACACTTGCTGCTAAGACATATTCTTACTTATACCATTAGAGACTTCTCTTGTCGGGCCCCGGCCAGTTATTAATTGAGACCCAACATTCATTTCCAGGATATTGATTGATTGATCCCAGTCAGATAGGTCACTAGGATATTGACTATTTATCCTACCCTTGTCTTCTGGGTACCACTATGACCTATTGTTCTCACCGAGGAGCCTTGCCGATACTCGGAGTCACTTAGAACCCACTGCATTCTAGGAAGGAAATCTCTGTGATCCTTTCATTTTAGACCTACCAAATCATACATTTACCCACATGGTGGCGGGCTGGCTGCTGGCTAGATGTTTTGGTATGTGGTTGTCCACCGGACGAAGGAAGATGATGTGTAGGGGGGTTGTACAACGAACGTGGCACACAGACCAATGACATAGTAGGGAGAGACAATTCTATGGGATGGTCAATTTACTATTGAAAGGGTGGCCTATCAGATGTATCCACTGGATCAACAGAATCCACTACTGCTAGAGAAGCTGCAGCGTTGACTTATATGGTGAGGAGCTTGCTCTCTTTCCTTTCTTCTCTCTCTCTAGCTAGGAAATCACTCTCATTATATATGTCAATTTACATTGTATACGTTCCCATAATGGATGAGAAAGTTCCCACAATATATTCCGTTCAAGCAAAATATTATGCTTAATATTTTGCAAAATAGATACAAATGGATTACTACCATGTAGTAATATCTCCGAAAGAGTATCTAAAAGCATATTTTCAATATATTTACACCATGCAGAGGTAAAAAACCAGGGCATATATGTTTTGAGCAAATCCCATTTTGAAAAAATACTATCTATTTGAGAGATCCTATAAATATTCCGTTCCTCTTTAGATGAATTAGAAAGGGTACTCCTTCCATCTATGTCTTTGTTTACTATTTTGTTTTTTAAACATTCGGTTACAAACCAATCTTGAATACGAGGAAAAATTTCCTTGTTCTTATTTGAAAACATTTCGGATAGTAAATCATCTGGATAAGATCGAGTTTGAATAAGACCCACGTTTGAACTGAAACCCCTTTTAAAGCATTGATCAAAGTTGTTTTCTTCTGAATCATATCTTTTAAAAAAAGGTTGGCAAAAAGTTTTTTCAAAATTGACTATTTGTTCTTTTGTTAAAGGTGTTGTAGAAATCTCTTCGATCGAAGAAAGATATCTCTTTTCACGAACGAATGGATTCAATCAAGTTAGTAAATTGAAGGATCTGTACAAATCATAGATTAATACAAAGGTTTGGTCACCACTTCGTTTTCGTTTTAAATATTTAGGTAATAATATGTTAGATACTTGTGATTTGATGAATGAAATAGTCTCTTTTTCTGAGTGAACGGGTCCTATTTCACCAATGGGCAAGGAAGATAGATTGTTGTGGATGATCAAAAGATTGAATAATTGTCCATATGTAAAATTATTCCTTTTTATGTAAAATCTTTTCATATCAAAAGGTAATCTATTCCTATAATTTGGCCGAGTATGATACAAATAATCAAAACATTAGAGCGTATTTGCTCCGTGAAAAGAATCTATCAATGAGCTCTGATCAGATAGTTTCACAGGATTCAACCAATTGTCTCGATCATTGGATATCATCGAAAAATAAGTGTTATCGAATGATTCCATGCGATTATTTTCATTATCGAAAAAGTCAATAATCAATGGATTAATTAGTATCTTATTCGTAACAAATGGTGCAATTGTTCCTTCATCAATCAATAATTTCGATCTTTGTGAAAGATTATGGTAATACAAAAGAAAGGTTTTAAATTTTTTTAAACGAACGATTAGAGTACAAATTGGATCTAACAACTGATTTAATAGTCTATAATTCATACTTTGGAGCCCATGAAATGCAAAATCAAAAAACGAAATTAAAATATCGAACTTAGAATTTAAGTTCGAAATGATATCGAACTTCGAGTTTAAGATCTTTACAGTACTTTCAGAAAGGGATAAAAACACAGACCAACCAATTGAATCTCGATTAGTATTAGTACATAATTCAATTGGATCGAACACTATTTTAAAATAGTTCTTTTTAGGAAAAACCGGTTTCAAATATTTCATAAAGTATTCGGTCTGATTGGACCATTTGTACACATTCAAATTCCGATTGATATGTTTATCAATTCGAATAATAGAATGGTTGAACCATTCTCTCTTAATTTGTTTCCAACTTGATGAATGCCGGTCAATTGTATCTTTCATTACATTATTTAAATTTTCATTTTCTATAAAATTTGTTCTAATTTGATCCTTTAAATTGCGACTGAGCCTATTTATAAAATAGAGTCTATTTAATAAATTTTTCAAATACCTGTTGTCAATGTTATACTTATTTGATTCATACCAACCCAAAGCTTCAGTTCTATAATTGTTAAAGGGAGTTCCTATCTCCAAGCAATTTTTGGAATCGATTTGGCTCAATTGTTTGACAATTATTTGATCTAAATAATCATCCGCTTTATCAATAATATTGAGTAGGACCCATAAAGATTGATTCTTCCATTTTTCTCTATGATTGAAGATCTGATCCGATCTCAACGATCCATTCTTGTTGAGTTCATATAATGGATTCATTTTATAATAAATAAAAAATGAAATTTTATCATGAACCTGACTAGGCTTAGTTATTGATAGAGTGAATTGATCTGTCATTTCCAGACAATTTTTTTGCAATATGTACTTTCCTTTGCTTTGATCACAAAATGTAGAAAATAGATTCCAAGGCAGAGTAAGACTCCACATAGCACAATTCAAGGAAGGATTTTCAATTTCAAAATATGTTTTGATCTTCCATAGATCAACTATCCTATTCATTAATGAATATGATTTTGAATCCCTTAAATCTTGGGAAAAAACATTTTTTATTTTATTTTAAATAACCTTTTGGATAAGTTGAAATCTTCAATGGGATTTTTAGTAGCACTAGGACCACCCATACACGGTTCATCTATTGGCAATATGTAAAAAAAAGAATAACGAATTGATTTTGTGAAATTTTCAATGAATCTTTTCCTCTCCAAAGGAAAGGAATTCTCTTCTGTATATCTTTGATCTTCTGTAAATAATTCTTTCGCCCAAGAGATTGGATACTCTTTTGATAAACACTTTGAGGACAAATCCGATTCTATTTTTGTTTGTTCTCTTTCAATAAAAGAAAGATCCCAAAGAATTGATCTTTTTCTTCGTTTCTCAATCTCCGTTTTATTCCTTGTGAATGGATCTTCACAAAGATATTTTTCAGGTTTCCAATACTCATTTTCGGTTGGATTAAGAGTTGAATCGATCTTCAAATTGATATCTTTCTCATCATTTTCCGAATGAGTTTCTCTCGGTCCTTGATTCTTCGAGATAATCTCATCCTTCTTGTTCGTGTTCTTGCCATATCCTGAATTTAAACTAATGGGATCAAAATCCCGATTGTAATATCTTTTCAATTGGAAAGATAGTAAAAGATGCGGAAATCTCAACCAATTTTGAGTGAAAGGTTTTAAATATTCTTCCGGTGTTTCATTTCCAAGTTCCATAAAGTTATGGATAGGAAAGAGTTTAATCAAATAGAAATTTTTTCTATCAATCATACTACTTTGATGATTGAAGTGATATATGAGGATCGATAATGTAAGTACTACTATACCTTTGACCAAAAAATATGGATTGCTTTTCCGTAGATCGCGTAAAAGCAACGTACTAAGAATTCTAGGATCAAAAAGCTTTATAAGGCGCTCCTGACGTGAAAGGATTTGAATTAAAAATCTAATCATATTGGATTTGGTCCATGGATTGCATAGAAATTGATAACTTTGTATCTCTTCCAATTTGATTATCCAAGGTCTTCTTCTTTTTTTCATTTATTTGAAACCCCCCCCTTACCTCTCCATTTTGTTTTATCCCAATAAATAGAATATTTATAGCATATATTGATTTCATATAATTGTAAATCTCATGTCAACCAATCGATACCATTATGTCCCATGGATATAATTTATTTCACTTAAATAGGAAGGAAAATGACAACGAATCGGATCCAGTCCAATTTTTTTATCCTCTTTTATGGGCGAACGACGGGAATTGAACCCGCGCGTGGTGGATTCACAATCCACTGCCTTGGTCCACTTGGCTACGTCCCCCCCGGAAAAAACAATTTATGTATGGATGGGTTGGGTTAAGTAGTAACAAATTGAGTACGTATAGGCATTTTGTATGCAGCTATTCTAGCAGCTGCTCTAGCGACGGTTTCAGATACTCCACCCATTTCATAAAGTATTCGACCTGGTCTGATGACAGATACCCAATATTCGGGAGATCCTTTCCCGGAACCCATACGTGTTTCTGCAGGTCTCATTGTAATAGGTTTGTTGGGAAATATACGTATCCATATTTTTCCGCCACGACGGGCATAATGATTAATCGTTCTTCGTCTGGCTTCTATCTGCCTAGATGTGATCCAAGCGAGTTCAAGTGCTTGAAGAGCGAATCTACCGAAACAAATGTGATTTCCGCAGTAATATACTCCTTTCATTCTTCCCCTATGTTGTTTACGAAATTTTGTTCTTTTTGGGTTATACTCGATGGTTAATAGTATTTTGATCCCATCTCTAATCCAGAACCGGACATGAAAGTTTCTTCTCATCCGGCTCCTCGTGAATAATCAATGTGTAGATAAATGAGTCTATATCTATGCATTAAACATATTGTATATAGAATCTAATTTATAGGACGAATAACTCTTAAATTTCCATCCAATGTCTTAATAAAGAATTTCACAGGCAAATATTTACTCTTCCAGTATTTGCTCCATGGGGTCGACTTACCTATAGACTCCAATGAGATTAATTGGTTTTTGGTTTATTTTTCCATCCTATCCAATGAATGATTAAGATTCCTATATGATCTTATGCAGTCATAGGTTCCATCATTCCATAGCTTCTATCTAAATGCCCAGGTCTTCCCTCCGCAATGGAGCTTTGTTTTCATCTGTTACGGAATCAATTTCCTTAGTTTCCATCGACCCGAAGCTCTTTCTTCTTCATAAACTGAATTCCTTCAATCCTGCTTGAATGAATCAGGATGGTTCTTATGCTTTATCACACTGCTTTTTGGAGGGTAGTTAATGAACCATACAATATTGGGAGAATATTTCTCCTTTTTCTTCTTTTTCCGCATTACCAAACACCTTTCTCGCTTCACGGGAGATCAAAATATCATTTTTTCTCTCCTGGAAGAAAGTATTTACGAGGTGATAGTATCTACCCATAGTTACTGGATCTTGGCAATATGAAGCAATGAGTTAGTCGCTAGTTTATTTATAGAGACCAATCCGTTCTTATTCTGAGTTCTCCATAACATAACTTCGAAAAAGAATGAAAAGATCGATTCCAACGAGTCGCACACTAAGCATAGCACGGTTCCAAAATGGTAAATCTAATTTCTATTCGATCTGATAGAATTGATGATCCATATTTGGGCAGATTGGAAAAAAAATACTAATTATAGTTTGGGAATGAGTTTGTAGTATGAATAAATATAATTTTTAATAGTTTTTAACTGAAAAAAAAATTGTTTTATTATTAAAATTACATCAAATATATAAAGTACATCAAACTCAATAGTAAATTAAAATTCTAAAAAGTTAACACTTTCCAGTATACTCTCCAAAATTTCAAAACCTTATGCTCCATACAAATCAAATTTGATAAAACTTAACCACTTTTCAAATCCTTATGTTTCATTCAATTAAAATTTTATAACATAGGATCAAATGATCTTGGGAATTTCTCCATATATGCTTCCAAGAAACAAGATGATTCTCACGTTGGACATTGGCATGTGCCATAAACCAATTACTATCCAATATGTTTGACATAAAAATCCTATGAGTAAAGGTATGAGATGGGGCAAAAGGTTCTTGTTGACTGTGTTGGAAGCCAATGACATGGAATGGGGTCTCCCCAATATGAGGTCCCAATTAGACCCCACACCATGTGGAATAGGAGTCCCAACCAGAGTATGGTCAGTTTTCAAAATTGATAGTGTCAAAGATGTACCTTGGTTGTAATGAGCATATAAGATGATATATACATGGATTTGGTGATAGAAAGTGTATGACCTTTGTGAGATATCAGATGTAATGTATGAAAGGTTCGTCCCAATCAAAGGGAAAAGAGT
This sequence comes from Pinus tabuliformis, assembly GCA_031772625.1. NCBI lineage: Eukaryota > Viridiplantae > Streptophyta > Pinopsida > Pinales > Pinaceae > Pinus > Pinus tabuliformis. The sequence goes on along the minus strand of CM062814.1, from coordinate 583,103,302 downwards.
GGGCCTCTTGAAAGAAGGTAATAGTACAATCTTAAAAGAGACACGTTAGTATCATAAATAATCGTTAGTTAATAGGAAAAATAGTTCACAATATAACAACAATCCTAATAGCATAAACAATCCACATTAAACAACATACAAACTAAAGCTAATGAATTAGTTCATTAACATTAGTGTAAATAAAACAACATACATCACAAACATAGAAAGAACAATTTTACAGCATTCATGAAATATGCATGAAGCCTTATCACATTTTAGAGATTATCATTATAAAGTGAAAGCTTGAAGCATACAATTACAATGATATATGTGGCACCCCTATGTATCTATGTAAATGTTTTCTAAAATTATTTTAGTTATGATGGCTAGAAAGCCATAGTAAAATCAATTGGAAATAAAGTATGATGATGTAATAAATAACTTGTATAATTGGAAAATGAAATTTCTTGGGAAAGAAACTCTTGATTTTAAGATATAATTGTCAAGATCCATAAACCAATATAGATAGATAAGATCGAGACAAACTTTCCTAAAACCATTCCTAAAACTCCTTGGGTGTTGTTTAATAGGTTTGATAGGATTGGAGAGAAAATTTATTAAATCACTCAGTGTAGGAAAAAACATTGGGTAAGGGTGAATAAAGAAATGTGGGAGTAAAAAGTGGGCTTTAAATGAAAATGTGAAGATACCTTTTTTGAAATATAGAAACAACCCTAGGTTATTGGGGCATGCATACCTTAGAAAGCATGACACCACTTAAGGAAAAATATGGTAGGGAAGTAAGGCATAAAACACTTTGACTAGAATCACAATAGGTTGTTGGTTTGATGGAAATGAGATTTCAAATTGGGGGGAACCAACGGTGATGGTTCATGGTTGGGTTGAAAGTGTAGGTTTTAACCCTGTACAGAAATTACCTGCATACGAATTCTTAAAGAAAATAAACAATGCGAGAGCATAACCCATAAAACACATATGCACAGAGATTTTTCCCTGGATCCCAAAACCGGGACTACCAGCTTTATTTTTCATTATGTTCCTTTCAATGTTACAATACATATTTATACATGCCAAAGCATCCAATACCATGGACCGAAAACCATCGCATCCAATACCATGGACCGAAAACCATCGCGTCCAACACCATGGACCGAAAACCATCGCGTCCAAAATACATGTGCGAAAATCATGCACAAAACCATAGGTGGGTTCGCCAAACCTAACATATGGTCCAAAACCAAAATTTTCTGGGGCGCTGCCCTGGACCCCATAAAGTGGGGTTGTGGGTGCCCTTCAAACCCCCTATTAACTATGTGGAAAGAATATAACACAACCCAACAATCTCCCACTTGTTGTTTTCTTTCCACAGGGGGCCATAGGAGAGCTTAGTCATTTTTTCAGCCCTGAGATTCCCATTGCTTCTCTACACCAAGAGAACTTCTCAGAGCTCACAGATTTTGTCAATGCATCTGCAGTATTCTTCAAAGTGTCCACCTTTACCAGCAACACCTTTCTATCTTCTATCATATCCCTCACAAAGTGATACTGAACATCAATGTGCTTTGTCTTTGAATGATAAGCAGGGTTCTTTGCCAAGAAAATTGCACTTTGTCTGTCACAGTCTATTCTTATAGCTCCCTGTACTAACCCCATACTTGAACACAATCTCTGCAACCAAACTGCTTCCTTGCTTGCATGAGTGGCTGCCATGTATTCTGCCTCTGTAGTTGATAGTGCCACTACAGATTGTTTCTTACTCATCCAACTGACTGCACCTCCAAATAGGTTAAACACATACCCACTTGTAGATATTCTCTGATCCAGATCTCCAGCCCAGTCTGCATCAACAAAGCCATGAATATCCAACACTCTATCCAATCCTGGTCTTCCTTGGTGGCACAAACCATAATCACTAGTGCCACGCAAATACCTGAAAAACTCGCTTCACTGCTGTCCAGTGCTCCTTCCCAGGTTTTGCCATAAACCTGCTCAATACTCCCATTGCATGTGCAATGTCTGGTCTAGTACAGACCATTGCATACATCAGGCTACCCACTGCACTTGCATATGGAACACGGGACATTTCCTCTTCCTCTTCTTATGTCTTGGGACACTGTTCAGCAGATAACCTCACACCTACAGGAATAGGAACCTTCACTGGTTTACTATCCAGCATATTAAACCTTTGGAGTATTGTCTCCACATACCTCCTCTGGTTTAACCAGAGCTTCCTCTTTGACCGATCTCTTTTAATTTCCATGCCCAAAATATAGTTTGCAACACCAAGATCTTTCATGTTGAATTTGGAGGACAATTAGGTCTTCAAATCCTGGATAATTTCTTTGTCATTTCCAACCAGCGACATATCATCCACATACAAGACCAGATAAATAATACGATCACCAATTAATTTAAAATACACACAATGATCTTCTTTGCTTCTGGTGAAGCCAAGTCCACGTATAAATGTATCAAATTTCTGATACCACATCCTTGGTGACTGTTTTAACCCATACAGAGACTTCTTTAACTTGCATACCAGTTCTTTCTTACCCTTCACCGCAAAGCCTTCAGGTTGCTTCATGTAGATTTCCTCTTCCAAATCCCCGTGAAGAAATGTTGTCTTCACATCCATCTATTCTACCTCAAAATCAAAAGCAGTAGCAACATATAAAAGTAATCTAATAGAAGTTACCTTGGCAACAGGAGAAAAAATATCACCAAAATCAATTCCCGGCACTTGGGAATAACCTTTTGCTACCAACTGAGCTTTGTATTTCTCCACCTTTCCTTCTGCATTTGTCTTCTTCTTGAACACCCTTTTGCTGCCAATGGGTTTCCTTCCAGCCAGCCACTCCACCAGATCCCAAGCCTCATTTTTGTGCAAAGATTCCATTTCATCGACCATGACCTCTTTCCAGAGTTTTCCATCCTCTGAATCCACTGCTTCCTTCACAGTTCTGGGATCATTATCAGTAACAGACAAAGAAAAATTTGAACTGAAAGCAGATGGACTATACCTTTCTGGCTGCCTTCTTTCTCGAACCGATCTTATCACAGCTGGAGTTTGTGGCTCTTCATCTTCTGATTCCTCCTCTAGTGTAGAGTCTGATTCTTCCTCCTTTGGCTCAAACTCTATCTTCTCAGGTTCCTTTGATTGGACTTCATGTTGAATAACATCTTTTACCTCTCTAAACAACACATTTCAGCTATACACAACCTTCCGTGTGACTGGGTTCCAAAGCTTATAACCCTTTAAACCATCCTTATACTCAATAAAGATGCACTTTTCAAATTTACTATCCAACTTGGTTCGTTTCTCCTTTGGAACATGTACATATGCATCACATCCAAATACCCTTAGATGTGAAAGAGAGGGTTTCTTACCAGTCCATACTTCTTGTGGAGTCTTATCCTCCAACGCTGATGAAGGTGATCTGTTGATCAGGTAACATGCAGTATCCACCACCTCTGCCCAGAATTCTTGTCCTAACCCGGCACCACTGAGCATGCTTCTTGCCCTTTCCATCAACGTCTTGTTCATTCTTTCTGCGACTCCATTTTGCTGAGGTGTATATGGAGTAGTCTTCTACCGTTCTATACCACACTTCTTAAAAAATTCTTCAAATTCCTTGCTGCAAAATTCTCCACCATTATCTGTCCTCAACACCTTTATCTTCTTCTCTATCTGCTTTTCCACCAGAGCCTTAAATTCTTTAAACCTGTCAAAGACTTCAGATTTCTTCTTAAGAAAATATATCCATGTATTCCTTAAGAAGTCATCTATGAATGATACATAGTACACAGACTTACCCAATGATGGAACCTTCACAAGTCCAAACACATCACTGTGCACAAGCTCTAATATATGTTTCGTCCTCTTACCACCAGAGGGGAAACTCACCCGATTCTGCTTCCCATATAAAAAAATTTCACAGAAATCAAAATCCAGAGAGCTATTATTCATACCTTCTACCATACCTTTACCATGAAGTATTCGAAGGCCCTTCTCTCCAATATGTCCAAGCCTTTGATGCCACAACATGGTCTTCTCTCCAGAGACCACTAGATTCTCTACTCCATTTTTAGGAACCATAGAACTATTGCACCCATCAACAACAGTGCTACCTTGCAGCTTGTACAGAGTTCCAATCCGAACTCCCCGCATTAATATCAGTGCTCCTCGAACCATCTTGCAGGTATCTTTCTCGAACACCGTCTTTACACCTGCATCATCCAACTTGCTTACAGAAATCAGATTTCTAGCCAATGGAGGAATATGTAGAACACCTGGAAGTGTTCTAACCCTTCCTCCTTGCAACTTCAACTTTACTTTTCCCCGACCAATGATTCTAGCCTTCCTATCATCTCTTAAGAAGACATCACCACCATCGTATTTCTCATACTCGCAGAACCACTCTCTATGGGGAGTGAAGTGAAAGGATGCACCTGAGTCAATCAACCATGCCTCATGATCTACATGTTTACTTGAAGAAGCCAAGTACACATCCCCACCTTCATCTGAGGTGGTTTTCGCCTCTGCAGAAGGAGCATCATTAGATCCCTTTCCTTTATCAGGAGCTTTAGATTTACAATCCCTTCTGAAGTGCCCTTCCTTTCCGCATTTCCAGCACACCACCTTTGTAGGTTTTCCTGGAGATTTAGATCTCCCTCTAGATTTAGATCTCCCACTCGATGACTTATTTTTGTTTCTGTTCTGGGACCGTCCTCGTACAGACAAGGCATCACCATTCTGGTTGTCCATATTTTTCCGTCTCATCTCCTCCGTCAGCAAGGCTGAGACTATTTCATCAAACTGCAAAACAGTTGCATTGCTACTTATTGCAATAACCAGACTATCCCACGAATCTGGTAGAGAACACAACAGACTGATGCACTTATCTTCATCTGAAATTTTAATATCAACAGATAATAACTGACTTACCACAGTATTAAATGCATTCAGATGCTCTGTCACTGAGTCTCCATCTTTCATCCTCAGGTTATGCAGCTTTTTCTGCAGGAACAGTTTATTCACCAGAGACTTAGATTGGTACAAAGTCCCTAACTTGACCCACAAATCCTTTGTTGTAGCTTCCCCTAATACATTCAGCAATACTGAATCTGAGACACGCAATCGTATTGTGCTCTTTGCCTTCCGATCCAATTTCTTCCATTCTTCATCGGTCACTCTCGATGGTTTAGTACCTGAATCTACCGCGATCCACTAATCTTTATCAACCAACAGATCCTCCATCTTGAGTTTCCACAACTCAAAATTCTGACCATTGAACTTCTCAATCTCTATCTTTCCACTGTTCGCCATCTTATTTCACCACCAGAATCGATCTCGCAGATCTCCCACTGAACAGGGTCTACGACAGGCCCAAGCAAAACCCCTCAGCAACAAAGGCGTCCCCTTGAAGCCAAAACAAATCTGATACCAAAAGTTGGTTTTAACCCTGTACAGAAATTACCTACATACGAATTCTTAAAGAAAATAAACTATGCGAGAGCATAACCCATAAAACACATATGCATAGAGATTTTTCCCTGGATCCCAAAACCGGGACTACCAGTTTGATTTTTCATTATGTTCCTTTCAGTGTTACAATACATATTTATACATGCCGAAGCATCCAATACCATGGACCGAAAACCATCGCGTCCAATACCATGGACCGAAAACCATCGCGTCCAAAAAACATGTGCGAAAATCATGCACAAAAACAAAGGTGGGTCCGCCCAACCTAACATATGGTCCAAAACCAAAATTTTCCGGGGCGCTGCCCGGACCCTAGAAAGTGGGGTTACGGGTGCCCTTCAAACCCCCTATTAACTACGTGGAAAGAATATAACACAACCCAACAATTGAAAGGTGACTTTCCCAAGTTTGTTCCTGTAGAATTTATGGTTAGAATATATTAATTGTAACTATGTTGTATCACTTGGTAACTGTTTTTACGAGACTATTTTTTTATTAATTTAATGGATTTAATATGGTGAGTTCAGTTTTGGTCGCATAAAATGAATTTAGCTAATATTTGTTCAACGATTTTTTCATTTTGGTTATTTTCATTTCATTTCCAAGTCTAGTTTTGTTGTTATTATTTAGGCGTGACTCGTGTTATATTCCTACAATATATTGAATGTATTCAATACTTAGAAGTGATGAGAAATGGATATAACCATATTTTTATTTTTATATCTTATCAGTATATTTGGTAATCTCTTGTGCTTAGAAAAAAAAAAACTTGAGTAAGGTAGTAGAGAAGAAAGGGTGGGTCAGCCTTAATGTTCGAGGTGTCGGTTGGGGTAGGAATGCGTAGTTTCTATGAGCAAGAATGACATGGTCACTAAGAAATATATTCGATGAGATCATTGTTGTGTCCCGAAGCACTACATCTAGAACCTCTACCATGAATAATTAAACAATGTGTCATAAAAAATATGAAAAAAGAAGAGGAGTTCCCCCTTGTGAACCCGTAATTCCTTTTGAATACAACAGAGTTGACTAACTCGATGGCAATGAAGTTGGGAGCGATTTATAAGTAGATCATGTAGGTAAATTGAATTAAGTTAAAAGAGGTTGGAAGATACATATCAATTCATAATATTGTTTGGAAGTGGTTGGCAAAAGTATTTTTCTTCACACAAAACATCATGTGTCACCCTATTAACATAATACTAGGCATAAACCACCATATAAGGAACAATTATAACATGTTTGGGTAGATCTTAGATGAGAGGATGAGGTAGTATTAAAAAAAAATTATCTGGTAGAACATGACCAGTAAAACTCATTAAATATAGAACATTCTTGAGATTATCTAATAGCAAGATATATAGTCAAACAAGTGAAACTCAGAGAAGCAAGTAGCATTATGAATTAATTTTGCGACCATAACCTACAAATCTCTTGTAAGAGATTTAATATTTTTTCTAATTCTCCAGTCAATCTATTAAATATTATTATGCATCATAATACAATAAGGAAAAAATGGTTGACTTGAAAAGAAGAGTTGTTACACATACCCAAATCTGGGGAAAATATTGCATATTCTTTATTGAAATTTGACTAAACCACAATCGAGCATCATGTACAATGTCGGTAAATAAATAAAAAAATAAGAAAACACAAAATGTATCAACTCCATGATAGTAGTAGGAAACCCAATTTCTTTTCCAGAACTCATTCAAAAGCTATGAGAAACTACACTTTAACCTCCTATGGTGGCCTTCATCAAAATAGTGTGAGAAAGGAAAAGTAGTTAATATAGACGCAATAATCTCAGTAAAATGCTTAAAATTTCAATGGACATGAAATTGTTAAATTAATATTTTATATAACAAGTGTATTAAAACGAGAATACATTATGTGTAAAGAAATTTCAACACAGGAAATTGTTAAATTAAGAGTTTATATAACCAGTGTGTCAAAACAAGAATTCATTATGAGTAAAGAAATTATGGCAACTGAGCCTCCCAAATTTTTTCTAGAGAAACGAAAAAAAATAAATAGAAACTTAATAAACACCCTCTCCATTATTTATATACGCTTCTTTCAATAAATTAATTTAACATCTATACTTCCATCGATCTAAGTTGTGTTGGAATGTTAATTCCAACTGCAGGCGGACAGGGACAGCGATGGCAGCGAACTCAGTCAGCACGTTGCATCCAAAACCACCGCAGTGAAACCACAAAACCGCCCAGAGCATATCGCACCACCATCCAGCGAAAAGTTGTTTCCGTATGTTTGGCTCCGATGCGATTTGGTGCAGACGCGTGGCTCTCACCTGACATCAGCATCTCTGACATATCGGGAGGTAAAGCTCAGCATTAAACTGCCTTCCGATATTGATCTCCATCGTCCGATCTGGTTGCGTGTTGTCAGCCGTCGATTCTTGAAGGTGCACGGGTCTGCGTCAATTCAATGCGTTGCGTGGAGTGTTTGTCCTATTGGTTGACCGCCGAGAATGGAGGAGTTAATGTTTTTAATGCTTAACGTAATTTTTGGTGGCCCCTTTAAATGGTTATGGGCACATACATCATATGTGTCATATCTTTTAAAGAAGTGTTGACCATTATAAAAAAAACATATTGAATGAAACAAAAAAAAAGGAGTGTGTGGTTGTATTATTTTTTTTAACACATGGAACGAGTAAAAAAAATGCTCGATGTTGTAGTAATCGCATATGGGAGGAACCAGAGAACTCGGAGGGCAGAAAAAGAGGAATGAGAAGATTTGCACAGCAGTGCATGAACAAAAGGAGCAGAGGAGTGTAAAAGTATTGTGTGTGTGTTTTTGTTGAGTAATGGTGAAGCTCGCAGCAGAAGATATTACACAGCAGTGCATAGTTTTTTTTTAATGTATTGGGTATGCATTGAAATGCAGGAGAAAAGAGCGCACATTTTTAAATGGTAAATGTAATGAAATTTTTACTGTGTATGTAAAAATTTGTTTTACAACAGTAATGTAAAAATGGGTTTTACTGCAGTAAACCCAGCACAGTGAATTCTCAAGTGGAAACATAGTTTATGTTTTTGATGGGTGAAAGTTTTTGGAAAATCCCTCTCAGCAAAGAGGATGAATGTGTATCAGGCATGTATTTGTATCAGGCATGTATTTAAATCAATAGAAGTGTTTTTGTGACTGTGTAATGTTGTGTTCTGAGTCATTTTGTTTTAGAGCTTCCCTATGCAAAAGATCCTGGAACAGTGGAAACAGAGCATTGCCTCTGTGATGTTTAATTTGTTTGGTTTTGGTATTTTCCCCATTCGAAAAATACCCAACAGTGGTATCAGAGCAGGCTTAGGCTCTTTGAAGGTGACAAAGAAGCTGAAGGAAGGTGTGGTTGCAGCAGAGAAAGCTTCTCCAGCAGTGTGAAGTTTCAGTCAAGGGGATTCATGTATTTCTCAAAGTTTTTGAGTTATTATTGAAGACAATTAGTTGTTTTAAAAAAAACACAGTCAAGTATTTGAAGCCTAGATAAGAATGGCAAGGTCAAAGAAGAAAGCCTCCAAGCCTGTTAAAAATGTGTCTCCCTCCTCTACTAAACTAGAAGGCAATCCATCAGAATAAATTCTATTTGAAACCCCAAAGTTTGATGGAAACTTTGATGTATGGGAAATAAAGATGAGGGCTTTCCTAATGTTTGAAGGGATTGAAGTCTGGGAGTCAGTGATTGATGACAGCAAGATGGATAAAGAATCCATGGAGTATGATGCACAAGCAGCAAAGACTATCTTGGATGGACTGCCTAATTCTGTGAAGAAGAATCTAGGAAAATATACATCAGCAAAGGATATATGGGACAGACTGCATGACCTTCATGCAAAGGGAGCACTGACCATGACAATGAGTCAAGAAGAACCCATCATAGAAGCTGAAAGTGAAAAGCTTGACCTCATCAAGCTTCAGGTAAGAGAAAGGGATGAAGAGCTTACCAAGCTGAAGAAGGAGCTTGACCAATGCAAGAGGAAACATCATGAAGAAGTCATATCCATGACAAATCAGCTGAATGAAGCAAAGAAGTAGGAAGAAGCCTTGTCAAGTCAACTTGAACAAAGGCACATGAGAGTGAATAAGCTTGTAGAAGAGATTGGACAGTACAAGGTAGAGGTCTCCTCCCTTAAGTCCGAACTACAAGAAGCCAGGAAGCAGGCACAAGGAGCTGAAAAGAAAATGGAGAGCAGTCAAGAAGAAATCTCCAAAATGAAGACAAATATTATCTCCTTCAAAGTAATAGCAGCTGAAGCTACTCGTAGCAAGGAAGAAACTGAGGGACAACTAGCAAAGAAAAATAATGAGTGTGAAAAGTTGGAAGAAGAGATTGTCCTCCTCAGGAAGAAGGTTGAAGGGATGAACAAAATCATGAAGAGCTCTCAAGCTTTGGATGATATGCTCAACTATCACATATCTCCATCTGACAAATCAGGACTTGGGTGTGTCGCTGAACCCTCAAACAAGGATGAGGATGCTTTAAGCAAAAGAGATGTGAAGAAGCGAGAAAGAGATGGTGATGCTCCTAGTTCCAGCAAAGGCAAGGAGAAAAATGAAGGCTGCAATAGAAGAGATCCTGCTCCAAGTAGAAAACCAGCTCCAAGAAGAAATGTAGCTGATGGCAAAGAGGCAAGATGCAATGATCATCAACAAAGGATCTCAAGGCAGCAAGGCTTCATAAGTACATCAAGGAAACCTCCATCTCCCAGGTACCAAAGTTCATTTTATGGTTATTGTTACTCTTGTTCAATCTTTGGTCATATGGCAAAATACTGTAGAGCATTTCATAAAGATAAATGTTGTGGTCTCCGAAAATCTCCAAGAGACAATTTTAGAAGAAATCATGAAATGTTATTCATGAAAAATGTAGAATGTTTTAAGTGTCATAACATTGGGCATATGGCACGAGATTGTAAGTTGACATGGGCTCTTACACAAGCTAGACCCATGCAAAAGAAGAAAGTTACACAAGTATGGAGAAGGAAGGAAAGGCAATCTGAAAACCCCTTGAACTCCCCAGTGGATCTAAATTTGTTTTGAGAAGAGTCTGCCAAAAGAAGACAAGCATACACTAAAGGGGAGCTTGAATTTTTTGTTTGCTGAACTGTATTAACAATGATTTGTTGATGGAGGATGTATTGCAGCGCAGCAGTTGCAAATGAAATCTTTGTTAATCCCTCTAGAAGGAAATATGTAACAGTGATGAAATCAGCAATGTTTTTGCTTTGTGTTTATGCAATATGCACAGAAATGCATAAAGAAGAAAAGATGGCAGCGCTGAAATGTAAAGAGCAGCAGCGAAATAAGAAAAGTATGCAAAGCAAGAAGACCCTCACAGCAGTGGGAAGATAGAACATAAGACAGCAGTTTGAGATTTTTTTTTGGAGCACATGGATTAGAATGAACAGCAGTTTGAAATTTTTTTGTGGTGCACATGCATTGAAATGCATAGCAATGGAATGTAGTTTTCCTTTTATGTAAAGTGGGAGAATACACTCACAGGAGAGTGAGTATAATACACAACAGATTGAAATGTTTTCTATTGGGAATGAAAATGCAAAGCAGTGAGAAAAAAATGAGAAGAAGGCAAAACGCAGCAGAACATAAATACCCAGTGGCTGAGAATGCAATGAAAATTTTCACACAGCAGTGAAAAATGTAATGTTTTTTTATGCAATGCAGCATGCAAAGAAATGCATAAAGAAAAACAGGGACAGCAGATTTTTAATGCACAATGGTGAATGATAATGTGTGGCAGCAAAAAAAATGAAAGGAACTGCACAGCAGTGCATTGTGAAAAAAAAGAATGAAGACTAAGATTGTGTGAAGCAAGGATGTAAAAAGAAAAGGCAGCAGCCCGTGTTAATTTCTTTTGTTGTGTGGAGAATGCAGCACAAAACAGCGTGAGGATGATTTATCTCTATGTGCAAGTAATGGAGAGTAAAGAGTTAGTGTATGGGCATACAGTAGTATGATGAAACAAAAGGCAGCCACAGTGCAAATTGCAGAGGCAACGCAGCAGCAAATAAAAAGCCCAGGGATGACAGTCTATGGTTATAGGTATGGACAGCAGTGAATATGAAAAATGCAGCAGCAAGAAGTTATGGACAGCAGCATGATGGCAAGAAGGAGAAGCACACAACAATGCAAATGTGAAAAATGCAGCAGCAAGAAGTTTTGAACAACAGCACATGCAAAAGAAATTTTCCTTACAGCAGTAAAGGTAAATGTAATGAATTTGTTGTTCATTGAATTGAAATGCAATATATGCAACAGCAGTAAGTGTAAGAAATGTTTACACACAGCAGTGTAAATTTGTAAGTTGGGACAGTGTAATTGTTCCAGAAAAGACAGAGTATTTTGTCTTTGAAAAGTGCACAAGTAGTGCAAGTGTAGACACAGCAGTGTGGGATAGACACAGTAAAGAAGATGACACAATAGTGCAGCAGAGAATATGCATCAGCATAAGAGAACATTGTAATGAGTTTGCCCACACAACAGTGCAATGATTGTTTGTTTTTGAAACTGCATGCAAAGCAGTGTCTGTTTGTAATCCCTCTACTAATGAGGAAGGTGCTTTTCAGCACAGTGATTTGGTGAAACCCTCTATGAAAGAGGAAGATGCTTTTCAGCATAGTGTGGTAAATCCCTCTATCAAGAGGATGATGCTTTTCAGCATAGTCACAGGTGAATCCCTCTGTCATGAGGAAGGTGCTCTTCAGCACATTGTTATGGTGAATCCCTCTATCATGAGGAAGGTGCTCTTAAGCACAGTTTCAGGTTAATCCCTCTATTAAGAGGAAGACAACATTGTTTGTTTATGAACTGCATCAAAAGCAGTTGGTGAATCCCTCGATGTGAGGAAGTGTTTGGGTAAGATTGAATGCCCAGCAGTTGAAATTAAAGGGGAGTGTTGGAATGTTAATTCCAACTCCAGGCGGACAGGGACAGCGATGGCAGCGAACTCAGTCAGCACGTTGCATCCAAAACCACCGCAGTGAAACCACAAAACCGCCCAGAGCATATCGCACCACCATCCAGCGAAAAGCTGTTTTCGTATGTTTGGCTCCGATGCGATTTGGTGTAGACGCGTGGCTCTCACCTGACATCAGCATCTCTGACATATCAGGAGGTAAAGCTCAGCATTAAACTGCCTTCCGATATTGATCTCCATCGTCCGATCTGGTTGCGTGTTGTCAGCCGTCGATTCTTGAAGGTGCACGGGCCTGCGTCAATTCAATGCGTTGCGTGGAGTGTTTGTCCTATTGGTTGACCGCCGCGAATGGAGGAGTTAATGTTTTTAATGCTTCACGTAATTTTTGGTGGCCCCTTTAAATGGTTATGGGCACATACATCATATGTGTCATATCTTTTAAAGAAGTGTTGACCATTATAAAAAAAACATATCGAATGAAACAAAAAAAAGGTGTGTGGTTGTATTATTTTTTTTTAACACATGGAACGAGTAAAAAAATGCTCGATGTTGTAGTAATCGCATATGGGAGGAACCAGAGAACTCGGAGGGCAGCAAAAGAGGAATGAGAAGATTTGCACAGCAGTGCATGAACAAAAAGAGCAGGGGAGCGTAAAAGTATTGTGTGTGTGTTTTTGTTGAGTAATGGTGAAGCTCGCAGCAGAAGATATTGCACAGCAGTGCATAGTTTTTTTTTAATGTATTGGGTATGCATTGAAATGCAGGAGAAAAGAGCGCACATTTTTAAATGGTAAATGTAATGAAATTTTTACTGTGTATGTAAAAATTTGTTTTACAACAGTAATGTAAAAATGGGTTTTACTGCAGTAAACCCAGCACAGTGAATTCTCAAGTGGAAACATAGTTTATGTTTTTGATGGGTGAAAGTTTTTGGAAAATCCCTCTCAGCAAAGAGGATGAATGTGTATCAGGCATGTATTTGTATCAGGCATGTATTTAAATCAATAGAAGTGTTTTTGTGACTGTGTAATGCTGTGTTCTGAGTCATTTTGTTTTAAAGCTTCCCTATGCAAAAGATCCTGGAACAGTGGAAACATAGCATTGCCTCTGTGATGTTTAATTTGTTTGGTTTTGGTATTTTCCCCATTCGAAAAATACCCAACAAGTTGGGTTAGCCGAGAAGAACTAGACTAGAAAATAAGAGAACTCAGTAATAGCCCTAACAAGGAAGAGCTACTGTAAGTACATGGCAATAATTATTCCTTCAAGTCATTGGGGTGCACAAAATACCCAACCTGGGCGCAAGCAGGTGCGAACAGTTGGAAAAAGAAAAAAAAATTGTCAACATTGTTGAAAAAGAAAAGATAAATAAAAGTGGGTAGCGTACAGAGTATGGGGCTACCTATGGAAGAAACCAAAGCAAAATTAGTTACATTTATTGGGTGCAAGGAATTGGTTCAACAAACCCCAAAATGTGAGTCCATACATGTAAGAGACACATCGGACAAAACCATGAATCCAAGCTCATGTGAGGAATAGTGCAAACACATATAAAAGAAATAAAAGTTATTAATTTGTCATTTCGATATATGGTTGAAATTTAAGTAGGATAAACTAAGAAACTACGTAATCAAAACTAACCAGAGGTCAAGGTTGCGCTGTTCAAATCGAAGCTGAACCCACTTTTCAGTAATGGTGCTGTGGAATATACCTATTTAAGAAAAACAAAAGATAGAGGAAATATGTTTTAAAAAAAAAATATAGGAAAAACAAGGAAATCAGAAGATAGGACTTTTCATGTAGTCTCATTGGTAAAAGAGGTTACCTATTGGAACTCAGAAGTGCGACCAACCCAGTCACAGTGGAATGAAAGTTGCGAAGGACAAGTACTCTAATATTTTCCTACTCTATACACACGAGACAAAGAATTTGGTGAGTACGTGGAGGTAGAGCTAACCTGACTTAGAAATAATGTGAGAATAGTTCGAGTTGAAGGAGGTGCCTATAACTAATGTCACGTAGAATATAAGGTGACGAGCTAAACTCCACAGCATTTGGGAAAATGAACTCAGTGTTAGTGTTCTTACTCTCTCATGGAGGCACTACAACAATGAGGTGCGCAAACGTGACAAGGGAAATTGTCCCCAAATGACATATACATTCTACCTTGTCGCTAGGGTAAGAATGATACAAATCGTATCTTCCATTGGATTATATTCAAATCAACCCCACTGTTGATGAGGTAACAATACTACATGCCATGTGATTTTCACATACGAATGTGGTATGTGGCACCAAACCATTCGGTGTAGGGTTCAAGGTGATGCTCCAATGTGTTAACAACTTAGGGTGGCTTAAATAAAAAATATTAATGAACAAACAAAGGTTGAAGTGGTATAAACCAATATTGGTTAAATAAATAAACTTCCGCTAAAGCCTCCAACGAATTTAGGGTGTCATTGAACCAACCTTCAAAATAATCCAAATTGGGAATGCTGAGAGGTATGTAATTAAACATTACCATGCATTTTATCTAATCCATAAAGAATTTCAAACATCATGCTTACCTCAATCATAGGTGCCATTGTCATCAACCCAAAAACATAAAATGGAGCCATAACACAAATGATATAAGGTAATAGAATACGATTAAGAAATATTTTTGTATACAACATTATCATTGAAGTCGTAGAGATATACCACAACAAAGTTACGATTAAAGGAATTTTATTTCTACCCAAAATTCCTATTAGGACATCATACACAGATGGGAAACTAAGGATATATGGTCTTGGAAACGGAAAAAAAAAGTTAGTAGGTAAGAAAGAAAATAAATAAATATATATATATATGATCATAGTAATATAAACTATATGTGAAAATATCAATATGGAATACTAATAGTAAGTTGTGATTCTCTTTAAGGTACATAACATGAGGCAGATGCCAGAAAATAACAAAAAATTCCCCTCCAACCATAACAGTCAGTGAGGAACTATATGTAGAATTGGGTGATGGAAGTACTCCACAACCTCCTTAGCTTATGGATGTCATTAGAAACCTACAACAAGAGTTAACCTACCTAAGAAACAATAATGAATGCCTGTTAAAGGAAAGTGAGGAACAAGAGAAAATGATAAGAGAGTTAAAAGGAAATTCTAGCCATAGAAACGTAGAACCTGAAGGGTTGAAGAGGAAAAAAGTGGAAGAAGTGTTAGAAAATTCTGAAAGTGGGGGGAATCAGATAGGACATATCCGAAATCATAGAAGGAGAAGAAGAAAATGGAATTACAAGGATACTTTAGGAAAATAAAACCCCCTACATTTGAAGGGGAAAAATTGGAAGGCACAGAAGCTCTCCTTCTTAATATAATGAAATACTTTCATGTATATGAATATGAAATTAATTTGAAGCCCTGACTGGCTATTTACCAGCTATAGGGTAAGGCTACTCTCTGGTGGGAAGAGGCCAAAAGTATACATATGTTGGAAGAAAAGATAGTTACTTGGGAGGAATTTTAGAAACATTTTAAGTCTTGGTTCCTGAGTGAATGATACTATGATGATCATGCTAAGGAATTCCATGATTTAAGACTGGGACAAATGACCATGGATGAGTTTGTAGTGAAATTTACAAACTTATTGCGGTATGTTCCCTACATCAAAGAAGATAAAGCCAAGTTACAATGGTTTTTGAATTGTTTACTAGCACCCTATAGAGAAAGGATTGAGTTTGACAATCCTAAATCAATATAAGAGGGAGTAAGAAAAGCTAGATTTTTCTATGAGCAGTTCAAAAAGGAAAGTGAAGGCTTGAAACCATAGAAAACTAAGAACAAAATCGAATCCGAAATAGAAAGACACGAACCTCCTTACCTAAAAAAATTTGGAAAAGATTATCAAAGAAATAAATCCAGCAAGAGAAATCCAAGTCAGCAAGCACAGTCTTACAATGGGTCAAGGCCCATGGAGCTGAATAGTAAAAAGAATAGTGGGGTCAAGGAAAGAGAGTTGTTGAAGTGGGGTTGTGGTGAACCACACTTGTTAAGAGATTATCCACACAATCTGGGATCTATTCAGAATATTCAGGTATTCCATGAAGCAACAACTATGAATGATGTGGCCAAAAACATTCCTAGGATTTTTGTGGCACTAGGGGATAGATAGGCTGAACATCGATCTACCATGATAAAAATAGATGGTATCATTTAAAACCAATGTGCTTATGTTTTATTTGATCCAAGGGCTACTTTCAGTTATATTAGTCCCCAAATTGTGGTAATGTAAATTAATGTTGGAAAAATAAAAAAATGCATGGTTCATATAATTAGCAACTAGTACCAAAAGCATGGGAACTAGTCAAATAAAATAGTGCCCGATTGACTTAAATGGTTATCCTACATAGGTAGATTTAAACATTATCCAATTAGGATTCTATGATCTATTAATGGGCATGGACTAGTTATAAAAACAAAGAGTTGTTATAAACTATTTGGAGAAAAATGTGAGTTGCATGGGTATAGATGGGAAAAATTGGTTAATTATAGGTAAACCAAAACCAATATCAGTCGAAAAATGTTAGCCTTACAATTGAAAAGGAACTCTAGAAAAAGATGCCAGATATACATTATGCAGGTGGAAACAATTAAAAAACAAAGAAAAAAGGAAAATTTAGAGACGTTACCAATCATCAATGAGTTACAAGATGTTTTTCTAGAGGAAATTCTAAGTCTACCCCCTCGTAGAGAGATAAATTTTTCCATCGATTTGGAAACAATTACCACCCTATTATCTAGATCCCCTTATCGAATGTGTATACTAGAATTCAAGGAACTGAAAAATGCAGTTGCAGGAACTGTTAAACAAAGGTTACATCAAACCTAGTGTTTCACCATGGGGGTCACCTGTCTTTTTTTTCAAGAAGAAGGATGGTACATTTAGAATCTGCATTGATCGTTGGTAATTAAATAAGTTAAATATCAAGAATAAATATTCGTTTCCCTGAATTTATGACCTATTTGATCAAGTGAGCGGAGAAACTATATGTCGGCATTATGAATTGGGTGTTTTTCTTGATGGAAACCTACTTGATGATTTTTCTCTTGATGAAAAAGTACCTCTTGAAAATGTAAACATGATGTGTCTACAAATGTGACAGAGTATTATGACAAAGGCATCACAGTTCAGAGGTAGAGGTACAATAAAGTTGAAAGTTCAAGAAGTATATGCCGGTTATATTAAGCAAAGTTGGTTACACATGTGAGTATGAAGAAGAAAAGGCATGTACAATTTCTACACCATGGTATTCCAAATACCAAGGCTACTTACCATGGTATTGCCCTATTGTATTGAGCCCAACAACAGATGTTTTGATCCCGTCTACGAAAACCATTGGCTGCATTATGGTTTTGACTTGTGGTATTGGATAAAGGCTAAACAATATAAGGTGATGAAGATCAAACTGATAGTGTGTGTGCGAGTGATGAAAGTCTTATGAATGGTTAGATTTGAAGCAAATATGAATGTTATGGGTGTTGGAAATAATACCGAGAGGGGGGGGGGTGAATCAGTATTATCAGGTTAACTATTTTTCATTTCACAATCAAATTTGTATACACTACTTCAGTTACTAAATACCGCGTATGTACGCAACTTCAGTTAAGGAAACAAGCATATAAAAGTAGACTTGAAATTTAAATTATTCTTTAGATGTTGATCATTAATCTGTGCATCAAATCATATGAATAGTAACCAGGAACAATAAAATAGAACAGACAATCACACATAAGAACACAATATATAAGGTGGAAACCCAATGTGGGTGAAAACCACCTGCTGCAATTCATCTCTATCTTCTTTCAATTAGAAACTTCTTTTTACAATGTATCTGTACTCGTGCAGTCTTATACCAGTACACATGTTACCACCTGCAGAAGGCTACAACCTTCTCTCATTCTCCAGCTTCTCCTGGAAGGGAGCCACAACCACCTTAGCTCTTGTACTAGCTGAGGTACTAGTATGTAGGTGCTAACCTACAGAAGGTTACAACCTTCTCTTTTCTTCCAGGGACCACGTTTCATAAATTTTCAGACTGGATCCATGAATATCAATGAAACATCAAGTATATATGCATTAACCAAACTCCTTCGTGCAAAAAAATACTGAATCAACCAATAAATTCTCAGAATGTTGTAACCAAAAAACAGTACCAGTAACCGAACACCAATTTTGAACCCAGAACACTGCAGCAATAAGCAGAAGCAACTAAAACATATTTCATGAGGTATACGCTACTTCAATATGTGGAACTTGCGTGCATACACTTTTGTATCAAGGCTATCCTGTGTATACACTGTTTTAAGTTAGTGAACCAACGTGTATATGTGCCTCTGCTGTGCTAAACCTACGTACAGATCTATAACAGATAATTTATCCTTTTTACTTATTAAGACATTAATTATACCTAGATTATCATATTTATAGAAAATGTCATGTACCAAATATAACAGATCAAAAATTACAAAAGATACTTCTCCTCAAACCGCCTTAAGATCTTGACCCATCAATAGAACTTATCCTTCTCCTTGCGCCCAGGATCCTCCTTGATTCAAATCTAGTTATGCACCATAATACAATGACAATATTCTAGATCTTGCTCTTCATAAGATATTAAATACTTCAGTTCATCACTTTCCAAACGATCTCCTTCCATTTTTATAGACTTAGGCCTTACTCAAACCATGGTCCAAAACCATAGAGATCCAATAATAGGGACTCAATACCTGGGTTCAACACTTCAGATGCAATACAAAGGACTGAAACCATAGGTTCAACTATGTCACACTAAATACCATGGACCCAGTGGTCAAATTTGAAGGGCAGGTCTTAATTTCATTTAGAAGGGCACACATCTAGGTCGCGTTTCTATAATGACAAGCATAAAAAAAAAGCAATTCAATTGACAATAGTAAATTATTTTCAAATTTCTTTTTATTTTTCCACAAACAAAAAGATACCACTACATCAAGGTTGCATTAGTAAATGAATTACTCTTACACATGTGATTGAGAAATGTAACCACATAAGATCATATTGCATAGGCCTTGAACTTAGCCACAATTGAACCAACTATAGGGACAAAATCATAGTTGGGAAACTGCATATGACTACAAAAAATAAGCATATAGACATAATTATATCTTAATGAAATTGAAATAAAAATAAAAATATGAAGAAACAAAAATACTTATATTGAAAGTATACGGAAGGTCTCATTTATAAAATTAAAAATAAATTCGAGCTTATAGAGGAAGTATCGGTGTAATTCTAGCTTATAAAATTCAAATTTGACCAACTCACTATTCTATTGTCTATTAAAACTCTTTTGGAAAGCTGAGACTTCCAAATTTGCACATCTCAAATTATTGGAACTACAGTCCTTATACTTGGCTGCAAAATTGATCTAAGATAGCTTCTTCTTTCAGTTATAAAACTTTGATAGTTGTGGTCCTCCAACTTAACATATCTTGTGCAATATCCTACAATGATTACATTCAATATGTGTCAGAAAAACTTCACATACAAACTTGAAAAATATGATTATGCTTTCATTTACAAAAGGAAAATGGTATAAAACTAAAAAAATTCACTTACCAAAATGGTTCATTCAAGTGCTCGATAGAGTAAGACAATGATGGTAATAAACACTGAAACTTACTAGTTATTTCAATCTATTTTCATAGTGGAAGAGGTTTTCGAGTTTTCATCTCTTTCCATTCATCATAAATAGCATTCCAATCTACCTCATTTAGAGCATGAGGTGCACTGAGAGAGATAAACATTAACATATCCAATGTTTTTAAAGAAAGCCTTGACCTATCCTCATTTTTTATCCGATTTAATTTTGAAAAACATCTTTCACAAACTATTGTACTAGCTGGAATAACAAGAATTGCTTGCCATAGCTGCATTAAGCATGGAAATCCTTCAAACCATTCAATTTCACCTCCACATAGATCCCATGCTCCAAACATATGCTTTTTTGGGTAAGATTTATACATAGTACATATAAATTCATCCATTTCACCCATACATTTAATGTTGTCCACAGCAAGCAAGCCTCCAGCACTAATTTTTTCACATAAACATGTCAACCATCTTCTTGTTTGAGAGTCTTTGTCGTCCATATCCTCATAATAATTACGAGGACTAGAAAACTTAGCTGCATTAAAAATAGATAAATCTGTGAACCTTGCATTTAGAGAGTCAATCACCTTCATTACAAAAGCCTTTCCCAGCGTAATGCAGTCATCTAGTGTCCCTGATCTTTGTGACTTTGGAAAACTCTCAAACCTCAATTCATGTACATGTACTATACATGTGCAATATGCAAACTCAAGAGTTCCTTGTTGTGTTTTATTTAAGAAGGATGATTTGTGCATTGCACCTGCCCCAAATGTGCCTCTTAGAAATCGCTTATGAAGCAATCTAGTAGTGATATCCAAAGTTGTTCCAATAGATGCAATGTTAACATGATCCTCTTGAAACTTTTGATTCAGCTTATTTAACTCAATAAGCACATCTGCAAGTAAGTGGATGCAAAATTGAACTTGAAATATTGTAGCCATCTCATACATTTTTTTCTCCACTAACTCCCACTCCCTTAACAAAGCAGGCATGAGCTTAACGAGTCTTTCCATGACTTTTCCTCTAGAAAGCCATCTAATATGATGAATTTATAACACTTCTAGCGTTTTGATTTGAAATGACTCCATTAGCTCTTTCAATTCTCTATGTATTTTAGTAGATTTCCCTAACCATGAATAGATCTTGTTTGCAAATTTATCAATAGCTTGCAACTCTTCAAAATAAGATGAAGCATCATTAGCTACTAATGCTTATCGATGAGCTATACAGTGGATATCTACTAAATGAGGAGCATGTCGACGAAGCTTAGTAGATAAACCTTCATGAATACCCCTCATGGATGATGCTCCATCAGATCCAAATCCAACTAACTTTGTCATGGATAGATTCATGTCTGCTAAAAGACATGTCACAACATCATACATAGATTATGATGTTCCATCCATAATTTGTAGCAATTGTATGAATTTTGTAGCACATGGACCTCTTCCTTCATTAGTCAAATATGTAATATAAATAACCAAATGTTGCACCATAGTACGATCAGTGCTTTCATCAACTAAAAGTGAGTAATATGGAATTTGGAAAATCTCATCTTTTAATTTTTTCCAATATACCTCCTTAGCGGCTTCTAGAAAGTCTTTTCCAGATGTTGTATTTGTATATGCTGAGTATTCATCTGTTAGAGGCATGTGAGGGGTGATTTTATACCTGTTCAAGTCACAAATTGGCTTATATACTTCCAAAGGTAAATCATGTATTGCAAAAAAATACATGTTCTCAATAACTTATATAATTCTCTCTTTCTGAGCATCAACCATTAGTTCTACATGTTTTGTAATTGGAAGAGTACTCTATTTACTTTCTCCCTCTACAAGTTGCAAAGCAAATTTATGAGCCTCTGACATTGCATGGATGTTTAAAGCACTAACTTGAAGGGTTGTGCTTCCATCTTTAGCAAATTGAGTCCCTTTTAAATTTTAAACACCATAAACATTTTATCCTTTCAACACCATTAAAATCTTTTACAACATAAGCCCATGGAAATCTCAGCTTCCATTTGGACTTGAATGTTCTTTTGTACCTCTTGGATGTTGGTTCCTCTTCAAGAAGTTTTGCACTATCTGATTCATGGTCCTCATCCACATGATCATATACTTCATTTTCAGAAATATGCAGTTGATTAGAACATTGAGAGATACCAAATGCATCGGAAAGTGAAAGTTGTTTCAGATCCTTTTTGGGGCGACCAAGAGGTGGAATTTTATACCTATAATCAACAAAACAAGAAATATAAAAATATAAATTAATATAAAAATACATAATATTCTTTGAAAATAAGACAATATACAACAAAATTCATATGAAAACTAATGAAAAGCAACAAATAGATCTCACACACATAGGTCTGTTGATCATTGAAAATTAAAATTAACATTGATCTTCATGGAAGGTTATGCACATTTCCATCACCAAAATGAAATTTCTTCTATAACAAGGAATATCTCAAATTGTTTTTTAGTAATTGTAATGTAGAAGGCATCACGATTCACAAGGACAACAATAAAAAAAAAGGGGATGCACAAAGCACACTAGCAGTTGGCAGTTCAAGTGGGGCGAGTCTATGCAGCATGTGTCATGTATGGATACTTCTTGAGAAGAGTTCACAAACACTTCCAACTAGATAAGAGCATTAAGATGCTTCCTTTTGTCTCAAATGAGGAAAGTGATTCTCCGCAGTTGAATTACACCCACCCAGAATTAGAAGGTAGAAATTGGCTAGAAAATTCAGCTATACAAGGTGGTGTGGCTGGATAATAAATAATGAATAAAAATCACGCACAATTATCTCCCAACACTGCTAACACCAAATGATTAGGATAGCCATGAATATTAACATGCATGGTTCCATGATTGGTATGTATGTTAACAACAACATATGGTTGAGAGTGGAGGTGGGCAACTAAAAGTCCAAATTTCAATGCTCAACAACTGTACATTTCAATGTTATGGTTCTAATTACATCACACATAAAATTATAGACATGCATGTGTGTACATTTCAATGTTAATTTTCTAATTACATTTCAAATAAAATTACAAACATGAAAGGGTGCGCCTTTCAATTGTTTCAAATACCCTTATTGTGTGTTTTGCTTTAGGAAAATAAAAACAACAAATGCCTCTATCTCTCTCTCAGTTGTTACATGCCTTTATTAGTGGAATATTTTTCTTCATCTATTTATCCTTCTTTTATACAGTAAAAAAAATGCATTGAACAATGTACAATGGTTTGGGATGTTTCAAATCATTCCATTGCATCTCAAGTCAACTTGTTATAATGAACATAATATTGACTAGTCAACACATATAAACATATTATCACATGACATTGTAAAGCCATCACTCATTCTATCTTATTAATTATTATTGTCCTATATGGATTTATATCTATTGTTTTTTGTATGTTGGATTTCTCTATAATAAATTAACATTATTCATTTCACTATTGCAAACATGTGATATTAGACGTCTCTAGGATTAAAATATAGGTAGATATACTTTGATCAATGTCATTATTGTATAGGGATTTAAACAATACTTTGATTGATTGAATAACTTCCAATTTTTTTATCCTTCAAAATGCTTGTTTATATTTTTGTAAAAATAAATAAAGTGAATTAACAATAATGTTTATATTGATGCTATGTGATTCGTTCTCCACATTTCACTAGTTTCAATCCCACTTCTTCACCCCTGTGAGCATCACCCGATGCAATGAGTGCTAAGTGAACTATTCAAAAATCATGAGAAATTAGTCAGTTACGACTACCTCTCATGGAAATGGTCATATGTTTGAATGACTTACTTAACGCAGTTGAATCCCAAAAATGATATCTAATATAATGCACTGCGTAAATCCCACATACTTAAATTCAAAAAGAGTCAAGGGATCTCTACTTGAATGGTTCATGAGGCACAATACTTGCTAAGGTTTTGCAAATGGGGTAGCAAGCTAAGTGGGCTTGATTGTGGGGAAAAAATCCACAGTTAAGCGCGCTTGAGCCAGAGGAGTTCTGGGATGGGTGACCTCTTGGGAAGTCCTGGTTACCGGGTGCAAGCCCCGGAAGTGATGATTGATGCTATGTGATTCGTTCTCCACATTTCACTAGTTTCAATCCCACTTCTTCACCCTTGTGAGCATCACCCGATGCAATGAGTGCTAAGTGAACTATTCAAAAATCATGAGAAATTAGTCAGTTACGACTACCTCTCATGGAAATGGTCATACGTTTGAATGACTTACTTAACGCAGTTGAATCCCAAAAATGATATCTAATATAATGCACTGCGTAAATCCCACATACTTAAATTCAAAAAGAGTCAAGGGATCTCTACTTGAATGGTTCATGAGGCACAATACTTGCTAAGGTTTTGCAAATGGGGTAGCAAGCTAAGTGGGCTTGATTGTGGGGAAAAACTCCACAGTTAAGCGCGCTTGACCCAGAGGAGTTCTGGGATGGGTGACCTCCTGGGAAGTCCTGGTTACCGGGTGCAAGCCCCGGAAGTGATGATTGATGCTATGTGATTCGTTCTCCACATTTCACTAGTTTTAATCCCACTTCTTCACCCCTGTGAGCATCACCCGATGCAATGAGTGCTAAGTGAACGATTCAAAAATCATGAGAAATTAGTCAGTTACGACTACCTCTCATGGAAATGGTCATACGTTTGAATGACTTACTTAACGCAGTTGAATCCCAAAAATGATATCTAATAATCAATTTACTCATGAGTGTGAGTTTTTTCTAGTGTAATTAAATTGCTTTGTATATCATGACCAAAAGCTTGTGTTTCTACTCTAAAATATAGCATTTTAAATTTCTTTGTTTAATTTAAAAAGATATAAAAAAATTATTTTCTTACTTCTTGATTTATAAAACTGAAATCCATATTACATTTAGTAAAAAAGATGATTGACATATTGAAAAATAAAGAAAAAACAAAAAAAAATGTTGTTAAATCTTTTCCACTTACATCTCATTATTCTCTTTTTACTCATTATTCTTCTATGTTCATTTCATTAACTAAACTTTTATCTTCAAAATAAGTTATTATGAGAGACAATTGATTGTAAATCACTTTACCCTTAACTTTATTGGCAATGAAATTGATAATCTTTCAATTTTTGTTCCCCTTAAATATCTTATATTGTGCTATTATTAAATCAATCTATGTATCACTTTGGTCTAGCTTCATGAATTAGAGTTTGGGATACATAATTCATTTGGGATACAATGTTAATGAAATTGATAATCTTTCAATGTTTGGTCCCTTTAAATCTCTTATATTGTGCTATTATTAAATCAATCAATGTATCGCTTTGGTCCCCGTTCACCAATTAGACTTTGGGATATTATGTTTTGGAGCATACATTCATAGTCAACACAAATGTATGAGAAAAATTAATGGCCACTCATTTGAAATTATTATTAATTCTTATAAATTGAATAAATTAAGCTTAATTGCAACTAGGAGAATGAGGTG
This sequence comes from Pinus tabuliformis, assembly GCA_031772625.1. Classification (NCBI taxonomy): domain Eukaryota; kingdom Viridiplantae; phylum Streptophyta; class Pinopsida; order Pinales; family Pinaceae; genus Pinus; species Pinus tabuliformis. Next base: position 583,077,666 of record CM062814.1, on the reverse strand, counting down.
TTTTTTCAAATTGCATTAACTAAATGTATGAATTATGTGTCTAAATTAAAATGAGTATGGAAATTTTAAAGACGGAAAATTTTCTTCAAATTGAACATGGAAAATTTGAATGATGGAAAAAAATTTCCAAGTTTAAAAATGTTAGAAAATCTTATTAATCCTCAATATTAAGCTAAAAAATGTTTAGCAATATTTTCTTAAGAATACTAAAATTTTTAATTATTTTATAGTCTCTAAATTAGTATAAAATTTAGGCGAACCATTTTTAGAATAAACGGAAATTCGAAAATCTTTTTTTTTTCAAAAACCATGGAAAATAAGCTCACTTGGAAACATTTGCCCCTATAACTTTCCTTGAAGAACAAAAAAAGATCATCTTCCTTTAATGTCAATATTACAGTAATAAAAAAAATCACTTGAATACATTAAAAATATATCATAGATTCATCTTAACCTAGTCCAAAATTATATAATAGATTCATCTTAACTTAGTCCAAAATTATCACCAATATATTATTAGGAATTAAGCTAATTTTATAATATAACAAATATTCATATAAAAAAAAAAAGAATTCACAAAATTGAAAAAGCCTCTGTAATTTTTTAAAATAATTAATTTATAACCAATATTTAATAAAACTAAAATTAAACAAAACATTTACTCTCATTTACATATTTTTATTTTAACTTATATTTTTTATTAATTATATATTAATAAGATAGAAATATATATTAATAAAGTATTTGTGACATTCCGTTAAAAAAAAATCACTTAAAATTTGGAACAAATCTTTATAAATATAAACCATTTTTATTTTTTAAATCTAATATCCTTTTAGTCCAACTTTTTCTAATTTCCTATCTAGGTATATCAATCTTATAATTGTGTGCTTTTAGGCCACTAATACATATAAAAGGAATAAGGAATAATGTTTGCACAACACATGTATATCCTATTTATTTTTACAATTTTATTTATCTTTACTATTTGTAATTTTCAAAAATACATTTTGCTGGAAAAAGATTTAATTACACATGTTAAAGTTATTAATAAATGGTTATTTTTATTTAAATTATAGTTTTTTTTAGAAAACCAATCAAATTATTCATTTTTTTTCCTTGTCCATAAATAAAGAAACGAACAATAAATTGCCCTCTTTCTTATTTATCCAATTTTAAAATACTCCTTGAACCAAAATAAAAATAAATAAATTGGAAATTAAGAGTAAATATGATGAATAATGAGTCTGGAGTATGCCATAAAACTGCTCATGTTTGAGTAAGAACTGGCTTCGGATGTAAGGAATGAGGTTAACTGCTCCAGTTTGAGTAAGAACTCGTTTTCTGGAATGAGGTTAATTGCTCCAGTTTGAGTAAGAACTCGTTTTCTTTGGACGTAAGGAAAGAGGTTAAGGACCCTAGACCAAGAGGCATCTGGCAGGGGTGAAAGCCTACCCCCAACGGGTTATTTTAGGTGGTGTGGTTTAACTTAAATCACTGTGACCCCCAGCGGGTTATTTTAGGTGGTGTGGTTTAACTTAAATCATTGTGATGATTCCTTTGAGAATCGCAGCCAAACATAGCTATCCTGGCTTTTGATTTGACAACTAAATTATGATAAATTTTTCCACCTTGTATAAAACTGTATTATTTATAAAACTATATTATAATAAATACATATACCATTTATCTTGATTTTTCAAAATAGATTAAGATAGAAATAACGTGCTCCCTGTTAAAAAATTATGTTGGACCACTTATCAACCCCTTTTTTTTGTCTGTAACATAGATGGAAAACCTATGGCATTATGGAAGTTGATTTGGATTGTATCACCAAATATTCCTGCCCTGCTTAAAATCTCTAATCCTCATTCATTATTTTCCTAGCAATAAATCGAGTCCAACTAAATCCCTTGAAACAATTTTGCGGCCTAGCACTGCGCGCTGAATATTGAGACTAAGCTTAAACTCAGGACAAGATCGTATGAATACCAATGCTTGTGGGACGAGTATTTTGGACAGGATGCTCAGTTGGGTTACTAATACTCATAGTGGTGGGAGTTGCAAACTATTTGGTCCATAGAAATTGTTCGTCACACATGCACCATCATACTTTCACCGTATGTTTGTCATAGCTCTTTTGTTTAGAACTACGACTCTGTAATGCTATTTGTGATGTCTTCTTGTTCTGGTAACTCTCTATTGATATATTGTGAAAATTTTATATAATATTTTTGAGTGAAAGGAGATGAATAAACTAATGGGCATATATCAAACTATGATTTGAACTAAATTCCGTCTCATTATATTGTTACAATCTCAATTTATTAGAACAGATTGAAATCACCCCTATTCAGAGATTATGCCAGATGCACGATATAGTCATTGTAAATGGCCAGTTACCAGGACCAACTATTTTTTAAGCAACAGGGACATGTGCGATTCCACTATTCACTGGTTTATCTCTGCTCTCATTTTTTGGACATCCCTTAATTGGAGTATGGTGATTTAATCTTTGGTGAAGTTAATTTAATTCAAATTCACAATTCAATTCACAATTCAAATTGACCCAGCAGATTTTTGGAAATTCAATTTCTTATATTAATTGCACATTTCTGAAATATTTTATTCAATTTAAATTTATTATTTACCACTATTACATCCACTTCAATTAAAATCTACCATCTATTAACTTATATGCATTACAGATTCCTGGAATATGAGATTCAATTCAAATCTACCATCTCTTAAAATCACAGATATTTATAGTAAAAAAGAATCTAGCCATTTGGGAAGTCCCTATTGCCTTTGATATGTGCAATCTTAGATTATGCATAAATAAGTCTTGCGTATAATTTCAATGAACAAAAATAATTTCAGCAAACAAGAATACTTTATGTTGTATATCCCTTGAAATCGACTTCTTAACCTTAGTATTTTAAACTTGTGGAAAAGGGTAATTCGTTGGGATGTTAACCTACCTCTTTGACTATATGAAAGAAATAATGTAAAGCTGAGAGTGATAGATGTTTCAATCATGGTAGGCATGGAATACACCAATTACATACAGGTTGGGCCGATGGACGCGAGTATATTACACAGTGCCCAATTCAACCGGGTGGAAGTTACACATACAGATTCATCAATGTTGATCAGGAAGGAACCTTGTGGTGGCACGCTCATGTCTCATGGCTCTGAGCTAGGGTCCTTGGAGCAATCGTGATCTATCTGAAGAAGGGCAGTTCATATCCTTTTCCTAAACCCAAAGACAAACCTACAATCGTTTTAGGTGAGTGCAATAGGTTTATATAGTTCACAAAATCATTTTTGATGCACTTAATTTTTTTTATGGACATAGTATAAAGTATACCGGTCGGTTTGTGGGGATACTCCTCATTAGTCTCCCTTCTACATGCAGCAAAAGGAGACCTGTCTACATAGCAAGAAGAGGATCATTATACGCTGGGAAGAGGAGGCCTTAACCAGCCCTAGACACAGTCAAAGAGGAGTCTATATAAGCTACCCTAGCCACAGTCCTCAAGGTTGATGTAATATGCAATTAAGGGTGACACTTACACGCTATCAAAGGAGCCCTAACGAAGCCTACTAATCTATTGTTTGATGATGCCCTAATTTGCAGCTATGATGAAGCCCTATTCACAACAAAGGAGAGTTGATCAGTGCTGAACCTATACACTGTAATAAGTGCAGTTTAGAAGGGCTTCTATTTGTTGTCATCTAGTTGCAACAAAGTAGGCATCATACAGAATGAAACTGGAATAAGTTAAGGGACGGTTTGAGGCTCCCTCTTGCAATAGTGTGAGGACGGTTCCTTCCTGTAAGGACGCAAGAGTTAAAATAAGCAGTGGATCAACCCTATTGGGATATCATTGGAAGATCAAGAATAATGTTTATGATGTTGTAGGAAAAATATGTGTTAGGCTATAGGCCATAACACCACACTCAAATATTTCTTATGGGTATTTGAGGGTTCAGATCATTAGCTTAATCTAACGAGGTGTTGTGTATAATGTTGTTGAGATCTAAGGCTAATTTTGATGACTATATGATGTTGCCTAGAGAAAATGGACTAATTGCTAGATGCGGGGTAATAAGAACCACTGGTATTTCACATCTCATGTTTGTGGATGACTTGTTGTTTTCAAGAAAAATAACTTAAACAAACTACAAGCATTCTGTAACATACTTTCCAGATTTGGGTGGCATCTAGAATTATTATGAACAAAGATAAATCTGTTCTCCGATTACTAGTATCTTGCCTCCAAGTCACTAGCACATTTACTAACATTGATACAAGTAACTCATTCAGAAATTGGGAATATGAAAACATACGAGGAATTGGGAATCCGCAAACAAATAAAATCCACTACGTTAGGAAGCCTTTGGAATGGGCTCCTCTCCAAGCATAAATTGTGCTTAAACCTTTCTTGACATGTGTTTGTTGAATCATGAATCTATGCTCCTCTCCAGCTTAAATCGTTGTCAAACCTTGCTTTGGGCAAGCTTCAGGCACAACCCAGTAAAATTACAGACCCAATACATGACCCATATTGACATCTAGTGGCTCTCAATTGAAACTACCAAATGAAATGGTATCAAAGGGTAATTGTGAAATAATAATTAATAAGAACTTGGATCATATGCACAATTAGAAAAAACAACTAAAAAAGAAATTGTTGTTTTTTAAATGAGAGCAACTTAGAAACTGCAAATGTAATGGTATGAAAAGGTAATTTTGACATAATAAGTAATAAGAACTTGCATCATGTCCACAATTAGAAAAAACAACCCAAAAATAAATTGTTGTTTTTGAAATGGTAGTTTCTCAAATGGAATTTAAGTTTTAACATGAAAGGAAATTCACAAATTCAACATTCTTAAAATTTTAATTTCAGAAAAAATGAAATTTAAAAAAATGTTGAAAATTTAACAGCCCTTCTTAAAAAAATTTAAGATATTATTCCAATTTTTTTTTGAGTGAAAAAAATCATATTTTAAATTTCTTTTGACGCGTAAAATTTCTCCTTACTTCTCTGATGTGCTAGAGGCCCTTTGAAGGGCTCTGATGTGTTCAATTTTGAACATTGCATGGACCAACCATAAGTTTTCCCACATGTATGTGATTTTCTTTGCATGAAAGTGCGTGCATACGTATACACGCCTTTTGATCGGTACCCCCGCGTGTATACACGATTTTGTTAAGAGGAACTTGCGTATACCTCATTTTATTTATTTCTGAGAGACTGAACTATGATCTGCCCTTTGAGTGAGTTTCCATCAAGGACAACACCTATGCCATAGTGCCAAACCTGTGTCATAATGCCAACAATCTCCCCCTTTGGACTTGATGGCAACCTCAAGTCACTCAAAATCATTCTCCCCCTTTGACATCAAGGGCAAATGGTTATTCTCCCCCTGAATACATGCTGAAATCTCTGCTCTGTTGTGTTGTCCAAGCTCCCCTTGACTGTAGGCAAGGTCTGCAAGAAGATTTTCTACAAAAGAAACATGAATTTATACATTATAAATGACCTTCCTATCACCAAAGACTCATACATACATCCATCTCCCAACCAAGTGGGGATTTAATCATCTACCCAACCATGTGGGGATACACCAAGAAGTTACACATGATAACAACAAGAACATTACTTCATCCATCCAAAGCATAGTGGGGAAACCAAGATAGGTTGTTACATGGCCTTGATAAGAAAAGAAATACATGACATAGAGATGAAATATCTACAGCAAGACTAGCACCTGTCAATCATCATAACCCTCAACCATTATTCAGATCAGCAACCATGCTCTTTCGCATGCACTTGTTCCACCTAAAATTAAAACAACTATGAATGTAAACCAAGATCTTCTAAGATAATGCCAACAATGCATTATTATAAGAGTATATGCTCCCCCTAAACCTATGCCAAATGGTCTCTGCCAAACCTATATCAGACTCTTTTCATCCTGAAGCTGGCCCACTATTATTCTTTAAACCAACATATACACGACTGTATCTTCATAAACTGGCATATGTACGTGGATCCTCCTCATGAAACTCGCGTACAACCACTTTTCTCTGAAACAGACAAGATTCAGCAGCAAGATGATGCACCAACTACCCCCAGCTTCTGTCTGAGGTATTCAAATGTCTCCTTGGGCAGTGGTTTAGTGAGTATGTCAACAACTTGTTCCTTAGAGGGAACATACTCCGATTTAACCTTTTGTTCAAGCACTTGTTCCTGGAGAAAATGATACTTGATAGGTATGTGCTTGGTCTTTGAATGCATGACAATATTCTTTGAAATATTGATTGCACTTGTATTATCACAAAAAATGGAGATAGGTGGAGTACAAGAGATTTGCATGTCTTGCAATGTTTCCATCATCCAAAGCAGTTGTGCACAGCAAGTGTTGTGGGGAAAAATTCCTATGCAGATGATCCTATCCACCTAAGGTGTGACAGTGCCTTAGCAACAAACAGAAACAGCTACTCTAGTTTCTTCCTTTATGAATTAAGAATGAAGAGAGATGGATGGACTAACCGGTGTCTTCCGTTTGTCCCTCGATCCGGTTTCTCTTCTCTTTGGGAGTTCCTAGCTACTTGCCTTCTCGCTCGCCCAGCTTCAATAGGTCTCTGCAAGATCACAAGAAGAGAACACTACACAAAGACATAGATTCATATTCATAACTAGTTCAAGATTAGAAACAAACTAAACATACTAATGCAATCATACATCAAAGATACATCAGTATATAGGAGAAACCAAGATAGCTTTATTGATGAATAACAAGGTTCAGGAAGAGATACAACCCAGAGGGCTCCAATCCAGCATCTCCTTCCCAGCAAATGGAATTCCTATCTTCACCCCCTTTAAATCATTAAGCACCCAATGATTCCAATCTCAAACCAACAGCAATTCTTTGCAATAACAAAATGCCAGCCTCTAGATCTCATGGAGGAGAGATCCATATATAGATGTTTGGAGAGAGGATGAGTCAGCTTGAGATCTGACTACTGTCCTCTCCCTCTGTCAGTTCTTGATTCCACTTGGACGTTCTTGCTTCCACTTGGAGATTGGGAACCTCTTACTCATCATAGTCGAATTCACTGAGGCAAGTGTCATTGAGGAAGATTCTGGAAGCTTCCTGGGTCTTGACACCTTGCTGAATGAACTTGCCATTTGTCAACTCTCACTCAGCACACCCTGGTAGTGCTTCTACCTGCGTTGCAGTGCAGGTAGCTAGTGTTGACTTTGCATTTCAACGCAGACAGCTATTGGAGCCACTGAATTGATCCTGAATTGACTTGTTTTTTAGCAGTTTCTGGTGGAGAACTTCTGTGAATTGCTGTGGTTTGTTAGCCTTGTTCCTCTAGGGGTAGGAACAACATGTTTAGGGACTTTGGATCCCTTAGATTATGGACATTTCATGCTCAATGCTGTAAGGCACAAAAATGTCTATAACATTTTCCCCCTAAAGTAGGAGGCTGTTTATCGGGTGAAATGCTTTATCAGGAGGATCCAAAGTTCATCCAATGCTGGGAGGAGACCTGTAATAAGATACAATACAATACATTATTTTTCATACTGCTTTCATGATCTAGCTGAGGCGGGCATTCCCATGCTCAGCTTTATAAATTCATTTTCGTGTACATAGAACAGACAATCATCTGATGGTAGACTGATAATTTTGATGCAATTATCATCCTTTGGATAGGATGATTATCTGCTGCAATGATGTACATGTCAATGTCTTTATCTTTCCTGAATATATATCGCAGCCCGGATGGATGAAACTAGATCCGGGGTCTTAAAACTCGTTCTATCTTCACTCTAAGTACAAGTCGATCCATGTGAGAAATGTTCTGAAGTCGAACATGGAAAGACATCGCTTGATTACCGATCAATGAGGTAAACGGTTAACAAGCGCGAGAGGAATCACCGATAATGATAATGACCCTCAAGGTACTGCAGTACAATTCACGTTGTGTGAATAAAGGACTTAGCGTCGAACACCATGCAAAATCTTTCGGTCGAAGGTCATTGACGTATACCTGTCGTCGGAAGTGAGAAACTTGCCATTGAGGCATGCAAGCTTCAAAGTACTGAAGGGGTTGTTCCTAGATCAACTTCTTGGATAATGAGTTGATGTCGACAAGAAGTGATCCGTCAAAGGAGGGCCTTAATGAATCCCACATCAATGCCATGGAACGGAGCTAATGATTTTGATGGAGGTGAAAACGATCTGTGACATATGATTCAGGGTGGCGGTCATGAAAGGATGAAGGATAATGTACGGCAGTGGATGGGACACGGTTGACTTTTCTGAACGACTTCTCTTGAACATATGGCGACACTGATGCGATGGATCGGTAGCATTACCCCAAATATGGATGGTATGGCGAGACCATGGTGATGTGACCGGTGAATGAAACAACCCAACCCGATTGTGGTACGGAGGAAAAGTGTCATGTTCAAGAGCGACTTGCTACCATCAAAGTTTTCTTGAGTTTCTCCCAATTTTCCCCAGTCATTGCTGACCATTACCTCTTTATTTTGGTCAAGCTTGAGGAGGATAACATATCCTTGTTCTATAACTTGCCCTTCGGGCAAGCCCATCACTATGTTTTAACGAGCCTAGTGATAGTGAAACTCGTTCTCGTCTAAAGACAAGTTTGTCGCTATTTAATGATTTTAACGAGTCTAACGACAAAGATAACTCGGTCCTTTTCATTTTTTAGAGAGTCTAAAAAGGTACATAAAGTTAACTCCAAAAGTCCTTTTTCGTCATCTAATCCCTTAGGTCCGAAAAAGTATAAAAAAATACAGAAGGGATGAGTTTTCGATAGTTTTAACGAGCCGAATAAAACAAGCGCTCAATCTTTTTGTGCAATAATCCCTCAGGTCCAAAAAGATTAAAATCTAGAGGAGAGATAGCACTTCCTGTCCCTTTAACGAGTTGGAAGGCCAAGGACTCGGCAATCCTTTCATATTTTACGAGTTAGATGAAAAGAGCTTAAAGAAGACTCGTCTTTTGAGGAACGAGTGATGAAACAGGTTAGCAGCTGATTCCAGGTACAGGTTGGAATTTTCCAATCATGGCAGTGTCACAAGGATGGCTAGTGAAATCACTCTTCGCAACTGTTCCTCAAAATGGGTAAACAAACATATGGAGGTGAACGATCGGCCAATGGAAAAGTGGAGGTGACGGTGCAAACACGACCAAGGCTTTAATGGCTGACGATATTACATTCACTATGGTTATTTACCGGGATAGTTCATTTTTTAACGAGCTTAAACGCGGGTGGAAACATTTTCTCGATCTTATGTTTATTTTTTAACGAGCATGAACTATGCACTAAAATTGCTCGAATCTTGTGTTTATTTTTTAACGAGCATGAACTGTGTGCTAAAACTGCTCGAATTATATGGTCAAATTTTTTGATTTTTTACCATGACTAGCTTTGCCCTTTTCAAAGATAGTATTGTATCCTCAATTGCTGCATCAAACTAGTTAGAAATGAATAACATTTTCTTGAAAACGAGATTAAAACCCTAATATTTCGCTTTGAACCACGTAAAAAGAAATTAAAAAGTGTTTTTACCTCTCATTTTACCATTTCATTTGAACTTGATTTGTTGGAGCTTTGGAGGTGCCTCTTCCCCCTTGATTTTCATCAGCTGATTCTGGGAGATTCTGCGGACGATTTTCGGCGCCGTCTGGACCAGGTAGGAGCTAAACCCTAGCTCTTTCTTTTCATGGTTTCCTCTTTCCATTCTGTGCCTGTTTTCTTGTTTCCCTGAGCCCCTGGGGTTTTGTTAGGGTGCTCTACCATCAGTGCACCTGGTTCACTCGAAACCTGCGCTGAATGTCAAGCTGCATGAAGGCAGTTTGACCTTCAACGCAGGTGGAACACTGGCTAGTTGTGCTGGGCATAGAAAAATAGTTTTGTTGCATAGTTTTTGACGAAAATTTTTCCAGTTTCTCATCAAATCCAAGATCTAACTCCTCTCATGTTTGTTTTTCAGAGATTATTGGAGCAAAATGACCCTTACATGGCGAGAACGAGAACACGAAGAAGAGGACATAATTGCCCTCCATGATCCTGTCACAGTGAACGCGCTGCGGAACTGTGGTCTGTTGAAGTTCTTCCGTATCTCTAGTATGAGAGCACAGATCTCTCTACTGTAGTATATGCTTGATGCTTGGGATCCTATCAACCAAGTATTTCAGATTAGGGGCAAATCTATCCCCTTGACCTTGGTAGACATTTACTTCTTGACTGGCTTGTCGAGGCAGGGTGCCCCCATTTCTTTGTCAGGTTCGGCCCGAGGAAATGACTCTGTGAGATATTATGTCCGCCAGTATTGCAGGGAAGGATCTCAGCCGAGTAGAGACGGCAAGGTCGTTATCCGTGAGATTACTGACAGGTCTCTCAGGTCCATTCTGTATACTATTGGTAGGATGGCCGGTAGTGCATCTATTCATGTTGCCAACAGATACTATGTGCAGCACGCCTTGGAGTGCCTCCAACCGAAAATATTCAACTGGTGTGATGCAGTACTTCTTCAGATGAAAAGTCAGTTGACCAAGGTAAAGGACGGGAAGCTGAAGAACTTTGGATTTGGTTCTATTTTGACTGCCTTTGCCTTCGAGAAGATACCACTGATGTAGCCTCAGTATATCGCACTCGACTTGCCTTCTCCTACCGAGCCACGCATGCAGAGATGGGTTGATCACATGTCTAGGCATGTTGGTCAATCTTAAATTTCTTTCACTGATACCTTGTTCAGGTGGTTCGAGCGTCAGGAGATGGTCTATTCCGAGTATCCATATGTTGGCATGGATTTCCCAGGTGATCCAGACTTGGTACTGCCGGATGGCGAACAGTGGGGCGCTATTGGTAAAATCTTTGACCATATCACTCTTTACTGTTTTTATTTATAATGTCCTTGTGCTTTATTCTATCAATACTTTAATCAAACTCATGTGTGCATGCAGATGTTGGTCCTGTTCGTCCAGCAGTTCGCCCAAGAGCACCAGTTGCTGCCCCAGCAGGGGAGACTGCTGGGAGGGTTATTCTTCGTGACCTTGATGTGGCCGAGACCCTCACAGCTGTGCAGGAGCAGGTTGAGAGCCTTACTCTTGGCATTCTAGATGTGAGGATCGACGAGTTACCTCTACAGTTGCAGCGACATACTACTGGTGTGCATAGACGATGGACTCCTCTCTTACGCATGATTGCACAAGCCGTGACATGCTATCATGAGCATCACTAGGCTAGGGTGCCCCCTAGCATTTTTGAGCTTTTGGGTCATGTGACCGATTTTTGTCTTGGTTAAAGAAAATCATGTATAAACGATAAACAGCTTATTTATATATATATATATTTTGATTTTCGGGGTTTATTCTGGTTGAGTTATATGATCCATATGTACAACATTGATGATGTGTCTCTTTTTATAAATGTCGCAAATGCCTATCTAACACATAGTTTGCTAATGAGTCTGTTAATGTGTTTAAGTTTCTGGAAATATGTTGGTATCGAATTAAATAAAATTGTCTTTCCAAAATCTTAACCCTTAGGAACATGCGATAAATAGCTGGGTTGCGGACGAAATATATACCATTGAGTTGTAGTATTACGAGTTGTGAGTCTAGCCTGACGATTAGTCGGCGTATACCATGGGTGATGGCATCAGAGAGTAGTTCTATCAACGCGCTATACTCAACAATGTTATTCGTTGATTGCCCGATACATACACCTCTGAAACTTACTAACTCGCCGCTTGGATAAAAAATGGCCCAGGCTGCGGAGGACAGGTTCCGCGAACTACGACTCGCTCCGTCGGCATATCCAATACATGTCTCCAGAAGGTTTGACATCTGCAATAAATGTAAGAAGCTGGATTACTCGACCTAAACAAAACACTTTAGCGAAAAAAAAATACAACAAAAGCATATAGGTTACTATTTAAGCATAGTAACGCTTGAGGTACAACCCATTACGGGGTTGCACCAGTGGAATTCCGTCATAATCCATTAACTCGTAGGCTCCTTTCGCTAACACTCGTTTAACAATATAGGGGCCCATCCATAGAGAATTAAATTTACCTGCTTCCAATTTATCAGATTCTTGGTCATAAAGCAAGACCAAGTCACCTTCTGAGAAGACACGGGGTTTGACATTTTTGTCAAACTGCGCCTTGACTCGTTTCTTATGGGCTTCGTTAGCCAAAGCGACATCACGACGGGTTTCATCTAATTGGATTAATTCCAAGAAACGGGCCTCTTCTTCTGAAGTTCCGGGGAGGAGATCAATTGCGAGTTTAAGAGACGAGATTTCACACTGGATTGGCATGACTGCTTCCAGGCCATACACCAGTTGGAAAGGTGTGAACCCGGTCGCATTCCTTACCGATGTTCGGTAAGCCCACAAGGCTGAGTACAGGATTAGGTGCCACCTTCTTTTGTGAACTCCGATCATCCCTTGCAACATACGCTTCAGGACCTTGTTGATTGCTTCAACTTGTCCGTTGGCTTGTGGATAATACGGGGTAGAGCTGTCGTGAGATAGCCCTAGCTTGGCAGCTAATTCAACCATCATGTGATTGCGAAAATGCAATCCATGATCTGTAATTATAGCCTGTGGTACGCCAAACCTAGCGACTACATGATTGAAAAAGAAAAGGGGAGCTGTTTCACCAGTGTTATCTAATGTAGGCATCGCCCCGGCCCATTTGGTAAAATAGTCAACGGCGACTATAATATACCCATGCCCCCCGGTCGAGGTGGGGTTACATGTCATGAAATCGATGCCCCATTTGGCGAAAGGCCCAACAACAACTATTGGCTGTAAAGGTGCAGGTGGTCTTCTGGTTTTGCTATCAAAAATTTGACAAGCATGGCAACTTCTGACTGCGGTTATGCAATCTTTGAACATGGTTGGCCAGAAGTATCCCACTCGTAAGATTTTCTGTGCTGTAGCATATCCAGATTGATGCCCCGCACACGCGCCTGAATGACACTCATTCAGGGCTTTTTTGGCCTCCTCATGGGTGAGGTACCTCCTCAGAACTGTATCGATACCACGATGGTAAAGCGTATCACCGACGATCATGTAGTCTTTTGCTTGGTATCGTATACGTTTCTGTTCTGAGTGAGAGGTGTTAGGCCTAAATTTTTGGGTTTGGAGATAAATTATTGTATCTCCATACCACTCATTGCTTGTAGATATCAGAAACAAATTCTCATCCACGATTGATTCTTCGGATGTTTCATCGTTGGACGACGATGGGAGATCGCACAATAATTCTGCGAAAACAAAAGCTTTCTTTGATTTGGATTTTACAAATTCCAGATCAAACTCTTGAAGTATCGCTATCCATTTTTAATATTTGCCCCCCAGCAATTGTCGCAACAATATATAAGTCATGGGGTTGCAATCTGATAGAATGGTAGTTTTCCGAAAGAGTACATAATGTCGAAATCTTTGTATCGCTTGAACAGCAACAAGTGCTAGCTTTTCAACATAAGAATATTTGCTTTCTGTATCATTCAAGTTTTTACTTAAATAATATATAGGATGTTCAATTCCATCGACTTCTTGAACTAAAACCATTGCAATGGTCGTATCCGCTGCAGCCAGATACAGGTTAAAATCTCTTTGATAGTCCGGGGCATACATTAATGATGCTTTTACTAGAGAGTCTTTCAGAGCGTCAAAAGAAGCTTGCGCCACCTGATCCCAGACAAAAGGTACATCCTTTTTCAAAAGACGAGTATAACCTTTAGCAAGTTCTGCGTAATTTGGAATAAACCTCCTCAGAAAGTTTGCTTTCCCTTGGAGTTTCTGAATCTGTAGCAAATTTGAAGGTGGAGCAAATTAATGATTGCCTAAACCTTGCAAGGGTCGAGACAAATCCCATACTTAGAGACTACAAAGCCAAGTAAATGACCAGAACCGACACAAAATACACATTTGTGCGGATTGAGTCTTATCTTGTAGTGTCGGCAACGTAGAAATATCGCTCTTAAATTCTGCGGATGATCAGTCTGCTTTCGCGAATGAGCCGGAAGTTCGTCGAGGTATGGTTGAACGATGTTCTTGATGTCATGGAAGGCATAATTCATTTCCCTCTGAAACGTCGCCCCTACGTTCTTTAAACCAAAGGGTAATTTTCAATAAGCAAATGTGCCCCACGGACAAATGAATGCAGTCTTTGACTGGTCATGTGGGCGGATATTTATTTGATTATACCCGGAAAATCCATCCATGAATGAAAAGATTTCACATCCGGCGCATTCATCAATTATCTGGTCGATGAAGGGTGTAGGGTAGTTGTCTTTCGGACAAGCTTGGTTTACATCCCTATAATCGACACTCACTCTAATTGTCCCTTGTTTCTTCATAACAGGGACAATATTCGATACCCAAATGGTTAGAGGAACTGGGTAGATGAAACCAGCATGGAGAAGCTTTTCAACTTTCACCTTAATGGCAACGGCTTTCTTGGGGTGTACCTGCCTGAGCCGTTGTCTTACCGGTTTGACATCTGGATACATCTTAATTTCGTGTTCAACGATACTCGAGTCAATGCCTAGCATTTCATCATATGACCAAGCAAAGACATCTCTGAACTCGCGAAAAAGAGCGTTATGTATTTCCAGTTCTGAAGGAGAACAACCTTTGCCGACATAAATATTCTCTAAAACATTTGTTTTAGTCGAGATATTTATGGCTATAGTCTCTTCAATATTGGATAAGTTTCGCTCGGAATCCACCGTATTTACAGTGTTTGATAGGAATTCAAAAACTGAAGGGTGGTAAAGGTCATCTTGAGTATCTTCTTCATAATTCGGAAGAAGGGAACGATGGTGGAAATTAGTCCATGGTGCCCCCTCAATCAACATTGATTGTAGGATTCCTTCGTCGGTTCCATGCACTCTCGACCAAGGATCTAATGGGGTACCATATTCTCTAGACCTATCTACCCAAACGCTTGATGAGCGTTGATTTGGGTTCGCCTCCCATGCCTGAAACATTGATTGCTACAATATTTCTATAGGGCTTGGGGGCCAAACCATTTCGTGATCCATGTTGATATCGTCTTCTGAGATCTTCGTGGAAGATATCATGTTGCAGGCTCTTACCAACGCTACTTCTCCTATATAGATTGGAGGTGGAAGTGTGAAAGTTCCCATTAATGTGGGGTCTTTCAGTAGGCCTACTCCAATATCTTGAAGCGAATGGTTGCTCCCATGGATCATTGGAATGCTTTCCGTAACTTGAGAACCATTAGGGAGGAAGTTTTGTTGGTTGACGATCGTAATCCCTCCTTGAAAGGGGAATGCGATCTTTCTAAAATAGGTCGACACAACAGCTGCCATGGCATAGATCCATGGTCTTCCTAGTAGGATGTTGTAATCAAGATTCCCATCAATGACTTCAACATCTATTTCTATTGTTTTTCCCCCTAGTTCAACCTTCAAGTTGTTTAGGATACCATACGGGGTATAGCTCCTTCCGTCGAATGCTTTCAATGTCGTCGAAGATCGCGGCAAGTTCGGAGACCCTAAAGTTTTCCAGCAACTCATCGACATAATACATGTAGATGCCCCCTCATCAATGATTGTTCGGTGAACAGTTTTGTTGAGGGCTTTCACTTGAATAAGGAAAGCTAGTTGAGCTGGTAACTGAGGATCGTATCCTTTGTGGTCAAAGGATACAAGATTGGAATCCTTAGGATCAACCCCACCAATAGCCGATAACAAAGCCTGCCTTTGGGATGGACAATTTTGTAGTACTTCAATAGTCAACATGGAGGATGGCGATTGGGCCAAATCTTCCACTATGTTATAATGCTACGCCGCTCTGGCGCGAGGATTAAATGTCGACTTGTGTACTACTCCCTTTGGCGGTTTTATTGTTAATTCAGGAATGATGGGTGGTACAACTTCTGTCGAAGTTGTTGTTGAACTACTTGGTTGATCTTTACCTTTTTCGTTCGACAGCTGCGGATTCTCGTAATCTTTGTTCCTTGTCGAAATCAAAGCATCATTTTGTTGCTCGGAGATCGACAACATTAGCACTTGCGACAGGGAAGCATTTCCACTATCAACCAGATTTTGACCTGGGTTTGGAAACAGATCAGTTAACACAGCTGAGGTTTGCGAAATTTTGAAGAACCTTTTTAGCTCAGCTTTGTATGGACAATTTCCTGTCCAATGATCCTCATCACATATAAAACATGGATTTTTTGGTTTCTCTTTCCCAGGAGGGTTTGAAGAAGTTTTTTCAGGGGATGACTCACCCTGTTTCTTCTTCTTCCCTTTGTTTTGCTTCTTCTTGCTTCCTGGTTGATTGGTTTCTTTGCCTTTATCTGCTGATACGACATTTACTTCCGAAGCAAGAATTTCTTCTTTTTCATTTTGATCTCAAATCTTACGGGCCTTCTTGGAGTTGGCCTTTGTCGATTTCGCGTTTGTCGTGCCAATCACGCCATCGCCGACATGAGAGTCATTGTTTGATTTAGGAGGAGGAGGAATTGAAAATTCCGGTCTAGGGGCGTCAGGTATTTTGTCATAGAGCGTGCCAGACTGAGTATAGACTAAGTCTAGATACTGCGCACGAGCGATAAATTGCTCTTCCGTTACGACCCCCCCCCCCCCCCCCCTTTGCCACATCTTCCGTTATAGCAGGAAGTAACGACTTGATAAACCATTCAGCTAATAACTGATCGGGAACATACGTTTTTACCATCCTACGACGACGTTGCCACTCATGTATATGATCAGATATGTGAGTGACCATTGTCTGTTTGAAGTTGGTTAAGATTTCCGTTCCTGTTTCATACCTTATCGGTAATTGAAAATGGGTTAAGAATGTCGTGGCTAAGGTGCTGAAATTGTCGAATGAAGCTCTAGGTAATTCAATATACCATTTAGCCGTTGGACCTGTTAACGTCCTCTGTAAGAGGCGAAGCCTTATCGAATCATCGTTTAAGGTGTTTGATGAACACCATAGATGAAAGGTCATCACGTGATTCGATGGATCTTCACCCAGCTTTCCATTAAATTTAGGAATGTACGATGGAAGTTTGTGAGGAATCGCTGGCCACCAAGGGGCGTAAGCAATTGGATCATTTGTTAACTGGTGTAAATTGGGTAACTCTAAAGTTTCCATGAATGGTAACTGTTGATTCAGGTTAGGTGAAGCATACCCAGGGTACGATGGAATTGCCTGAGCAGTTGGCCTTTGCATATCAGCATAATGCAATTGATGTTGGTATGACTGATACGGTTGGTGGACTTGACCACTGTAAAGTGGTTTATTTTGACCGTTTTGAATGTACGGTTGTCCACTGTTCGCAAATATCTGCTGCTCAGAACCTTGGTATACTTGTTGGAATTGTGGTTGTTGATATTGCACCAGCCACGGTTGCGAAGCCATGTTCTATTGTGCTATACTAACCGCTGGACCAAGGTGTGGGGTAATTGTACCCGTTTGTACCTGTGTCGCCCCACCAGTAGGCAATTGTGGTTGAGTCACAGGGTCAAGGGGCTGTTGCATTACAACCTGAGAAATCTGAGTTTGACATATAACAAGCAACGTTTGAACTTGCGACACTGTCACAATAGCCGGTGTGGTCGGGATGTTCGACATAGGTACACATTGTTGCATAGAATACACAACCCTTGGTTGTTGAGGTAGCATAGGTACCCAACCACTTGATGTAACTCCAGTATAACCTGAATACTGTTGTGAACTCCCGTATGGATACCTTCCCGGAGGGGGTAATGAAAGGGCGTACTGCCCCCCATACGGTGGAAATCCGGAGCTCAAGGGGATTGTTTGTCCTTGGGGACTGGATTGCCCAATCGACCTCCAAATGGATCAATCTGGAGAGTTTCAACATAAGCGTTTCTGGATATTATTCCGGTGGAACAAACTGGAACGGACCACACTGTCGAAATAGTCCCTGGGTGGACTCCTTCCAGTGGTTGTGAGCTAGTCGGGACAGATGGTACGCCGGCAAACATTGTCGGAGTGACGGCAGGGAGTTCTGCTGTCACTGTGTCATTCGACACAGTCCTAGATGTTGACGGTTGTTCAGACATTTTGAGTCTATCCAATAGATTGCCTAGCAATTCTACAGGAACTTCCACTGGTGGTAGACTAACTTTTGATGTCAAAGGAAATAGAGTGACCCTGACTCCAAAATGTGTTGGAGTACTTGCTTGCGGATCTTCTACAATTTCCTCTATCGCAATCAAACCAGGTGGAAGGGGAAGACCGTCAGGTCCGTAAAATATTTCTGGTGCCGAAGAAGGGGTTGAATCGACTGCGACAGTTGTTTGAGGAGCAAGACTCTCTGAACCGGTCACAGATGGAACTGGTTCAGTAACGCAAGTATTTGCTCCCAGACTAGGATCAGTGTTACTGTCCCTCTGTGGCTGTTGAATTTTTTCTATAGAGGCAGGGTTTCCAGAAATGTTTGGAGTAACCGGAATCTCAGATGTCGTTGGAACACTTGTTCTAACTTTGATAGGATATTTCGAACCGGTTAAATGAGTTCGCTTTGTCCGTACTGTTTTCGATTCCGGAGGCAAAGATGGTTGACTCGTAAGCCTCCGTGAACGACGGGGTTTCAATTGACTTTCTTCCACGATTGCGGATTACTCGATCAACCAAAATACAAAAGGGGAAAGTGTGTTTCCGAATTAAATGAATTTTTTAGACGCTTTCAAACACAACTTTCTTTTTCACTTTTAAAGAGTCGAGAAAAAGCTAAAGATGACTCTAGTCTCCTTCGATGTTTTAACGAGCCCGAAGTGACAAATTTGCGGAAGGAATTTTTCCATTATAGAGTCTGAAAAAGGCCAAAAGGAACTGCTCTGGAGTTCTAGGTAGAGGGTGTGCCAAACTTTTTGCAAAACCGCAGAATACTTTTTAAGGTACGGGCAGTCGATCTTCCTGAATGTTGTGTTCAGTGCATTGCGATCAGTAGGGCGGCCGACACAGCTTCCTAAGGATAAAGGTTTTATGCCTATAGGGGTCTCCCAATATATACGCGACGGTACGTGGGAGTACAATCTGTACTGGCGCTATCGTCCCTCAGGAGGAATCACCCACCATCAACGAAATCGACAGTCACCAGGCTTTACGACGCCGGAACACGTCTCTAGCCTAGACCTCTATGTTGTGCGTTATGTTGCAAAGCGTTGTTAAGTTCATTCAATTTATTTTAGGTTGATCTTTTTAGAAGTTTTCCTTTTGAGGTTCACCACGAGATGTATGATACAATTCCTAAATGCAGTCTAAAGATGATAAGAAAGCTTTATATCTTTTCAACTTATGAAAATCCTAGCTATAAAGGGAAAAGAAAGACACCATCTTTTCTCAAAGAGAAATCAGCACACTCTAATGCACTTTTCCTAAATCAAACATGCAAACTATCAAGATGCAAATGCACAATGCAGGTGTTTGTTTTCCGCTTTCTTAGTATTGATGCCTACAAATAAAGCTTTTTGTACAACTTTGAATTTGCTTTTAAATGACAAATACAAACAAGTTTACTTTTTCGAAATCAGAGAGGGTAGAAGAGATTACAACACTTAACGATTTCCGAAATGAATACTTGTTTCGACACTTAAAAGAGACGGACTCAAACCAAAAGCAAAAGTAAATGTATAATCAACTGTAGACAACCAATGAACTCTCTCCTAAGATCACAATCAACAGATCTGAATCAAGGGCTACAAGACGATTATTTCACTCTTGCAAAGGAAAACTGCAAATGACGCCACAAACACATAAAAACACTCACAGTCTTTTTGTACAAAAGGAGGCGGAATTTAAGTAGAGAAAAGGAGTTATCAGACTGGTACCTATGCTGGTTACAAGCTGCAAAAATCAGAGATCAAAACAAGGCAAAATAGAGCAGAGAACCCCAGCTGCACAAGGCTTAACTGGATCAGCGCACCCTCAACATAGGGGTTTTGATATTCAGTGCAGGTAGCCTTCACGGGACCTGTGTTGAAATGCAGAACCTCTTCACAGAGTCTGCGCTGAAGGAGAAACGAGAGTTTCTCACTGTTGTCTGGGTCACAGTTTGCTATTTAATCTACAGTTTCAGGCCAAATCAAAGCAACAAACAAGGTACAATCAAAGGGATGCTTTGAGGAAGGGCTAAGATCTATCACAAAGGATCATCAAATCATTTGTGAATCCATTTTTTAGATCATAGACAAATCCAGTGATTGGATCAAAGCAGCAACTGTCTACTTTGCATCTGAGAATAGCAGATGCAGTTCGATTGTTGTTGTTGAGTCTATGAAACAAACAATGATAGAGACACAAATAAAATGACTAAACAGATCTCCCCAGTGGAGTCGCCAATTTGTTGTGGGTAAAAATGCCTATGCAGGACGATCCTATCCACCTAAGGTGTGACAGTGCCTTAGCAACAAACAGAAACAGCTACTCTAGTATTCTTCCTTTATGAATTAAGAATGAAGAGAGATGGATGGACTAACTGGTGTCTTCCGTTTGTCCCTCGATCCGGTTTCTCTTCTCTTTGGGAGTTCCCAGCTACTTGCCTTCTCGCTCGCCCAGCTTCAACAGGTCTCTGCAAGATCACAAGAAGAGAACACTACACAAAGACATAGATTCATATTCATAACTAGTTCAGGATTAGAAATAAACTAAACATACTAATGCAATCATACATCAAAGATACATCAGTATATAGGAGAAACCTAGATAGATTTATTGATGAATAACAAGGTTCAGGAAGAGATACAACCCATAGGGCTCCAATCCAGCATCTCCTTCCCAGCAAATGGAATTCCCATCTTCACCCCCTTCAAAGCATTAAGCACCCAATGATTCCAATCTCAAACCAACAACAATTCTTTGCAATAACAAAATTCTAGCCTCTAGATCTCATGGAGGAGAGATCCATATGTAGATGTTTGGAGAGAGGATGAGTCAGCTTGAGATCTGACTAGTTTCCTCTCCCTCTGTCAGTTCTTGATTCCACTTGGAGGTTCTTGCATCCACTTGGAGATTGGGAACCTCTTACTCATTGTTGAGCCTCAGACCTGCACTCCTTTTCACATCCTCTCAGCCTCCTTTTCCATTCATTTCCCTCCTTTATCATTCATTTCCTTCATCAATTTTCTTAAATCATTGTATTATAGGACTTTTACATGGTTTATTAATTATGCTAATGATTGTGTTGTTGGATTAGAATTTTGGTTCAAAACCTGCAGTTTCCGCAGCTGATCCCAGTTTCCGCAGCTGTTTTCTTAAACGACATGATCCAGGTGTCCTCCGGTCAGAAGGGCCACATGGGCAAGTGCGTGGCACTAAGGACATGGTGTGTGTCCTTCCAGATCAGCCATAACAGTTGTAAACACCCATGGTCAACGAGGGGGCAACTTCGGTCAAACGAAGGTAATTGACGGTGGCACGGCTCTGCGTGTTCGGTTTAGAGCACGTGAAGCACAGCTGGCCTCTTCCTCAACCACAAAGATGATGGGGAACACGAATCCAACCAGAGATTTAATACCCACCTTGACCGTTGCCTAAATCCGTGGATTGTGCTAGATTACGTGTTCTTCACACAGCTGTTAGAATAGTGTAGTTTGTGATTAAGTTAGTTTGGTTTTTCTGCTATAAACAAAGCGTATTTGAATGCTGATTAGCTAGCTGCTGTTATGTAATCTTGAACCCCACTGTAACTTTTACTTTTGCTACGTAATATATGAGAAGACTGTTCTCCATTTGAGCGTTTAAGTGATCTTTTGAGCTGGCTGGAGTAGGCAGAGGGCCCCTGTTTACTTAAGGCCCGTACAGTGCTTTTCATTTCATGCATTTCTTCTTATCAGTTTTTGTATAATAGTTGTAAAGAATGCTTTTGCTTACTACGTTTTGATCATGTACAATAGCAGTATATAACTTTGAATTCTGTCCATTTATATTTCTGCATTTTTCCATGACTGATCAGTGTGTTTTTGCAGATTGCTTAGGTGCCCAGGACAGTTTCTTTTCTTTCTTTTTCACAGCTAGTGATACCTGTGATCATCTTGTCTAATGGTGCTGACCTTCTTTGTTTGCAGCCTTTATTTCTTTGTTATCATTTCTTTAAGTTGCATAATTGTTTACTAATCAGGTTGTTTACTTGTTGATGGTCTCTTCTTTATAATTCAATATCTTTATCGAGGACCAAAATATCACTAACACAGCTTGGTTATTTTGTTTAAGACTCACATTGCTAACTCACTCATAACTCTTTCTTATATGATCAATCCATCTGAAGGCAGAAAGGTTAAGGGAAAATTAAGTAGTGTGATTTGTCACTTAGATTTTACATTGCTTGAGATTTCATTGAAGAATTAAAGTAGTTGCTCTTGTTTTTAAGTTAATGTAGATGTCATTTTCAACTTCATTTTCTTGCTGCAACATAGACACTGGGCCAAGGTCATTAGTCTTTTATTTAATGCTTTCATTTTTCCTTTAAGAGTAATTTCATTTCAGTTGTTGTTCAAAGCTTTCTTGTAGATTACTTTTTGAGGTTTAAGAAATCATCTAGAACTCATCACAATTACACACACCTAACTCACTTTATTTTCATTTCCATCACATCACTGTAGGAGAAATAGACTTGAAAACGAACTTAAAAAGTTAAAAACGACAAAAAACTTAAGAAATAGTTGCCTAGGTACATACAGTACCTATCACTTCATCAGCTTATGAGCCCCGGGTTGACATTTAAAAGTTACAATTTAGACTTCACTAAATTGACCAAACATTTTGGCGCCGTTGCCAGGGAAGTGAAAATTAGGTAGTCAATTCTTAAAAAAAAAAAACAAGAAAATTTCAAGAAAGGGAAATTGATAACCTCTCAAAGTATGCTCTCCTCTTGCACCTAAAGTGATCTGGAGGATCAGAAAAGGGAAAGTTATTGGCTTAATAGTTTCTTAAGTATGCTCTCTTCTTGCACCTAGAGTGACCTGGAAGATCAGAAAGAGAATTATTAGCCTAACTTGAAGAGAAAATAAAAAATGACATGCATAGAGCTAGAGATTCTAGGGGAAGGTTTTTAGCTAGAGCCAAGAGTTCAATTTTTACAAGTCCATCTACTTCAAGGAATAAACAAGAGACAACTCCCTCATCTACAACTGACACTCCTAGCCCTAGGATTCCTGGAATTCAAGAGGCAAGAATTGACTCTCCCGCACCTTCTATTGAATTTGAATAAGAAAGAGATCCTTTCATTTCTTCTACAGAAAGACCAATTGTAATTGAAGAAGTAGAATCATCTGAAGAAGAGGGAGAAATTCCTTCTCATTCACCCTTTGTAGAAGAACCAGAAGACTCTGAAGTCTCTAGGGAAACCACTATGACAGAGGAAGGAGGTGGTAGAGGTAGAGGTAGAGGATGAGGAGGAGGAAACAATGGAGGAGGTAGAGGTAACATTGGGGGAAATAGGGATGGAGATAACTCATTTGGGTTCCCTATCGTCGATGAGGACTCCCGAGCCACTATGAAAAACATATCACCGTATGTCCTCCCAAACTTCCATGGGTTAAGGAATGAGGACCCTGAAACATTTCTATTTGAGTTTGAAGTTGTATGTCGAACTTATGATTATCTGGATGACTCTCAAAAACTCAAATTGTTTCCTTCAACATTGAAAGGACAAGCATTGAAATGGTTCATGGGATTACTCACTCAATCCATTAGGTCTTGGAATGATATGAAACAAACATTTTTGGATAGGTACGTGGACTATTGTATGCCCACCAATCACAAGGATGAGGTATTCAAAATGGTACAAAAAGAAGATGAAAATTTGGAGGATTTGCTTGAAAGATTTCAATACAATTTGAAAAGAGAAAAAATGAACAACTTAGATGAGGAGACCTTGAAAGCCCTTTTGTTAAAAGCCATTAGAGATGAATGGATAGACATTTTGAAGATGATGGGGAAGGGAGATATATCTCAACTTTCACTCAATGAAATAGCGGAACTATATGTCCATCTCTCAAGGGGGAAATCTAAAACTCAAAAAGGGCCTAGAGATCCTTCTCTCCTCAGAGCAAACAAATCTGCAACTGGATCGGTAAGTAGGGCTGAAATTGGCAGTATGCTTGATGAATTTAAAACTGACATCTTAGGGAGTCTTAGTGAAAAATTAGACACCCTTAAGATTCACAATAAACAGAAAGCAGAAGCTAAGGCTTTGGCCATATTTTCCCCGAAATGTAGGAAGAAACATGCTCTAAGGGAATGTCCCTTGGATGCAAAAGTTGTAGAAACATGTGTAATTTTCTCAGAGAACCATGAGACCAAGGATTGTCCTTCAATTCCTGGGCTCAAAGTTGTCTTTCAAGAAGATCCAAATACACTCGAATCTCTCTGTTTTGTTGCAAGGAGACCTTGGCAAGGGCAACAAAATCAAGGGTTTAACAACCCTATGAATTTTCAACCCCAACCAAATTGGAATCCTTGGCAACAACCTTGGTCCCAACCTCAAAATTCTTTTCAATCATGGATACAAGGTATGCAAAATCCTTATGGGAGATTTGATCAATTCTATCAATATCCTCCATCTTTTCAAAACCAGCAAGTTCCACAACTTCCAAATCAAAGTCCACAACTATCATTGCCATTTCCTCAACAACAACAACAACAACCTTCTCAACAGGATCAAAGTTCTCAACTCTTGCTTAAGTCAAACCAACTTCCTTCTCAGCCATTGCCAAACCCCAATAATAAAAACCCTCAAAATGCTTACATGATGGAAGGTCAACCATTCCCTACCTATATGATTGTTCCTCTTAATGAAGTACAACTCAGATCAGGTAGAATCCTAGATCAACCTTCTATAAATGTTCAACAGCCAAGAATTTCTGAGGAAGAGTCTCTTAAAGCCAATAAGGGTTCTGAAGCATCTCTTCAAAACCCAAACACTCAAAAAGAAAAAGAAAAAGAATCAACCCCCACAACTCCCATAGTTGAGCAACCTACATCTCTATCCACAGCTCCTTTTCCTGAAAGATTACAAATTGATAAAGGAGTGGAAAAACAAATTTGGTTGCCTGACTATAATTTTCTAGATGAATTGAAAAATGTCTGTATCAAGATTCCCTTGTTACAAGCCATTAAGGAAATTGCTATCCTAGCAAAAACAATAAAGGAGTTGAGCCTTGAAAGACCAGGAAGGAAACCAAGAGATACCAGAAGGATCCACCTGGTAGGAAAAATTGCAGACATCATGATGGGAAAGATTACTATGCAGAAATATGTAGACCCCGGTAGTCTAATTGTCAAAACACATATCAATGGGATAGAAATACCAAATACTTTGATTGATTTAGGGGCTGCTATTAACATTATGAGTAGACAGACTATGGAACAACGAAAACTTCCTAATCTTCTTCTTACACCCACCTTGTTGCAACTTGCAGATCGATCCATTATTAAACCAGATGGTGTATTAGAAGACATTCCTGTCTCCTTAGATTCTTGGGAATATCCAGTGGATTTTATGATTTTAACTCCCAAGAGTAATCTAGGAGGACATCCTCTTATTTTAGGAACACCTTGGCTAGCCATAGCTGATGCTTTCATAAGTTGTAGGTCTGGGGACATGTACATTTCTGATGGTAATTCAACAAAGAAGTTCAATCTGTATCCTCCAACAAAAGCAATCACAGAAATAGGAGATAATGAGTGGGTTGATGATGAAGATACTATACAACCTGTCTTTACCATTTCTGAGATTAGTGAAGATAGTCAAATTCTGAACACATTAGAAAATTTTGAACCATCTTTAGAATATGACTCCACACAATTTCAGTTGGATTCTGACATAGAGTGTCTATCATCTAGACAAATGTCTCTTTTCTCTATGGAAGAATTTGGTAGTTCTGCCATTGAGATCTTTCCAGGAAAAACATTAAACATTAACAAAAACTTGGAAAAATCCCAACAGGAAGAGCTAACCAAAGTCTTGCAGAGACATTCTACTGCATTTGCATGGGAATATAGCGATATGAAAGGTATTTATCCTAAGACTTGCATTCATCACATCTACATTGAGGAAAACAGTAGACCAATCAGACAACCTCAAAGAAGGATGAATCCAAATCTTAGGGAGATAGTGAAAGAAGAGCTCCAAAAGTTACTCAATGTAAACTTCATTTACCCTATTTCAGATAGCCGGTGGGTTTCCCCTTTGGTTATAGTACCTAAAAAGAATGGTAAATGGAGGGTTTGCATTGATTACAAAGAATTGAACAAAGCAACCTTGAACGATCACTTTCCTTTGCCCTTTATTGATCAAGTATTAGATACTTTAGCAAGCAAAAAGTATTTCTCATTTTTGGATGGTTTTAGTGGTTACAATCAAATTCAGGTAGCACCTGAAGATCAGGATAAAACCACATTTACCTATCCATGGGGGACTTTTGCTTACCGAGTACTTCCTTTTGGATTATGTAATGCACCCGCAACATTTCAAAGGGCAGTATTAGGAATCTTTTCCGATATAATTCATGATTGTGTAGAGGTCTACATGGATGATTTTACAATTTATGGTAACACATTTGAAGAAGCATTAGAAAATTTGGAAAAAGTCCTCATTAGATGTAAAGAAACAAATCTTTCATTAAGCCATGAAAAATGTTTTATGATGTTTACTGAAGGGATTGTTTTAGGACATCATATTTTAGGAGATGGAATCAAAGTTGATAGATCAAAAGTCGAAGTCATCTCCAAGTTATCTATTCCAAATTGTCAGAAAGATGTTAGAAGTTTTCTTGGTTTACTTGGTATTATAGAAGATTTATTGAAAACTTCACCAAGATAGCATCTCTGCTCTTCAAATTACTTACAAAATACTGTGAATTCAAATGGGATCCTGAATGTTAATCTGCATTTGAAACTTTAAAAACTAGAATATCTGAAGCACCCATTTTGAGAGGGCCAAGTTGGAAACTCCCTTTTTACATTTCTACAGATGCTTCAAATACAGCTCTAGGAGCTGTGTTGGGTCAAAAGAATTTAGTTCCTTATGCCATTTATTACACCAGTGAAAATTTGACTCCCACTGAGTGAAATTATACTGTGACTGAAAAATAATTCTTAGTCGTTGTTCATGCAATCAACAATTTTAGACATTATATAACCGGCTATGAAACCTTTGTCCATACTGATCATTCGGCAATTAGATATCTTATGAACAAACCTGTTACTAGTGGCAGAGTTACAAGATGGATTTTACTTTTACAAGAGTTCAATATTACTGTGTTAGATAGACCAGGGAAACAAAACACAGTAGTTGATTTCTTGTCTAGAATCCAAAACACTAACGAAGATTCTCCTGTAGAGGATAAGTTTCCAGATGAATACTTGTTTGCAGTAACTACTAAAACTCCTTGGTATGCAGATATTGCTAACTATTTAGTTACAGGGAAGCCACCTCAACACTTATTTCCTAATGAGAAAAGGAAAATCATTCAGGAGAGTTCACATTATTCATGGATTTCTAATGAATTGTTCAAAACAGGGCCAGATTGTATGATCAGAAGATGTGTTTGGGAAGATGAAATGCCTGACATGCTTAAGGCATGTCATGATGAACCGTGCGGCAGACACTTTGCTGACAAGAGGACGACCTATAAAATCCTTTCTTTAGGATATTATTGGCCTTCTCTCTTCAAAGATGCAAAGCAATATGTTAGAAGGTGTGACAGCTGCCAAAGAGTTGGGAGACCAACTCCTTCAAATGAAATGCCACTACAGCCACAGGTATGCATCGAACCCTTTGAGAAATGGGCTCTAGATTTCGTTGGACCTATTAATCCACCATCTAAGCAAAAGAAGTGTATATTGGTTTGCACTGATTATGTTACTAAGTGGGTAGAAGCCAAGGCATTGCCTTCTGCCACTGAAAATTCAGTTGTTCAATTTCTTTTTGAGGATATTTTTACTCGCTTTGGTGTCCCAAGAGGAATTGTGACAGATCAGGGAAGTCAATTTACATCTAAATTGATGGAAAAGCTGATGGAGGAATACAAAATCAAGCACAGAACATCTACTCCATACAATCCGCAAGAAAATGGTCAAGTGGAATCCACAAACAAAGTTCTTGAAAATATCATCACCAAAATTGTTCATCCCCACAGAAGAGATTGGGCAGAAAGGCTTCCTGAAGCCTTATGGGCCTATAGAACTACATGGAGGAACACAACAGGACATTCTCCCTATGAACTTGTTTATGGGAAAGAAGTCCTGCTTCCCATTGAGTTCCAAGTCAAGGCCTTCAAGATGGCAGTTCAATTGGGGATGAATCTATCAGAAGCCCAAAAGCACACAATGGAGCAGCTAAATGAGCTAGATGAAATAAGACACGATGCAATTTTATGGACTGATCTAGTTAAGCACCAAAGAACTAAGTGGCATGATCGACACATCAAAGAAAGAAAGTTTCAGAAGGGAGATTGGGCACTATTGTTTGATTCCAAGTTTAAGGACTTCAAAGGAAAATTTCAAACTCATTGGCTTGGACCATATGAGATTGATGAAGTCTTTCACAATGGAGCAGTTTGAGTAAAGACCATTGATGAGCTTCAGACTCCTCTCATTGTGAATGGCCACTGATTGAAAGTCTACTACAAGCCACTCTCAAAGGAGGAATTTGTTAAAATGTTCCAAGAAGATTCTGCAATGAGGCTGGTGGAGAAGAATTCTTCTCCTCTATCGGCCTAGTCTTTGTTTCTTTCAGTTGAAAAAAAAAAAAAAGAAAAAAAAAAAAGGAAAAAGAAAAGGTCTCTTGTATAAGCCTGAAAACCAATCTTGGATTGGCGGTCTTATGCAGAAAATATAAGGTGAAAATCAGGGGCACCTGACACTTTATATTTTCCAAATAAAAAATATCTCTCTCTCTTTCCATCTCATTCGCCATTTCATTCCACTTCATCTCCATTCCATTTATTTTCATTCCACTTCATTTTCATTTCATTTCATTCATCTCACTCCATTTCATCAATAAAAGTCCCTCTCAGGACTATTTCATTTAGTAAGTCTTCTCTAAGTACTTTTTGTATAGACAGAAGGGTGTTGTTTCAGTTTCTGCAGCTGAGAACTATTTCCGCAGCTCGCACCAGATTCTGCAGCCAGCACACTCTGTCTTCACAGCATCAGTACTCTGTTTTCAAAAAAATCACAGTCAGAGGGCAATAAGGATGGAAGGCACTTGAAGGATCAAAAGGAAATCATGGATCAAAAACCTTAATCAATAGATGGTAAACCCATAAAGGTATGATCAAAATTTTTCTCCAAACAACCATTTGAATGTCATGTTGTGCATAATTATTAATTGTGGACAGAGTCACTAAATGCAATGATTAAGCAAAGATCATCCCATTTCTCCGTCGTAATCATCCTTCATCCACCTCAGATCCTCATAACGGTCTCATAATCACCCTTAGTTTAAACTCAAATCAAGACTGTGCTTTCATTAATTAGCCGTACGAGGAAGAAGAGACTTATCGTACTGCGTCTCTTCTCCACCACGATCTCCGCAGCCAAAAAACTGAAACGTGTATGAAAGTCATCCGACTCCAAGGGATCTGGCCGTTATTTCATTCCCTTATCACTCCATTTTCGCACGCATTTGAACTTATTCCCGTGCTTTTCTTCCACTCCTTTACCTTCACACCATTTCCGCTCTCGTTTTTGCTGTAAACTCCACGGCTTCATTTTAAACCCCGTAGCTCTGTTTCAAGCTCCACAGTTCCGTTTTCAAACTGTATTACCTCACATTACAGTGCGGCTATTTCACTTACAGCCGTAGTCTATCTGTCTTTCCCGTGAGCATCCTCCTTGAGTATCCATATACAGTCAAAGCTTCAGCCGAAGTTGAGATGGGGAAATTGCTTTGAGCTGAGCCTGAAGGTTCAAAGTATCTAGAAGGATACCCATAGACAAAGGAAGCGTTAAAAAAGGCAAAATGGTTGAAGTTCATTCAGAAATTCAAAGGATATGATAAGGAGGTAACAAAAATGTTTGCTCGTTCATTCAATGGAAATACTGTGGAAATAGGAGATCTGAAATTCACAGTCACAGAAAACTCTATAGCAACAGCAACTAATCTACCTATGGTGGGAGACCGATGGTTCAAGAATAGAGGGGTTGAAGATCAAGAATGGAAAAATATTCTTAAGAATCCAGGTATGGACACTTCAGTCTTCACCAAAGGGATTCCTGTACATGTTATAAAAGAAGAATGGACTGCATTGTTGTTATTAGTTCAAAAGTTTATAACATGTGAAGGCCGCTTTGGCACTATGTATATGTACCATGCTAGAATTATGATGAACTTCATGGAGGGCCATGCCATCAATTTGCCCTATTTTCTGTTAAGAAGCCTAACAAAAATGAGTTTTGCTGTCCAAAATAATATAGGCAATATTGAACCTCACTTGTATCATCATGGGTTCATTAAAATTCTTATAGAGGACCAATTGAAAAACGAAAATGATACATGGGAAAAGTTTTTAGTCAGGAATCATTTTCAAGAGGTAACTGAAGCTTCCGCTAGCAGCTCTCCTAGAGTCCCAAAAAGAAGTAGAAGAATGAAAAAGGATGTTGTAGCCCAAGATCCTCCCATTATAGAAACTCAGGAGACTACTCAAGAAGAAGAAGTGGAGAGAGAGAAAACTAAGAAACAGAAAAAGGAAAAAGGGAAAGCAGTTGTCCAAGAATCATATTCATCCCTTGAACCTTCAATAGAAGAGGACCATCAAACCTTGGCTGATAGACTAGCAGAATTCCAAGCTACTGCCCTCTCAAAGAAGAAACAAAAAGAAAAACAAAGCAGTCAGCAAAAGAGTACTAGTGTACAAGTGAGAAGAAGCAGTAGACTTATAGAAAAGAAGAGTGTGACTAAAGAAAAGCAGTCACATTTCATTGATTTGGGCACACCTGAAAAGACTCCAATCCAGCTAGATATTGAGCCAAGTCCTCCACGAGAAGAAAGCCCCTTCCAGCAAGAAAGAGAAAGCAGTCTTCAAGAATTTGAATTTAGGCCAAGACAAACACCTGACATTGACCCTGACCAGTAGGAGGCATATAATTATTTGGAGACCTTGGAGCAATCTGTTGCCGGTCCAAGCACAATATTGCCTCTTGAGGAACAAGTCCACTCTCTAAAACAAGAGGTATTTGAGCTAGAAGTCCCGAACCGGCATATTAGACAGAAGAATGAAGCATTGAAAGAACAAAGCAAGGTGGACAAGATTGTCCATGACAACACCATGCTTCACCTTGGGCTCTGGCAGAAGAAGAAAAGGAAACTAAAGAGAAAATGCAAGAAATTGAGTAAGGCCTTGATCAATTTGAAATTCAAGTGTTTAGTCAGAAAACCAAGGACAATTTTGGCAACAAGGAGAAAAAGGAGAAGGCTGGATGTTTTGGCAGAAAAACACTGACAAAGTTTTGGTTGCATGAGGACATGCAACATCCTCACAGTGGGGGTATGTTGAGCCTCAGACCTGCATTCCTTTTCACATCCTCTTAGCCTCCTTTTCCATTCATTTCCCTCCTTTATCATTCATTTCCTTCATCAATTTGCTTAAATCATTGTATTATAGGACTTTTACATGGTTTATTAATTATGCTAATGACTGTGTTGTTGGATTAGAATTTTGGTTCAAAACCTGCAGTTTCCGCAGCTGATCCCAGTTTCCGCAGCTGATCCCAGTTTCTGCAGCTGATCCCAGTTTCCGCAGTTGTTTTCTTAAACGGCATGATCCAGGTGTCCTCCGATCAGAAGGGCCACATGGGAAAGTGCGTGGCACTAAGGACATGGTGTGTGTCCTTCCAACTCAGCCATAATAGTTGTAAACACCCATGGTCAACGAGGGGGCAACTTCGGTCAAACGAAGGTAATTGACGGTGGCACGGCTCTGCGTGTTTGGTTTAGAGCACGTGAAGCACAGCTGGCCTCTTCCTCAACCACGTAGATGATGGGGAACATGAATCCAACTAGAGATTTAATACCCACCTCGACCGTTGCCTAAATCCGTGGAATGTGCTAGATTACGTGCTCTTCACACAGCTGTTAGAATAGCGTAGTTTGTGATTAAGTTAGTTTGGTTTTTCTGCTATAAATAAAGCGTATTTGAACGCTGATTAGCTAGCTGCTGTTATGTAATATTGAACCCCACTGTAACTTTTACTTTTGCTACGTAGTATATGAGAATATTGTTCTCCATTTGAGCGTTTAAGTGATCTTTTGAGCTGGCTGGAGTAGGCAGAGGGCCCCTGTTTACTTAAGGCCTGTACATTGCTTTTCATTTCATGCATTTCTTCTTATCAGAATTTGTATAATAGTTGTACAAAATGCTTTTGCTTACTACGTTTTGATGATGTACAATAGTTGTATATAACTTTGAATTATGTCCATTTATATTTCTGCATTTTTCCATGACTGATCAGTGTGTTTTGGAAGATTGCTTACGTGCCCGGGACAGTTTCTTTTCTTTCTTTTTCACAGCTAGTGATACTTGTGATCATCTTGTCTAATGGTGCTGACCTTCTTTGTTTGCAGCCTTTATTTCTTTGTTATCATTTCTTTAAGTTGCATAATTGTTTACTAATCAGGTTGTTTACTTGTTGATGGTCTCTTCTTTATAATTCAATATCTTTATCGAGGACCAAAATATCACTAACACAGCTTGGTTATTTTGTTTAAGACTCACATTGCTAACTCACTCATAACTCTTTCTTATATGATCAATCCATCTGAAGGCAGAAAGGTTAAGGGAAAATTAAGTAGTGTGATTTGTCACTTAGATTGTACATTGCTTGAGATTTCATTGAAGAATTAAAGTAGTTGCTCTTGTTTTTAAGTTAATGTAGATGTCATTTTCAACTTCATTTTCTTGCAGCAACATAGACACTGGGCCAAGGTCATTAGTCTTTTATTTGATGCTTTCATTTTTCCTTTAAGAGTAATTTCATTTCAGTTGTTGTTCAAAGCTTTCTTGTAGATTACTTTTTGAGCTTTAAGAAATCATCTAGAACTCATCACAATCACACACACCTCACTCACTTTATTTTCATTTCCATCACATCACTGTAGGAGAAATAGGCTTGAAAACGAACTTAAAAAGTTAAAAACGACAAAAACTTAAGAAATATTTGCCTAAGTACATACAGTACCTATCACTTCATCAGCTTACGAGCCCCGGGTTGACATTTAAAAGTTGCAATTTAGACTTCACTAAATTGACCAAACACTCATCATAGTCGAATTCACTGAGGCAAGTGTCATTGAGGAAGATTTTGGAAGCTTCCCGGGTCTTGACACCTTGCTGAATGAACTTGCCATTTGTCAACTCTCGCTCAGCGCACCCTGGTAGTGCTTCTACCTACGTTGCAGTGCAGGTAGCCAGAGTTGACTTTTCATTTCAGCGTAGACAGCTAGTGGAGCCACTGACTTGATCCTGAATTGACTTGTTTTTGAGTAGTTTCTGGTGGAGAACTTCTGTGAATTGCTGTGGTTTGTTAGCCTTGTTCCTATAGGGGTAGGAACAACATGTTTAGGGACTTTGGATCCCTTAGATTATGGGCATTTCATGCTCAATGTTGTAAGGCACAAAAATGTCTATAACAGCAAGATGTAGCAACTACATATTCTGCTTCAGCTATAGATAATGCAATTGAGCTCTGTTTCTTGCTGAACCAAGATACTAATCTAGGACCCATGAAGAATTCACCACTACTAGTGCTTTTTCTGTCATCCATGCTTCCTGCCCAATCTGCATCTGTATATGCATGAAGTGTGAGATTTGTACCTCTAGGATACCATAAGCCATAGTTTTTAGTTCCTTGAAGATACTTGAAAATTATCTTAACTACCTAAAGATGAGTTTCCTTTGTATTTTCTTGAAACCTTCCAATTATTCCCACTGCAT
Source organism: Pinus tabuliformis (assembly GCA_031772625.1). Classification (NCBI taxonomy): domain Eukaryota; kingdom Viridiplantae; phylum Streptophyta; class Pinopsida; order Pinales; family Pinaceae; genus Pinus; species Pinus tabuliformis. The sequence continues at coordinate 583,043,646 of CM062814.1, read as the reverse complement.
GCATAATGTCTAGTCGGTTAGCTATTAGATAGAGTAGACTACCAATCATGGATCTATAGGTTGGTTGATGCACTGCTGCTGATTCATCATTTGCGTTGAGGCTGCATCCTGTTACCATAGGGGTACATATTGGTTTCGAATCCTCCATCCCATATTTCTAGAAGATCTACTTGAGGTACTTGGTTTGTGATAGAAAAATACCACCTTTGTTTTGTTGGACTTGTAAACCAAGAAAATATGTGAGCTCGCCAAGCAGGGACATTTCAAATTCTTTTTGCATCACCAAGGCAAAGTTTTGACTCATGTCTTCTTCATTGCTACCAAAGCTGATATCATCAACATATACAACAATTATTATCAACTTATCATTGTCAATTTTTATATATAGATTGATGTCTGTTGATCCTTTTGTAAAACCTTGTTGATGGAGGTACTTATCCAACTGATAATACCAAGCCCTTGGAGCTTGTTTAAGGCCATAGAGAGACCTTTTGAGTTTGCATACAAGTTTAGGATCATTTGCAAGAATAAACCCATTTGGTTGCTCAATATACACTTCTTCATCCAAGTCTCCATTCAGAAAGGCAGACTTCCCATCCATTTGAAATACTTTGAACTTCTGAAAGCTAGAAAGAGCAAGGAACATTCTTATGGCCTCAAGTCTAGCAACTGGAGCAAAAGTTTCTTCAAAATATATGCGTTCTTGTTGAGCATACCCTTTACAAACAAGTCTAGCCTTATTTCTAATAACATCTCCATTTTCACTCAGCTTGTTTTTGAATATCCATTTTGTTCCTATGACATTCTTATCTTTTGGTCTAGGAACCAACTCCCAAGCGTTATTATTTTCAATCTGCTCAAGTTCTTCCTCCATGGCCTTGACCCAACATTCATCTTTGCATGCCTCTCTTATATTTTGTGGTTCAATGGAGGAGAGCAATGCTAAATAGCTTGAAGCTTCTGAAATGGTTCTCCTTGTTTGTACACCTGCTTCTTTCTGTCCCAAAATTTGAGTTTCTGGATTATTCTTCTGAACGTACCTGGATGGAGTCTTTTCTTCTATCCTTATCTGTTCTTCTGGTGCCTCATGGGTTTCTTCTTCATCATGAATCTGATTTTATGTTGAAGGATAGTCCTCATCATCTTCGAAGTCTTCAGATTTTATTTTCCTAGGAGTGTTTCCCTCTTCATCAACCACTACATCAATACTTTCAACAATTTTTCCAAGTATTTTATTGTAACACTTATATGCTTTGTTGTGGGGAGAGTAACCAAGGAGAATGCTTTCATCTTCTCTAGGTTCAAACTTGCCAAGGTTTTCATCAGTCTTTTTGATGTAGCATTTTCTTCCAAAAATTTTGAAGTATTTTACCATGGGAGTCTTACCATACCAAAGTTCATGAGGAGTCTGAATGATGTTTACCTGGACGTTTGTCTTGTTGAGAATAGTAACTGCAGCAAATGCGGCTTCACCCCAGAAGGTTGTAGGAGTTCCAAACTCATTAAGCATAGCACGAGCCATTTGTTGAACCGTTCTTTTCATCCTTTCAACTAATCCATTTTGTTGAGGAGTCCTTGCAATAGAGAATTCCCTTCTTTTTCCATTTTCTTCACAAAAATCGAAAAATTCATCCTAGGTAAATTCCCCACCTCTATCAGACCTGAGGCATTTGATTCTGTGATCTGATTCATTTTCAACTAAGGCTTTGAATGCTTTGAAATTTTCGAAAGCTTCATCTTTATGCTTCATAAGTCCTATCTAGCACATCCTGGAAAAGTCGTCAATGAACAATATAAAGTATTCTTCTCCTCGAGGTGACCTTTTCCTAGATGGACCACATACATCAGTATGGACAAGCTCAAGTGGCTTACTAGCTGATCCTTCCTTCTCAGGGAAATTAGTTCTAGTTTTCTTACCAAACTAACATGATTTGCATATTGTATTGTCTGGAATTCTGATGTTAGGGAGATCATGAACCACTTGATATTTACATGCTTTCCTTATCTGAGAGAAGCTTAGATGCCCCAATCTTCTATGCCATAGCCAATGTTCATAATTCTTGCTAAGATAGCATTGTTTTTGTCCTCCCTTGAGTATGTATAAATTATTTTGAGTTCTTATGCCTTTGATCACTGTTTCTCCTCTATCAAGCGCACGAACAATACATCCATTTGATCGAAATATTACCTCATTTCCTTGATCACACATTTGACTGACACTTAATATATTATGCTTTAAGCCATAAACATACATAACATTCCTAGCTTTGACCTTTTCTTTCAAAAGAACAGAACCTTTACCTTTTATGAATGCAAGGTTGTCATTTCCAAATGAGACCTTCTTTTCCTTTTCTAAGGTGATATATAATTGAAGTTTTTCTTTATCACCTATCATATGTTTAGAGCATCCTCTATCGATGTACCACTGATTTTCCTGCCTTTTTGCATATAAGGCTATGCCACATCTTTCTGGTTGCAGTTCTTTCTTCCTCCATGTTTTGGGGCTCAATGAAGCTTACTCCTTCTGAGTTGTTTGCCGAAACCTACTCCTTCATTCAAAATCTTCATTACCAAAGTTGTTACAGATATAACATTCTATTTCATTTTCAAGAGCAGAAAAGTTATTGTAGGTTCTTTTCATGATTCCAATCACACTCTTTTCATTTCGTGCTTCTCTGGTCCTGATGGTCTTATAGGAAACGCATTGAGCTGTTTTATGTCCAAAGTTATGACAGGAGAAACATTGGCCATTGAATAAGTTCCTACGATCATCAAACCTTCCATTGTAATAGCCATTCATTCTTGAGGTAAATTGAGAATGATTTACCTGTGGTTGGTTGTAGCTTATGTTCATCCTTGAAGTAGATTGCCCCCGATTTACTTGGTGATTTCTGTTCATTCTTCAAGTAAATTGTCCCTGATTTACCTGGTGATCTTCATTGTGCCTTTGATATCGATTGTCAACCTGTTCACTTCTCCTTGCAGCTTCAAGATAACTTTTGGAGGTAGATGGCTTCTGTGCTTGAGATGTTTCTTTAGTATACCCAAGACTTGTCTTGATTAGAGGAGAACGCTGCACTTTGATAATCTCATCTAATGTTTTAGATCCTTTAGAAAATCTAAGATTAAGAGCTTTTGTTTTCTTAATGTCCTTTCTAAGTCCCATAATTTCACATTCTAAATTTTCATTGTGTTTCTCCATTTCAGCAAGTTGGAATGTCAGAGTATCTATAATCATATTTTTCTCTTCTAAGAAAATTTTGAGTTTATAAATTTCTTCATAAAGACCTTCTTCATCTATAACATCTAAGAAATCATCATCTTCAAAAGCCATCAAAAGTCTATAATCATTACCTTGTTCATCTTCATCACTATTTGAAAGTCCATCATTGTCTTCATGTGTGTAATACCTCTTCTTACTTACATTCTATTTTTTGTTCCATCTAACTGGTTCGTTACCTTTGTCAAGCTTATCTTTATGAGGACATTTGGTAGCATAGTGACCGACTCTTCCCCAAGAAAAACATTTGAAAGGTAGCTTATGTCTGAGTCTTCCAGAACCCCGTTGAAGGTTCTAACAAAATTTGATTCTTCCGACATATGTCCTAAGTCATTGTAATCTCCTTTTCCTAAGGCTTTGAATGTGGCTTCTCTCTTTTCTGATGGTCCCCCTTTTCTCATTTCTTAAGTGGTTAGGATTCCATGTAGCTATGACATGGTAAGGCTATGTAGATTCTGTTTTTCTTCTATGGTAGAAACTTTTGATTCAAACTTAGAAGACAAAGATCTTAGAACCTTTTCAACCAAAACAACTTCTTTTATTTATTCACTCAAATTTTTCATACAATTAACAATCTCATCTATACGTAGGAAATAGTTAGCCGCACTTTCATCATTGTACATTCTGAGATTTTCATATTGAATTCTGAGATTTTGTAGTTTTGCTTATTTTACCTGATCATCTCCTTCATAGCTCAGAACGATCTTGTCCCATATTTATTTTGCGGTTTTGAGCTGCATAAGCTTGATGAATTCTAATTGAGATAGACTTCCTAATAGAGTATTGATAGCCTTTTCATTTGTTTCATACTGCTTCTTGCGAGTTGTATTTGTAGGGGTTGCTGATGGAAATGTGTATCCTGTTTCCACGATATCCTAGACTTCTGTACCAAGAGATTGAAGATATGCTATGATTCTTACCTTCTAATAGACAAAATTGCTCCCATCAAAAATTGGTGGCCTGATCAATGCTTCTTTCTCGTAATTGCTCATGATGATGTATCTTCCTTCAAGTGATCAAGATTCTTCTGAAGGACCTGCTCTGATACCAATTGTTGGATATAATACTGAGGGGGGGGGGGTGAATCAATATTATCATGTTAATTATTTTTCATTTCACAATCAGATTTGTATATGCTACTTCAGTTAGTAAATACTGCGTATGTAGGAAACTTCAATTAAGGAAACAGGTGTATAAAAGAAGACTTGAAATTTAAATTATTCTTCAGATGTTGATCATTACTCTGTGCATCAAATCATATGGATAGTAACCAGGAATAGTAAAACAGAACAAGAAATCACACATAAGAACACAAGATATAAGGTGGAAACCCAATGTGGGTGAAAACCACCTGCTGCAATTCATCTCTATCTTCTTTCAATTAGAAGCTTCTTTTTACAATGTTTCTGAACTAGTACAGTCTTATACCAGTATGCAAGCTACTACCTGCGAAAGACTACAACCTTCTCTCATTCTCCAACTTCTCCTGGAAGGGAGCTTCAACTGCTTTAGCTCTTGTACTAGCTGAGGTACTAGTACATAGGTGCTATCCTACAGAAGGCTACAACCTTCTCTTTTCTTCCAGGGACCACATCTCATAAATTTTCAGACTATATCAATGAATATCATTCAAACATCAAGTATATCTTCATTAACCAAACTCCTTTTTACAAACAAATACTGAATCAACCAATAACTTCTCAGAATGTTGTAACCAGAAAATAGTACCAGTAACCAAACACTAATTCTGAACCCAGAACACTGTAGCAATAAACAGAAGCAGCTAAAACATATTTCATGAGATATACACTACTTCAATATGTGGAACCTGCATGCATACGGTTTTGTATCAAGGCCATCCTGCGTATACACTATTTTAAGTTAGTGAACCAATGTGTATACGCACCTTTGCTGCACTGAACCTGCATACAGATCTATAAAAGATAATTTATCCTTTTTACTTATTCAAACATTAGTTATACCCATATTCTCATATTTATAGATCACGTCATGCGCCAAATATAACAAATCGAAAATTACACAAAGATACTTCTCTTCAAACCGCCTTAAGATCTTGACCCATCAATAGAACTTATCCTTATCCTTGTGCTCAGGTTCCTCCTTGATTCAGATCTAGTTATGCACCATAACCCAATGACAGTATTGTAGATCTCGCTCTTCATAAGATATTCAATACTCTAGTTCATCACTTGCCAAATGATCTCCTTCCCTTTTTATAGACTTAGGCCTTACTCAAACCATGGTCCAAAACCATAGAGATCCAATACTAGGGACTCAATGCCTGGGTTCAACACTTTGGATGCAATACCAAGGACCAAAACCATAGGTTCAAATATGTTAGATGAAATACCATGGACCAACCATAAGTTTTCCCACATGTATGCTCTTTTCTTTGCATGAAAGTGTGTGCATACGTATACGTGCCTTTAGATCGGTACCCCCGCGTGTATACGTGATTTTGTTAAGAGGAACTTGCATATACCTCATTTTATTTCTTTCTGAGAGCCTGAACTATGATCTGCCCCTTGAGTGAGTTGCCATCAAGGACAACACCTGTGCCATAGTGCCAAACCTATGTCATAATGCCAACAATGGGCTATTTATTCTTTATTTGATCCAAACTAATTATGCATCTCGAAGTTCGATGATGGATCAGTTCGAATAGGTCTGAGATGACAATCATGATTATGGGATGATTTGATTTCTGTTGATGGCATCTTAAAACATGATTTTTATGTGTATGCTATATTTGGGTATGTCTGAATCTGTTGTAACAAAGGTTCAACTTTGAATTTGTAGATTTGCACGCGAGTTTTATAGAATGCAAGGGCCATACACACGTGGGTGCGATACTGGAAATGTGCGTGTTTTTCCTGATATATACATGGGTTTCTTTTTTTAAAAGAGCGTACAAACACATATATGATTTTCAGAATGTGCATACAGAAAGTAGGGTTTTGTTGAAAAGGTTGTCTGATTAGCTTTATCAGTTTTGATGTGTTTGTGTTGTTTGTCAATGAAGTCTTCTTGATGATCTATGCTTAAACAGTGATGGTTTGATTGTGGATTGATTAATTAAAGAATGTTGAAGTTACTTTCTAATTGATATTGAAGATTAGAGAAAAATTTATGATTACTTCATAATGATCTGTGTTTGTTTCAGTATCTGCTTCATAGTGATAGTGGTACAACTTTCAATTTTCAAAAGTTTAAGATTTGTACATGGGTATGATTCATGAAATGCACATACACACACAGGTTTACTAATATAAAGTAGCATATACATTTTGACAGATGTTTGATTAGGGTTTACAATAACATGATCTGGTTTCTGTGATGTGACATATGATGTCTGATATTCTAGTTATAGTGATCTGATTGCTTGGTTGAGTTTTGATTGAATTTTAGTTGATTGGGTTTTAGTGATTGGTTGATTCAGTTGTGTTAGATTTTGATGTTTGAGTTAAAATGATGACTTAAATTTTTATGATTGATATTGAACCTAAATTTTGGTAGTGGGTCTAGTATGAAAATTTGATGGAACATGGCCTACAAGTTGTGATGTTTTGTAGTAGGTGGATCTAGTATGAAAATTTATGAAACATGATCCCTAGAGTTGATGGAGTTGGAGATTCCTTCCAATGGTAGCTGGTAAATAAAATCAAGGGATTGGAGCCCCCTTCTAGTAGCATTTGGAGAACGACTGAAGGTTGTAGCCTTCTGCACGTTTGTGTCTGCGTACTATTACAAGTTTATGCCAGTACATGAGCCAGGGGGTTGGAGCTCCCTTCCAGTAGGAGTTGGAGAATAAGTGAATGTTGTAGCATTTTGTAGGTGGTTTTCTGCTTACTAGTATGAGTCTTTGTAGCCTTCTTCAGGTGGGTGCATGTGTAATGGTATGTGCCTTCACTAGTACAATATTGAAAAAATATTTTATTTATATTAAAAGAAGATAGAGACGACAAAATTTTTCCTGCATTTGGTTTCCACCTTAAATCATGGTGTTTGTGCATATCACTTTTGTGTGATTGTTTATTTTATTATTACTAGACATGGTTACTATCTATCTAATGTTTAATAAAGTATTGATGCACTGAACGAAGATAAAAAAAAATTATGAATTAAATGAAACATAACTTTATTGGATGTACGCTAGTTGTCTTAAGAATAGTTGCGTCCACATGCAGGTTCCTTTCAGTAAAGTCACATACAAAAATCAGAATATGAAATGAAAAGTTTGTGATTTTGAAAATACTGATTCACCCCCCCCAGTACTTTTCTGCCTCCATTCCTTCACATGTCGCATGAAAGAAACAATATGAAACCAATGTAAAGGTTGGAAATTTCATCTTCGGAAGTCTGAGAGAGACCAAGTTTGCGAAGGTAATATAGATTAACATATCCAAGTGAATGTGGGATAATAATATCCAAAGTTATGAAGAAGTCACCAAGGTAAAATGTGCTAAACTTAAAACATTTAGAATTCAGTATGAGACATTGAAAATTCATGATGATGAAATAATTGTAGATCCTTTTCTTAGAGTAGATGAATTTGTGAATTCCATGAGAACTATTGGTGAAGAAATAAAATATGCCTCTATTATTGAAAAGGTTTTGAGATATCTAAATCCAAAGTTCGAATCCAAAGTATCTTCTATTAAAGAAATATAGGATCTGAAAAGTCTTACACTTGATCAACTCCATGGAATATTGACAATATTTGAGATGAAGAAAGGTGGTCCTTCAAATATGAGAGAAGCAACCTTTAAAGCTACTGCAAAAAGGAAAATACAAGGAAGAATCAGGTTATGTGTAAGAATAAGAAGAAGCAAATTTCGTAAAGAAACTCCAACTAGGTACAAGAATATTTAGAGGTAAGCTTCCTTTCAAACGTTTTTCCTATGGTAGAGTTGGTCATTATGTTGCTCAGTTTCCTTATAAGGAAAATCAGGAGAAAGGAAAAGAATCTCCCAAAATAAACAGGAAGAAGTTTGAAAACAATAGAAGCTTCTATACACATGAAGACAATGATGGTCTTTGAAATGGCGAGGAAGGTGAGTTTGATCAAGATTGTCTTTTACTTATGGAATTTGAAGATGAGTCTGATGATAATTTCCTTAATTTCCTAGAAGAAAAGGATACCTTTATTGAAAAATTTGACATGAACAGATTAGATGCAGTGATAGTTATAGATGTCAACAAATATTCAAATAAGAGAGCAAATCACTTTCTAATGATCAAGAATGAAGAAGACGAAGCATCATCAAGTTCTTGTTCAATATGTGATCCATTTTCTTGTCTATGTAATAATGATAGTGATGATGATAGTAAAACTATTGAGTTTGCACTTATGGGTAAAAGTGAAAGTAAGTCTCTTGAAGCAATAAACCAAGTAAAGTTAAAATCAATGGAAAATGTATATGTTCCTATGTTAAGAAAAGATAATTATCAACAAAGGAAAGGAGATATGAAATAGAATCTAATGAATCTTGATGTTGGGCATCTAGTGTGCAGTGGTTACAACAAGTTTCCTCCATCAGACAAGGAAGTGCACAAGAATAGTAAGGATTTGAGTAACATATTTTGTAGCATATTTGATTCAATATTGAATAAGATTATGCATTATACTATTGCAAAAAAATTATGGGATAGGTTACAAGAAATACATGAAGAAGTCACAAAGAAAGATCTCACAGGTAATCTTATATCTAACAATGAGTTGAAAATGACAAATGGAGTTGTTGATTCAAAACAAGATAGGTCAGAGTAAATTGTTGATCTTAGATCAAAATTTTATCTACCTTGAAAAAGAATGATAATTTGCAGGCTTATGATAACAAGGATCATGTTGTTATGACATCTAACTAATATGTGAAGGTCTTGAAGCTGAGGTCATCTCTCTAAGAAAAGTTATTGAAAAATGAAATAAGTGGAATGAAGATCTACTTCAAGCTTTTGAAGAACCAGAGAATGGGCTGAAACAAGAGATTCTCAAATTAAAACAACAAGTGGATGAAGGAAGAAAGATTGAAGAAATCTTGAAGTAGGAAAAAAAATATCAGGTTGAGGTAAATATCCTAAAAGGTAAATTAGAAGAAAAGGATAAACATTTGCAATTTCAAGTAAGTACTAAGATTTTGGATAATATTCTTAGTAATCAAAGGTCCCCTGCAATGAAATTTGGTCTTGGTTTTCATGAAATTGTTAAAGGTGAATCTAGATCACAAGCTGAAGAAAGGAATTCTAATGAAAAATATGAAATGCTTAAGAGGGAGATAAGAAATCAATCTCATCAACAACCAAGGAAAGAAAGTATTCAAATGAAATCATTCACTCCTAATTATATAAGTGAATCAATTTTCTGTTGTGATCAATAATGTTTAATGTTCTATATGTCATGATTTTGGACATGAAGCAGACAATTGCATAAGTAGAATGTTTCAAGCTAATAATCATCTCATAGAAAGATTATCATATTCCAGGTACTTTAAGGGATGTTGTTTTGCTTGCAATATGTTTGGTCACAAAGCCATTTATCGCAATAGAAGGAATATGAAACATATAATATGTTATGCTTATAACAATTTTGGACATGTAGCAAAAGAATGCAGGAACAACTCTATGGATCACCACAGGCAATATGGTAAGCAACCAGATAAGAACATTGGTATCAGAAAATCTAAAAAAGATGGATTCCCTAATAAGCAAGAAAAGGAAGAAAAGATAAGGTTTTGTCTTGCACTCTACTCATTTGAAGACGAAGATGAATGGTACATAGATAGTAGATCTTCTCATCATGTGACTAGAGATAAGAGTAAAATGGAGTCTCTCAGGAAGAACCATCATGGTAATGTTATTCCTGGAACTGACATTTCAGCAAAAGTTATAGGACAAGGTAAAGCCATAATTAATAAAATTAGAGAAGTGGATGCTTTATTAGTTCAAGGACTAAAGAAAAATATTCTGAGTGTAGAAAAAATAGCTGATAAGGGAAATATAATCGCATTTACATCAACAAATTGTAAGGTTATGAATGAAGAAACTGGAAAGGTCATAGTAAGAGGATACAAAAACCAAGACAAATTATATGTGTTTGAAGATCAGAATTCTCATATATATGAGAAAGGCTCAGACTTAGAGTAAAATAATATTGTACCTATTGCAGTTCCTTATTCTTAAATGGACATTTCTAACATTGACTGCAAAATTGGTAAGAGGTACTTGACCTCATGAAAAATAGTATATGGTTATAAGGTCCTCAGGATCAGTGATGGGTAATCTCATGGAGAGTAATACATGTTAATTCCAATGGTTGTTTTTTATTTTCATGCTTGTTATACTATTAATAGTGTCTCTAGTGAAGTAACAGTAAACATGTACATATAGAATATACTCAAGGGATGCTGAAAATGTGAAATTTTTGTATTTCACTTTCTTTACGCAGATCTTCTAAAGAAAAGGAGCATGTATATGCGATTTCTAAGATTCACAGTCACATATATTTTGGTTTGTTGAAAAACAATGGGACAGACTCAGGAAAAGGGTATGATGTGCTTCAATTTAATTATCAATTGCCTTTTATGTTCTAATGGTTGAAGGTTATAGGCGATTGATGTTATTTGAAAGTTCTTTTGGCTTGTATAAGTTTCTGATTACTTGATGAATGATTGGTTGATGATAATGCATTGATTATTCTTATTGATATATGAAATGATATGATCAAATTTGACATTGAATAGTTGGCACAAGTTCAGGGGGATAATTTGATATTCTTCTAATAATGCATTTGTTGGCATTATGTTTTCTTCAAACATAATGATTATTTGGTGTTGCTGCTTATGTTGATAAAGTTCTTGAATGATGATTTTTTTATGATGAATAATTGATTATGTTTCATATTGATGAAGTGGTGTTAGTATGATAAATCTTCTTATGAATAATTTGCACCAAGAAAATGATGTTGTGAAGACATGGTCATAAGCTACTGCTACATCTATTGAATGATACTTGGAAACTTGGCATATTGAAGAATGATGCTACACTATCCTATCTTATGATGATTCTCACTTATTATGTTGTGACTACATACCAAATCATAGGTTGGTGATATTGAAGCTGCATTGTTATATCTTACATATTCTATGATGGGTTGCTGCTAATATATGCTTATGGTGAGAATCATATATATTGTATGATAGATTCTAATGACTATCATGGTATTATTGAGGTCTTTTGGTATTTTTTATTAATGTATTATATATATATTATGTAAAGGTCATATAAATACATATGATGTACTCATTGTAAAATTCAGTCGTGTATGGACTATTGTGGTAAAGTCTTTTTGGACATGTGATGTAATTTGTAACCCCAACGTGTTTGGGAAGTTGATGTAATAATGATGTCAAATATGTAAACCCACTATGATTGGGTGATTGATGTAAGTTTGAATCCTTGGTGATAGGACAAGTAATATGAGTCATAGATTCATGTACTTAAATTTACATCCATTAGAGATTTTGGCACTTGCTAAGGGGGAGAATGGTTAATGTTCATATTCAGTGGTTCAGAAATGGAAATCTTCATTCAACATTGGTCAACCCTTTTCCCTTGATGTTAAAGAGGGAGAGTAAATCAATGTTTGGATTGGTGTTTGAAGAGTAGATTGGTTTGGTGCTTTATGGTTACCAAACACCAAAGTGGTTTCCTTCAAGTACAAAGGGGGAGATTGTTGGCATTATGAATTAGGTGTTGTCCTTGATGGAAACTTACCTGATGAGTTGTCCTTGATGACAACCTACCTGATGAATGGAAACCTACTTGATGAGTTGTCTCTTGATGGAAACCCACTTATTGAATATGTAAATAGGATGTGTCTACATATGTAACAGACTGTTTTGACAATGGCATAGTAGTTCAGAGGTAGAGGTATGATAACATTGAATGTTCAAGAAGTATATGTGGGTTATATTACGTAAAGTCACATACACACCAGTATGAAGAATAAAAGGCACGTACAATTTCCACACCATGGTATTCCAAATACCAAAGGTACCTACCATGGTATTGCCCTATGGTATTGAGCCCAACGGCGAATTTTGATCCCATCTAAGAAAACGATTGGCTGGAATATGGTTTTGAACTATGATATTGGATAAAGGATAAGTTATATAAGGTGATGAAGATCAAAGTGATAGTGTGTGTGCAAGTGATGGAAATCTTATGAATAATTAGACCTGAAGAAAACATGCATGTTATGGGTTATTGATGCTCTACTTGATCTAAACTAAGTATGTACCTAGAAATTTTGTTGAAAAGGTTGTCAGATTAGTTTTATTAGTTTTTATGTGTTTCTGCTAAATTTCCATGAAGTCTTCTTGATGATCTATGCTTCAACAGTGATGGTCTGATTGTGAATTGATTAATTAAAGAATGTGGAAGTTACTTATTGATTGAGATTGAATATTAGAGAAAAAATTGTGATTTCCTTAGAATGATCTGTGTATGATACAATATGTGTTTCAGAGTTACAGTGGTTTCACTTTCATTTTTCAGAAGTTTAATATTTGTACGCTGGTATGATTCATGAAAGACACGTACACACGTCAGTTTTATACTGTAAGCTAGCATATATATTATGAAAGATGGTTGATCAAGGTTTACAATAATAGGATATGGTTTCTATGATGTGTAGCATGATGTCTGATATTCTGGTTACAGTGATCTGACTAATTGGTTGAGTTTTAGTTGATTTGGTTTTAGTAATTGGTTGATTTAGTTGTGTCAGCGTTTGATGGTTGAGTTACAATGATAAGTTACAGTTTGATGATTGATATTGAGCTTATATTTTGGTAGTGCGTCAAGCCTAAAAATTTGATGAATTGTGGCTTGTAATTTGTGATGTGTTGTAGCAGGTGGATCCAGTATGAAAAGTTATGAAAGGTGGTGCCTAGAGTTGAGGGAGCTTGAGCTTCCTTCCAATGGTAGATGGTAAATCAGATTAGGGGGTTGGAGCTCCCTTCGAGTAGCAGCTAGAGAATGAGTGAAGGTTGTATCCTTCTGCAATTTGTTGCATGTGTATTGGTACAAGTTTACATCGGTACAAGAGCCAGGGGGTTGAAGCTCCCTTCCAGTAGGAGCTGGAGAATGATTGAAGGTTGTAGCCTCCTATAGGTGGGTTCCTACTTACTGGTATGAGCTTGTACCAACACAATATTGTAAAAATATTTCCACTATATTAAAATAAAATAGAGATGACAACGACAAGTGGTTTTTTCCCACATTGGGTTTCCACCTTGAATCTTGGTGTTCATGTGTGTTTCTTATGTGTGATTGTTTATTTTGTCCTTACTCACATGGTTACTATTTATCTAATGGTTAATAAATTATTGATGCACTCGCCGAAGATAAACAGATGATGAATGAACTAAAACATAAGTTTACTTGATGTACGCTAGTTGTCTTAAGAAGAGTCGCATAAACACACAGGTTCCTTTTAGTAACTTTGCATACAGAAACTAGAATATGAAATAAAAAAAAAATTGATTTTGAAAATACTGATTCACGACACCCCCCTGTGCCCCCCCGCCCCCTCCTCCCCACAACCCCCCCAAGGATTTTTCCAACACTATATTCTTGACAATTAATTTAAGGATCGATTATCATCAACTACAAATAAAATATGAAGATCTTCACAAGATACCTTTTAGAACTAGATATGGTCATTATGAGTTCGTAGTGTTAGCCTTTGGTCTCAATAATGCACCAACAACCTCCATGCGTCTAATGAATAGCATACTTCACAAATATATTGATAGGTTTGTGTTTGTATTCATAGATGACATACTAGTGTACTATAAAGATGAAGAGCACAAAGAAAATACCGGGTTGGTGTGACAGACATTAGGAGAACATCAACTTTATGAAAAAATCAACAAAAGTGAGTTTTATAAAAACATAATACAGTATTTAGGGCACATCATTTCCAAAGAGGCAATATCTGTTGACCCATAAAAGGTTAGGGAAATTATGAATTGCCCATACCTAAGGATGTGTCAGTAGTTCATTCATTTATGAGGATCACAAGATATTTTTGAGGGTTTCTAGAGGGATTTTCAAAATTGTCTTATTCCCTTACTTTGTTATAGAAAAAGGGAATAAAGTTTGAGTCGACAGACAAATTCCAAGAATTTTTTGAAAAACTAAAACAATTACAGACAATAAACCCAGTATTAAAAATTACAGCCTTAAATAAGGAATTCATTGTCTATACCGATGCCTATTTTGAAGGCATTCGTGGAGTTTTGGTGTAGGAAAATGTAGTTATACCATGAGTCTAGGAATCTAAAAAGACATGAAAATAATTATGTTGTATATCATCTAGAGCGGGAAGAAGTGATACATGATCTAAAAATGTGGAGACATTATCTCTTAGGTAACAAGTTTATTTTAGTGACAAACCACACTAGTCTGGAATATTTATTTAGCCAACCAAATTTAAATGCTAGACAAGTAAGGTGGCTAGCCTTTTTTAGTTAGTTTGAATTTGATATCAAACACATAAAAGGGAAAGAGAACAAAAGCGTTGATGCCCTCATTATACATTTCCATGCTTTAATAAGGAGGTCTATGAGTATCACAAGTACATATTTTGGGAAACAAATTCCTCAATATCATGAAATTCAATAAGAATTATAACAAAAAGAGATTTAGGGATATGTTGAAATTTATGAAAAATTATTAACCTACCAAAACAAATTGTACATTCCCAATATGGTCGAGCTAAAACAAATGGTACTAGTTGAGTACCACAAGAAACCATATGCAGGTCATCCTGGATACCAAAGATGATGACCAAATTTAGGAAAAACCTTTTTTGGCCAAGAATGAAGAGGTATGTGGTAGAATACATAGAAACATGTATAGAATTTCAACAAGTAAAGGTAGAACATCAACACACCATTGGATTGATAAATCCATTTACAATTCATAAATGGAAGTGAGAGGTAATGTCAATGGATTTTATTACATGATTCCCAAGAACCCAGTACCAACATGATTCCTTCATGGTGGTGGTAGACATCTTGGCTAAAGAAACACATTTTATACCAGTGTAGTCTACTTTTCGAACCACCCTGATTGCCAATATTTTCAGTGAAGGAAATACTTCAACTGCATGGTGTATCGAAAATGATAGTGTCAAACAGAGACGCTAAATTTACCTCCAAGTTTTGGAAATCCTTGTCTGGGGGCATGGCAACTAAACTAAACTTCAACACTGAATATGATCCTCAAACAAATGGACATACAAAGAGGACCAATTAGATCCTGGAGGATATGCTACAAATATATGTCATGGATAGGCCTACTAAGTGGGATGATTTTTTTCATTTAGTAGAATTGACTTACAAAAATAACTATCAAACTTCAATAAAAATGAGCCCTTTTGAAGCTTTATATGGTAGGAAATGTCAAATGCCACTCAGTTGGAGTCAACTAGAAGATAGATTAATATTGAGACCTGATGCCTTACATGAAATGAAATAGGTAATGTGGAATATTATAAAGAATATCAAAACAACTCAGGATAGAAAAAAAAGGTTACAAGAATAAAAACAGAATTCATTAAGAATTTAAGATTGGGGACAATGTTCACTTAAGAGTAAAATGCACAAAAATTACCTTGACAATAGGGACCTCTGGAAAATTGGCACTACGGTTTTGTGGGCCTTTTGAAATCCTAGACATATATGGTCGTGTGGCATACAAATTAGGTCTACCTAGCCATATTAAAGTTCATAATGTTTTTCATGTGTCCTTTTTAAAGAAGTATATTCATGAAAACTCTCATGTACTTGACTGGAATTTGATATAGGTGGAACTGAAAGGAGATTTTATGACAGATCCACTCTGCATCTTGAATTAGAAAGCTACCATGTTCCAGAATTGAGTTGTCACTCAGGTTAAAGTGAAATGGAGGAACTTTACACTTGAGGAGGCTACTTGGGAGCGAGAGGATATTATGAAAGAAGCCTACCCAGCATTGTTCAAGGAGGCAACTGATTAATAAACATCGAGGAAGATGTGATTTGCAAGAGGAGAAAAATGTGATACCCCTCTATTTCCATGTAAATATTTTTAAAACTATTTTAGTTGTGATGTCTAGAAATCCATAGTGACCTCAATTGGAAATAGAGTATGATTATGTAATAAATAAATTGTTTAAATGGAAAGGAAATTTCTTTGGAAAGAAACACTTGAGTTAAGAGATTATTGCAAGATCAAAAACCAATATGGATGCATCAGATCAAGGCAAACTTCCCTAAAATCATTCCTAAAAATCCCTAGATGTTTCTTAACAAAATTTAGTAGGATTAGAGAGAAAATGTATTAAATCAACTAGTGTAGGGAAGAACACTGAGTAAGGGTGAATAAAGCACCATGGGAGAAAAACACGGGCTTTAAAAATAAATGGAAAGATTCATTTTTTGAGATTTAGAAATAAGCCTAGGCTATTGGGGCTAGAAGACCTTAGAAAGAGGGTTGTCACTTAAGGAAAAATCTGCTAGTGAAGTAAGGCATAAAATACCTTGACTAGAATCACAATATGTTCTTGATTCAATGGAAATGAGATCTTATTTCAGGGAGAGCCAATGTTGACGGTTCACAGTTGGGTAGAAAAGTGTCTTTCTCAAGTTTGTTCCAACATAATTTATGGTTAGATTATATTAATTATAACTATTTTGTATCTGCTGGTAATTGTTTTTAGAAAAATGTTTCTTTTATGAATTTAATGGTTGTAACATGACGAGTTTGGGTTTGGATGCATAAAATGAATTTAGCCAATATCTGCTTGGTTTTTGTTTTTATTCCAATTATTTTCATTTTGGTTTATAGATATAGTTTTGTTGTTATTATTTAAGCATGACTAGCGTTATATTCTTACAATAGATTGACTGTATTCAATACATGTAAGTGATGAGAAATGGATATAACCACATTTTTATTTGTATTTATTATCAGTATATTTGGTAATATCATCTGTTAAAAAAAATGAGTTAGGTGGTAGAGAACAAGGTGTTTGTTGGCCTTAACGTTCGAGGTGAAAAATTGGGTAGGAATGCGTAGTTTTTATAAGTATGACATGGTCGCTAAGAACTATATCAGAAGAGATATTGGTAGTTTATCAAAGCACCACAAACAAAACATGTACCATGAATAATTACAAGAACATGTCATAGAAAAATATGGAAAAAGAAGAGGAGTGCGCCCTAGCGAACCGACAATTCCTTTTGAATCACATAATTGACTAATTTGATGACAATGACGTTGGGAGTGATCTATAAAAAAAATGTAGGTAAAGTGAATTAAGTACAATGGGGTTGGAGGATACATGTCAACTCATAATATTTTTTGGAAGTGATTTACGAAAGTATTTTCCGTTGTGTAGAACATCATACATCTACCTATTAACAAAATACTAGGAATAAACCACCATACATGAAACAATTGTAGCAGATCTGGCTAGATCTTAGATGAGAGGATGAGGCAACATTAAAAAAACATATTTGGTAGAACATGACTAGTAAATGTCCTTAAGTACAAAACATTCTCGAGATTATATGATAGTAGGATATATAGTCAAACAAGTGAAACTCGCATAAGTAGAATTATGAATTAATTTTGCAACCATAACCTACAAATCTCTCCTAAGATATTGTTGTCGGCACAACCACCACCCTATCAAAACCTTCCTTGGTAGAAATTTTTGAATGGGTCCCCTAAAAAAGTTGATCTTTCACCTCTATGAATGATCTGTTTTGTCCCAGAGACTGCAACTCATTGCCAAGTCAAATCTTCAACACCTAAAGGTCAAACCCCCCTCTTTGAATATCTGTCGCATGATCCATCTCTAGCCCTTCCTAACCCTCCATTCATTTCCTCCATCACCATCTTTTTCAGCCCTCAAAAACCTTCCATCACACCTTCATCTCAATTATAACTCTTTATAATAGAAATAGTAAAAAATATGCATAAATCACCCCTTTTTGGCGTATCGCAATTAACATTGCACATTGCTCTCTTCTGGACCCGACGACATTATCAACCCAAATACATATATTTCGGGCCATATTGCAAATCGTTATCGGTGGGTCCGGGGCTTATATAAACGGTGCACCACAATACTCTGGACCCGATGGCATTATTAATCATATTTCATATACATCGATTCTGGAGCTATATTGCATATCGCTATCGTCCATGTCCAACACTTATATATTGAGCATGCCACTTCTTACTAGAATTGATGGCTTCATTAACCGTAATATATATATTATCGGGTCCAGAAGCCCCATCACATATTGCAATCAGCGGGGTCGGTGGCCTATATATAAGGCACATCATTATATCCTGGACCCGCCAATGATTATAGATTCGAGCATATAATATTTCAAGTCTTGCTGTATGGCTTGACCATGGGGTTTTCTGTGTTTTCTTGTGTTAAGCCCCTCCACCGTTGATCTACCCTTCGTGGATCCAATGGTCCATGTAGATTTCGGGTGAATGAGTTGCTCGAGGAATACCCACCCAAAAAGTAGTATCCTCTTTCCTCCTAGCTACTACGTGTCACTTGAAGAGTGGAATCGGGGGCCTTCCTCACAATACCAGTTACCACTCAGACCCTTTCCGAAATACCATCCGGTCTGGTGTTATGCAATGATTTTCAGTGTAAATTGGATTTTCACTTGTGGGACTTAATCAATGCATGGGTTAAAACCCAAGGGGCGATTCTTTCACAATTGCTCCTTTTGATGTTATAAGCGCTTCATGAAGGCAAGATTTGTGTTTTTTAAGCATTTTATCATAATTATATAAGTATGATTGATGTTGGTTATCTCTGCAGGCGAGGACTGAGAGAAGGCAAGCGAGGTTGAAGAATGGATGCATAAGCTTCAAGTATGACTCCAGATAAAAGATGCATGAGTGAATACGAAGAGTCACCTATGCAGATATGTTTTGTTTAAATATTTGGCTTCAGGCGTTGGTGGTCATCTTTCCAGGTGTTTCCTGTGTATTTTGAAGGTGAAATTGCCCCAGGTTTCATCATGAAGAGATGACACACAATCATCCTCTTCTAATCAACACCTATTCATTTCCCCATGAAATGAAGCGTTCCAGTGACAGGAAAGACCTTCTACCTATGAGAAATGACACTGATGGCTCTACCTTTGCATATTTTGATTGGTATATTGAAAAGAACAAGGGAAGATGAAAGGTCAGAGGGCTTGAGGCATAAATATTACCTCCAGATAGGAGAGAGGGGCTTTTTGTTTGGAGAAAAAAACTTTGATTTATTGTGAATAAAGAGGACTATTTGGTTCAAGAAGGAGCCTATTGTTTCAAATTTGTTTTCATTTTCTCTGATATGTTTAGAATCAGTGTGTTGTTGCTGTTATAAATAAAAATGTGATTTTCTTTATGCATATTGATAACTAGCAGTTCATAGTTATTCCTGGTTATTTGAACGTAATTCAATAGCATTGATAATTCATGAAAGGTTGCTGATTCCACACTTTGTTAAACATCAGTTGTAAGTGTTATTTGTATGGAAAGGAATGTATATTCTTGTATAAGTAATTAGATTGTGATTAGGATTTAATACAGCCTTGTTCTTATGTGGACCAGCAATTGATTCATTTGGACTCGGGATTTATATATGATGTTTAACCTCCTTTGGTTTGCTCCTACAGGATAGATTAGGATAGTTAGGACATAGAATACAGTAGTTAGAAGAAGTGTAGATAGGATTCAATACATAGAGGTTAGCTGTTTTATATTTTTGATTTAATTGAAGTCTTCTTCCCAGAAGCAATCTTTCAACGCATTTAACCTTTTATGGGGTCCCTTAAAACCTGTTGGAACTAGCCATTCCAAATGAAAGCATGCCTAATTGGGCTTTGTGATCGGGTTAGCTCCCCTTCTTGGTACAACGAAAATTCTTCATGTCAACAGATATTAAATATTGTTTCTCATCCTCAAGTCAATATATTAAATATCATTGTGTATCATATTACAGTAAGGACAAAATGTTGGGAAGAAAAGAAGAGTTATTACACATAACCAAATCCTAGAAAAAAATTGCATATTCCTTCATGAAATTTGACTAAACCCGGTCGAGCATCATGTGAACTACAGGTAAATAAAAAAAAATAAAAGAAAAGAAATGTACCCACTCCACAACAGTATTAGTAAACCCAATTTCCTTTCCAGAAATCATTAAGAAGCCTTGAGAAACTACATTTTAACCTCCTATGGTAGCTTTCATAAAAAATAATGTGAGAAAGGAAAAGTAGTTAATATAGATGAAATAATCTTAGTAAAATCTTTAAACTTTAAACACACATGAAATTTTTAAATTAAGAGTTTATATAACCAGTGTATCTAAACAAGAATACATTATGACTAAAGAAATTTCAACACACATGAAATAGTTAAATTAAGAGTTTATATAACCAGTGTGTGAAAATAACAATACAATATGAGTAAATAAATTATGGCAACCAATCCCCCTATTGAGGACATCAGCCAAATTGTTCCTGGAGAATTGAAAAAGAAAAAATCAAAACTAGACACTTAATAAAAACCATCTCCAGTACTTATATACACTTATTTCAGTAAATTAATTTAACATACATACTACCACAGCTCTAAGCTTGGTCAAGCTAGAAGAGCTCAACCAGAAAACAAGAGAACTCAGTAGTGGCCCTAACAAGGAAGAACTATTGCAAGTACATGGCACTAGTTATTCGTTTCAGTCACTCGGGTGCACAAAAAAACCGACCTGGGCACAAACATGCATGAACAGTTAGAGGAAGCAAAACTTTTTGCAACGTTGTTGTAAAAGAAGAGAAACAAAAATGGGCAGCGTATAGATTATGGGGCTACCCATGGAAGAAACTAAACCAAAATTAGTTACAATTAATGGGTGAAAGGAACAAATATAAAAACCCCAAAATGTGAGTTCAAACCTATAAGAGAGATGTCAGATGAAACCCTGAAGCCAACCCACTTTCTCTTCTGAGGAATAGTGAAAACACATATAAAAGAAATAAAAGTTATCACTTCGTCATATCAGAATATCATTGAAATGTAAGTAGGATAAATTATGAAATAAAGGAGTGAACACTAACCACAGGTTAAGGTCATTCCAGATAAAATCGAAATAGAACCCACTTGCCCAGAACGATACTATGGAATTTACCTATTTAAGAAAAAACAAAAAAGGAGTAAAGATGTTTTAAAAAAAATATAGGGAAAATAAGGAAACCGGGAGGTAGGATTTTTCATGTAGTATCATTGGTAAATATTTTACCTGTTGGAACCCAAAAGTGGGGTGAAGCCAGTCGTAGTGGAATGAAAGTTGTCAAGGACGACTACTCTAATATTTTCCTACTCCGTACATACGAGACAATGAATTTGATGAGTACCTAGAGTTAGAGTGAACCCAACCTAGAAATAAGGTGAGAATAGTTTGTTGAAAATAATACTGAGAGGGGGGGTGAATCAATATTATCAAATTCTTTTCAATTTATATAAAGATTTGCAGATCAGAATAATGAAACTTGTGTATACCTTCTATACTTATAATTTAATTTATTCTTCAGATGTTGATCATTAGTCTATGTGTTAGAACCATATAACAGTAAGCAGGAACAGAAAGGTAGAGCAGAAAGTCACACAAAACAACACGAGATATAAGGTGGAAACCCAATGTGGGTGAAAACCACCTGCTGCAATATGTCTCTATCTTCTTTCAATTAGAAACTTCTTTTTACAATGGTTCTGTACTAGTGCAGTCCTATACTAGCATGCAGGCTTCAACCTGCAGAAGGCAACAACCTTCTCTCATTCTTCAGACTCTCCTAGAAGGGATCTACACCCCCCTTAGCTCTTGTACTAGCTAATGTACTAGTACGTAGGTGCTGACCTACAAAAGACTTCTCTTTTTCTTCCAGGGCCACGTTTCATAAATTTTCAGACTGGATCCAAGAATATCAATCAAACATCAAATAGATCTGCAATCAGCCAACTTCCTTGTACAAATACTGAATCAATAACTTCTCAGAACCTAGTACCAGTAACCAGACACCAATTCAGAACCTGGAACACTGCAGTAATAAACAAAATCAGCTAAAACATATTTCAAGAAAAGTCTGCTACTTCACCAATAGAAATCTGCGTACATACGCAGTATTCACTTCCTTAGCCTGCAGGTATCCGTGCCTTCGCTATGTCCAACCTGTGGGTATCTGCACCTATGTTGTGTCAAACCCGTGTATATCCGTGCCTCTGCTGTGTCGATCCTATGGAATACATGCCTGCGCTATGTCAATCTTGCATATATCCATGCCTTTGCTGTGTCGAGCCTGCGGGTATTCGTGCCTGCGCTGTGTCGAGCCTGCAGGTATTCGCGCCTGTGTTGTGTCAGACCTGCGGGTATAGATCTATAAATGATAATTATCCCTTTTCTTAATCAGACTTCAATTATACCCATATTATCAGATCTAATCTTGTGCCAAAGATATCTCGACCTATCAGTAGATCTTAACCATCTTGTAATGCTCAAGTTCCTCCTTGATTCAGATCCAGCTATATCTCACCAACCGATCACCAGTATTTCAGATCTTTCTCTTCTCAAGATATTCAACACCACAGTCTTCTCCAACCAAATGATCTCCTTTCCTTTTTATAGTCTAGGCCTTACTCAAACCATGGTCCAAAACCATAGAGATCTAATACTGGGGACCCAATACCTGGGTTCAATACTTTAGATGCAAAACAACGGACCAAAACCATAGGTTCAAAAATGTCGAACTAAATACAATGGACCAACCATAATATTTCCCATGTATGCATGCTTTTCTCTGCATGGAAGTGCGTGTACTGGACGTCCACACCTTTTGATCGGTACACCTGTGTATATGTACGCACCTTTTGATCGGTGCACCTGCGTATGTCCGCAGCTTTGTGAAAAGGAACCTGTGGGTATCTCATTTTCCTCCATTCTAAGAGCTTGAACTGTGATCTACCATTTAAGTGAGTTTCCATCAAGGACAAAACTTATGTCATCGAGCCAAACCTATGTCTTAATGCCAACAATCTCCCCCTTTGGACTTGATGGAAACCCAAAGTCACTCAAAGTCTTTTCTCCCCCTTTGAAATCAAGAGCAAAGGGTTATGCTCCCCCTGAGTACATGCTGAAATCTCTACTTTGCTGTGTTGTCCAAGCTCCCCCTGACATATAGGCAAGATCCGCAAGAAGATGTTCTACAAAAAAAATCTGACTTTATACATCATAACTAACCTTCCTATCACCAAAGACTCATACATACGACTCCCAACCAAGAGGGGATACATGATATAATAATCACATTACGTTATCCATCCCAGGCATAGTGGGGCAACCAAGATAGGCCATTACATGACCTTGACAAAAATAAATATAGAGACAAAATATCAGTAGTATCTGTCAATCATAGATCAGTATCCATGTTCTCCTTCTACACTTGCTCCTCCTGACATCAAAACAACTAAAGAATTGAACCAAGATCTTCTATGATAATGCCAACAATGCATTATTAGAAGAATATATGCTCCCCCTAAACCTGTGTCATATGGTCTCTCACAGACCCACATCAGACTCTTCTCATCCTTGCTTTTCTTCAAGTCAACATATACACAACTGTACCCACATAAACCAACGTATGTACGCGTATACCCCATATGAAACTCATGTACAACCAACAATCTCTAAAGCAGAAAAGATTCAACGGCAAGATGATGCATCGACTACCCCCAGCTTTTGTCTAATGTATTCAAAGGTCTCCCTGGGCAGTGGTTTGGTGAGAATATCAACAACTTGTTCCTTAGAGGGAACATACTCCAATTTGACCTTTTTTTCAAGCACTTGTTCTCGGAGAAAATGATACTTGATCGATATGTTCTTAGTCTTTGAATGCATGAGAGGATTCTTTGAAATATTGATTGCACTTGTATTATCACAGAAAATGGAGATAGGTGGAGTACAAGTGATTTGCATATCATGCATTGTTTGCATCATTCAAAGGAGTTGAGTGCAGCAAGTTGCAACAGCTACATATTCTGCTTCAGCTGAAGATAATGCAATAGAACTTTGTTTCTTGCTGAACCAAGATACTAATCTAAGACTCATCAAGAATGCACCACCACTAGTGCTTTTTCTGTCATCCACGCTTCCTGCCCAATCCGCATCTGTGTATGTATGAAGTGTGAGATCTGTACCTCTAGGATACCATAAGCCATAGTTTTGAGTTCCTTGAAGATACTTGAAAATTCTCTTAACTTCTCGAAGATGAGTTTCCTTTGGATTTTCCTGAAACCTTCCAGCTATTCCTACTGCATGCATAATGTTCGGTTAGGTACATGTTAGATAGAGCAGACTACCAATCATAGATCTATACGTTGGTTGATGTACTACTACCAATTCATCATTTGTGCTGAGGCTACATCATATCACCATAGGGGTACATACTGGTTTCAAATCCTCCATCCCATATTTCTTCAAGATCTTCTTGAGATACCTAGTTTGTGATAGAAAAATGTCGTCGTTGTTTTGTTGGACTTGTAAACCAAGGAAATATTTGAGCTCACCAAGCATGGACATTTCAAACTCTTTCTGCATCCCCAAGGCAAAATTTTGACTCATGTCTTCTTCATTGCTACCAAAGATGATATCATCAACATACACAAAAGTATTAGCAACTTATCATTGTCAATTTTTATATATAGATTGCTATTAGTTGATCATTTTATAAACCCTTGTTGATGGAGCTACTTATCCAACCGATAATACCACACCCTTGGAGCTTGTTTAAGGCCATAGAGAGCCTTTTTGAGTCTGCATACAAGTTTTGGATCATTTCCAAGAATAAACCCATCTGGTTGTTCAATATATACTTCTTCATCCAAGTCTCCATTCAGGAAAGAAGACTTCACATCCATTTGAAATACTTGAACTTCTGAAAGCTAGAAAGTGCAAGGAACATCCTTATGGCCTCTAGTCTAGAAACTGGTGCAAAAGTTTCTTCAAATTCTATGCCTTCCTGTTGAGCATACCCTTTGCAAACAAGTCTGGCCTTGTTTCTAATCACATCTCCATTTTCATTCAGCTTATTTTTGAATATCCATTTTGTTCCTATGACATTATTATCCTTTGGTCTAGGAACCAACTCCCAAGTGTTACTATTTTCAATTTGCTCAAGTTCTTCCTCCATGGATTTTACCCAGCATTCATCTTTGCATGCTTCTCTTACATTTTTTGGTTCAGTGGAGGAGAGCAATGCTAGATAGCTTGAAGCTTCTAAAATGGTTCTTCTTGTTTGTACACCTGCCTCTTTTTGCCCCAAAATTTGAGATTCTGGATGATTCTTTTGAACGTACCTTGATGGAGTCTTTTCTTCTATCCTTATCTGTTCTTCTGGTGCCTCATGGGTTTCTTCTTCATCATAAATCTGATTTGATGTTGATGGATAGTCCTCATAAT
Organism: Pinus tabuliformis; assembly: GCA_031772625.1. Taxonomy (NCBI): domain Eukaryota; kingdom Viridiplantae; phylum Streptophyta; class Pinopsida; order Pinales; family Pinaceae; genus Pinus; species Pinus tabuliformis. The sequence goes on along the minus strand of CM062814.1, from coordinate 583,017,763 downwards.
CTTCAAAATCTTCAGATTTTACCTACCTAGGAGTGTTTCCTTCTTCATCAACCACTACATCAACACTTTCAACAATTTTTCCAAGTCTTTTATTATAGCACTTGTATGCTTTGCTATGGGGAGAGTAACCAAGGAGAATTCCTTCACCTACTCTAGGTTCAAACTTGCCAAGATTTTCATCAGTCTTCTTGATGTAGCATTTGCTTCCAAAAATTTTGAAGTATTTTACTGTGGGAGTCTTACCATACCAGAGTTCATGAGTCTGAGTGCTGTTTACCCGGACATTTTTCTTGTTGAGAATAGTAACTGCAACAAATGCGGCTTCACCCTAGAAGGTTGCGGGAGTTCCAGACTCATCAAGCATAGGACGAGCCATTTGTTGAACCGTTCTGTTTGTCCTTTCCACTACTCCATTTTGCTGAGGAGTCCTAGTAGTAGAGAATTCCCTTCTTATTCCATGTTCTTCACAAAAATCTAAAAATTCATTCGAGGTAAATTCTCCTCCTCGATCAGACCTGAGGCATTTGATTCTATGATCTGATTCGTTCTCCACCAAGGCTTTGAATTATTTGAATTTTTCGAAAGCTTCATCTTTATGCTTCATAAGTCCTATCCAACACATCCTAGAAAAGTTGTCAATGAATAATATAAAATATTATTCTCCTCAAGCTGATCTTTTCCTGGATGGACCACATACATTAGTATGGACAAGTTCAGGTGGCCTGCTAGCTGATCCTTCCTTCTCAGGGAAATTAGTTCTGGTTTGCTTACCAAATTGACATGATTTGCATATTGTATTGTCTGGAATTCTGATGTCAGGTAGATCATGAAGTGCCTGATATTTGCATGCTTTCCTTATCTGTGGGAAGCTTAGATGCCCCAATCTTCTGTGCCATAGCCAGTGTTCATCATTCTTGCTTAGAGAGCATTGTTGTTGTCCTCCTTTGAGTATATATAAATTATTTGGAGTTCCTATGCCTTTGATCACTGTTTTTCCTGTATCGAGCTCATGAACAATGCATCCATTTGATCGAAATATTACTTCATTTCCTTGATCACACATTTGACTGACACTTAATAAATTATGCTTCAAGCCATCAACATACATAACGTTTCTAGCCTTGACCTTTTCTTTCAAAAGAATAGAACCTTAACCTTTTATGAGTGCAGCGGTGTCATTTCCAAATGAGACCTTCTTTTCCTTTTCTAAGGCACTATATGACTGAAGTTTATCTTTATCACATGTCATATGTTTTGAGCATCTACTATTGATGTACCACTGATTTTCCTGTCCTTCAGCATATAAGGCTATCCCACATCTTTCTGGTTGCAATTCTTTCTTTTTCCATGTTCTGCGAACCAATGAAACTTGTTCCTTCTGAGTTGTTTATCGAAACCTGCTCCTGCATTCAGAATCTTCACGACAAAAATTGTTACATATAGAACATTCTACTTCATTCTCAAGAGAAGCAAAGTTATTGTAGGTCCTGTTCATGGTCCCAGTCATACTCCTTTGTTTTTGAGCTTCTCTAGTCATGATTGTCTTGTAGGCAACACATTGAGCTGCTTTGTGACCAAAGTTATGACAAGAGAAACATTGGCCATTGAAGAAGCTCCTGCGATTATCAAATCTACCAACCAAATGATTGTAGTTTCTATCCATTCTTGAGGCAAATTGAGAATGATTTACCTGTGGTTGGTTGTAGCTTCTGTTCATCCTTGAAGTAGATTTCCCCTGATTTACCTGGTAGTCTTTGTTCATTCTTGAGGTAAATTGTCCCTGACTTACGTGGAGATCAACATTATGCTTTTGCTGAGTATTGTTCTCCTGTTCACTTCTCCTTGCAGCTTCAAGATAACTTTTGCATGTAGATGGCTTCCATGCTTGAGATGTTTCTTTGGTATGCCCAAGACCTCTCTTGATTAGAGGAGAACACTGCACTTTGATAATCTCATCTAAAGTTTCAAATCCTTTATCAAATCTAATATTAAGAGATTTTGTTTTCTCAATGTCCTTTCTAAGCCCCACAATTTCACATTCTAACTTTTCATTATGTTTCTCCATTTTAGCAAGTTGGGAAGTCAGAGTATCTATAATCATATTTTTCTCTTATAAGAAAATTTTGACTTTAGAAATTTCTTCATCTATAGCATCCAAGAAATTATCATCTTCAAAAGCTGTCAAAAGTCTATAACCATTACCTTGTTCATCCTCATCGCTATTTGAAAGACCATCATTGTCTTCATGTATGTAATAACTTTTATTACTTACATTCTGTTTTTTGTTCCATCTAACTGGTTCCTTACCTTTGTCAAGCTTATCTTTATGAGGACACTTGGAAGCATAGTGACCGACTCTTCCACAAGAAAAACATTTGAAGGGGAGCTTACCTCTGAATCTTCCAGAGCCCCGTTGAAGGTTCTTGATAAAATTTGACTCTTCCTCTTCTTCCGACATACGTCCTGAGTCACTGTAGTCTCCTTTTCCCGAGGCTTTGAATGCAACTTCTCTCCTGTCTGATGGTCCACCTTTTCTCATTTCATAAGCAGTTAGGATTCTGTGCAGCTATGACATGGTAAGGCTCTATAGATTATGCTTTTCTTCTGTGGCAGAAACTTTTGAATCAAACTTAGGAGACAAAGATCTTAGAACTTTTTCAACCAAAAAAACTTCTTTTATTTCTTCACCCAAGTTTTTCATACAATTAACAATCTCATCTATGCGAAGGAAATAGTTAGCCATGCTTTCATCATTGTACATTCTGGGATTTTCATAATGAATTCTGAGAGTTTGAAGTTTTTCTCGTTTTACCTGATCATCTCCTTCATATCTCAAAACGATCTTGTCCCATATTTCTTTTGCGGTTTTGAGCTGCATAACCTTGGAAAATTCTGATTGAGATAGAATCCCTAATAGGGTATTGACAACATTTGCATTTATTTCATACTACCTTTTACCAGCCATTAGGAGTTGCTGAAGGAAATATGTATCCTGTTTCTACAATATCCCAAACTTTTGTACCAAGAGATTGAAGATAGGCAGTGATTCTTACCTTCCAATAAACAAAGTTGCTTCCATCGAAAATTGGTGGTCTGATTGATGCTTCCTTTTCGTAGTTGATCATGATGATATATTTTCCTTCAATCAATCAAGCTTCTCCTGAAGGACCTGCTCTGATACCAATTGTTGAAAATAATACTGAGAGGGGGGGGTGAATCAGTATTATCAAATTCTTTTCAATTTATACAAAGATTTGCATATCAGACTAATGAAACTTGTGTATACCTTCCAGACTTATAATTTAATTTATTCCTCAGATGTTGATCATTAGTCTACGTGTCAGAACCATATAACCATAAGCAGGCACAGAAAGGTAGAGTAGACAGTCACACAAAAGAACACAAGATATAAGGTGTAAACCCAATGTGGGTGAAAACCACCTGCTGCAATATGTCTCTATCTTCTTTCAATTAGAAACTTATTTTTACAATGATTTTGTACTGGTGTAGTCTTATACCAGCATGCAGGCTTCAACCTGCAGAAGGCTACAACCTTCTCTCGTTCTCCAAACTCTCCTGGAAGGGAGCTACAACCCCCTTAGACCTTGTACTAGCTGATGTACTAGTACTTAGGTGCTGACCTACAGAAGACTTCTCTTTTTCTTCCAGGGACCACGTTTCATAAATTTTCAGACTGGATCCAAGAATATCAATCAAACATCAAATAGATCTGCAATCAACTAACTTCCTTGTACAAATACTAAATCAATAACTTCTCAGAACCTAGTACCAGTAACCAGACACCAATTCAGAACCTGGAACACTGCAGTAATAAACAAAAGTAGCTAAAACATATTTCAAGAAAAGTCTGCTACTTCACCAATAGAAATCTACGTACATACGCAGTATTCACTTCCTTAACCTACGGGTATTCGCACCTTTGCTGTGTCAAACCTGCGGGTATCCGCACTTGCATTGTGTCAAACCCATGTATATTTTTGCCTCTGCTGTGTTGATCCTGTGGAATACGCGCATGTGCTATGTCAAACCTGCATATATTCGTGGCTTCGTTGCGTCAAGCCTGCGGGTATCCACGCCTGCGCTATGTCGGACCTGCAGGTATAGATCTATAAATGATAATTTATCCCTTTTCCTAATTAGACTTCAATTATACCCAGATTATCAGATCTAATCTTGCACGAAAGATATCTCTACCTATGCTCAGGTTCCTCCTTGATCCAGATCCAGCTATATCTCACCAACCGATCACCGGTATTCCAGATCTTGCTCTTCTCAAGATATTCAACACAACAGTCTGCTCCAGCCAAATTATCTCCTTTCCTTTTTATAGTCTAGGACTTACTCAAACCATGGTCCAAAACCATAGAGATCTAATACTAGGGACCCAATACCTGGGTTCAATACTTTAAATGCAAAACCACGAACCAAAACCATAGGTTCAAAAATGTCAGACTAAATACCATGGACCAACCATAAGATTTCCCACGTGTGCATGCTTTTCTCTGCATGAAAGTGTGTGTACTGGATGTCCACACCTTTTGATCAATACACCTGCATATATCTATGCACCTTTTGATCAGTGCACCTGTGCATGTCCGCGGCTTTGTGAAAAGAAACCTGCAGGTATCTCATTTTCTTCCATTCTGAAAGCCTGAATTGTGATCTACCATTTGAGTGAGTTGCCATCAAGGACAACACTTATTTCATCGAGCCAAACCTGTGTCATAATTCCAACATAGTTCGAGTGGAAGGTGAGAATATTTGGAATGGAAGGTAAGGTGATGAGATGAATGCCACAACAATGGGAAAAATGAACCGAGTGTTACTATTATTACCCTCTCATGGTGGCACTGCAACAATGGGCCATGCAAATGTGGTAAGGTAAAATGTCCACAAGTTACCCATACATTCCACCTCATCGCTAGCATAAGAATGGTAATATATTGCATTTCTATCGGTGGATTATTTGCAAACCAAACCCACCATTAAGGAGGTAAAAATACTATAGGACATGTGATTTTCACATGGGCTTGTGGTATGTGGCACCAAACCATTCAGTGTATGGTTCAAGGTCATGCTCCAATGTGCTAACGTATTTGGGTGGGAAAAATTAAAAATATTAATAAACAAACAAAGGTCAAGGTGGTATAGATCAATACAGGTTAAATAACTAAACCTCTACTAAACCCTCTAGCAAGTTTAGGGTGTTATTGAACCAAACCTTAACAATAATCTAACTTGGGAATGATGACAGGTATATAATTAAACATTACCATGCATTTTATATAATCCATAAAGAATTCCAAACATCATGCTTACCTCAATCATAGGTACCAGGGTCATCAACCCAAAAACATTAAAAATGAGACATAACACAAATGATATAAGGTAATAGAATACAATTATGCAACATATTTTTATACAACATTATGATTGAAGGCGCAAAGCTATACCACAATAGAGTTATGATTAAAGGAATTTTATTTCTACCCAAAATTCATATCACAACACCATACACAAATGGATGATTAAGGAAATATTATCTTGGAAAGGAAAAAAAAAGTTTACTATGTAAGAAATAATATATATATATATATATATATATATATATACAAGATATCTTTTTTTTTTTTAGGAAATAGGGATCTGTTACAATATAGCACTAGACCCAATAGTGGAGCATGAAGCCAACACCTCCTTCTCCAAAGAGTCGTACTCCTCCTATGATAGACCAGAGAAGTCAAGGATCCAAATCGTAGGTTCCACACCCCCTCTTTGAGTTGTGAGGGTTTATTTATAACAAATGAGATGACCCTTCATTTCCATCTATCACCTTTGAGCTTCCTTTATGATTCTTGGACTTATTTTGTCTTTATTCTAACTAATTATTCTTCACAAGCCATATCTAGCCCTTGGACTTCAATTTACATACTTTATTTTCAAATACAATAAGACAAAAATAACATAAAAGTAAAAATTTATTGTAGCATAATAAGACAAAGTAAATACATTAAGCTTGTGTTTTAAGAAAGTATAGCTCAACAACTTCAAATTTTAATTTTGTAGTTACATATTAATGCCAAGATTTATATAGTGCGAGTGTGTCCTCAAACTTTGTAGGAAGGTTCAACTAATATTTGACTCTAGCCTCCATAACATCAGCCTAGATGGTTTTGGAACCATTATGTTCTTCTTTATAAAATAAGAACAATTCCATATTAACCTAAGAAGGCCCAAATACATACTTCTTCATGTTCTATTTATTTTTGTCTAAGTCTTTTGTAACCAGCCCTCTGATATTTACCTAATTTCTCTAACTTGCCAAGGTAAGAATTATATGAAGAGCTACTATGATAGGATCCAGCCTCCTAGATCCAATTAAGGAAGTGGGGCCTACAAATTGTCCATCAACTGATAACTCACTGTGAGGCCAGGAGGTAACTCCACAATGCGATTTGTATTTTGGATTATGATTTCTCATGGATATATACATGGAGGGAGAGACTCTTGGGCTTCACCTCACAATGTCTCTTCATATTCCTATTCTCCTTATTTACTATCTACACTATTTCACATATATTCACCCAATCTCAATGATTAGGTATCAACATTCCCCCCTTAATATGAAGGGATGTTGTTGATTCTAAGCATAATTATGAATCTTTCAAACTTTTCTCTTTCAAGCACTTTGGTGAAGATGTCTACAATTTGTTCATTTATGGAAAAATGCCATAGATGGATTGTCTTGGCCTCAACATGATGTTGAATCATATGGTATTTTGTATTGATGTGTTTTGTTTGATCATGGAACTTTGGGTTCTTGGGAAATTTTATTGTAGAATTTTTCTCAATCATGAGTGGAGTTGAATGCGTTTGTTTCACCTAGAAATATTGCAGAATTTTCTTGAGGTGTAAAAATTCCTTTGTTGCTTCAACTTCTGCCACATATTCTGCCTTTGTTGAAGAATATGCTAGAACTGATTGTTTGTGTGACCTCCAAGAGAAAATTCCTGATCCAAGACTCATAGCATAACCTGAATTAGATGTCTTGACTTCTTTATCTTCGTCAAAGTTTGAATCAGATTATCCAATCAAGCTGAACTCTCCCACCTATGTATACTTGAGATCAATGTATTGAGTTCCCTTCAAGTACTTTGTAACTCTTTTTGCATCCTCAAATTCTTTTCTTTGAATGGATGTGAGTTTCAAGTTATGTTCCATCGGTGTAATCAAAGGATTGCACTCATCCATGCCAAACCTATTCAACATATCTCCAATGTTCTTCTTATGAGAGAGGAATATAAAATTCAAATCTTGAGTTACTTCAATACCAAGATAACAATGAACATAGCCCAAGTCAATCATTTTAAAACCTTTGCCCAATTCCTTCTTTATGTATGTGTCGAGCTATAAAAAGGGTCTCTTTCACCTCTAATTACCTCACATTAGTTTGTCAATCCAGGAAGGTTCTGTTATTTCAAAGAGTGTCTCAGTCTAAGGCTATCATTTGCCAGAGTAATGCTAGTAGTACAGTGCTCAAAAATACAAGACTAAACAGATGCTTGTTTACAACAAACTACTTCAAAATATTAAACCACACATTTGAAAACTAAGCAATTTATCAGTCAAGGGTTTAGTAGCAGTAACTCATCCTTTGTAAACTGATGGAACTAAAAGAAATCAGAGAACAGATCGTGGATCTGGGAGCCAGACAGCAAATGTCAATGCTCACTACAGCCTTAGATCACTCTTCACACCAAAATAACAATTGACAGGAAATGGAACGACAAATAAGAAATGGAATAGCGAAATAAGAAATAGAACAACAAATCTGAAATGGAACAGCAAATGGAACAACAAATTTGAAATGGAACAGCAAATAGGAAACTGTAATAGCAACTAAGTCTAATAAGCAGTAACACCTTAGTCTACAAGATCAAATGCACTAACCGTGACCTACAGGAATCAAATGGTAATCCTTCACTCTTAAGGACGAATTGAAAAACACACCAAAATGGAATAACACTAATTAATGATGAATTATAAAACAGCACTTGAAAACCTCGCATACATACACATGGCACACCTTCATAGTAATCTGATCCAGTTATCAATCTCAATTAGAAAGAGTACGACTGCATTTCAAAATGGAACAGCAATGTCTATAAACTCAACAATCGCAGAGACATAATCGCTAAGATGAATTCCGTAATATCAATGAATAAGTGCACAATGCAGAGGCTCTGTAATTGAACGACAACAATATTCTGTAAAGACTTACAATATTATATCAACACTTAAAAGAATAGTGATACGTTGCAGAGTTAATGCAAGAGTTCTGTCTTTAGAAACCCCAATAAATTAAACATAACAGAGCATGTGATGTAAACTAGCAAAACACATCAGATTACTAATTAACCTTGATAAACAAACCATGCATAAACCAAACGTAATAGTATAGGAGCAATTGTTCTACAGGGTTGGGCCCTTAGCCCCCAGGGGTACACCACTTGAAGTTATTCCAGACTCAGGGATGAAATAGCAACCGAGTTTGTATTAATGCATAAGACAGAATTACAGTAGATCAGCTCTCAACGAGACTCGATGATCAAAGTTTCAATCTTAGGAGAAATTACATAAAACGTAAGGACTCGACAGACCCCCCGAGCTAACAGTGCTACCCCTTTTATAATGGTGAAGGCGGAGATGACTAGGTGCAAAAAATAGTTAAAGCAGTGATCCCTCAGGATCAAGGGATCTGAGGGATTCGTTGAACTGTTAGTCCTTAGTTATCTCTTTTCTTTCTTGCGCCAAGCTGATATCTCCACTTCCTTTCCAGGGCTGATTCGCTTAGATTTGTTTTGCCTTGTTTGCATATGGTTCCCCGTCAAAGGGACATCGGTTAACCTGTCCTTGTCCTCTCCTTTGGAATTCCAGCTTTTCGTTTTTCCTTCTTCTTGCATAAGAAAATGACAATTGTCAGTGTTTTCTTTTTTCACATTAATCTCACAACTTTTATTACAATCCTTTATCATTTTCCTAGTTCATGATGCAAAAGGTTTGTAAGTTCTAATGAAAAGATGTTGAAATAATTACCAAAAACATACCTTCTTTAGTACTCCACACACCCCCCTGCTTACCCTTTTTCATGCCCTCATGAAAACATTATAGTTGACATGCAAGGTAGTGAGAGAGTAGGCTGGAGATGGAATCTCGTGTGGATGTCTACAGCCATGATGCATAACTAGGTGTTCAAAGAAATGGCCTGTCTAACTCTCATGCATCTCATACAGGACTTGGTACCCAGGTGCAGGGTGCCAAATAATTGGACTCTGGAACCTATATCCTAACCAGGATGGCCCTTCCCTCAAAATGACTTCGCCATAGAGGTGCAAGAGGTTGGCGGCTAACTTAAAATTTTCATACTTAGATGGCTCCTTGAGTTGGATATTTGGATTAGAGATCTGATATCGAAATTTTGCTGCATCAATGGCAAGGTCTTTAATAGTGAAAAAGTATTCTATTCCTTGCTGATTGATTGGTGTATGAATGGGTCCTAATGCTTCAATTACACCTCGAGTCTTCATGAGGTTCTTATGTTCTCTCCACAACTGTACTAGATTCCTAGGCTCAGCTCTTACCCACAAATCTAATCTGTTTTCTTGCCTTTGGAAAGCATTATAGGCTTTAAGCCATTTAATTTGATTAACCCCAAATGAAATAAATGCCTGTAATTGGATATCCCAAACAAAAGGGCCAGGGTTCAGCTTGGTCTCTTGGTCTAATACAAGGTTATGTAAATAAAACTCACACAGTAGTCTTTGAACTTTTAACCCGTAGTCCCTACAGTAGTTTATAAAGTCATCGATGGTATTAATTTGTATGGGAGCACCTGCTTTAACAACCTTTATTTTCAATTGCAAATCTCGTTCCATTAAAAACAAAGCATAATTCTTAGCAATGGCTCTACATGCTAGGATGTCATTGTACAAAGAACATAAGGTATCCATCTGCTTGATAACTATATCTAACCTACGAGTTACCTTCGCGACTTCTTCTTCTTCCCTTCGCCACCCTTCAAAGGCCTGGCTTTCGGATAGATTGGCATTCCTAAGCTGTTGTTGTAGCTCTTCATACCTTTCTTGAGGGTCCAGGGACCATTTGCTCTATGATTTTTCTGCTGCTTGCTGGGCTTGCGTCAAACCCTCCCGTAGGGTTACCGTTCTCGGATCTCTTTCCCATGCGGCGGTGGAGACTGGGAGTTTGACCTAAATTTTCCTATTGTGTTGTCTTGCGTTCATGGCCCTTATCACTCCCGAGGGTGTTGCCTCTGTTTGAATTTCATTATCGCAGGTCAATATATCATCCGTTTATATCTTAACGTGGGTATCATTCAAATGCTGTTCCTTTTTAATTTGAACAACAATCTACTTTTCAACAACACTTGGAACAACAGCCCGCTTTTCGACAAGGTTTTGTACAGCAGGGTGGACTCTGGTCCTCCGATCCTTTGTCTTGAGGGGTTTTGCTCAGGGAAAATTTTAAGATCCCCTCCTAAATTTACATCTATAATAAATGGGCGAATCTCCATGGTATATAGGAAAAATGGAAGGCGATTTATCAATAATATGATATGTATATATAATTTTTTGGCTATCTCTCACCAAGCATGGCGAATATTTTAGTCAACTATAAAATCTTGTGTTTATTGAATACACAAATGAAATCATTGCATTTCTTTAAAATATATTTTGAAATCAAAATTACCAAAATTACATATCGATAACCTAGTGGGTGCAGGATAAAATTCACCCGTGCCATTCACAGAAAGCATGAGAAAAAACCTAATACTATATATAAAACCAAGAAAAATTCAAATTCATCACTTCTAGGGACCTCATAACCACCCTGCCAATACACAAGTATGTTGTTGTTTGCAATTAGAAAAATTACCCAAATTACAATCTGTTTACTCTAGTATATGTTGGAAAGTTATAGAAGGATGACTAGTGCAATCAATCCATTCCTTTTAGCCCTGGATTTATTTCAGTTTAAAAAAGAAGTATATAAATATACTTGTCCAATGTCTATGCTTTCACCATTCACCTTAGGATGTTTTTATAATATAATTTCCTAAGTCTATTTAGTATCTTCATTATCATAAAAACCAACCTATATCCATCTTAACTCCACATCTACCACTCTTAGGGGGATGGAATCTATTTATCCCTCTGAGCACTTGATAGACCCAGAACTAAGATGGATCTAAGATGATAGAATTTCCCCTTTAAATAGTCTATGCTCACATGAATACCATGGTATTACCATTACTCAATACCATGGGTTATCATAAACCTAAAGCTTAAAAATTATTATTAGTAATTTATAAAAATTAATAAAATTAATAGTTGATTTTTATTTTATTTTTTATTTTAACCAAGCTAAAATGTTTAACATACATTAAATTACAACGTCCATTTTTACTCTTGATCGGATCAAATATTTTTTCACTCTATGCTAGTTTGCATATCACGATATTTGATACCTCTTGGGGGTTAGTAGATCCAGAGTAAGGATGGATCTATGCTAGTTTAATTCCCCCATTTAAATAGGCTACATTCCAGGTGAATACCATGGGTCAGTACCATGTGCCATTTTTATTTTTATTAATACTAATATTAGGGTTAATAATGTTTTTTGCATGGTATTAATAAAAATCTAGTCCATGGTATTTGTCCCATAGTATTTTTCCCATAGGTTTCACCTAAAGATAACGCATTTTTTGAGTCTCCTTAAATATAAGGTGACTTATGGAGTAAATATAAAAAATGTTTTATTTATTTACCATACCTCTCATTTATTTATATTTTTATTAATTTACCATACCTATTTTATAAATATGGTATTTGGGCCTTTGGCCCATAGGATTCACTTAATAAAAACTATTCTTGAAAATGGGTGAATGGATTCACTTAAATAAAACCTATTCGTGAAAATGGGCAAATGGAAGGTTGTAACTCCTAATTTCAAGGGCTAAATTTACCTTTTTTACCCTCTCCCTTAAAATAAGGTGGACTATTTGAGGTGATTTGTAAAAATGTACTATGATACAAAATATTCGCCCACTAAAAATTTAAAACCCCTTAATTTCGCCAAAGGGCGAACATTCGCCCCTAAAATTTTCTATGGTTTTGCTGGAGCAACTGCATGTTTCCTTCTTGAAGTCCTTTTTGCCCTTTTCCTTGCTTTCAAAATCCTAATCTGCTGTCGAAGTTGAACTATTACATTTAGTAGTCTTTGCTGTTCTTTCCGTAATTTCTTAATTTCCTCAGAGTGAACAACAGACTGTTCACTGCGGCCTGGATTATGACCTAGATTAATTTCTTGATTTTCTCTCTGGGGTGCTTCTTTGCTACTCTGCTCTAGCTGCTCTGGGGAAAGAACCCTAGCTGGTTCTGTTATTTCTTGGGTGACTTCCTTTTCTGCCCCTCCTTCCTCCGGAGTTTCCTCTGGTGTCTTCTGGCTAGGAATAGATTGTTCCTGTTCTGCATCTCATGTCATGCTTTCATCATGAACAGGCTGACTCTCCTCTTCTACCTCCTCTGCATGTGATTCTTCAGGTGCATTTCCCTCCTGAGCAGAGTGTTCTTTTGGCTCTTCTTCAGCATGGAGATCCGATGGGCTGGAATATTGGCCATATTCGCCCATATTAGCCAAAACTTTGGCAAATTCATCTTCTCTCAATGGATCATGTACTGGGCTACCTTCCTATTTTTCCGTTTCCTCCTCCTACTTAGATTGCTTGGTTTCTTCGTCCATTTCTCCTTCCTCATTTTCCTGCATTACTTTCTCATTGTCTTCTCCTTCTAATCGTGGGGGTTTCTCATCCCCTATATCTTCTATCTCTACCAGTTGGCTGGTATTTCCTTGGGGCTTCTCCAGCCTCCCTCGTAGCCGTGCTAGTCAGACAATTTCCTTCGTTTTTCTGGACGCTTAGGTGTACTAGTGGCATGTTTACGTTTTGGGGATGGTGTGGTCAATCCTCCATCTATCATGGCAATTAGCTCTTCCCAGCTGCTCTATTTCTGGGTAAGGCTATGCCTGACTATTAACCATATCAACCCATGATGACTAACAACTGATTCAACATGTTGTGCCTTTTTCATGCTCCGTGCAACATCATGCAGTAATGAATTCAAAATGCAGGTAAATTTACAAAGCATTTTTGCTTTAACACAGCTAAAAGTTTAAGGTGTCGTGGTCTTACCACGTCTTTTCTTCCTTCACAAGTGATGTATATTTGAATGGTATTTGCCAATTTTGCCCACGGTTCTCCTAATTTTGTTGGCAGAACCCCCTTTCCTCTAATTTTCAGGCTCTGGCCTTCCTCCTGGAAGGCTTCTATAATCTTCTGCAATCTCTCCTTCTTTAGCGTCCATACAGGTCTAGTGGCTGGCAGTCCTGAGACCTCTGCGATTATGTCATCAGTGACTGTTATATGTCTCCCCCTCACTGTGGAGTGATCCTCTTGCAAGTTATGCAAGAATTAAATTGCTCCAGTCTCCTTGGATTCCTATAAGTGATTGAGATAAGTTAGCCACCCGGCTCTTGCCAGGATTTCCCGTGCAGCATAAGAGATTGTTAACACCAGCTGTTCTCTCCGAATCGATCTCCCTCCCATGTTTATAGTTTTGCTGCAAAATCTCAGAATTTTGACAATGGAACGGCAGTTGTTCACGCTGTTAAAAACACAGAAAAGCTGACAGACGCAAGAATCTTTCAAAATCTAATGTTGCAGGATATACAATGGAAATGGCTTAGGAACAGCAAGTGATGCAAAAAATAAAAAATAGTATACCGTTGAGCTGTGCTATTTCCAAGTACGTAGTTTCTCGAATAGCAGTCTGACACGTCATCCAAGGAATGATGAGGTTAACCTCCCCCCCATCGCAATGTGATAGGCCATCCTGCCCGTCAAATAAAAGAGCGGTGTGCCATTCTGTTATGAAGCAGAGTCATAAAGGAACAACGTATGGCAATATACCATGTTTACAAAAGTAGTAGATTACCGCAATCGAGGTGTCAAGTTGGATCGCTTAATACGTAAGAGACAACTGTGATATGATAGGAGGTTGGGAGGATAGGACATCTGTCGTACATACCGAGTCTCATGCGGTCATTGTCAATTGTTCTGTCATGATTGGTGATAATAGATTTACATGCATTGTATGGTTCGGAAAATAATGTCCATTCGTCTTATGCGATTGATTACTAAGGTATAATAAACAAAGGGGTGTTGATAACTGCCTATTGGTGTATGTGACTTCAATACCATTAACAGTTCTCTGCTGCCGACAGGTGTCCATAACCTTAGCAGAGTTGTTTATTTTACCCATGGAACCATGATCCTTTGCGTATGCTTAGGAAGTGTTGTGTGATGTCAAAATGTAGGCCATTATGCTGGCTTGGTGACCAGTTAGCCATAATGTCATTCACGAGGAAGGAGCGAAAGGTAGGCAGGTCGACTCGTGATGAGACCTCCTGTTCCAAGGGTTCTTTATTTGATATACCTTTTGTACCATATCCCTGGTGTGGTGGCCATAGTGGGAATGCCACTTCACTTTATTCCTCATGATCATGGTAGGTTGGCTCTTGATGAGATCCCCTATCCTGCATTTGACATCTTTATATAAGCAAGTCAGTTTGCTCTTTTTTTCTTTTTCTTTTTATAAAGTACTTTCCCATTTATACACAAAGGGTGGTTCAACACTCCTTAAGAGTAGGAATGGTGGAAGAAGTCTTAACATCTCAATAGGAAGATATAAACATTTTGATCCTATTCCTGAATAATAATCAAAGAGGATTTAAAAGGAACCAATAGGATAAAGATAACCAATTAGAGCAGAGTTAGTGAAACAATGACAACAAAAGATAATGAGTAAGTGTGTCCTTCCCTCTATCCTTTTACCAATTCAGAGCAATTTATTATAAAAATAATGATTTTATAACTTACCTGATTTCAGTATGTTGTGATTTTGTATCCATTGCATAAGTGCATAGTTGTATTCTAAAAGACTTGAAAGAACAGGAACAGTAAGCATCCTTAATTTAAAATAGCAGGGGGAGCAAGAATAACTAAAAGGAATACGAGGATGTTGCTGTTTCAAAGAGGAAGAGCAAAATAATACAAGTGGTGTTCCTTTGGAAAAGGAACAACAAAGATAAAAAAATTTGTTCCTTTGGGAAAGGAACAACAGAAAACACGAATGTCGTTCCTTTAGAAAAGGAACAACAAAAATCGGAAACGTTGTTCCTTTGGAAAAGGAACAGCAAAACACACAAATTCCGTTCCTTTGGAAAAGGAATAGAAAAAATCGAAAATGCTATTCCTTTGGAAAAGGAACAACAAAACACACAAATGTCGTTCCTTTGGAAAAGGAACAGCAAAAATCGAAAACGACATTCCTTTGGAAAAGAAACAGAAAAACACACAAACGTCGTTCCTTTAGAAAAGGAACAAAAAAAATCGAAAATGTTGTTCCTTTGGAAAAGGAACAACAAAACGCAAGAATGTCATTCCTTTGGAAAGGGAATAGAAAAAATCGAAAATGCTGTTCCTTTGGAAAAGGAATAGCAGAACTCAGAAATGTTGTTCCTTTGGAAAAGGAACAACAAAAATCGAAAATGTTGTTCCTTTGGAAAAGGAACAACAGAACTCAGAAATGTCGTTCCTTTGGAAAACGAACAGCAAAAATAAAAAAAGTTGTTCCTTTGGAAATGGAACAGCAAAATACCCAAATGTCGTTCCTTTGGAAAAGGAACAACAAAAAGAAAAAGCGTTGTTCCTTTGGAAAAGGAACAACAGAAAGAAAAAATAAAGAAAAAGAACAGAATTAAAGCAGAATGACGGCTGATCCAACAGGTGTCGTTCCTTTGAAAAAGGAACAACAGAACGAAAAATGTTGTCCCTTTGAGAAAATGAACAACAAAAATAATAACATTGTTGCTGCTTCGAAAAGTAACGACAAAGCGTTTGATTCAAAAATATGTACAAAAACAAAACAAAAGAAATTATGTACAAACTGTGAAAAGAGATAAATTACTTAATGAATCATAGGTGAGGAAGACTTCTCTCCCTCCCCCAAAATTTCCATATCAGAGTCTTGGCGTAGCTGCTGGCAGAAGGACTCCCGAGTGAGTGGTTTGCGATAAAGGCGAACTCGGTGGCCAGTTGCCTTGAAACCATATCCAGAACTGTCAATAGTGATTAGAGTAAGAGTACCATTGTCATGTACCTTCTGGATTTCATATGGTCCCAACCAACGAGTCTGGAGTTTCCCAGGGAAGTCCTGAAACATGGAATCGTACAAAAGTGCCCAGTCTCCTTCGTGGAAGACTTTATTTTTAATGAGAGCATCATGCCATTTAGCTCGCTGCTGTTGGATAAGTGCAGTATTTTGGAGTGCAGAGAGCCTTATTTCATCGAGCTCATTGATCTACTGTAATAGATTGATCTGTGCCTCAGTTAAATCTAAGGCAACTTCCTGTGTTGTTCGCAGTGTTTGGATTTCGAATTCTATGGGAAAAATGGGTTGCTTGCCAAACAATACTTGATAAGGTGAGTAACCAGTGGTACTTCTCCATGTTGTTCTATAAGCCCACAGTGCCTCTGATAGTCTGGCAGCCCAGTCACGTCTATGTGATGTGATTGTTTTTGTTTGGATTACTTCTATTATTTTATTGTTGCTTTCTACCTGACCATTTGCCTGTGGGTGGTATGGAGTAGTGATTTTATGCTGGAGATGATAGTTTTTGAGTGTTGCAGCTATTTTCTTCCCAGCAAACTGTGGTCCACCGTCTGTAATTATATCTGTTGGAAGGCCATAACGCACAAATATATGGAACAAGAACTGTATGACAAAATCCTCTGTAGCTCTCGGCAACGCCCCTACCTCAACCCATTCGGTGAAATATTCTGTTGCCACTAGAATACATGTTTTCTGGTTTCAGGATGGTTTAATTGGTTCGATGAAATCAAGGGCCCATCGTTCGAATGGTTCAATGACTAACTGTGGGTTCAAGGGCATCTCAGCGGACTGACTAGGACGTCCTGCTCTCTGGCAACTATCACAAGCTTCGACGAATTTCTTTGCATCTTTGAAAATTGTAGGCCAATAATACCTTGCTTGCAGCACCTTATGTCTAGTTCTACGATCGGAAAAATGTATGCCACATGGTCCGTCATGGCAGGCTTTTAAAATGTCAAAGATTTCATCCTCTCGAACGCATCTTCTGATATGCATGTTTTCCCCTATGTGGAACAGGTAGCCTCCAACCCACTAGAATTGAGCACTCCTCTGAACAATCTGTTTCCGCTCATTAGGGGTTAGATGTTTCGGTAGTTTACCTACTGCTAGGTAATTGGCAACATCAACAAAACAGGGTTCTTGAACAGACATAGCAAATAAATGTTCATCTGGAAATTGATCTTCAACTGCTCCTGCATCAATTGGCTTTGGCATTCTTAAGAGAAAATCGGCTACAGGGTTTTCTTTTCCAGGTCGATCCTTGATTGTAATATCAAATTCCTGCAACAAAATCAGCCATCTAGTTATTCTGCCATTTGTGATAGGCTTGTTTGATAAATATTTGATGGCAGAATGATCTGTGTACAAGATAACAGGATATCCAGTAATGTAATGTCTAAACTTATTGACAGCATATATTACAGCTAGAAATTCTTTCTCAGTAACAATGTAATTTAATTCAGCAGGGGTAAATTTTTGCTAATATAATAAATTGCATATGGTTTTTTATCCTCTTCCTGCCCAAGGACTGCTCCAATGGCTGTATCTAAGGCATCAGATGATATCTAAAGTGGTAAATCCCAATTTGGTCCTCGAAGGACTGGGGTTGTGGACACAAGCTTCTTCAGATCCTGGAAAGCATGTTCACATTTTTCTGTCCAAATAAAATCAACGTTACCAGTTAGTGCATATAGAGGTGCAGCAATATGCGAAAAATGTTATATAAACCTCCATTAATAGCCAGAAAATCCAAGAAAACTGCGTAACTCCATTTGAGTGGTAGGAGTGTGAATAAGAAAAAATATTTGGATTTTGGCTGGGTCTACCTGAATGCCAGGTACTAAAATATAGTGTCCTAGAATAATTCCTTCAGTCATTATCATATAGCATTTTTCATGGCTTAGACGAAGCCTGGTAGAAATGCAACATTGTAAGACTCTTTCCAGTGTATCTAATGCTGGATCACAATCATCTCCATACGATGTAAAGTCATCCATGTATACTTCAAGTTCTCCATTTATTAAGTCTGCAAAAATGCTGAGGATAGCCCTTTGGAATGTGGCAGGAGCATTGCATAAGCCAAAAGGTAGAACGCTGTAGGCAAATGTTCCCCAAGGACAAGTAAAAATGGTTTTGTCTTGGTCTTCAGGGGCAATCAGAATCTGATTGTATCCACTAAAGCCATCCAGTAAAGAAAAGAATTTCTTTCCCGCCAAAGTGTCTAATACTTGGTCGATGAATGGGAGAGGGAAGTGGTCTTTTTTTGTTGCTTTATTTAGTTCTCTGTAGTCCACAAAAATTCTCCATTTCCCATTCTTTTTTGGTACCACCACAAGCGGAGAGACCCATTTACTATCGAAGATAGGATAAATGAAATTGACATCTAAAAGTTTTTTAAGTTCAGATTTTACCACATCCTTTAGATGAGGGTTAAGTCTCCTTTGAGGCTGGCGAATAGGTCTCACATCTTTTTCTATGTAAATGTGGTGTGTACATAATTGAGGGTCAATTCCTTTCATATTAGGATAGTCCCATAAAAATGCTTCTTTATATTTCCTCAATAGATGGATGAGCTTCGTTTCTTGTTCGGGGGTAAGGTTGGCATTAATCTTTAAGGTTTTTCCCGGTTCGATTTCCACAATTTTACTATTCGCAACAGAAGTAACAGGTATCATTTGATCATGTGTATCTTTAAGAGGATCTCTTCTAGTTCGTTATTGAATGCTCCCTCTATCGTGTGACACTGTGTGCGGGATCTGAATTCAGTTTGACTAATAAATTTATTAATGGCATCGTCCTCTATCTGATCTTTAAAATCAAGTGCCTCTTGTATAGTTAATGGAGATCTAATGTTGTCAGTAAGGTATGATACAGGGTGCTTATTAGTTTTGATCATTGTGACACTTGGCTGTGCAGGAGGATATAAGGCTAAGTTCTTGATATTCGCTCCCCTCGTTATGGTCATATTGCCTTGCCGGCAGCCAATATAAGCATCGTCAGTTGCAAGCCAAGGTCTACCTAAAATCAATGGGTGTCCATCAAGTCAGCTTTTGGAATTTATTATCAAAAAATCGGTCGGATATTCCTAGGAGTCAATAGATACCATGACATCATGTAGCGTGTGTGGAGCACTGGAAAGGTATGTTTTTGACAAACAATTTAGTGACTTTTCAGTAACAATTGTAACCCTTTCTGCATAATGACCTTAAAGAAATAAAGAGCTTTAATAGAATGTGTGAGAATTAGCATGGAAAACTTAATCGCTGATAATTGTTATTTTTTCATGCAGGAAAGGATGGAAACGAAGGATTGCCATTCGAAAGGAAAAGACAAAGAAGCAATAACTGCTGTCCCTTTAGGAGGGAACCGGATGCGAACAAGATCGAACAGATTGAAGCAAGACGACCCTGGAAAGGAAGAAGGATTATCGACTCGGCAGAGGAGGGGCAGAAAAGTAAAGGATTAACGGCTTGGCGAATCCCTCGGGATCTTTGATCCTGAGGGATCGTTGTTTTGCTTATTTTTGTTACCTAGATAGCTCCGCCGTTACTCTTATAAAAAGGGACAACAATGTTAAGCAAGAGGACTTTTTGTTCATATATGTAACTGTGAATTCCATATTCAACTTTGATCATCGACTCTCACTAAGACTCGTTTTGCTGTACAATTTTTGATGTTTTAATACAAAAGACTTGGTTTTTATTTCATCTCTGCATCTAGAGTAACCGAAGGCAGTGTGCCGTTGGAAGCTAAGGGCCCGGCTCCGAAGGACACTTGCTTTTGTATCATTATAATTTGGTTTCTGTGTGATTTGTTTATCTTTACAGTTCGGTAATCTGATATGTTTTTCACATGCTATTCCATGCTCTGTTACAATTAATTCATTAATGGTTTCTTTCGAGAAGATTTATGTCGTGACTTTGTATTGCGTGAGTGAATCTCTTCAGAGTTGATTGCATGTTTTCAGTCTAAGCCAACTGTTTCTGTTACAGAGCCTTCATATTGAATATTGTTGTATTGGATTCATTTGAAATCTCAGTTATTGGAATCCGGAAGTAATATTATTCTATTTGGAAACATAGTCATATTCTCTTTAATCATCAGATTGCTATAGTAAGTGTGTTGTGTATATACGTTTGATGATTGTTGTTCCATAATTCATTTGTGAATATTGTTCCATAAAGTATAATTTATTGAAGTTGCTTTAGAGAGAAGATTGCTATTTGATTGCAGGATGTGAGTTTAATTCAATAGAGCAAGCGTAGTCTGACTCGCGAGATTTAGTTTATTGGATTGTTGTTCCATTTCTTGTTGTTCCATTTATTGTTGTTCCATTTCAGATTTGCTGTTCCATTTCCTGTTTGTTGTTCCATTTTACTTTCTGCCATTCCAGTTACTTGCATTTATTGCTTTGGTGTGAGAGAAGGTCTAAGGCTGTAGTGAGCCTCAGCAAGTCGATGCCTAGCTCCCAGACCGATGGTCCATGCTCTAATTTCCTTTCCATCAGTTTCTAGAGGGATGGGTTATCGCTTCCGTACCCTTGACTGATAAACTACGTTGTGTGATTTTATTCTTTTTTAAAAGCAATTTAGTCATAGGTTTAGCAGCCGTTTACTCTTGTATTTTCTAGACACTGTACTACTAAGCATTACTCTGACGAATAGCCTCGGATTGAGCTACTCTTTGCAATAAAAAAGCGTTCCCGGATTGACTTATTAATGTAGCATAACTAGAGGTGAAAGAGACCCCTGTTACATCTCTACAGCATGCCCTCTGGCCTAACCACAGATCGTTCAGCCAGCTCTAGCAGGGTAGAGGTGGGTTCTACAAATGTAATACCTAGATTTTGGAAAGTAGTAGTTGTTAAGATGTTGATTGCAGCTCCTAGATCAACTAAGGCATTAGGGAAGGTTTGACCATAAATTTGTACGGTGACTATTGGATTTCCTGGGTCTTCATATTTAATGGGTGTTTCTTTTCCTAATAATAAGTCAGATAGAGTGCCAACTACTTGGACTCTTAGATTATTTTCTGCATTCCTTATTGGTTTCTTTACACACAATTCTTTGATATTCTTTGCATATATCGAGATGTATTGAATGGCTTGGAGGAATGGAATTTTTATGTACAAATTTTGTAATTCTCCCAGAATTTCAAAATTAGGATATTGTGTAGGTCGAGGTATGATTAATCATTTTGGGAATGGGGGAGAGGATGTTGTTGTTTGGTTATGACTTTGTTGTTTGTTCGCATCCTCTTCTTGTGACAGATGTTCTCTGGGTAACTGATTTTCAACATGGGTTGTCTTATCTCCCTCAGTTTCAATAATACGCCCAGATATTAGCTGAAGATCATTACACTCCCTCATATCAGCTCCTATTTCTGATGTTTCTACTATTTGGACAGATTGGATCGGTCTGTTATTTGGATTGGGATTGGGTTGGGCTAGGAGTTGCGGTCTCAGATTAGAATAGGGATTTTGTTGTAAGGTTGGCAGTGTAGGTTGAGGGAGTGGCATGGTTCCTGCTGGCTGATGCATCGGTCTTTGCCAGTTTGTCTGCCAAGCTGAAATTTGTGAAGTAGGGGGAGTCCATTGTGGTGGGTATGCGTTACTTTGCCAATATGGTGGGGCATAGGGAAACTTTAGCCAATTAGATTGGCTTGCCTGATTCAGCCACGGGGTTGATGAAGGAAACGATTGTGGTGACCAGTTTGGAAATGGGGGTTGGGATTGACTTTGTGATATATTATATTGTTGAGCATTATACTACGGAGACTAAAAAGAAGAGGTTGGGTCTGAAAACATACCAGATTGTCGCGACTGCCACTAACTGTGCTAGTTGAGTAGATACACCGATTCTGGCTCTTCATCTGCTTCCTTATTTACTACTTTTAATTCAGGAAGTGAGGGACAGCTTTCTGTAAGCTGATCTTTTGTGCAGATGACGCATGTTCAAACTGCATCTAGTGGACACTCCTTATGGCTATGTTTCTTCCCGCATCGGGGACAGAAGATTGCCAAATTGTGCTCTGCCTCCATTTGCTTCTGCTTGGCCTGCATAACATCAAGTTGAGTAGTTAACGTCCCTAATATATCAGTTTTAAAATTTTCCAATAGATTTCCAATTTCTTAACGCGTTACTCCTTCTGTCAAAATTTTATTATCTCTTACAAACTGATCATGTTCTGCCGGTTTTAATCTTGTGGTGCCTCTCGAGCTCTTGATACATAAGTCAATAATGTCAGCAAAATTTTCTTGATAAATATCTCATTTTCCCATAATCTTTAATGTTTCAATCCATTGTTCCTTCATGCCCTTAATTAATGTTGTTTTTAACACATTATCAAGTAAAGGTAGTGATGCATAAGGAGATCTTTGAAGATTATACTGAAAACGTTCCAGATACTCCTCTAATGTTTCATCTAGTCTAGCTACCATCTGGAATATTTCATCCTTCAGTTCTCTAGACCTGCAATAGTCCTGATATTTTTTTAGAAAAGATTCTTTAATTTGATCCCCCACCACCTAATCCCATGAACCATCTTAAGGCAGCCCCTTTTATTGTAGAGGGAAATAATTTTAATTTCTGGGGGTCAGTGGTGTAATCATATCCCCTACACAGCACATCGAACTCAAATAGGAATGCATATGATCTTCTGATGTAAGACCATGGAATGTAGGGATATGTTGAAGAGGGATTTCTTTCATGGGTGCATTTGCTGCAGTATCCACTATGGGGTATTTCAATGTAGAGGTTTGGGTGTTTGGTTGGTTTTGAGCCATTTGGTCGAATATATGCCAATAACCTTCTGGGATATCTAGGAGGGTACTCCTAGGTTGAGAAGGAATGGCTTTAAAAGGAATGGTTTTAATAGCACTTCCTCTGTCTGGGATAATGAGAGTGCCTAATGTCTGAGGAGATTGAGTTTCTTCAACAATGATTTTTGCAGCACTTCCATTGTCTAGGCTGTTTAATGGCTAAGTTGTCTCAAGAGGAGACCTCGGTTCCTCAGTTTCCCCTGTCTCTCCTCCTCCTTCACAAGCATTGTTGAAATTCCCTTCTTGCAATAGTTCTAGAGTAGAATTTTCAATTTCTTGAAAGTCCTGCTCTTCAGTTTGACTATGCACCTCAGCAAAGGCTACAGATGGTGATCCTGTGGCCTGAAGGGAACTAGTAGGCTGTCTAGAAATAACTTTTCTGGGTCCTACTGAAGGCTGAGATTCTGCTTTCTTGAAGATTTCATCTATGAAGGTTGATCGGCCAAGGGTCACCATCCCCTTACCTTTTTCTGGCTTGGTTAGAGGTTTGGGATTCTTTTCTGGCTTTTTGTGCTTAGTCATGCACACAAATCAACTGCTAGATTCTACCCAAACAAAACAGCAGCAAATCTGTAGGAAAGCGGGCAGGGGAGTAGGGTTGTTACATGCTCCACACGTAGGTTCTTACCTTCCGTTTTTAAAACCCAATTCTTCCCTAATAGGTTCTTACACTACTCTGGAAAGAAACAAATGGCTACACTCTTTCCCCGACAACGACGCCAAAATGTCAAGCTATAAAAAGGGTCTCTTTCACCTCTAATTACCTCACATTAGTTTGTCAATCCATGAATGTTTTTTTATTTCAAAGAGTGTCTCAGTCTGAGGCTATCATTTGCCAGAGTCATGCTAGTAGTATAGTGCTCAAAAATACAAGAGTAAACGGATTCTTGTTTACAGCAAACTACTTCAAAAGATTAAACCACACATTCAGAAAACTAAGGAATTTATCAGTCAAGGGTTCAGTAGCAGTAACTCATCCCTTTGTAAACTGATGGAACTAAAAGAAATCAGAGAACAGATCTTGGATCTGGGAGCCAGACAATACATTTCAATGCTTACTACAACCTTAGATCTCTCTTCACACCAAAATAACAATTGACAGGAAATGAAACGACAAATAAGAAATGGAACAGTGAAATAAGAAATAGAACAACAAATCCGAAATGGAATAGAAAATCTGAAATGGAACAAAAAATCTGAAATGGAACAGCAAACAAGAAACTGTAATAGCAACTAAGTCTAACAAGCAGTAACACCTTAGTCTACAAGATCGAATGCACTAATCATGACCTACAGGAATCAAATGGCAAACCTTCTTTCTTAAGGACGAATTAAACAACACACCAAAATGGAACAACACTCATTAATGATGAATTATAGAACAGCGCTTGAAAAAATCGCATACATACACACGGCACACCTTAATAGTAATCTGATCCAGTTATCAATCTCAGTTAGAAAGAGTACGACTGCATTTCAAAATGGAACACTAATGTCTATAAACTCAACAATCACAGAGACATAATCGCTAAGATGAATTTCGTAATATTAATGAATAAGTGCACAACACAGAGGCTCTGTAATTGAATAGCAACAATATTCTGTAAAGACCGAAAGTATTATATCAACACTTAAAAGAATAGTGATACGTTGCAGAGTTAATGCAAGAGTTCTGTCTTTAGAAACCTCAATAAATTAAACATAACAGAGCATGTGATGTAAACTAGCAAAACACATCAGATTACCAATTAACGCTGATAAGCAAACCACGCATAAACCAAATGTAATAGTACAGGAGCAAGTGTCCTCCAAGGCCGGGCCCTTAGCCTCCAGGGGTACACCGCTTGAAGTTATTCCAAACTAAGGGATGAAACAGCAACCTAGTTTGTATTAATGCATAAGACAAAATTACAGTAGATCAGCTCTCAACGAGACTCAATGATCAAAGTTTCAATCTTAAGAGAAATTACATAAAATGTAAGGACTCGACAGGCCCCCTGAGCTAACAGTGCTACCCCTTTTATAATGGTGAAGGCGGAGATTACTAGGTGCAAAAAATAGTTAAAGCAGCGATCCCTCAGGATCAAGGGATCCTGAGGGATTCACTGAACCGTTAGTCCTTAGTTATCTCTTTTCTTTCTTGCGCCGAGCCGATATCTCCACTTCCTTTCCAGGGTTGATTTTCTTGGATTTGTTTTGCCTTGTTTGCATACGGTTCCCCGTCAAAGGGACAGTGGCTAACCCGTCCTTGTCCTCTGCTTTGGAATGGCAGCTTTTCGTTTTTCCTTCTTCCTGCATAACAAAATGACAATTGTCAGTGTTTTTGTTTTGCACATTAACCTCACAAGTTTTATTACAATCCTTTATCATTTTCCTAGTTCATGATGCAAAAGGTTTGTAAGTTCTAATGAAAAGATGTTGAAATAATTACCAAAAACATACCTTCTTTAGTACTCCACAGTATGCAATGTAGCTCTCATTGTTCCCTATCGCTGGAAGATCATCTACATACACCACAAGATATAATACTCTTTTTCCAACTTTAATGACAAACAAGGTTGCATAATCAAGGTCATTATGTTTGAAGTTGAGTTTTAGAAGATGCTCTGTTAACTTTTCATACCAGCCTTATGTTTGTTGCTTAAGGCCATCCAAGGATTTCAAAAGCTTTCATAATTTGTGTTCTTGGACCTTCATAAAAAATCCTTCTGAATGGGACATAAAACATTCTCTTTCATATCTCCATTCAATAAAGTAGTTTTTACATCCATTTGATGGACTTTCCAACTATTCTGAGCTGCTAAGGAAAAGAGTGTTTGGATGGTAGCCCATTTTTTTATGGGCGAAAAGTGTCCTCATAATCGACCACTTCCTTTTGTGGAAAACCTTTTGTCGCAAGCCTGACTTTACGCTTCTTAAGTGAGGAATCAACTTTATACTTATTCTTATAGACCCACTTGCAGCTAATTGGTTTGGTTCCAAATGGAGGATCAACCATCTTCCAAATACTATTCTTTATCAAGGCATCATACTCCTTTTGAATCACTTCTTTCTATTCATCATGAGAAACCTATTATTTGAAGGAATTTGTTTCAAAAATTGTAGACAAATTTAGTTCACAATCATAAGAAACATCCATATCAACAGGTGAATCAAAATCATCTACATCACCTCCATTTTTTCTTGCTTGAATTTCTTGTTCTTATCTTTCCAACCTCATCGAGATGAACACTTTCAAGCATCTTTGTTAGCCATTTTGGAAGATATTTCTGAGATGGCCTAGGTTGTTCAGATGACAGAGTTGGGGATGACTCAATATTTAGTCTCCCAATTTTGTCAATCACGCCACTTAAAGTATCATTAGTGGTTGGAGCTTCATGTGGGGGAGTGAGTACATCAGAATAAGATTCCACAATTTGATCCAATATAGGAATCCACCCTTCAAGATGTGGAATTTGATTATCAAATTCTTGAAATGAGTTTTCATATGTGAATCTATCCAAGCGATCAAGATGTTGTTCAACAACATTTTTATCTTTGGAAGATTCAAGAAAAATCACATCTCTCGATACAAAAAAATTCTTATTAACTTCATCATAGGGACGGTATGCTTTGGAGGTATTTGAATACCCCAAGAACATACAATTATTACTCCTTGCACAAAGTTTGTTTCTTTGTTCCTTCGGTATCAAGGCATAACAGGTGGAACCAAAAACCTTGAGATGATTTACTAAAGGAATGTGGCCATACAACATTTCATAAGGATTCTTGTTTCTAATAGCATTAGATGGACATATATTCTTTACATACACAACACAAAGGACTTCATCAACTGAAAACATCAAGTTTAAATTATTGAAAGACATCATGGAACATACCATATTTAAGATTGTCTTGTTCATTATTTTAGATACTCCATTATGTTGTGGATTATAAGGCACATTTGTTTGATGTTTGATCCCATGTTAGCGAAGATAGTTTTCAAATTCATTTGAAGTGTATTATTTTCCATTATCAGTGTGAATAGAGCCAATATGAGATTGTGCATCAATTTCAATCAATGCATGAAAGTTCTTGAATGTTTGAAAATCATAAAAAAAATTCTTCAATAAATAAACCCAACACATTCTGGTGTAGTCATCAATAAATGTCATCATATATTTATTTCCATTTGCATAAGGAACAGGCATTGGACCACATAAATCTGAATGAATGAGTAAAAATTTTCTATGTTCTCTTGAATGTGAATCATGAAAGTATTATTTTCTATGCTATCCTAGAATTAAAGCATCACATTTCTTAAGTTTCCTAGGAATTGTAGGAAAACCAGTAACAACACTTTTCTTCAATAATCTAAGGCTATTATAGTGCAAGTGTCCAAATCTAGCATGCCATAAAAGACTTGATGGAAATGTACCTTCATCATAATGAGCACTGTATGAGAATTTTGTGCACAAGAAAGGTGCCTTGTAGCCTTAGAAGTCTTTCTTCTTCTATCCCCGTCATGAAAAGTGAGAGATATGATTCTTTTCTAATCTCAACCTTGCCATCAAACATACCAATGGAGTTTCCTTGCTAGTGGATATGGAGCAAGGACAAAAAGTTTATACTTAGTTGTGGGAGATATAAAGAATCATGTAGAAGATTCTAAGAAGAAAGTCTGGAAGACCCAAAAGTTTGAGCCTGATTATGCCAAGCTTTGATGGCTTGAGTTATGATTTGCCTACAAAGTATACTTCTCCATCAACATTGTTAGTAAATTATTCAAAAAAATCTCTTCTAAAATTCATGTGGCAAGTTTCCCGTCAATCAAGCAACTAATCATTCTTCCAAGAAGAAAGTGAAGCATTGCAAAAGTCTTCAATGACTCCAATATTAAAATGTGTCACAACATATTGAGTGGATTTAGGCGCTTTACCTTTCTATTTGTCATGGGTTTTACCTTTGGCTTAATTTATTTCCTTCTCAATTTTGTCCCAAGGAAATTTACATGTGGATGCATCATGTCCATCTCTATTGAAACATATGCAATATAGATCAAACTTTCCTCCTTGGAAATTTATGCCCCCCCTGCCTCTAAAATTTCTTATTCCTCTTCCTCTTTGGCCACCTCTTCCTCTAGAAGAATCTTGAGCATGATTCTTCTCTCTATTTTCAAGACACACAACTTATTCATAATACTAATAAGTTGTCTTCTTCCCAAAAATCTTCGCTCTCTCAACAAACCTCTTCTCAAGGGAGTCAAAGTTAATCTCCTTGAGGTTTCCACTTGCTTACAATGACTCAAGGTAATCTGAATAAGTGGGATATAGTGCCATGACATAAGCTATAAGAGGAATGCCTATTTGAAAACCAATGGTTTTAACATAATGCATAATAGTTCTTAATTATGATGCTAAAGCAAGAGGATCATCATTTTTCAATTCAAAACTCAACAATTTAATCATCAATTGGAAAACTTCAAGTTTAGACTGTCAATCATAGAGCTTCTTCAACTTTTGTAAGTCTTCAAAATCATTTGAAAATGGTGAAATATGTGACTCACCTCTTCATTTACAGATGTTGCATTCAAGGCATAGTTCTTGTTTTTCTTGTTTTCCCAAATGGCGATCTCCTTATCTTAGGTGGCCTTTGCAGATTCTTCATCTCCTTCTCCTACACAAACTCCTTTCCACAACTCATTAAAAATGAGAGTGTGTTTAATATTCCTTGAACATTCTGGATATTTCTGTTTTCTAGAGAGGTTTATTCCAACAATTTATATCAATGAATGCATCTTAAATATTTTGTATCATGTAAAAAATATACTTTGCTTCCAATATATAAAATTTTCACTCTTAGTGGTAAAAAAATTCAGTTCTAGTGTAAAATTGTAAAAAACAAATCACTTTGATATGTAGTGAAAAGGTAATACTTTGGGGTGTTATTACTTGGGGGAGGTGGTATGTGGGGAGTTATTACTTGGGGAGGTGGTATGTGGGGAGAGCACAATACAAACTATGTAATATAAACAACAAAATATAAATTGTTTAATATAGGCAATGTATTATAAAATGTGTAATATATGGAGCACAATATAAATAGTGTCGTAAGAGGATGTTGGTTGACCAATGTATGGACAAAGTCCAACGTATGGAGGGATGGAAGAGGGTTCACGTATGGAAGTGGATCTTAACCAGAGTATGGCAACCAGAGTATGTAGTTTTTGCGGGAATCGAGGAGTGTTTGCAACATTATATGTGGACTCTGTAGCATGGAGTTTATCAAAGCTGACACCAACATTCAATGTATACCAAGGGGTGTGGTGCCAAAGTGCATAGGAGGAGAGTGTCGATTGTGCAAGGGGTTGTGGAGGTGTATAGGAGGGACTATGTATGCAAAATGGAGTCCATTATGGTGGAGACAAGGGTTGGAGGAGAGGCATTGTTTGGATTTGAGAGATGGGTGGGCACATTGTTGAATGAAGAGGAACCAATGAACGCTATGAGGTCATACGACAATGTTTGTTGCATAGTGGGGAGTCAACTATGGTAAAACCATAGTGGAGTTAGGCCAAGAGTCGAGGTCACAAGGGAGCACCATTGAATGCAACATTAAAAAAATGTAGAGCATACAATTTAATGGGTATACCACAATGGACCGAAGCGAGTAGTGTTGATCGAGACCGATAGTGCAAGTATAACATATAGAAAGGTAGAGTGTGATAAACCATTGGGGCAATGACAGTGGTGAAGGTTCTAAAAAATAGGCAGAACAGAAGGGAGTTATAAGGGTAGAAAAGCTAAAAATGGAGCTGCCTCTCATACCATGTCACACTAGAAGTAACTCCATAATGCGAATTGTATTTTTCATTAAGATTGCTCATGGATATATACATGGAGGGAGAGACTCTTGCACTTCACCTCCAAATATCTCTTCCTATTCCTATTGTCCTTATTTACTATTTACACTATTTTACATATATTCACCAAATCCCAATGATCAGGTGTCAACAATCACAACATTCCTTAGGGCTACAAGACACTCATGGGCCAAAGCACCACCCCATGTGAACAAAACCTAAGCTATGGTTGCTTTTTAATAAACTAGGCTCCAAACCACATGCATGACAAGGCTTGTTTGTGATTGAGAGCCTCTAACCACTTCTTGAGTGTGATTATGACCCAAATTGTCTAGTTTAGAGGGTGTGGTCCAAAGATCTAAGCCACAATTCAGCTAGGTTAGCCTCCAGATCAATGTGTAGAACTTCCTGAAACTTCTCAGAATTATAATTGACATGAAAAAATGGCTATCCATACAAAATTGAGTCATAAACTTGGCTTAGACTGATCATAACAAACTAGGTATTTCGTCAAACACATGGAAAATATATAAGCTACAAGTCATGAATGCATATCTGATCACAGAAGTTTGAGATTCATCTTAGAATGACCAATAAGGCTCTATTTCCTTTTCACATAGTTGTAACAACACTAGTTAGTCCATACAATCATCAACCATACATATATTCAACAAAAGATGTTAAGATCCATAAGTAGTATATATCATATAACCAACATATAACCAATAAATAACCAACATAGAAAGCATGGTATCCTAGCGATAATATCACCAACATAATTGCTAGAAATATACATGAATCACAATAGAGGAATAACTCTTATTAACATATGAAAATACCAACAAAGTTAGGGACTTCCACCTAACACCCAATCATATATTGGGTTAACAAAATCTCTCTTTTATCCAATCACCTATGTGTCATATTCCAAGCATGAATGTGGGATCTCGTGGAATAAATAAACAAAAAAAAAACAGGGATTCTAAAGTCCAAACCACCTCAACCCTCAACCAGTGATTCAACCTTAGAGTCGATCGTCACCAAAACCAATTAGATTTGTCTCTACCCAAGTTGTCCAAGGCTCCAAGAACTACTAACACAAACCACAACCTTCCAGGGCTTCAGAGAATTTTTCCATCCCAGCTCTAGGGACTAGTAACTCAACCCACCAAGGGCTCCATAGCATTTTTCTGAACCTAGTTTGTAGGACTAGTAACTCAACGAAAGTTGTTCCAAGGCTTCCAAATAATTTTTTCCACACCACAGGCATAAGGAATTATGAGAAACAATTAGAAAAACAATCATGTGGAAAACCCACAATACCATGACTATTTATGAAATGGAAAGGTAAGGCCAAATCCACTGTCTATCAAGGCAATACTCCATGCTAATGATAACACAAACAGATAATCACATTCATTTACCATGCATCCATAAATCAACAAGGAAATCACACATGCAACCTGCTACCTTTAAAGAAATCTAGTTATAGTTGTTGATCCACCTATTCCCTTGCACCTTCCCTCTTTCCTTTTCCTTCTTTATCCAAATCCCCATGAGTACTAGAGTTCTCCAAGCATGCTCGAAGTTTGCAAGAGTACCATGACCTTGGTATTATTTTTTTTACTTAGAAAATCAATGAGCCATTGTTACAAACCTCTCCCCCGTGGGAAAACCGTCCTTGATGTTCAATGACACCTATAAACTAGCAAAACACATGCTTCCCATGGATCTTTATAACATAGATCGATGAAACATCTACATCATATCATACTACTAGAGCATGACCATCATACCATTAACACCATGCCACTTATTGGAGATTTATAACACACCTCGATGCAACATTTACATACATATGCATATATAGACATAACTAAGACACAACATCAATGTATATATCAAAATACTTCTGCTCAAGCAAAAAATAGAGAATGATACATAGCCTGCATCTCATCAACCATCTCCCATGTAGATTCATAGGGCATAAATATATTCCGCTGCACTTTAACTTACTTGATTTCCTGATTCCAGAGCATGACCATCTTTTGCTGCAAAATCAACTAAGGTTCTAGCCGGAATTCTCCTTCTGGTCCCACCTATAGTACAAACCTTTCAATCACATCATCCGCATCTTAGACACACATCTAAAGAAATGACACATGGAAAATATCGTAGACTTTCATTATCAAATGTAATGCAAGTCAATAGGTCACTGGTCCACACCATAGGCATAAGGAATTATGAGAAACAATTAGAAAATCAATCATGTGGAAAACCCACAATACCATGACTATTTAGGAAATGGAAAGGTAAGGCCAAATCCACTATCTATCGAGGCAATACTCCATGCTAATGATAACACATAACCAGATAATCACATGCATTTACCATGCATCCATAAATCAACAAGGAAATCACACATGCAACCTGCTACCTTTAAAGTAATCTAGTTATAGTTGTTGATCCACCTATTCCCTTGCACCTTCCCTCTTTCCTTTGCCTTCTTTATCAAAATCCCCATGAATACTGGAGTTCTCCAAGAGTGCTCTAAGTTTGCAAGAGTACCATGACCTTGGTATTATTTCTTTTAGTTACAAAATCAATGAGCCATTGTTACAAACCTCTCCCCCATAGAAAAACCGTCCTTGATGTTCAATGACACCTATAAACTAGCAAAACACATGCTTCCCATGGATCTTTATAACATAGATCGATGCAACATCTACATCATATCGTACTACTAGAGCATGACCATCATACCATGAAAACCATGCCACTTATTGGAGATTTATAACACACCTTGATGCAACATTTACATACATATGCATATATAGACATAACTAAGACACAACATCAATGTATATATCAAAATACTTCTGCTCAACCAACAAATAGAGAATGATACATAGCCTGCATCTGATCAACCATCTCCCATGTAGATTCATAGGGCATAAATTTATTCCGCTGCACTTTAACTTACTTGATTGCTTGATTCCAGAGCATGACAATCTTTCGCTGCAAAATCCACTGAGGTTCTAGCTGGAATTCTCCTTCTGGTCCCACCTATAGTAAAAACCTTTCAATCACATCATCAACATCTTAGACACACATCTAAAGAAATGACACATGGAAGATATCGTAGACTTTCATTATCAGATGTAACGCAAGTCGATAGGTCACTGGTCCAATCCTCTAAAGTATCTTGAAATTTCTATAATATCGAGGTAGATGGAGGCCATGCAACCCAATTTTGTACTCTGTATCTCTCTGATGATAATATGATGCAATATTTTTCAACAAAAAAAAAATTAACTCAAGAAGAGAGGATCAAAAAAAAAAAAAAAACTCAAGAAGAGAGGATAAAAAATAAACAAAAAAATTAACTCAAGAAGAGAGGATCAAATCTCTTGAAATACAAACCTCTTTTACAGCGAAAAAATGATTTAATCACTCTTGGCATTTGATAGATTCAAATATATAATGAATCTTAAAATATGAAGAAAACTTTAAAAAATGAATAATTATAACTAGCAATAAAACATCTTTGTTAATGTCACTACTTGTAGGTCAATTGGTGATCCCCTTGTTTTAAGCAACATGTAAAGCATGAAATTCAAAGTTCAAATACACATATGTTAGACCAACAAAAAAGAAAAATAAAAGAACACATCTATCAAATTATATAAAAATCAAAATAAATTTTTTTAATTAAGTTTTAAATGGAATAAATATTTTGAATTGTAAATTCTTTAATTATATAAATTGATTTGGTCCAATTATAGTAGAATTAAATTCCATTCACTTAAAATTTACAATTATAAAGATATAGATATATAAAATTACAGGTTTAATTTCAATATTATAATAATAATAATAATAATAATAATAATATTTTAAAGTTACAATTAATATAGACATTAAATTAGTGCTTGAAGATTAAATTAATATTTGATAATTTCCTCATTCTAGGATAAGGTATCTAGTTCTAAATAATGATTTCATTGTTAAATTTTATGGAGATATACATTGTTTGATTTTATTTTACAGAGTTGTACATACTCTATCCCCTTTATATTGGAAGCTATGACCTCTTAACAATCTCATTATTTCCCACCACTCTATATAATTGAGTTAATATTAGATTAACATTATAGTTGCATAGAACCACGCTTTGTTTGTTTTAAATTCATTCTCTCCATTCCCACATTTATGGAGAATTTAGGAATGGGTCCCTAAAAGACATGGAATGATTTTTGGAACTTGGAAGCTTTTGGGAATCTCAACTTTAAGGAATGTGTTTTAGTATAATAAATTTCATTTTTTTAATATGTTTTTAATTGAAATAATAATTTGTATTATAAAAATTACATCAAGTATATAAAGCGCACCAAATTCAATGGTAAATTAAAATTGCATTCTCAAAATTTGAAAACTTTATCCTTTATACAAATCAAATTTTATAGGGGAGAATCATTTTCCAAAACCTTATGCTCCATTTAATTCGAATTTTATGAGAGAGGATCAAATGATCCTGGTCATTGCCCATTATATGCTTTCAAAAAAAAAGTTGTTTTTTGCAAAGGACATTGATGTGTGCCACAAACCAGTTACTATCCAATATTTTTGAAATAATAATATCATGACTGAAATTTATATGATGGGGAAAAAAGTTATGTGTCCATCAATAACCATTTCACCAAATGTTAAGAGAGTTTCTTTATTTTTCATGCCATCTAAGTCTTGATTATTAGACTAGAGAATATGGAAGAATTATGAATAATAGATAGGCTTACATACATATAATTCTCTTAATAACATGTTGTATTTTATTGTCCCATGATCAACATAGAGTCTACCAATTCTAGAAAGGACGTTATATGCACTCACGTAGATTCTCTACAAAACTTTGCAATTCATTACTCTATTCTTCTCTTTTTAGACCATAATGTTATGCTACTCATCCCCTTCTCACACGCTTTTTTTCTTTGATATCACATTTATATTCAACTCCAACTCATATCTACGTTCAAATATATTCTAGTCTCTATTTCTGCACACTTAACATTGTTACCATAGTTCAATGTGAAAGTGGATTTGATGAGGCTTCCTCTACTTCCATTAGATTTATCTTCACTTGATCTACTACTTTTCTCTTAATCTCATAGGCTTTTTCTCTTCCTTGAGTATTTACCATCTACACTTATGCATGGGTTTAGCCACATGTTTCAATTGATTTTCTATCCTTTAATAGCTTTAGACTTTCTTTACCATTGATGTTGGTCCATGGTATTGAGCCATGGTATTAAGGATCCTTTGTCCACTTTAACATGCTGCAATTTTTTCACACATAATATTCTCTTTTTCTCCTAAGATCTCACACACAACTCTCTTCTTGGCCACACACTATTTTTGTGTAGATCACTCACTTGCACTTTAACAATTCATTTCATATTTTTAAGGTGCCAACCTCTATTACTAGAAAAATATAGCTCTCTTCCATCCATCCTTTTGTTAGGTCAAGAAAAAGGTATGTTTTCTCCTTGGTAATAGCTTTATTTAGTACTCATCCTCACATGATTACCTCTGTTTATGGATAAAAGTAGAGGGAATAATAGCTAAAGTTGGGTAAAAGTAATCAGTAATAATTTAGATGAGTCTAAGAAGGAAAAACTGATTTTTACTATATTTATGTGTAGAAGATGTGAATTGGATGATAGATGTTCAATCGACAGAATAACAACATCTCATAAAGGAAAAAGACAGTGTCAGAGGCAAGGCAGGACAATGGAAGACCAAGAAGACCAATGCTATTTTATGACAAAATCAAATCAAGTATTGTGAAATCCTTAGGATCCCCTAATCTTGAGGATTCACTTTTATCTATTTACTTGTCTAGTTGTTATATATAAGGCTGAAAGGCAAACTGCACAACTAGTTTAGAAATTCACAGTTTATAATTATTCTTTTGGACATATAATATTATTACTTTGGTGATGTTGTAACTTTGTTATTCGTTTTAGTGAAGAAGACTGTGTTTAAATCACAATTATATTATGAGTATCTCATAGTGGAGAGTTCTGGTGACTCTGGGCCCAGTTAAGAGAAGATATATTGCTTCACCTCAGCTACAATCTTTTCTATTTTATTCTTTACTATTTGTTAATGTTAAGTTAATATCATTTTGATTATTGTAAGGATTATTGATTCAATTTGCTTTTGATGTTCATTTCGAGATTTAGATTTAGGCTTGTGTTATATATCGGTAATGATTTTGGTTGGATTAGTTATGTTAGTTTGAGCATTAAATCGTGGATTAATTCCAAGTAATGTTATCATAGATTTGAGAGATAGAATTGATCGCTTTCTGCAATATAACTATTTTTTGTTAAGATATCATTTCTTGTTCTATTATCATTTGCTGTTAAATTATTAATTGTTGTTCAATTGGGATTTTTTATTCAATTATCATTTTCTATTCAATTGCCTTAGTTCTCTTTAATTATTGAGGGAGTTATTTTCAATTCCATTTAGGACTACCAGGTGTGATTCTCTATAGTTGTATTCAAATTCATTTTCTTTCATGATAGGTTAAGTAGAATTGCAAAGTATGTTATGAATTTCTTTCAGAATTGGTTGGATTGAGTTTGAAAATATAGTCATTAGCAATTGCAACGATTTTTTATTAGTTAACCTCTGAATTCACTGCATATATAGTGTTGACACCCTTGAAATAAAAATACTTACTTTGGGTTGCCAATTAATGTAGGAATTAAGATTGCCTATAAAAAAATACATCTTAGTGTACCAACATTTTGGCGTCGTTGTCGGGGAGAGTGTTTCAAAGTGATTTCCTTTTTATCTTGCTGTAAAAGAATTGGGTTTTAAAAACGGGAGGTAAGAACCTGCATACCTAGCAACTAAAGTGCTTTCTTACCAACCTTCTTTTCAACAAAAGCTTAGAGGTTAAATAGGAATAGGTTTTTATGAATGACTAGGAATAGGAAGATATAAAAAGATCATAACCCCCCATCTAAATCCACAAAACCCAAGGGATCAGTGAACCTTGGGAGAACGACCTTTATATACGAAATTGGAAGAAAAGTAGAGTCTCAAGCATCAGTAGGATTCTGGGTGTATCTAGAAAAATTCCTATTGTAATCCCTCAGGCAACAGGCTCACCATATGCATCGTACGCTAAGATTCAAATCCAAATTGCGGGATTTGAGCAGAGTCTTCAAGTTAAAGCAAATTTACATTATGATCCTCTACAAGAGGGAAATTCATGTAGCTTAAGATAATGAGATGGAGAAACCAATTGAACTGCTAAGTTAGGACCTCAACTATTAGAACAAGGGTCTCCTGTGATCCTAGATCTATGTAGTGTTGTAAAGCCAACCCAGATTCCTAATCCTATTCTTAATCAAAAAGCACCCCCTGAAATACTTGAAGGATATTGGCACATCTTTGACCAAATGGCAAGTAAACCACCTCAAGGTCGAACCTTGACATTGGAATACCCCATAGTCGACCAAGTAGCTAATTCCCCCATGAAGGCTATTCGTCTGCAGATCATCCAAACCTTTCATGGGATTATCACGGAGGATCTTGATGCCTTCCTATTTGAATTTGATGTCATCTACAAAGGGTATGACTACACCACTAACCCTCAAAAGCTAAAATTGTTCCATTCTACTTTGAAAAGAGTAGCTTTAAGATGGTTGATGGGTCTGGGTGGACGTACTATGAATTCTTGGGATGATATGGAGACTTCCTTCCTCACAAGATACCATGACCTTTTCAGTACTAGCGAGCTAAAAGATGAAATCGTTAAGATGGCCGCAAAGAATAATGAAACTCTATAATAATACGTCGGACATTTTCATTATAGCCTGTAGAGATCTCCACACACCACCTTACCAAAAGAAGTCATAAGAGCTATCTTAATTAAAGGAATGAAACAAAAGTGGATAGAAACTCTAAATTTAATGGGGAAGGGGATATTTATCAAGAATATTGTGATGAAATCCTTTGCTTGTGTATTAGGTGTTCATGAGGAAGCATACGCACAGGAGAAGGAAGCCGAGATCCCATGAGTAGGGGAAACAAACCCCACATTGGAGGCATAACATGAATGTAAATCGGTAACCTCCTTGAAGATTTCAAGACAGACATCCTGGCCACCCTCACGATGCCGCTGGAATTCCTACGAGTTAAAAAGAAACAAACCTTAGTAGAACAAAACTTGGTCCTTTTTTTCCCACGTTTTCGAAGGAAGCACATCCAATGGGAGTGTCCATTAGACATGGTTCAAACATGTGCCATCTGTACCAAGGATGACACCAGTGAATAATGTCCATCACTCCCAGGGTTGAAAGTAGTGTTCAAGGAAGTAGAAGAAGAGATAGAACTAGTATGTCTAATGAACCAGTGTCGACAGTGGCGGGCCAAACCTACAAGTATGTCACAAGATGCATCCCAATTCCTTCCTTCTTCATACTAGTCTAATCAGCAATAGAACCCTGGGGCAGCATGGAAAATCCAATCACCTTACTCAAATTGGAAACCTCAACCATTCCCTATGACACCATGGTCAACTCAATCCTTTCTGGGTAATGGCTAGCCATATTCTCCTTTTACTCCTATTTTGCAAGGTAATCCCTATCAATCTGAGTGGCCTGCCTCCACTTCTCAAAATCCAAACTGGTTTATAAATTGGTAGTGACCTTTGGGAATATCCAATACTCCTATGGGGATAGGTCCTCAACCTCAACCTGCATTTTCAGCTCCTTATCTATTACAACAAAATCGTCAACCTCTTTTGCGTCCCCAACTACCAACCCAACCGAATATGAATCCCAATAACAAATTGGTATAGCTATTGCAGATTGTCGAAAGCTCAAACTATGGGATTGAACAAAAGAAATGAAATGAACTGAGATTGAGGTCAAGACGTATCATCACCCCTGAGGAAAATAGGGATAAGTCATCAATTGAGATCGAAACATCACCTGTACATCTACCACCACCTGTAATTGATACTAAAATAAAACAAGGAGAAGAGACAGATCAACATAAAGATCTTGAGGAACTCATAGTCACTTCTCCCCCTTTCCCAAAAAGGTTAATGATACCTAAGCGGATTGTTTACCCAGATTTTGATCGTGTGGGGGAACTAAAATATCTTTGTATAAAAATTCTGCTCCTCCAGACCATCCAGAACATTCCCATCTATGGTAAAACAATTAAAGAGCTATGTGTAAAGAAGCATGTGATGGAATAAGAAACTTCACCCACCATTCATGTTGTAGGAACCTTATCTGATTTACTCTTGGGAGGGGAAACTTTGGTAAAGTATAAGATCCTAAGAATCCCATAGTGACAGTTCAAATATATGGCTGCTCTTTTTCCAATACGCTAGTTGATATGGGTGTAGCCATTAACATTTTAATAGTAGAAACCTGTCAAGAACTTGATATTATAGCCTTGGGACCAACCACCACCTTACTAGAACTTTTTGATCGTTCACTGGTAAGGCCATAAGGAACTCTCAAGATATTACAGTTTCTATTTATAAACCCTAAGAGTTGATTGGATGGGCACCCTATGATATTGGACCAACTTTGGCTAGCAACAACTGATGCATATATAGGCCGTCGTGAGGGTAGCATGACTATTGCAAAGGGGGATACTGTACAAAATCTTGTTTTGTATCCCCATAACAAACCAAGTCTTCCCATTGTAAAAATATGTAAACAACCACCAGCATACCTAGAAGAAAGCATCCATTCACCACTCACAATAGCAGAGGCACTTGAATTCAAAGATCAGGCTGAAGATGATGTTATCAACAACTTTATCAATCAGCCAACTAATGTGAGCAACGTAAAGTGTCAAATTCTAAAAGCAATTCTAGATAATGAAGCCTTGGAAGATCCCTTGAAGGATATCGA
The DNA here is from genome assembly GCA_031772625.1 of Pinus tabuliformis. Classification (NCBI taxonomy): domain Eukaryota; kingdom Viridiplantae; phylum Streptophyta; class Pinopsida; order Pinales; family Pinaceae; genus Pinus; species Pinus tabuliformis. The sequence continues at coordinate 582,977,821 of CM062814.1, read as the reverse complement.
TGATTAACACATCTAGACGATTGTTTTTCATAATAGAAAGCCTATGGAAATTGAACTAGGAAAGTTTTAAACATTAATGATAGCCTGGACAATGATCAGCAACAAAAGATCATTCAGGTTCTGCAAAAATATAAAGGGGATTTTTCCTTGGATTATCCTAACATGAAGGGTATAGACCCATAGCTATGTATACATCACATCTATACTAAAAAGGATGCTCGTCCTATTTGGCAACCCCAGCAAAGTGCAAGAAAAGAGATGAAAGATCCTGGAATTGATGTCATTGATTCTTGAAAAGGTAAGATGCATGTGACTAAGCTACTTCTGAAGTAAAATATGGAAAATGCATCTTTTTGTATTTTTGAGTAAGTTGGCAGAATTATTATGCATGTGCTTTAAATGTTTTTTACTGTGCAGAGGTTGATTAGCGAAAGGAAATGGAGTGGGCGCTTGCAGGAGGTTGGAAAGGTGAGAAGAGGGCCTAAGGGGTCCCTAGCACCCTTCCAAAAAGTTTCACAACGATCAGATCTCGAAAAACTACTCATGTGAACTTCTACAAGAAGTCTGCAGGGGTTCTACAAGATGTTCTATAGGAAGATCCGAAAGAGTATTTTGGAGGGTTGATGGTAGAAAACCGGTGGGAAAGTGGAAATGGAGGTTGGATGAGGATGTGAAGGGGTCTAGGACCTGGTGAATGAAGCTAAGGAGTGATTAAGGTGATTGGATTTGTTCAAGGATGGAGGGAGCAATGTTGCACAAGAATGTAGAAATTAGGGCAAAGTGGGAAAATGTGGCAAATGAAGGGAAGGAATCTTGGATTAAGGGTTGGAATAGGTTTTATGATGGAGGAAGGGTAGGCAAGGAGGTATAATAGGTGTTATGCACACTCTTTTCCAAAACTGATCAACAAAGACTAGGAAAACCAAAGATCTAGCTATTTTGACCTAATTTGACCTAAAAACTAGAAACATGATGAACAGAATTTTATTGGCAGAATATCATGCAAGATAACTATGGAAACTAAGCAAGAATAGATTTTAAACATGCAAGTACAACTGGTATCAACATTCCTAACTAAAAATCTAACACTAGCAATTGCATGAAGAGGCAAAAACAATGTTTTTGTGGCAGCCAATATGCCTTCGTCTCAGCTCATGGTCCCAAGGAGGGAGAGATGAGATCAAGGATTGCTTGATGGCCTTTTTGCAGATATTTTCCTTTTCCAAACTATCAAATCAACCTGAAATATGAAAAGCTATTTTAATCATCAAAAACAACCTAAGTCACAAAACAAGATCTTAACCTAAATAACAAAAATTATTCTATGAATGCAGCAAAGAAACATAAAAGTACACAAAGGAGGTATTGGCACTTGAGTTGGGCCCAACCCCAAGAGCTACAGCCTCCTAAGAATTATTAGAGCTGGTGCAAAGTTGGATTCATCTTTATTGATAAAAAAAAATAGTTACATCCCAAAAACTCTCTACAAGAAAAAGCTCGAAAATGTAATGAAATGCAGAGCTAACCTACTGACTAAAATCTAACTAACATCTGACTAACCTCTGCCTAACCAAACTGAGGCCCTAGGCCTTCTTATTTATACAAATTGAGGACCCAACGGTCCTCCTAAACTTTAGGAACTCTGCTGCCAAAAGTTGCAGTTAACAACAACTTTACTAGCCCTGCTCGGCGGCCCTTGTGATCATCGATGTCGTGGCCCTTGAACTCCGAGCTACTAGTGGAGAATTCAACTTAAGGGCTTATAAATGAAGGGGACACCTTCCTACAAATCCTCTCCCTTGTTCTTCCATGAATTTTTCTGCCAAGTGCTCATTAAACCTTTGATTTTGTCTCAATAATTGACCAAAAATCTGTATAAAACACACATTAGACTTTTTGGCATAATGAATAACCCAATTCATGCTATTATCATAAATATAATCAAAAACATGCGATAAAGTAATGATAATGGTGGATTAAGTTGAATTAGGAGGCTAAATGAGCCCATATAATTACCCATTTCCGGGGCTCGTCATGGAGATTGAATCCGCATCTCAAGGACATTGTGAAATAAGAGATAGAAGTTGTTGGATGTGAATTTCATTTATCCTATTTCAGATAGAAAATGGGTTTCTCCATTAGTGGTCGTCCCTAAGAAAAATGGGAAGTGGCGTATCTGTGTGGATTATAGGGAATTTAATAAGGCAACACAGAAAGATCACTTCCGTCTTCCCTTTATTGATCAGGTCCTTAATACTTTGGCAGGAAGGCAGTTCTTTTCCTTTCTAGATGGCTTTAGTGGCTACAAGCAGATTCAAATCAGCCCTAAATATCAAGACAAAACAACCTTCATGTGTCCCTGGGGTACATTCGCTTATAGAGTGTTACCATTTGGCTTATGTAATTCCCTAGCCACGTTTCAAAGAGCTATAATCAACATTTTATCTGACCTAATAAATGAAGTACTTGAGGTATATATGGATGACGTTACTCCATATGGGGATGACCTTGATCAAGCACTACAAACATTAGAAAAGGTTTTAGAACAATGCATTGCTACCAGGTTATGTTTAAGAAATGTAGTGTCAGATGATGATGATCGAAGGCGTAATCTTGGGATATTATATTTCTGTAGCAGGGATATAGGTAGATCCAACAAAAATACAAGTAATTCTTTTACCACCTACACGTTGTACTCAGACGAAGGTACATAGCTTCCTGGGATATGCAGGCTATTATCGCAGGTTTATTAAAAACTTTATGCAAATTGTTATGCCTTTATATGATTTAACTGGAAATGGTGATTTCAAGTGGTCTGACAAATGTGACACAACTTTTACAGGTTTAAAGAAACTAGTCTCGACGACACCAGTATTATGAGGACCAAACTGGGAGCTATATTTTCACATATCTATGGACGTATCAAATGCAACAATAGGTGATGTCTTCGGCCAAGAGGAGGATAGAAAACCATATGCTATATATTATATTAGCAAAAATATTACTACTGCAGAGCTCAATTATACAGTAACAAAAAAATAATTCTTAGTTGTAATTTATGCCATAAACAAATTTAGACATTATATAACTAGCTACCAATTTTTTATCTATACTAATCACTCTGCCATTCGGTATTTAGCTAACAAACCTACCACAAATCATTGAGTGACTCATTGGTTATTTCTCTTGCAGGAGTTTTACATCACTATCAAAGATTGTCCGAGGAAGGAAAACCCAGTCACTAATTTTCTGTCCTGAATTCCAAAGATAAATGATCCACTGGCAGTGGACGACCAATTTCTAGATGGGGATTCATTTTCTGTAGCAGTCAGGATGCCATGGTATGCAGATGTGGCAAATTATCTGGTAATGGGGAAGCTACCTAGGAATTTGATAGCAAGGGAAAGGAAATAGATCATTCAGCATTTGACCCAATTCTCTTAGATTGGCGGATATCTTTTTCACACAGGGTCTGATATGTGTATACACAAATGAATTCTCGAGGATGAGATTTATGACATCATAACGGCTTTCCATGACAAGCCCTGCGTGGGACACTTTGTATATTGAAGGATAGGGCATAAGGTACTACAAATGGGCTATTATTGACCCACTATTTTTAAAGATGCTAAGAAATATTCGCAGGCTTCTGATAGCTACCAAAAGATGGGCTGGCCCAGCCATTTTGATGAAATGTCGCTGCAACCCCAACTAGTCATAGAACCCTTCAAATGATGGGTGTTGGACTTTGTTGGCCCATTCCATCCGCCATCAAATAAGAAATGCTATATACTAGTTGCCACAGATTATGTGACGAAAAGGGTGGAAACAGTAGATTTACCAAGAGCTATAGAGGAATCCATAATTAACTTCCTCTTTGGGCTATTTTTGTGGTATGGTTTATCGCGAGAAGTGATAATAGATGGAGGAGGGAAATTTGTAGCACAAAATATTACAGGTACTCTCAGAAATCATCACATTACACACAGGATCTCTTCCCCATATCACCCATAGGTGAACGGGCAGGTCGAAATCACCAATAAGGTCATTGAAGAAATTCTAACCAAGACAATGTCAACACATTAGTGAGACTGGGCTGCTAGGCTGCCATAGGCCTTGTGGGCCTATCACATGGCTTGGAGGAATACAACTAGATACTCTTCGTACCAACTCGTGTTCGGAAAAGAACCTACTTTTCTGATTGAATTCAAAATAAAGACTCTAGAATGGCTCAGGAAGTAGGACTAGATTTAACAGAATCCTAAACGAAGCGACTTCAAAAAATCAATAAACTAGACTGGGCTCAATTGCTTGCTCTGTAATGAACTAAAATTAATTAGCAGCAAGGGGAAAAGTGGCACAACCTTATCAAAAAGAAGAGATTTCAAAAAGGACATTGTGAACTCCTCTATGACTCTAGATTCTAGGATTTTCTCGGCAGGTTGCAAATAAGATGGCTTGGCCCTTATGAAATTCAAAGAGTACGTAACAAAGGTACTCTCACTTTGACTAACATTGATGGGGTTGTCTATTCTTTCAAGGTGAATGGGCATCAGATGCATCTCTACGACAAACCACTCACCAAGGAGCCTTTATGCCAACAGGTACATGAGGACCCCTCCATGCAAATCTTAGCTGCAGGGAGAGATGACCCAATAGGTTTTCTTTCATAAAATTGAGATTTTCTTTAAATTATAAATAATGTATATGTTCTTTTTATTGATTGCAATTTAGTAGGCATTGCCATGCAAATATGAGAATTTTTTGTTTTTGGTATACGATTGACCGATTGATCTTCAATCGATTGAACAACACTTTTGGATTTTTGACTTGCTCTTCAAATGATTGAATGATTTTTTTAATCGATTGGACAACACTTTTGTGTGTTGATTTGTTGTTAAAACGATTGAATGATTATTTTTCAATCAATTAAGCAACACTTTTGTTTTTTTTTATCTTTTTGGTATTTGTTGTTCAAATGATTGAACAAGTGTTGTTCAATTAATTGAACAACACTTTCACGTTTTTTCTTTTTTCAATTTTTTTGTTCAATCGATTGAACAACACTATCACGTTTTTTCTTTTTTTTTGTTGTTCAAATGATGAACGATCGATGTTCAATCAATTGAACAACACTTTTGAGTTTTTTTTCTTTTTTATATTTGTCGTTAAATTGATTGAACAATTGATGTACAATCGATTGAACAACACTTTTGCATTTTTCTTTTTTCAATTTTGTTGTTCAAATGATTGAACGATTGTTGTTCAGTTGACTGAGCAACACTTTGTGTTTTTGATTTGTTGTTCAAACGATTAAACGATTGTTGTAGAATCGATTTAACAACACATTGTGTTTTTGATTTTTTTTTCAAACGATTAAACTATTGTTGTTGAATCGATTGAACAACACTTTTGTGTTTTCTTCATTTTTATATTTGTTGTTCAAACGATTGAACGATTGATGTTCAATCGATTGGAAAACACTCTTGATTTTTTTTCCTTTTTTATTTTCTATATATGTTGTTCAAATGATTGAATGATTTTAGTTCAATCGATTGAACACTTTCACGTTATTTGCTTTTCAATTTTTACTGTTCAAGCGATTGGATGATTGTTGTTCAATCGATTGAACAACAATTTTGCGTTGTTTTTCAATTTTTTTGTTAAATCGATTGAACAACACTTTTGCGGTTTTTTCCGATTTTGTTGTTCAATTGGTTGAACAATTGTTGTTCAATCAATTGAACAACACTTTTTGTGCTTTTTATAGGAATAGTTGTGATTTCTTTTATTGTTTCATTGTTGGTCATTGTGCCATCTTTCTTTTTTCTTTTATGTTTTGAATAAACACCATCTAAATGGATTTGTGCCTAACATAAAAAAAAAATAGTAATGTCAATACCATTATGACCTATGAAGCCTTTTGATGGTTATCTTTATTCAAAAGCTGATATGTTGCATCTTAATAATGACAGGTTGAACATCTTTTCTCTGGACACATCATAAAATGATTCATTATTTTAAAATCATGGCGGCTTATTTTTCACACTTTCAAATGGATAAATCCCTTTGATATGATGAGATGGTGGTAAAATTACAAACTTTCATTGGAATTTTTCTTACTTCTTACACCATCCTTGACTCTTAGGGATTAAATGAGCCTCACTCTTTTTACAATAAAAGCATCAAAATATGAAAATACAAGGAAGAGAGGATGGGGGGTCTCATCATGAGCTAGCCTACCATGATCATAGGGATGTATCAAGTGACATTCCATGTTGGTCACCAAAACAAGGTAATGACCTTCTTGATAATTAAAATTCTCAGAAGGACAGGAGGTCCCATCACAAGCCATCCTGATCAGTCTGATATATCATGTTGAATGGCACTATGATTATCTCCTCACCATGCTAGAATAGTGGTCTCTTTATGAAAAGAAAAGAAAGAATCATATACATGATAAAAGGAGGACTCTAGCTCATTTGTGGGGTTAAAAATCAACCCTGCCGAGGCTATGAATGCCTGCTGGAAGTAGTGGCTCTGCTTGTGGTATCAGAGTATTACCTTACATTGCAAAATTCTCTCTCTTCTATTACCACCTATGGATTCATTTCTAAGTAAATTTCCCATTTGAACAGCACCCTTACAAGCCAACATGCATGGTAACTTATGCTATATATTCATTTTATTATATTTGTCCAATCATTTTAGGCAATCATTAATACTTACCGCCAATTATGCTTTTGTTACTAGTACCACTTAAGGTGAAAATATTTTGACATAATGATTTAAATATCTAGTTTTTTATTTCTCAGCGATTTTACCTATGATACGTGTATTGATTTAATTGCTTTGTCATAAATCATGACTCTTTTATGGATTGGTTTCCTGCATTTGTGAATTACCAATTTGTTCTCTTGCTTTTCACATGCTTGGTGGATGTGGATGCCCTTTTCCCATTGGAGGGGGGATGATTTGCATGTGAACAACATGTGTGATAGTTATGGATAATTGAGTGATAATATTGGTCTCTGGGTAAAGGACTGCATGATGATTGTGTATGCATAATAATTATCAAAGTATTTCTGATTGGAGAAAGGATGGTGACCATTATGGATGGCATGCAGATTGATTATGAGCCTACTTCAAATATTGTTGACAAGACAAATGACTTGACTATATATGTTGTTAATTCCCAAAACAATTTCATTTTCTTGTTAATTACTTTAATGTTCTTTGTCGCTATTCTAAACTACGAAAGTGCAAGAGAAGTCCATGGGAATGAATAAGTCACAGGGAAAAAACAACCAAGGGAGGTAGAGCCATCCCCAGTGAACCCATAGTGCTCATGATATTAGACCAGGCTCATGCAATTCTCAAGCGTGCTGGTTGGCTACAATATCTTAATAAATTGCAGGGATTTCATGAAGAAATGACACTCGAATTATTGCAGAATTTGTGGAATGGAAACATCACAGTAAGAGGTAGGGACATAATGGTCTTTGAAGAGGTCATAGCTAAAGTCATTGGAATTCCGACTCAGGGAACAAAGTGGACATACAATGACGTCCTTCTTCATAATGCGGTCATAGTGTTCGAGGACCCAGGCTAGCAATTTCTATGAACAGGGAAAGGGATTCACCCTTCAGTGTTAAGACATCCATGGAAGGAATTGGTAGTCATTATACAATGGTACATCACATGTGATGGTCATCGACATGTAGTAAGGCCCTGCCAGCTCAAATTGTTACCCATCGTAAAATAGAAAATTTCAATTCATTTTATGTTTTATTTGAATTCCCTATTGCACGATGTCGCTTGTCGACTTAGGAAAGCTAAGGACCCACACAATCATCAATCATCATGGACTAGTCAAATTGATTATCGTACATGGATTGGCCTAGAAGTAGCTATCCTGGGATAATACTGTAAATCCTACTCTAGCACCACCTCCAAAAAACCCAGCAAGAACAACAAGGGCCAAGAAACAGAGGTCAGAGAAGGACAGTGAAAAGAAATAATTCATCTCTGTCCTTGAACCCAGCCAAACGTAGTTGTTCTGTGTGGGTGAGGTCCTAGTGACATACCCCAATTCAAACAAATGATGTCGGGCCATCTCACACACCACCTCGAAGTCTGGAAAATTCCCCTTTGCAAGACTATGAGGAAGAGGTGGTCAGGGTATTGGAAAACAGGGGGACACTTCGTGAGGGAAGACAAAAATTTGAGAATTTTGAAGGATAGAATTGTATCCCAACCAGTCTACCTCTACTAACAGCCTTGGTTATGATCAAACCCCGCCATTTACTGATTTCTTGAAAGAACATAGGGAACTAGTCCCTTTTGTGGAAAAACCCCTTGAATCCGAGGTGGATGAAGAGGAAGCCATTAAAGAATAAAATTAGATAGTAGATACCAGTCCAATGGACCCCCTAGCTGAAGAAATTTCTACAGATGAAACCCTGGGAGATGAAAATCAACCAGGCAATACTATATTTCTTAAGTCCCCTCAAGATGAGGCCTACCCAGAAGAGAACCCGAAGAAGGATAACTACTCAGGAGACACCATTTTATTGGGGTCTCCTGAGAGAAAAATTCATGAGAAAGAAGAGTTAGAAGGTGAAGCTCCATTGACAAATACAATTCCAATTAAAACCCTCCCTGATGCTGACACAATACCACCTGAGAATGAACTTGAGCAAAAGGCAGTTTCACCACTACCGGTTGGAAGTCCTAGAAGGACAGGCTAAGAAAAATTCTTAAAAAGTATAGAAAACAAAAGAAAATAATTGGGCTGCTAAGATAGTGGTTAAAAGAAGCAATTAGAGCCAAAAAATTGAAAGTGGAAATAGAGACCACATGAACACAGACAAAACATTATTCAGGAAAAGATGATGAAACCCAAACTGAGATTCTTTTCGACTATTCAAAGGAAAATTAGACAGAGCCATGTCTTGTAGAGGACACCAAAATTCAGACTGAAGAACCTTGTGTTTTCTCACAGGAGACCCAAACGGACTACCCTACTATGAATATTTTCATTTAGATTGATGCTGAAGAAAGCATCCCAATTGATTTTTGCATAATTTAAGAAGCATCTGAGGCTACCGTCCAAACTAAGCTTATGGAAACACAAGATAATGAAGCCCAAACAGAGGAGGCACCTGCTTATATTCTCTTAGTATGGGAGGAATTTATTAGGAGACTGCATAATGCACTACTGAAGGTTCAGTATGAACTAACTCAGCATAAAGAGGAAGTAGTGCCCCTACATATACATCAAGAATTAAGGAAAAATTTTGAGGCACTCATGGCTACTAAGATTGAGACCTTTTCTCAATACAAGGCTAAGAAGAAAAAGTTTGAGAAAGCACATGACAAATTACAAAAGGCTAAAGAGCAGTTGGAGGCTATCTGCTCTCTTTATTCAAACCCACTATCATGTCGAGCTCCTGCTACAAACTATGCATTATTCCTCCTGGAAAGGTACCTCCTACTAAAAATCAAAATTGTTAAGGCTGGCAAGCCTATGGAAATAAAAGCTACCCTGAACTTCGTCAAGTTCTTCAGAGAGCAGAACGAGTAGGTGTAATGCCTCCTCTATGAATTTTACATGCAAAATTTCTTTTTGGAAGATGACAAAGACATCAACCTTGGTCCCTTTATAGGGGATTTCCAATTCTAGGCATTTCTTTCTTTTGCTACTAACCAACTCAAGTGGGCCAAGGCCCACAATACTTTTAGAAAGCGTGAATATGGAAGTGACCTATGGGTTGGGGGGAACCTACAAAAAACCTACATCTCTCTGTTAGGCACAAGAAATTTATCACGTGAGCTGGTGTTGTGGGCCAATTAGGGTCATTCAACAGAGATATTATACAAGATGGAAATGATTAGATCCAAGATATCAAGGATGAAACCTTGTCTACAACTAGACAAAGGTGGGAATTCTCTAGTAATACTATTAGAAACTGAGAACCATTTGGATACTGGAACTTTAAAGCTGCCTCCTCTTGTTTCCATAAATACAGTAACATGGTCTTAACCATGGGGCCTAAATGGGTAAGATGTTGGTATAAAACCCCAATCATATGGTACCCGCCATAAGTATCGCAATGACTATAACTTGAAGGATCAAAAAGTAAATTAAGCTTTCGCTGTACTTAAGAAGAAAAATGGCTTTAGAGTTTATAAGGAGGAGGCATACCCTACCTATTCCCTAACCCATCTACACCTAAACCATTTAATTGCATGAGGACATGCAAAAAGGTAAGCTGGGGAATATGTTGGATCAAGAAAAAGGTATTTTTTCTCTTTGGTAATAGCTTTATTTCACACCCATCCTCACATGATTATGTTTGTTTATGCATAAAAGTAGAGGGAATAACAGCTAGAGTTGGGTAAAAGTAATCAGTAACAAATTAGACGAATCTAAGAAGTAAAAACTATTTTTTACTATATTTATGTGCATAAGACATGAATTGGATGATAGTTGTTCAATCAATAGAACAAAAACATCTCATAAAGGAAAAAGACAACGTCAGAGGTCGGGCGGAACAATGCTATTTTATGGCGGAATGAGATCGATTATTTCAAAATCCTCAAGATCCCCTGATCCTGAGGATTCACGTTTATCTATTTAATTTTCTAATTGGTATATATAAGGTGAAAAGGCAAACTGCACGACTAGTTCAGAAATTCATAGTTTATAATTCTTCTTTTGGACATATAATACTGCTACTTTGGTGATGTTGTAACTTTGTTATTCATTTTAATGAAGAAGACTGCGTTGAAATCATAATTATATTTTGAGTATCTCATAGAGAAAACTTTTGGCGACTCTAGGCCTAGTCAAGAGAAGATCTACTGCTTCGCCTATGCTATAATCTTTTCTATTTTATTCTTTACTATTTGTTAATATTAAGTTAATATCATTTTGATTATCGTGAGGATTTTCGATTCAATTTTATTTTGTTGATCATTCAAGATTTAGATTTAGCCATGTGTTATATATGAGTAATGCTTTTGGTTGGATTGGTTATGTTAGTTCTAGCATTAGATCATTGATTCATTCCAAGTAATGTTATCATAGATATCAGAGATAGAATTGATCACTTCCACAATATATTTATTCACTGTTCAAATATCATTTTTTGTTCTATTATCATTTTTTGTTGAATTATTAGTTGTTGTTTAATTGGGATTTGTTGTTCAATTATAGTTTTGTTGTTCAATTGTCGTAGTTCTCTTTGATGATTGAGTGAGTTATTTTCAATTGCATTTAAGAATCATGCCAAGTGTGATTCTTTATAGTTGTATTTAGATTCATTTGCTTCGTTGGTAGGTTAAGTAAAATTACAAAGTATGTTATGAATTTCATTCAGAGTTACTTCTTTCAGAATTGGTTGGATTGAGTTTGATAAGATAGTCCTTACTAATTGCAATGATTTGTTATTAGTTAACCTTTGAATTCACTACATATATAGTGCTAACATTCCTGAAATAAAAAGATTTGCCTTGGGTTGACAATTAATGTAGGAATTAAGATTGCCTATAAAAGAAGAAATCTTAGACCACCAACATTTTCCATGAGTTATACTACATGCAGCACCAGCTAAACACTTAAACATTTTTTCTTCTAAGTTATTTTCTGGACTATGCGTAACATTCACATCATTCACCATTTTACTTTAGTAACGTGCGGATAACATTAATACATCCAAACCATGCAAGAGACACAATTGTACAAGCATGTATATAAATTTTTGTAAATTCTATCTTATAAAATTCTTGGGAGATAAAACTCGACCCAGTTCATAAAATTTTACAATTGGCACCTGCCATGCAGCTCGGTTGGTCTACCCGATTCAGCCGCTGCACTTTGCATGCTCTCCAAACCCAGCACACCACCATGTTTCAACTCGTCACTACCTGTTTGTTCCTTCCAACTCCCATTCAACAATATCACAGGCGCACTGCCCACCCGTGTCACCTACCCGGCTCATGGAACTCGTCATGAGTGCACTACCCACCAGGGCTGCCCTACCCATCTTGTCGCAATACCGTCCACCTGCTACATAGCTCGATTGTGTCAATCGCTCGTCCGCCTACCCTGGCTCGTCTTCCTGCCTACCAAACTACCGGTGGTTTGTCCACCTGCCTACCTCCCTTCTACGGCTCATCCGCCCGCTCGTCTGACCGTCGAACTGTTGTGTGACTATCCAACTCATTCACATTGTTGCATTGCTCTACCTGACCTGCGAGTGCATTCCCTGCTCCTTGCTTGGGTAGTCTGCCCCTTCACTTAGGACTCCCTCGCTTGGATGTGTGGAATGACTTGATGATTCTCTAACACTTATCCGCCATGTTCTTATATGTTACATTTCCCATGGGTGGGGGCTTGCTTGTCACCAAGCCGACCCATCCATTTGACACTTAGCCAATTTTTGTGCGTCAGCCCAAGTGTACACCGCCCACATACATAGTTGCCCACCCATATAAACTCGCAAACTCCACCCATCCATACTTAGTCAATTTTTTATCTCGACTCTTGTGAGCATCCTTCCCTCATTCGGTTGGCCTAGCTTGTCAGTCAGGTGTGCCCTCCAACTCGTCAGTTTTGTGCAACCGATTCGTGTCACCCACTGTGTTCTCATGATGACTCGTACCCAACTCATCGATTAAACATTCCCTCCTAGCACACCTGACTATGCAATGATGACCTAAGGCCCTTACATCCTCCCCCACCAAAAGTCATTGTCATCCTCAGAAATCCGACTATCCTCCATAGCTTCCTGTCATACTTCACAATCTTCTTCTTCCACCTCCATAGTTTGTTGTCACTCTGATAATTCTTTTGAAGTAAAAAAGAAAGAAAAACCAACGGTAACCAAAAACCACTTTTGGAGATCAGGACCTATCCTTCCGAATGCTTAGAGAGGGATCTCTCTTTAAAATGTAACTTTGTTTTAGTTAAGATGTTTTTAATCTAGTTATGATTGTTCAAGGGGTTTTTGAACAATCACCCGATGCAATGAGTGCTAAGTGAATTATTCAAAAATCATGAGAAATTAGTCAGTTACGGCTACCTCTCATGGAAATGGTCATACATGAATGACTTACTTAACGCAGTTGAATCCCAAAATGATATCTAATATAATGCACTACGTAAACCCCCATACTTAAATTCAAAAAGAGTCAAGGGATATCTACTTGAATGGTTCATGAGGCACAATACTTGCTAAGGTTTTGCAAATGGGGTAGCAAGCTAAGTGGGCTTGATTGTGGGGAAAACTCCACAGTTAAGAGCGCTTGAGCCAGAGGAGATCTGGGATGGGTGACCTCCTAGGAAGTCCTGGTTACCGGGTGCAAGCCCCGGAAATGATGATTGATGCTATGTGATTCATTTCACTAGTTTCAATCCCACTTCTTCACCCCTGTGAGCATCACCCGATGCAATGAGTGCTAAGTGAACTATTCAAAAATCATGAGAAATTTCTTAGTTACGACTACCTCTCATGGAAATGGTCATATGTGAATGACTTACTTAACGTAGTTGAATCCCAAAATAATATCTAATATAATGCACTGCGTAAACCCCCATACTTAAATTCAAAAAGAGTCAAGGGATCTCTACTTGAATGGTTCATGAGGCACAATACTTGCTAAGGTTTTGCAAATGGGGTAGCAAGCTAAGTGGGCTTGATTGTGGGGAAAACTTCACAGTTTAGCGTGCTTGAGCCTGAGGAGATCTAGGATGGGTGACCTCCTGGGAAGTCCTGGTTACCGGGTGCAAGCCCCGGGAGTGATGATTGATCCTATGTGATTCATTTCACTAGTTTCAATCCCACTTCTTCACCCCTGTGAGCATCACCCGATGCAATGAGTGCTAAGTGAACTATTCAAAAATCATGAGAAATTACTCAGTTACGACTACCTCTCATGGAAATGGTCATACGTGAATGACTTACTTAACGCAGTTGCATCCCAAAATGATATCTAATATAATGCACTGCGTAAACCCCCATACTTAAATTCAAAAAGAGTCAAGGGATCTCTACTTGAATGGTTCATGAGGCACAATACTTGCTAAGGTTTTGCAAATGGGGTAGCAAGCTAAGTGGGCTTGATTGTGGGGAAAACTTCATAGTTAAGCGCGCTTGAGCCTGAGGAGATCTGGGATGGGTGACCTCCTGGGAAGTCCTGGTTACCGGGTACAAGCCTCGGAAGTGATGATTGATGCTATGTGATTCATTTCACTAGTTTCAATCCCACTTCTTCACCCCTATGAGCATCACCCGATGCAATGAGTGCTAAGTGAACTATTCAAAAATCATGAGAAATTACTCAGTTACGACTACCTCTCATGGAAATTGTCATATCTGAATGACTTACTTAACGCAGTTGAATCCCAAAATGATATCTAATATAATGCACTGCGTAAACCCCCATACTTAAATTCAAAAAGAGTCAAGGGATCTCTACTTGAATGGTTCATGAGGCACAATACTTGCTAAGGTTTTGCAAATGGGGTAGCAAGCTAAGTGGGCTTGATTGTGGGGAAAACTCCACAGTTAAGAGCGCTTGAGCCAGAGGAGATCTGGGATGGGTGACCTCCTGGAAAGTCCTGGTTACCGGGTGCAAGCCCCGGAAGTGATGATTGATGCTATGTGATTCATTTCACTAGTTTCAATCCCACCTCTTCACCCCTGTGAGCATCACCCGATGCAATGAGTGCTAAGTGAACTATTCAGAAATCATGAGAAATTACTCAGTTACGACTACCTCTCATGGAAATGGTCATACGTGAATGACTTACTTAACGCAGTTGAATCCCAAAATGATATCTAATTCTTTAATTTAAATATCAGCAAAAAACATTCAAATGCATAACTATTAAGATAGAGTGTAATTAAACAAGTTCTAAAATATTATTCCCGTTATAGCATTTAGATTGAGAAACACATTAAATATTATGAATAACTTTGAGAAAAATGACAATAACACATGAAAATACTTGTCTGAAATTCGCTCAACACATGAATCCTTGGAAATGTCTAATATTTATTTATCAATCCAGCTTGCTCGCTCATCAATTGATAGAATAACCTTATGGGTATTCTTCATCAAAAAGTCTATAGAAATGTCTAATAGAATCCAACCTTAATACTTCAAATTTTGAAGTATTTATACAAAATTTTATTACAAAATATCTCAAACTAATTTGAGATTTAATCTAGGAAAAAAGAATATCTTCTTGCAAGAACATAAAGACACCTATTGAACTGTTTCATGCTGTCCCTTTTATTTTGGTTCTGTTAGCTTTGATATGTATCCCTTTTATCTGCTTTTTCATTTGATCTTTCATGCTAGGTGCTTGATTTATTTTAGCCTTTTATAAGATACACTTTGACTCTGTTGATCTGTCTACATCCTTTTACCATGATGTTTTACTTTTACTGTACATTAACCTTTTTACTGCATATTTCTATAGTAAATCAGTTAATTTCTCCCATGTTTCAGCATCAGGTAATTGGATTTTAGCATATTTCTATATATTTCATATGCCTTTGTGTATTTGGAAAAAGTATGCTTATTGATAAACAAGTGTTTTACCTCATGTTGGAGGTAAAACAAGTTTTCAAATGTTTGGTAGAGTACTTTGTCTATTGGCAATGCCTTTATTGATGATGTATTTACATGATCCTTTGATACCTCTCTGATTTTATTGTTGTAATCCTCATGTGTCATCATCTTATCATTTATCACTAAGGGATTGGATAATCCCTTTTCTCTCAAAATCTGGAACTTAGCCATAAATCTGTCAATGGCTAGTTGCATATTCTTACACTTGTCCTCCAAGTTTTGCATCAAGTTTCTCTTGGAGAGGACCTTTCTAACCTCCAAAATTGCCTCTGTTCTATCCTCTATTTCTAATTCTTGCAGCTCATACTTAATCTTGTTGTTAAGGAATTATATAATTGCGGTAGCCTCTTTTGGAATTTGTCTTAATTCTGCTTTTACTTTCTGGATGGCCTCTATAGCGAGCTTTATCAAATCTATTTGCTCAAAAATCATCTAAATAGATGGCCAAATATCATTGGCAGATTCAACGATATGGGCCCATAGTTGTTCCTTAGCCTGCCCAAGGGGTTCTTTCAGTGTTAAGTCCTTCTCTAAGGCTTTCAATCTTTCACTCATCCTCGTAGATTTTTGCAGTTCTTCTTTGTTCATGATTTTGGCAAGCTTGTAATCCGTTTCCAAGGTTGTCACTTTCTCTTTGAACTTATTCATCTATGTGGTTTGTATGGACATTTCTTCTATATATTTAACAAATTTTGTTGCTTCATCACTTGATGTACCTATTGCAGATGTAGATGTTGTAGAAACCGTTTGTGCTGTGAACATTGGAGCTGTGGGAGCTAATGAGGGTGCCAATGTGGAAGGAACATCTGTGGTAACTGCTGGAAGGTAGTGCCACGATCAATTTTTTTTAATTCGATTAAGTTGTCCAATTCCTTTTCTGTCTCCTTCAACTGACCATTTAGTTTAAGGACTAAGTCCATCAAATCTTCATGCCTTGCTTGGATTTCCAAGACTTCTTGTGTCTGGGGTGTTGTAGTTGAGGTATCTTTAATTGTTTTTTGAGTGGTGTAATGTCATTATTCTTCTTTTTGATTAACTGTTCAGTAGCCTTGATGTCTTTGGGATCATGTCCCAATTCAATTATCAAGTCTTCCAAAGACTTGATTTTGGTGTGTTTGGCCTGTGAGGAGGCCTTTTCCAACTGACACTGGGCTGAAATGTTATTCAGTGAACTTTGCAACTAATGACCAACCATCGCCTTGCCTGTAAGGGTGGAGTAAATCATTTCTCCAGTCTCCTTGTGAAATTCAATTTGGTCAATGGGATGAATATCCCTTGCCAATACTTCAAATTATATCTTCTTGAAATCTGTTGATGTTCTCGGTTGTTGTACAATTGGCTTTATGAAGGACATTTGCATCTTTCCTTCCTTGATGTCAAAAGCTGACATCAACCTACTTTGATTAGGGGGTGTAAGCTTGAAATACTGTGCATAGGATTCTGCCTTTAGTTTCTCATTTCTCATTTTAATCTCCTTGAACCTATCCTTAATGTCCCTATCTCTATCAGCATGCTTATTGAATGAGGAGACTTCTACACTGAGCTTCCTTTCTAAGATTTGAGTTTTTGATGTAGATGGCTCCTGTGTTTCTCGAGATGGAGTTGTGCCCTTGTTCATGTATAGCTGAGTATTAGTTATTTCTATTGAGCCTTCTATTTCTTCCTATTCTGAAACAGGAATGAGCCTTGGCCATTTTCTCTGGCTAGCTTGATACTATACATTGGAAGTGTCAGTACCTAAGCTGGAGGCTCCCTCTCTATTCCTTTTGGGATTCTTTTCCTCATTCTGAGGAGTCTGCAAGATAGTAGGGGTACTCATGGTTCCTTCTTGCTCTGGTACCTACAGGAATGAACTTTCATCAAGTTGTCTCTCTAAATCAAGTAAGGTATTTTCAACATCTACCTTTGTACTATCCTTGTCTATGAGAATGTATTCCAACCACTCAGATTGATTGGCATATCTCTCTATTTCTGGTATGGGGTGATGAATGTAAGGTCACAATTTGACCTTTTCTAATACTTTGGTTATAAACCCTTGAGGGTCATATCTACACACGAAACTGTTCTTAAACTTAATTTGTTGCAGAATTTGATATGCTCCCTCTATTGCATCTCTATAATTGTAAATGAAAGGGCCTAACTGGTTCTTTATCTTGAACTAAGTCATTTTCTTGGCTGAGACAAAGTTGATATTATCAAAGTTCATTATCTGCCTATAATATTCCAAAGCAAATAACCTCATGGGGAGGTATTTGGGCAGTTCGTATGGGGCAAGCTGGCAACCATAGATTCTTATTTCGGTGTGGTTTCAGCAAAGGTACCAATCTCCCACCTTACTTTGCTTGGATAACTGGAGCACTCTTTTGATTTCTTGGCTTATTCTGGGTGGAGGGCTTCCTGTTAGCATGGTCATACCTGGATGGACAAAAGAGTTAATGAAATTTGTATAGGTGTATGGTGATGAATATCTGTGGAATAGTGGTGTCCAAAATATAACAGATCTATGGTGGCCTTTAGTATCCAACTTCTGGATGGTGAAGGGAAATATATCTAACTGATAATAAAAAAACATGTGGTAAAGTAGAGGTTAGTACTTTAATACTCTCTCATTGTGCATTCTAGTAAATTGTTCATGCATCCTTTCAACTATGAACCGGGCATAATTGTACGAAGTAGAAAGAGGCTTTCCTAGGGTGAAAATGGACATGAAGGCCAAGATGATCTCATCAATGAATTCATCTGTGGTATAGCCTAGAATACATGATATCATGGTTACAATTTTCTTGCCCCTTTCAGAGAAACTGGCAGAAAAATATGGAGGGGAATCTGTAGGAATGTGTTGCTCTTCTACAATGAAAGTTTGGAATATTTTGGCCAGTCTTGATGGACTCAATTTGGTGTATTGGTCTAACAAATCCCCAATCGAGACTGGGGTCAGGTTTGGACCTGGTTGGACCTGCAACATTTCATTGATTGACTCAGCTGTAATAGTGAACAAGACTTTTTGGTCTGGGGACATTATAGCTCTCTGTTGGGAATGTAACAACGATGGCACATTTGGAAAATCTCATGAAAGACATGTACTTGTGGAAACAAGTATTTGAGAAAATTGGAGTCCCAAAGGCCAATGTCATCAGTATGGTTTAGATATCTATCCTTACTCATACAATGAATTTTGAGCAAGAGTGTATAGGCACTTATGTCTTTGATTTCTATCCCCTAGGGGAAAGTGGTCAAGATCCAAATGGGGAGTTGTGATTGGTCTGACATCCATGGCGATGGGGGCAGCCATAATCTAGTTCTTGTGGATTTGCGCATTTTATTCACATACACTTATACTTAGGATAAAAACTTTTTGTGGGTATTTTGAGTGAAATGGAACTCAACATGGGGTTTTTTAATTTTCATAGGCAAATGGAGTTTAACCTTAGGAGAAGGGTTTTTATTAGGGTAATCAAGGGAACTGACTTTTATGGAGGGAATTATAACACTTGATATCCATAATTCATTAAGTCGAGGGTCCGATCCCACCAAAAATCAGAGAAATGCTCTGAGCCTTTATGACTTGAAGGATTTTTAGTACTAGAACATACTTGTGGATGGGGAAATTAGTCAGTATAGGGATGAGATAAATGAGGGGGAGTCAATTAAATCAACTGGTAAGCCTCTTTTTTTGCTTTCTTAACTACTCATGCGCATTGAAACATATAATTAAGCATGATAAATGTGCTTTTGTCTAATCAACTTTATGCTTCAACAACCTTTCTTCCACTTACCCATCACTTACCCTATCATTTTTTCTTCATTTTGGTGGATGCAATTAAGCTAGAAAACCCTTTTATTTCATTTTTTTTTATAAATTAAACTATCTACCTCTAACCTTATATCTTCTAAGGGCTCAGATTAAGCTGATGAGCTCCTTTTAATTTGTCTACCTATCTAATGGTATGCCAAGATTAAGATGTTTGGTCAGATTATATTCTCTAACAATAAACATAAAATTCAAAACATGAAATAGTCAAGATTAAGTAGTTTGACTACCATGGGTTGTTTCATGTATGACAAGCTGCACAGAACCATTATTTGCAGAAGAAGTAAAATACTAGTGGCATTTAGACTTGCACACTTTCATGATCTTTTTTTGTGTTTGGGGTTCATATATTTTAATTTTTTTTATATTTTCTTATTCTTTTGTCCTTTAATATTTCTTTTAGGACACACCCCCTTTACATTTTTTAAATTACTAATATGGAAAACATTTGCAGAAAGCAAAGGGTATGTACAATATTACAAGGCTTAACCTTAGCCAATTCAAAATTATAAACCCTATCACTATAGGACTCTAACAGTGGCTCCACATGGGGATGGAATTTCTTAGTGAAATGTAAAGAACTCTGAATATCAATAGCCTTTGAATTGTGGTTGAAGTTACCTTGCAAAGTTTCCTTCTGTGAATCTGCATTATTGATACTTATGACAGTGAACCTTTCAAAGGTTAGGTACTTCTTTCTGGGCTTCAACTTTGTAGGATTACCATCCAATCCAATCTACACTCTGCAATGTTATGTACAATGATGCAAAGTAAAATGAACTATTATAGGTCAGTGGAAAAGTAATGCTTCAACATCCTACCATTAACAGGTCCTCCTGGTAGATCTAATCCATATATGTTTCTCAATAAAAAGGCATTGTTGCCTCTATAGCCATAAATGACATAAGGCCCCTACCACAGGAAATCAAATTTTCCATGCTTGTCTTTGTCTTCTCTCCTTGAACCCCACTTGAAGACTTTGTCTCCTATGTGAAAATCATTTGCGCTAGTATTTTTATCAAAGACTTTCTTAATCGTTTCCAGGATTACATGTGATTTTACATATACTTCTTCTATGGTCTGCTGTAGGTGTATAGTCTGATTTATTCTTCTCTGAATATCATTTGCTTTCACCTGTAATTCCTGAAGGATCTTCATGATTTTTAGTCCCAAGGATGATAGCAAAACTACATCCATCCCATAAACCAACTGATAGGGTGATGTTCCAATGGACATCTTAGTATTCATTCTATCTGCCCATAAGGCATTGACTAACTTCTTGTTCCATGTCTTTTTGTTATCCTCCAGTAACTTTTTGATAATATTGACCAGACTTTTGTTGGATGACTCTACTAGTCCATTACCTTGAGTGTAATAGGCTGTGGAATGACCAAGGGTGATGTGGTATTTTTTACATAAATCTATTATTCTTTCAGATTTAAAGGCTGCTGCATTATCAGTAATGAGCTTCTCGAGACATCCAAATCTTGAAAGGACATTACTTTCTAGGAAGGTGATTATGACAGTGTCTCCAGCTTGCCTAGAAGGTATGGCCTTTGTCCATTTGGTAAAATTTTCTATGTCTGTTAGAATCCACTTATGCTAAGCTAAGGAGGCTGGGTGTATTTCTCCAAAGAAGTCTAACCCCCATTGTTGAAATGGCATTTCAGTGGAAATTGGTTTAAGGGGCAAGGGTACAAGTTTTCTCTTTCCTTCAAAAATATAGCATTTATGATAGAAGTCACATGTTTTTTAACATCTGCAAACAAAGTAGGCCAGTAGAAACCAACCCTCAGAATCTCGTTAGAAGTACTCTTCCAGTACAAGTGTCCTCCATAATCCCCTACATGAAACTCTTCTAAAATCTTATCAGCTTCATCTTTTAGTAAACAAGTTAAAAGAATATTGCTATTGTCTTTCCAAAACAATGCATTATCTATAACACAATATCTTAATGACTTCATTTTCAAGAATCAAGCTTTAGTTCTTGTCAATCTAGGAGGAGCTTGTAAGTTTATTAATGCAAATGTGATATATGCATACCATGGTGATTCAATAAAAGGTTCACTGGTCTGTGGAGTCACCATCTCCTCCTGATCATTAAGGGCACTATTGAAGTTGATATCAAGGGCCTAATAGTTTGATTTAGCCATGAGTTTGGCTAAAACTTGGCCTTGGATGAGCTTGGTGGGTTTTATCTCTATGTCATATTCCAATATTACGGCAATCCGTTTGCCTCTTTTTCCTTCAGGCCCATTTTGAGTCAAAATGTCCTTAACTATAGAGTTTAGAACATAAGCAATAATGTGAGAGTACAAAATGTATACTCTGAAATCTTTGATAGCCTTAACCAAAGCTAAAGCCTATTTTTCTATGATATTGTATTTAATTGTGGCATCTCTTAAGGATTTAGTAAAGAATTCTATTGGTTGTTCATATCCTTGATTGTTCTTTTGCAACAAGACTGCTACAATGGTGTGTTTTTGTTATAGACATTTTTGTGCCTTACAGCATTGAGCATGAAATGTCCATAATCCAAGGGATCCAAACTCCCTAAATAAGTTGTTCCTACCCCTAGAGGAACAAGGTCAACCAATGACAGCTTCTCCCATAAGTTCTCCACCAAAAACCACTCAGAAACAGTCTATTCAGGATCAATTCAGAGGCTCCACTAGCTGTCTGCGCTGAAATGCAGAGATTACACTAGCTAGGTGCACTGCAACGCAGGTAGAAGCACTACCAGGGTGCGTTGAGCGGGAAATGACAAACGACAAGTTCATTCAACGAGGTGGAAAGACCCTGGAAGCTTCCAGAATCTTCTCCAATGACACTTGCCTCAATGAATTCGACTAGTGATGAGTAAGAGGTTCTCAACCTCCAAGTAGAAGCAAGAACTGACAGAGAGAAGCCACAAGTCAAAACATGAGCTGACTCATCCTCTCTGCTCACATCTATATATGGATCTCTCACCCAGAGGTTCAGGAGGCTGGAATTTTGTACTTTGCAGAGAATTGCTGTTGGTTTGAGATTGAGATTAGCATTGGGTGATTTATGCTTTGTTGGAGGAGAGGAAGGGATTCTTTTGCTGGGAGGTAGATGCTAGATCGGAACTCACTTGGTTGTATCTTCTCTCAGACTTTATTATCTTATCAATAAACTATTTGAGTTTCTCCTACATGTTGTATACCAATGATGTTTTGTTATGCTTACATGTTTAGCTTAATCTGATCTTGAGCTTTTTATGAATGTATATCTGTATCTTTGTGTAGTTTCTCTTTCTTGTGATCTTGCAGGAATTCAGTGAGGCTGGGCCGGTGAAGGAGCAAGAAGCTGGGAGCTAATGAAGAGAGGAGTGATTTGGATCGACAAACTAGCGGAAGATACAGGTTAGTTAGATCCTTCTTCCTCACTTACATGTCATAAAGAAGAATACTCAAATAAGTTTACCTGTTTGTTGCTAAGGCACTATCACCTCTTAGAGTGGGATAGGGGCATTCCGTATTGGATACTTTTCCCAACAACAAATTGGCGACTCCGCTGGGGAGAGTATCTTGTTAGTTTATCTTTGTTTCTGGTGTTGTTCTTCTCATAAACTCAGGAGTGTTGAATCGAAATGCACTTGCCATTTTCAAGTGCAAAGTAGAGATATGCCTCTCTAGTCCACTCACTGGGCCTATTTTTATGATCTGAACGAACTGATCCACAAGTTCTCTAACAACCCTTTGTGATAGATCTTAGTCCTCCTATAAATCATCCTCCTAATTGTACCTAATTGATAGCTTTGATCTGGCCAAAAACTGTTGATTTAACTGCAAACCGTAACCCAGAACCCAGAAACAACTCTCACTTCTGCTTCAGCGCAGACTCTGTGAAGAGGTTCTGCATTTCAACGCAGGTCCCGTGAAGGCTACCTGCGCTGAATGTCAAAACCTCTGTGTTGGGAGTGCGCTGATCAGTCTTTGCCTTGTACAGTTGTGGTTCCCTGCTTCCTTTTGCTCAGTTTTATCTCTGTTTTTTTCAGCCTGTTATCAGTCAGTGTACCTATATGAAACCCCTTTTCTTTGCCTCAATTCCGCCTCAGTTGTATAAAGAAACTGTATTTGTTCTTTGTGTATTTGTTACATCATTTGCAGTTTCCCATTACAAAAGTAAACTAGTCATACTGTCGCCCTTAGATCTAGACCTGTCATAAGTGTCGTTTTGATCTTAGGAGTGAGTTTGTTTGTTGTTCACAGTTGATTGAGCTTTTACTTTCGTCGTTTGGTTTGAATTTATGCATTTCTAGTGTCGAAACAAGTAAATCATAAGGTGTCGTAATCGTCTTTTTGATTTTGAAAAAGGAACTTGTTTATGTTTTCACTTGAAATCGAATTCAAATTTGTACAATAGCTTTCTTTTTAGGTATCAATATTAAGAAAGCGAAATCAAATACATGCACTTGTGCATTTGCATTTTGATAGTTTGCATGCTTTGATTTAGGGAAAAGTGCATTACAGTGTGCTCTATGCTCTTTGAGAAAAGTTTGTATCTTCCTTTTCCCTTTGTAGCTAGGATTTTCATTGTTGAAAAGATATAAAAGCTTGCTTATCATCTTTAGACTACATTTAGGAATTGCATCATACATCTCGTGGTGATCCAAAAAGGAAAACTTCTAAGAAAGATCAACCTAAAATAAATTGAATGAACTTAACAACACTTTGTAACATAACGCACAACATAGAGGTTGTTGGGCTCCAAAAATGGCACTCATTACCATACATTTTTCACCTATGCTTCCATTATTTCGCTCACTATTCATCACCTTGTCACTCCATTTTCCCTACTATTCACCATTAATGGGTCTCATTTATATTTTCCAAATATTGTTTATTTTTAAGCATTTTTTGAGAGAAATTCTTGATTAAATATTAGAAAATAATATATTTTACTTTATATATGGAAAGTGGGTTGTTTTGGTGACATGTGTAGGTTCCAAGGAAGCTTCCAAGACACCTTTATGTGGCCTTGAATGATCAAATTCGAATTTGATAAGATAAACCTCATGGAAAAGATCATGGAGAAGATCATGGACCTCATGGAGGAAATCATGGAGGATAGGGTTATGTGTCTAGATGGTTGAGAAATGTATGGAACTAAAAGAGAGATTAATGGATCATCATTATGAGTTTGTTATCTCCTTTCATTGTATAAATAGGAGTACCTCCTCCATTCCAAAGAGAGGACTCTTAGAGCATTGTATCCAAGTGATGATGGAATAGAATAAAGCTTCATTTTACATATACTTCCATTATGTAGTTTTAGATTTAATTTTCCTTAATGCAGTATATGGAATAATTTGTCTTGTTCTTAGGAGAATTGAGCTCACTCTAAAAGGATGAGAGAAACATGTTATTTCATATTAGATCTTATTTCATTTACTTGTTTAGATGTTTGAGGATTTGTTTGTGATTGATGAATGAGTTTTAAATTAGAATCTAATCAACATATGAGAGGACAACTAAGGGTCTAAGTTAGGCTCTCTCTCTCTCTATTTGATTTGTATGATAATTGAAATTCATTCTTTTGCTTTTATGTTTCAAGTATCATATGAGGAGATACCAAGAGTCTAAGTTAGGCTCTCTCTCCATTGATTTATATGGTAATTGAAATTCATTCTTTTATGCTTTTAAGTTTTAAGTTATTTCATTTCTTATGTTTATGGATGAATCTTAGTTTAGTTTGGATTAGTACATGAGAGGACAATCAAGAGACTAAGTTAGTCTTTCTCTCTCTTTGAATCTGAACAACAATTAAAGTTCATTCTCTTGTCTTTATTTCAAGTTTCTAGTTTTATGAATGATTTCTCTATGATACTGTAGGGAAGGACAACCAGGACCTCCTTAGTTAGGATCCTCTTCCCTTGCATATTGTATTGAATCGTAAATAATTTCATTAGACATAGAGTTAGTTGCCTACTCTTGCATATATATTGCTGGCACCATCACAAGCTTACGAGTTTCCCTGGTTGATAATTTAATGCAGCAATTTAAGCCCAATAAATTGCCCAACATTTTGGCGCCGTTGGATTTATTTTTGTTACATATAGTATATTTAGTTTTAAATTGTTTTGATTTAGTTACAGATTTTTAGGAACTTTCGTTACGATTGTTATAATATATTAATTATATTATTATAATTGTAACTTGTTATTAATTGTTGTTTGTTACGATTGTTATAATATATTAATTATATTATTATAATTGTAATTTGTTATTAATTGTTATATTTTTAATTGTAATATGTTATATGAGTTTGTTATTTAATGTTTATATTGTTATTTACGTAATTTGTTAATTATAATATTTGTTGTATATATATTTGTTAAGTTATTTAATTGTTATTAAATAATTGTTATGATGTTAGGATATATATTAATGTATGATTGTATTAATACATTGTTTTATAATGTTAGGTTAGAATTGTTATTGTTATGTTAGGGTTGTTATCGTTTTAAAAAATGTTATGTGTTTTGAGACAGTTATTGTTTAGAAGGATTTAAAGGGTGAATATTGGCAGGTGAAGGATATTGGCATTTTTATAAAACAACACTTTGATGGTAGAATCGTGAGAATTACAAAAACTGGATGAAACTGCAAGAATTGGTACAAGTACAAAAATTCAAAAATTTCCAAAAAATTCACGCAGGACTGAAAATAAATAATGGAACATTTGGAACCATAATTTAAAAGAATATTTGGTGGATTATTTAAATGCTGACTAACTTGTTTAGAGTTGGCAAATTTATATTGTTGTATGCTTTTATAACATACTAATCTACAGGACACAACAAATCTATGTTGCCGAACTTTTCGCCATGCACAGACGTCAGTTGACACAAACAGGGATTATTACTCTTCAAGGTTATTTTCACAAATGGATTGATATTAATATCATGATTAAGTCAAATTTAACACTTTGTCTATCCTTAATTTTTTTTATTTGGTATGAAATTGTTTGCGTAAGAATCATGAAGAAACTGGCCATTTCTTCTAGAGCACACTTATGTTTTCTTTGTACCAAGTTTTTTACAGGTTACAGGATAATCAAGTGATCATAAGGAGATTACATTGTGACGACAATTGGTCTTCCAAAGACTAAAGTCATGACAGATTCTAAAGACAAATCCAACTCTACAACCACTCCTTTGCAACTCCCTTTTTGAAGATTTTGAATTCCACAAATTGTCCAACCATAAAGCATGACCTTTCCATATCCATTTTTCACAGCAAGAGTTCTTATTCATACACCATGCATTTCCTTATTATCATTTTCCATGTCATTACCATTCCCCTTCATTTCCGCAATAAAACCCTGCTTGAGTCAAAGTCCTAGAGTCTAAGTATCATTGAAAAAACACCTAGAGGCTTGCATGCCTTAATGGCAAGTACTCTTGCCAATGAACAATGGGAGTACATTAATATCCCTTGTTCGTTGGATCTTGTAGGTGACTCGACCACGACAAATTTATTCGTACCTACAAAGATGTGTTAGGCATCCTCACTCCCATTGGAATCAATGGTGGGAGCTCTTGTGTTGGCTAGGGGCATTCAATAACGGCCACTAAGTCAACAACTTCTTGCTATGTTCGACATCGACACATTTAATCACATAGTAAGATTTGTGCCATCGAGCGTTGAAGACTTGAAGACCCATATTTTGTAGCAGATGAAGCCACTTTCCTTTCATTGTTTTTCAGTTTGTCATCACTTGAGGACAAGTCAATCAATAAGGCTGGGAGGGAAATGTAACTTCTATATTTTGTATACCTTCCAAGCCTTATAGATATTCAACCATATTCAGCAGACTCATCCGATTCACCATCCAGTAGCAGAGGATCCACCAGCAGATACGACTTTTAGCCATGTTCAGCAGACTCCTAAGATTCATCATCTAGTAGCAGAGGATCCAGCAGCCGATACGACAATACAGACCCATCTTTCATCCACAACTTGAAGAAGAAGCTTCAGATCAGAATTGTAGCAGCTGAACATGCATGATTCATCCACTTCGTTAGGTAAGTAAGGTATGATGTTTTCTAACCTTTAATCTTGAAATTCTTTTTAGATGCTAAAATGATGATATTTGGAAAATATTCCACTATTTCAATATTTCCTTTCTCATTTAAAATTGCCAAAAACCATCAGTTGGGGAGGGGGGAATTTCACACTTCATTCTTTTTCCTCATTCATATTACATCTTAACCCACATAGTCTTCTCAAAATAAACACTACTACAAAATGATGAGCATATGATTGATCTCAACAAAGTAAATAATGATTATAAACACAAGAACCAATCATTAAAAAGAGATCTCAACAAAGTAAATAGTGATTGTAAACA
Organism: Pinus tabuliformis; assembly: GCA_031772625.1. Lineage (NCBI taxonomy): Eukaryota > Viridiplantae > Streptophyta > Pinopsida > Pinales > Pinaceae > Pinus > Pinus tabuliformis. Next base: position 582,949,986 of record CM062814.1, on the reverse strand, counting down.
CAAGAACCAATCATTAAAAAGAGATCAAAATAAATAATGATTGTAACACAAGAACCAATCATTAAGAAGAGATCAAAGTAAATAATGATTGTAACACAAGAACCAATCATTAAAATATGTCAATGCTTTGCAAACAAATAAAAGTTATCCAAAGAGGTGCAAAATTAAAAGGAAGCTCATTTAAGAATCAAATCAAATAAGTCATTGTAGTAGCTTGCATGAGGACATGCAAGAACTTCAGTTGGGGAGTATGTTGGGCTCCAAAAATGGCACTCATTACCATACATTTTTCACCTATCCTTCCATTATTTCGCTCACTATTCATCACCTTGTCACTCCATTTTCCCTACTATTCACCATTAATGGGTCTCATTTATATTTTCCAAATATTGTTTATTTTTAAGCATTTTTTGAGAGAAATTCTTGATTAAATATTAGAAAATAATATATTTTACTTTATATATGGAAAGTGGGTTGTTTTGGTGACATGTGTAGGTTCCAAGGAAGCTTCCAAGACACCTTTATGTGGCCTTGAATGATCAAATTCGAATTTGATAAGATAAAACTCATGGAAAAGATCATGGAGAAGATCATGGACCTCATGGAGGAAATCATGGAAGATAGGGTTATGTGTCTAGATGGTTGAGAAATGTATGGAACTAAAAGAGAGATTAATGGATCATCATTATGAGTTTGTTATCTCCTTTCATTGTATAAATAGGAGTACCTCCTCCATTCCAAAGAGAGGACTCTTAGAGCATTGTATCCAAGTGATGATGGAATAGAATAAAGCTTCATTTTACATATACTTCCATTATGTAGTTTTAGATTTAATTTTCCTTAATGTAGTATATGGAATAATTTGTCTTGTTCTTAGGAGAATTGAGCTCACTCTAAAAGGATGAGAGAAACATGTTATTTCATATTAGATCTTATTTCATTTACTTGTTTAGATGTTTGAGGATTTGTTTGTGATTGATGAATGAGTTTTAAATTAGAATCTAATCAACATATGAGAGGACAACTAAGGGTCTAAGTTAGGCTCTCTCTCTCTCTCTATTTGATTTGTATGATAATTGAAATTCATTCTTTTGCTTTTATGTTTCAAGTATCATATGAGGAGATACCAAGAGTCTAAGTTAGGCTCTCTCTCCGTTGATTTATATGGTAATTGAAATTCATTCTTTTATGCTTTTAAGTTTTAAGTTATTTCATTTCTTATGTTTATGGATGAATCTTAGTTTAGTTTGGATTAGTACATGAGAGGACAATCAAGAGACTAAGTTAGTCTTTCTCTCTCTTTGAATCTGAACAACAGTTAAATTTCATTCTCTTGTCTTTATTTCAAGTTTCTAGTTTTATGAATGATTTCTCTATGATACTGTAGGGAAGGACAACCAGGACCTCCTTAGTTAGGAGCCTCTTCCCTTGCATATTGTATTGAATCGTAAATAATTTCATTAGACATAGAGTTAGTTGCCTACTCTTGCATATATATTGCTGGCACCATCACAAGCTTACGAGTTTCCCTGGTTGATAATTTAATGCAGCAATTTAAGCCCAATAAATTGCCCAACAGAGGTCTAGGCTAGAGACGTGTTCCGGCGTCGTAAAACCTGGTGACTGTCGATCTCGCTGATGGTTGGGTGATTCCTCCTGAGGGACGATAGCACCAGTACGGATTGTGCTCCCACATACCGTCGAGTATATATTGGGAGACCCCTATAGGCATAAAACATTTATCCTTAGGAAGCCGTGTCGACCACCCTACTGATCGCAATGGACTGAACACAACATTCGGGAAGATTGACCGCCCGTACCTTAAAAAGTATTCTGCGGTTTTGCGAAAAGTTTGGCACACCCTCTACCTAGAACTCCAGAGTAGTTCCTTTTGGCCTTTTTCAGACTCTATAATGGAGAAAGTCCATCCGAGCATTTGTCACTTTGGGCTCGTTAAAAAATCGAAGGAGACTAGAGTCATCTTTAGCTTTTTCTCGACTCTTTAAAACTAAAAAAGCAAGTTGTGTCTAATGTGTCGTTAAAATTTATTTTAAACGGAACAATCACCCCTTTTTCCTGTGTTGATCTTTAAGTTGAGAAAATGGAACCCACCAACCAAGGAATTCCCCTTGGTGGAAATCCTAGTCCCTTCTCCTCTTGTGGAGATGTTGGTGCACCCCATATGGCCACATTGTCGCTTCCAGGACTGAAAATTGGCTTGCCGATCTGGCTCTTCTCAACCAATGTCGTTCAGAACACCACTATTCCTGAACAGTCGAGTCAACAGTTAGACCAGTCCAGAGTTGCCCACCAGCCTTCTAATTCCTCTAATTCTTCCTCTCCTCCTTCCTCTTCGCTTGACGGAACTGGTAAAACAAAAAACCAAGTTCCTAAGGAGAAGAAGGAAAAGAAGAAGAAAGAGAAGAAGAAGCAGGAGCCAAAAGCGACTGGGGGCAGACAAGTGTCGTCTGACAAAAATCCACACACAGCACTGACTAGGCCTAAATCGCCATGTGTCATATGCAAGGGAGACCACTTCCATAGAGATTGTCCCTGCATCCCTCGGATACTAAGGGACTGGTCTCCCCGTTTGCACAATCCGGTGGCATCAACCTCTGATAGCCATGTTGAATGCATACCGTCAACTAGCAAGAGTGAAGTCCTTGGACAAAAACGGAGAGCTAGATCTCCCTATAGACTGTGTGAAGGAAATCATGCTATCCACTGTTGTCCCTTCTTAGACGAAGCGAAAAGAGTTTTGAATGATCGTCCGGTGTCACCGTTACGACTTCCTCCTGGATATAAAAAACTCTTGCCGAGTCCTTCGTTCGTTGAAAATCCAGCTGGCCCGCTCAAGTGGTCAGCTGAAGCGCCGGTCATTGAATATGAACCAGCTGAATCCATACCCGACGAAAGTCAAAAGGTCGAGGCGGCAGTTGACCTGATCTTGCCTTCAGAGGATTTATCTTCGAATGATACAGTCACTGAAGAGGATAAAGATGACACCATCCAAATTCTCTTCATCAACACAGACTCCGATGAGCACGGGGGCACTCCCCCCATTCCTTTATCACAGGAAGGAAGTTCATCAGAGCGATACCCGGCCGTTTACTCGGTCCCACCACCAAGAAACCTAGTTGTCTCCTTCGATTGGAACCAACTAGGCAGACCCCGTTTGCCAGCTAGCATACCATTCAGAATTATCGTCCAAATATACAGAATGGTCATGGCTGGCACCATCATTGATGAAGGGGCATCTCTGAGTATCCTTTCCTCCACTGCTTGGAAAGCGCTTGGTTCGCCAACGCTTTTGCCTAAAATAAGAAATCTGACAGGCTTTAATAAAGGAACCAGTTGACCTTTAGGGATCCTCCCCAATGTGCCCATAACATTGAAAGGGAAGACCGTTCAAATGAACGTGATGGTCGTTCAAGGACCCTTGGATTATAACCTACTCCTTGGACGAGACTATATATATTGCATGGGAGCCATCGTCTCCTCACTCTTTAGAGTAATGTGTTTTCCGCACGAAGGAAGAGTGGTCAAGCTCGTGGACAAGCTTTCATTTCCCAGATCACGCATCGCAAATAGTCATATACCTTCCCTAAATGGTCTCTTCATGCAAGAAATGTCTCAACCCACGGTCCGTCCTCCCGATGAGCGCGAGTAATTCGGAAGGATATGACTGGAACCCAGGGGGCATGCATCCTGGTCTGCTTCGGCAGGAAAACTTTGGGTATAAGGTAGGTTTCCGCGGGAGAATATGACTAGTCCGTACCCCGTCCGTGGTTGGAAGTGGGGTTGTTCTGGAATAAGATTCTCTTGTTAAAGTTATGTGTTTGGCGCTCGTTGTCACTCACCTTTTTCTATCTCGGTAGATATCGCCGAAGAAGTGTTTTGTTTGAAAGATTAATGAGACAATCTTTGGGTAACCTGAAAGAGGTAGGCCTCTCCCGGTAAAACAAATGTTATATTGGACTAAGAAGGGGTAACCTTGAAATCGTACTTTATGCTTGGGGGCATGCAAACCTTTTGGAGTGCAAGCAAGGGGCAACTATTTATTTTTTAAATTTTTAGGTCGTCCCTTTAAACCTGTAGGTCTAACCCTTTAAACTCGTAGGATTAGTCATTTCCGAACTTGCATAATGAAAGGATGCGGGGCATAGCTTTGGTAAGGCGCAAGCTCCATAAAAAATGGAATCTTACATGAGACATTCTTATCATATGACTGGATAATCGAGCAGTTTTAGCGCATAGTTCATGCTCGTTAAAAAATAAACATAAGATCGAGCAGTTTTAGCACATAGTTCATGCTCGTTAAAAAATAAACATAAGAATGAGAAGTGTTTTTTCGTGTTTAAGCTCATTAAAAAATGAAATATCTCCTGGTAAATAACCACCGTGAATGTAACATTATCAACCATTAAATCCTTGGTCGTGTTTGCACCATCACCTCCACTTTTCCATTGGCCGATCGTTCACCTCCATATGATTGTTTACCCATTTTGAGGAACAGCTGCGAAGAGTGATTTCACTAGCCATCCTTGTGACATTGCCGTGATTGGAAAATTCCAACTCTTACCTGGAATCAGCTGCTAACCCGTTTTATCACTCGTTCCTCAAAAGACGAGTCTTCTTTAAGCTCTTTTCATCTGACTCGTAAAATAGGAAAAGATTGCCGAGTTTTGGCCTTCTAGCTCGTTAAAGCGACCAGAAGTGCTCTCCCTCCTCTAGATTTTAATCTTTTTGGACCTGAGGGATTATTGCACAAAACGATCGAGCGCTTGTTTTGTTCGGCTCGTTAAAGCTATCGAAAACTCATCCCTTCTGTATTGTTTTATACCTTTTCGGACTTAAGGGATTAGATGACGAAAAAGGACTTTCGGAGTTGACTTTACGTACCTTTTCAGACTCTCTAAAAATGAAAAGGACCGAGTTATCTTTGTCGTTAGACTCGTTAAAAACATTAAATAGCGACAAACTTGTCTTTAGACGAGAACGAGTTTCACTATCGCTAGGCTCGTTAAAACATAGCGATGGGTTTGCACGAAGGGAAAATTATAGAACAAGCATATGTTATCCTCCTCAAGCATGACAAAAATAAAGAGGTACTGGTCAGTAACGACTGGGGAAAAATTGGGAAGAAACTCAAAGAACTTTATTGGTAGCAATTCGCTCTTGAACATGACACTTCCACTCCATGCCTGAGTCGGGTTGGGTTGTTTCATTCACCGGTCACATCACCATGGTCTCGCCAATACCATGCATCTTTGGGGTAAATGCTACCAATCCATCACACAAGTGTTGCCGATATGTTCAAGAGAAGTCATCCAGAGAAGTCAACCGTGTCCCATCCACTACCATACATTATCCTTCATTCTTTCATGACCGCCACCCTGAATCATATATCATCAGATCGTTTTCACCTCCATCAAAATCATTTGCTCCGTTCCGTGTCACTGATGTGGGATACATTAAGGCCCTCCTTTGACGGATCGCTTCTTGTCGACATCAGCTCATTATCCAAGAAGTTGATCTAATAACAACCCCTTCAGTACTTTGAAGCTTGCATACCTCAATCGCAAGTTTCTCACTTCCGACGACAGGTATACATAAATGACCTTCGACCGAAAGGTTTTGCGTAGTGTTCGACGCCAAGTCCTTTATTCACACCACATGAATTGTATTGCAGTACCTTGAGGGTCATTATCATTATCGGTGATTCCTCTCGCGCTTGTTAACGGTTTACCTCATTGACCAGTAATCAAGCGATGTCTTTCCATGTTCGACTTCAAAACATTTCTCACGTGGATCGACTTGTACTTAGAGTGAAGATCTGACGAGATTGAAGACCCCGGATCTAGTTTCATCCATCCAGGATACAATATATATTCAGAAAAAATAAAGACATTGACATGTACAGCATTACAACAGATAATCATCCTACCGAAAGGATGATGATTTCATCAAAATCATCAGTCTACCATTAGACGATTGTCTATTCTATGTACAGAAAAATCAATTTATAAAGCTGAGCATGGGAATGCCCGCCTCAGATAGATCATGAAAGCAGTATGAAAAATAATGTATTGTATTGTATCTTATTACAGGTCTCCTCCCAGCATTGGAAGAACTTCGGATCCTCCTAATAAAGCATTTCACCCGATAAACGACCTCATACTTTAGGGGGCAACTGTTATAGAAATTTTTGTACCTTACAGCATTGAGCATGAAATTTCCATAATCCAAGGGATCCAAAGTCCCTAAATAAGTTGTTCCTACCCTTAGAGGAACAAGGTCAACCAATGACAGCTTCTCCCAGAAGTTCTCCACCAAAACCACTCAGAAACAATCTATTCAGGATCAATTCAAAGGCTCCACTAGCTGTCTGCGCTGAAATGCAGAGATTACACTAGCTAGGTGCACTGCAGTGCAGGTAGAAGCACTACCAGGGTGCACTGAGTGGGAAATGACAAATGGCAAGTTCATTCAACGAGGTGGAAAGACCCTCGAAGCTTCTAGAATCTTCTCCAATGACACTTGCCTCAATGAATTCGACTAGTGATGAGTAAGAGGTTCTCAACCTCCAAGTGGAAGCAAGAATTGACAGAGAGAAGACACAAGTCAAAACATGAGCTGACTCATCCTCTCTGCTCACATCTATATATGGATCTCTCACCTAGAGGTTCAGGAGGTTGGAATTTTGTACTTTGCAGAGAATTGCTGTTGGTTTGAGATTGAGATTAGCATTGGGTGATTTATGCTTTGTTGGAGGAGAGGAAGGGATTCTTTTGCTGGGAGGTAGATGCTGAATCGGAACTCACTTGGTTGTATCTTCTCTCAGACTTTATTATCTTATCAATAAACTATTTGAGTGTATCCTACATGTTGTATACCAATGATGTTTTGTTATGCTTACATGTTTAGCTTAATCTTATCTTGAGCTTTTTATGAATCTATATTTGTATCTTTGTGTAGTTTCTCTTTCTTGTGATCTTGCAGGAATTCGGTGAAGCTGGGCCGGTGAAGGAGCAAGAAGCTGAGAGCTACTGAAGAGAGGAGTGATTTGGATCGACAAACTAGCGGAAGATACAGGTTAGTTAGATCCTTCTTCCTCACTTACATGTCATAAAGAAGAATACTCAAATAAGTTTACCTATTTGTTGCTAAGGCACTATCACCTCTTAGAGTGGGATAGGGGCATTCCGTATTAGAAACTTTTCCCAACAACAATTTTGAAGCAAAAGAAAAAATGATAAAATCTTTCTGAAAGTCAAGACTAATCAAGACTAGAGTCTTGGTTAAAGCTTCCTTGATGGATTCAAAGTATTGTTTGGCCTCCAAGGTCCATTTAATTGTTGAGTCCTTTCTTAGCATGTTATTTAATTCCCCAATTAATTTTGCTAGATTTGAGATGAATCTCCTAAGAAAATTAATCTTTCCTAGAAATGGTTGTAGCTCTTTTATGTTTTGGGGATGGGAGATGGTCAAAATGGCTTCTATTCTAGGAGGGTATATCCTAATCCCATCTTTAGATATGATGTGTCCTAACAGCTTTCCCTCTTCAAGACCAAAAAGTGCCTTTTTAGGATTTAAAGAAATCCCAAATTTCTTGCATTTGATAAATACTCTTTTGAGGTGGTCTAAGTGTTCATTGTCAGATTTAGAGAATATTGTGATGTCATCCTGGTATACTACTAAGAAATCATGGATTTCCTTGGCAAAAGCTATATCCATATCTCTTTGAAATGTGGCACCTTCATTCATTAATCCAAAGGGAATCTTCAAATACATGAAGGTACCCTAAGGAGTAGTAAATGCATTTTTGGCTTGGTCCTCAAGTTGGACTGATATCTGGTTATAGCCAAAGAATCCATCTAACAGTGAAATCCTAGATGAGCCCACTACCCTTTACAATATATAGTCCATTTTTGGTAAGGGGTAGTTGTCTTTTAAAGAGACCTTGTTCAAGTTTCTAAAATCTACACAAAGTATAATTTCACCTGTCTTTTCCCTAGTTGTAACTAAGTTTGAAATCCAGTCTGAGTATCTAATGGGTGCTATTATTTGGGCATCAAACATTATTTTAACCTCTTTCTCTATGGATGGCATAAGGATTGGGTTTATCCTCCTAAGTTTCTGTTTGAAAGGTTTATGATCTTCTTTTAGAGGTATTTTATGTTGGATTATATTGGTGTCATAAGATTTTAAGTCTTCATAACTCCAGGAAAATACATCCTGGAACTCCTTAAACAGATTGATATATTTGACCTTTTCCTCTAGGGGTAAGGCTTTAGATATCTTAATGAGTTTTGGATTATCTTTAGTCCCTATATTACACTCTTGTATGTCAGCTCTTAGAGGTTCCATCTTGTATTTCCTAGCTACATCATTAGAGTCAAACAAATCTTCTAAAGGTACTAATCCTTTAGGCAAAAAATTATTTTTCAAATTAAGAATCTCATGGTCATCATCCATTATTTCATCTATCACTACATTTTCTAAACTTTATATTTCTAGTTAGTAAATTTAGTTGGTTTATGTAGATCAAAAATATTTACATCTAAGATGGTTTCTACATTACTGTCTATTGTACAATCAGTATCTATCTTACAATTGTTAAATTCACCTTCATTGTTCATGAAATCATAGATCTCAGAGTCCTGGAAGAAAATCTGCTAATACTTAAGGTTGTCTAGTATAACAAGCCTATGTCTCACTTTTGCAGTGTACTGGTGGTTTGGTTGAATGGAAATTTACAAGTACTAGCAAAGGTAGCCAGACTATGGGCTTGCATGTTTTGTTTTCTAAGAATGGAAACAAAGTTTTATTCCAGGAGGTCCTTGATCAAGTCTAAAACAATATCCCTATATCTAACAAGCCCAGGGTTGTTGACAGAATATTCACCATTGATCTGTTTGATAATTAGCTCCGAGTCTCCCGTAATGGAAACTCTTTTCGCTCCCAATTTTCTAACCAATTGTAACCCTAGAATCAGGGCTTCATATTCGACCATGTTATTGGTACATTTAAAGTTCAATTTGAAAGCATGTCCCTCAACATCGTTATTTTCCATATTATGGATCCACACACCTGCACCAACCCCTAACCTATTTATAGATCCATCAAAGTCTAAATGCCAAAGTGACTCATGGAATATGTTCTCACTATCAGTTGTTTTGTACTTAAGGTCTTTGGCTGTGATTTCCTTTTTATCATTTTCTATATTGTATAAGATGAAAGAGTCCATATCTGAATGCATGGAGTATATGGGAAATTTTTTGTATTTTCCTCACTACTGACCATGTACTTCATCAAGGTTTCCCTATATAATTTTCTTGGTTGGCCAAAAACAGATATGGTGTTATAAGACATATCCAACTGCAAAGATCCCTATAGTTTTGCTCCCCATGAGCGAGATAGTAGCATTCCATATTTTGGTGGGATATCTGCAACTACAATGTCCATCATAATTCTCTTTGCAATGCACTAGACAAGAGTCACACATAAGTCTTTGATTATGCCAACACATTTAACCTAGATGGAGTCAAAAGAAAATAAATCCTTATAAGACCTAGTAATGTCTTGGTTCATTCTTTCCATTATTGCCTTTGGCATGAGATTTTGGGATGCTCCTGAGTCCAACATAGCGTTATCCAAAATTTTATCATGAATGTTTAGGCTGATGTAAAAAGGGGGAACTCCCCCTTGCTAATGAATTCCATTGGCCTTGGGGCCAAACAACAATTCAAGTTGGTCATCATTCAAATTAACAGAATCCTCTCCCTCTCCTATGTTCAAAATCTCAGCTATCTGTGACCTATAAGATTCATTCTTTACTAGTTCGGTCAAAGGAACTGATATATTTAATTTAGCTATTTTATTTTTAATATTGAAAGGGAGATGAGGTTTGTTTGTTTGTTTAATATCTTCCTTAATGTGTGCAATTTGAGTGTCTTTATCCTGTTTCTCAGTGGTAGGAATTTCAGTCTATGTTTCTACTGTTTTTCCTTGATTTCTTTTATCTTGATTGTTTTCAATGATTGGGTCTATTTGGGTTTCAGTGGAGCTTATATCTACAACCCTAGGGGTTGAAGTTTCAGGTGTTCCCCTAGGGAGAATTTGCAATACTTTGTTAACTGGAACTTCTTTTATTATCTTAGTTTTCATTTGGATGGATCTTTTGATGGGAGTATCATTATTCTTCTTACTTATCAAGCTATATTGTAGCTCATATATAGCTTACTCATATCCCTGTTTAAAATCAAAATATTCGCCAGATTCTAGTTGCAACTACTGAAGCATATATAACTCATGTTCTTCTTGAGTAAGAAAAATAGTGTCCTCCTCTGTGGTTTCTAGTATGTTAATCTGGGTATCATCCTTTGCTTCTTGGTTATGTGAATCCTTAACATAGTTTTCTTGGAAGGGAGGCCTAATCTATTGGTCTAATGTGGCATTTGTTGCAGTAATAGGGTTCTTCCTAAAATGTGGGTTTCTTATTAGGGGTTTTTGTTTTTGATTCTCCCATTGATTCTTCCTCTCCATGTTATCTAACCTATCCATGATTCTTTCTAAACTTTTAGCCAAAACATCTAATTTTCCATCTGAAGTTCAATCTTCTTCTTTAAATACAACTTTCTTTTCATTCCTCATCAGTGCTTTCTTAGCTAACAGGTTGGCCTCTACACTGACAGCATTACTCTGCATTTGTTCAAGTGTTTCAGGGTTTCTTTCCCTTAGCTGGTATGACATGTCAGCATCAAAACCATCAGAGAATTTAATTAATGATAGGTCAGGTGGAGGCTTAATGTTGGCTGGAATTTCATTATAGATACTATTAAACCTAGTGCAATAGTCTTGAACTGACTCGTTAGGAGCTCTTTTAATATTGTCATATTTAGAAAGTATTTGCAATGGGTTCTTCTTTCTCTCCCATCTATCAATGAATAATCTTTGAAAAATTGCGAAGTCTGGAATATGGTTGGTAGGGAAGGCTTTGAACCACTTCTTAACATCGCCAGTTAAAGTTTGGGCAAACAGTCTCATTTGGAAATCTACTTCATCTATTTCATGCAATTCAAAAAGGTCAAACATCTTGTTTACATGTTGTTGGGTAGTGTAATGACCAGTAGCATCAAACAAGAAGATCTTACTCTGATAATATGCAGGCATGGGATGGAGTTGGGCAGGTAAAACAAGAGGAGCATATATGTTTACCATTACTGTGATTCTGGTTTGACTTGGGGGTGAAGCTGTTGTGGTTGAAGAAGGCTTGAAACTGAGGGAAGTGATCTATATGATGATGAAGATGATTGATTAATAAGTGGCTTAGGTGATTGGATTGTGGTAGATACAATTGATGAAGTTGTGGTAAATGAAGGTGGATTTATAATGAGTGAATTTTTTGAAGAAACTCCAAGGGCAGCAGTAGTAAGGGCAACTAATTCAGTAGATTTTTTAATGTAATAATCACCTATATTACTTATTAATTTAGAGGCACTAGCTTCTAATTTTTCAAAAGTCTCAAAGACTAATTTATCTAGATCTGAATGAATAACCCTTTTTGATTCAATGAGTTGAACAAACTCAGGATCTAAGACTATTTCGTGGATTTTATTCTCATATTTACTTATGAATAATGAGAGGTCAAATGAAAAATCGAAAGGGATGTCCTCTAAAGTTTACAACTCCTCAGGGAGTGAATTGGATCTAACTAACCTGCTACTACTGGCTTGGTTTTCTGTTGTTTTAGGTGGCCTTAAAATTCTCTCTGGGTCATCCACTATAGTTGCAGGGTCTGGATCTGGGTTGGCCCTAGTATAACAAAACTTTTTAGGAGCTATAATTTTAATTTTTAAACTTCTTTTATAAATTTTTATGAAAACATACTTCAGGTAATGACCATAAGGGGCTCAAGATTTAATTTAAGCTTTCCTTAAAGTTTTATGAGACTGAGGATCGAAGTCCCTAGTATGGTCGCTAGAAATGTTATCACTTTTATAATTCTTTTGAAGTAAAAATAAAGAAAAATCAAAGGTAACCACAAACTTATTTTGGAGATTAGGACCTAGCCTTCCTGATGCTCAAGGAGGGCTCTCTCTTTAAAATTTAACTTTGTTTTAGTTAAGTTGTTTTTAGGCTAGTTATGATTGTTTAAGGGGTTTTTATTTGTGTTTGAGATTAGGTGGTGGGATCTACTTAGACAGATGGATAAAATGATGTCTTTTAGACCATTGGGCTATGGAGTCAAACAATAAGGAAGAAAAACTGGATTAACTCACTAAAGGGAATGTTCTAAGGGCAAGATAGCAGAGTGTTTTTTAGATTTTTGAGACATAGGCGTGAAAGGGTTTCACTCAAGGTGAGAGAGAAGTTAAGGGTTCTCAAACTCGAATAATGAATGAGGAATGAAGTGGTAATCAAGAGCAAAGGGCAATAAAGAATCCTTTAACCTAGATATTCATGAAATCAATCTAAACCAATGAGCAATTAAGAATTCTTTAATATAAATATCAGAAGAAAACATTCAAATGCATAACTGTTAAGACAAAGTGTAACTAAACAAGTTCTGAAATGTTATTCCAGTTATAACATTTAGATTGAGAAACACATTAAAGACTATGAATAACTTTGAGAAAAATGACAATAACACATGAAAATACTTGTCTAAAATTTGCTCAACACATGAATCCTTGGAAATGTCTGATCTTTATTTATCAATCCATATTTTTCGCTCATCAACTGATACAATAACCTTATGGGTCTTCTTGATAAAAAATCCTATAGAAATTTCTAATAGAATCCACCCTTAATACTTCGAATTTTGAAGTATTTATACAAAATTTTATTACAAAATATTTCAAACTAATTTGATATGTAATCTAGCAAAGAATAATATCTTCCTGTAAGAAGATAGAGACAACTATTGAACTGTTTCATGTTGTCCCTTTTATTTTGGTTATGCTGGCTTTGATCTTTTGTCCTTTTATTTGCTTTGTTATTTGATCTTTCATGCTAGATGCTGGCTTTACTTTAGCCTTTCATGGGATACACTTTGACTCTATTGATCTATCTACATCCTTTTACCATCATGTTTTACTTTTACTGTACATTTACCTTTTTACAACATATCTCTATAGTAAATCGGTTATTTTCTCCCATGTTTCAGAATCAGGTAATTGGATTTTTAGCATCTTTCTATATATTTCATTTGCCTATGTGTATTTTGCAAAAGTAGGCTTATTGATAAAAAAGTGTTTTACCTCATGCTGGAGGTAAAACAAGTTTTCAAATGTTTGGTAGAGTACTTTTCCTGTTGGAAATGCCTTTATTGATGATGTATTTACCTTATCCTTTGCTACCTCTATGATTTTATTGTTGTAATTCTCTTGTGTCATCAACTTATCATTTATCACTAAGGGATTGGGTAATCCCGTTTCCCTCAACATCTGGAACTTAGCCATAAATTTGTCAATGGATTGCTGCATATTCTGACACTTATCCTCCAATTTTTTCATCAAGTTCGTCTTGTAGAGGACCTTTATGACCTCCAAAATTATCTTTGTTCTATCCTGCATTTCCAATTCTTGCAGCTCATACTTATTCTTGTTGTCAAGGAATTGGATAATTCTAGTAGCCTCTTCTGGCATTTGTCCTAATTCCTCTTTTACTTTCCGGATGGCCTCTGTAGCGAGCTTTATCAAATCTATTTGCTCGAAAATCACCTGAATAGATCGCCAAATATCATTGACAGAGTCAATGATATTGGCCCATAGTTGTTCCTTAGCCTAACGAAGGGGTTCTTTCAGTTTTAAGTCTGTTTCCAAGGCTTTCAATCTTTCACTCATCCTGGTAGATTTTTGCACTTCTTCTTTGTGCATGATTTTGGCAAGATTGTAATCAGTTTCCAAGATTGTCACTTTCTCTTTGAGCTTATTCATCTCTGTGGTTTGTATGGAAATTTCTTCCATAGCTTTAACCAATTTTTCTACTTCATCACCTGATGTACCTGTTGCTGATGTAGATGTTGTAGAAACTGGTTGTGTTGTGGCCATTGGAGTTGTGGGAGCCAATGAGGTTGCCAATGTGGAAGGAACAGCCATGGTAACTGTTGGGATGACATTCACAGAGGTAGTGCCAAGATCAATTTGTTTTAATTGGATTAAGTTGTCCAATTCCTTTTCTATCTCCCTCAACTGATCATTTAGTTTAAGGACTAAGTCCATCAACTCTTCATGCCTTGTTTGGTTTTCGAAGACTTCCTCTCTCTCTAGGGGTGTTATAGTTGAGATATCTTTAACTATTTTTTGAGTGCTGCAATGTCATCATTCTTATTTTTTATTAATTGTATAGTAGCCTTGATGTCTTTGGGATCATGTCCCAATTCAATTATCAAGTCTTCCAAAGACTTGATTCTGGTGTCTTTGGCATGTGAGGAGGCCTTTTCCAACTGATACTGGGCTGAAATGTTATTCAGTGAATTCTGCAACTGATGAGCAGCCATGGCCTTTCCTGTAAGGGTGGAGTAAATCATTTCTCTAGCCTACTTGTGAAATTCAATTTGGTCAATGGGATGAATATCCCTTGCCAATACTTCAAAGTCTATCTTCTTGAAATCTGCTGATGTTCTCGGTTGTTGTATAGTTGGATTTATGAAGGAAATTTACATCTTTCCTCCCTTGATGTAAAAGGTTGACATCAACCTACTTTGATTAGGGGGTGTAAGCTTGAAATAATGTGCATAGGATTCTAACTTCAGTTTCTCATTTCACATTTTAATCTTCTCGAAACTTTCCTTAATGTCCCTATCTCTATCAGTAGGCTTAATGAACGAGGATACTTTTACAGTGAGCTGCCATTCTAAGATTTGAGCTTTTGATGTAGATGGCTCCTGTGTTTCTCCAGATGGAGTTGTGCCCTTGCTCATGTATAACTAAGTATTAGTTATTTCAATTGAGCCTTCTATGTCTTCCTGTTTTGAAACAAGATTGAGCCTCGACCTTTTGCTCTGGTGATCTAGGTACGGGTGTGACAAAGGACCCTTCCAAGACCTTTTACTTTCGTGATGTGTTAAATTGCAATTTTGAAAAAACATAAATGAACAAATCTGCATGTTCTAAAGAAGAGCAACATGACAATCATCAAAACATGAAAACATAAGTCATTGATAATGGAGTTCATCTAGGAGGGACTACATCTCCGAGCCCTGGTGTCAAGATGGTGTAGGCCGCTGCATTAAGTGATGTCAATAGTGATGATTTACATAAGAGGTGATGTCGCTATCATACAAGGAAAATTTCCTCATGCAGGAGTGGCATGTTCTACTATAGGAACTCTTAGTTGAAAGACTCCTATTAGTATGACACAAACTCATGCATGATGAGCATCTCGCCAACATGGCATAACAAGGATCTCAATGCAAAACATACATGACGACAACCTGAGTATCCCATCAACATACAAAAAAGGTATCTCAAACCATAACATGACAATTCATGACAACAAGTACATCACATAGACAATTCTGTGTCACATCAAGCAGGAATCATGAAAACAAGTAATAAATAAGATCCCTCATCAACATCAAACATGGATCTATGCAGGATAATGCATAGCAAAAGAAATACATGAACACACTACATATACCTGACAACCAAGGGCTATCTAAAGAAGTACATGTCAACCCGTTGAAGCTTTTTGTGCCATCGATCTCACGACATCAATCGCATGGAAATGGTTGCTCACACTGGAATGCCAACACCTTCATTCCACTTAGAAAAGTGGCTAAAGAATAGAATGAGAAAATTAGAAATCTGAATGCACCATCATATTTTTGGCGTCGAATAGTGCAAAATCAACTCTCCAATTTTTTACTTCTGAGAAATTGAGAATCTGAGGCTCAAGGAATCTTTTAGATTCCCCATAAATTCCTCAAAGATTCTGCTCCATAGGTGGACTAGAAATATACAACTCCAAAGGTGAATCTAACCTTTCCATTGCGATCCCTACGAAAAACTATGAAAAATGACTGTAAACTTGACTATATTCTGACATGGAGAAAAATTACCTCCTCAAGAAAATTTCAGGGATCATGGTTCCGCTCCTTATTTCTACAATAGTCATGGTTCCACCTGCATAATGAAAAATTGCTGAAAATGTAGAACTCTAGTGGAGAAATGGACAGCGCCATTGCATTCTTGGTGTCGAGAAGTACTAAAACCATATAAAATCTGTCAAAATTTGACAAAGTGAAAATTTAGCCCTCCTACAAAATGCTGCCTCGAACAGTGTGTACTGCCTCCTCCTATCTTGAAATTCATGCCCTCTCTTGGTTCCTCCATCTACTGCATTGGTAAAAAAATTGGGTTTATATATTAAAATGTGGTGTAATTTACCAAGGAATAAGTTGTTGGCCTAATGGTAAAAATTAGAAATAAAGAGCATGGGGTTGGGGGATCAAATCCTGCGCATGCTAAACCTAGCACATTAACTATTTTGTTTTAAGTAGAGGCACGATATTATAACCGTTACAATTTTTTATGGCATTAAGTTTGGAGCACGGTTAGCATATATGGGTGGAGTGGTTACAACCGAACGCACATTAATGTTTTGGTTTGTTGTTTGGTTGCGCGATATAATGGTTGGTTGTTGGTACATTAACATGGGGCCACCACATGGTGGCAGGCCAGCCACGTGGCTGGTGCGGGCTCAGTACCCACTGGCCTCCCTAAATATATACGTATGTTATATGAGGTGTGGCGTGGTGGGGGTGGTGGCCCACCACCTCCCTTTTATATATATATTTTTAATGTTCAAATAATAATAAGGAATTTTAAAAAATTCAGATTTTAGGCTGAAGGAGACAAACTAATCAGGCCGCAATTTTGCCTAGAATCTGGTGGCTGGATTTGGTCCAAATTGTGGCCTCCTTAAGCCTGCCTAGTCACCAAAGTCAACCTGAACTTTGACTGCTTCTAACTTTCGCATATGGACACATTTTTAAAAACCGTTCACGCCATCGTGATCAGGACGACGAGATCTACGCTTTGGTCCTAGTTTGAGCATAATCCAAATACTTTTATTTTTGAGCTTTCATAAGCCCTCTTTGTCATGTGTGTGTCCCTAGAGCCACCTAGATCAATCCTCCACATTGAGGATATTTTGTTCCTCCAAAAGCATGAAAAATAACCTACAACTTCTCTGTACCTTGTATGCATCTCATGTGTCCTAAAAGGGTCTCACTTCCATCTCCTTCACCTTTGTTCTTCGGAGCCTTAAGCGATGAGACGACACCTGCCACCTCTGCCACCTATAGTACATTATTTTTTCAAATTACATGCTTGACGTTTATGACCAAATAATGACCCATGAATCCCATACTTGCCACGATTTTATAACACATACTCAATGGTGAAGTTTACATCAAGATGGACAGAATACCCTAGCTACAAAAAACAGGCCAACATATCATTGTTGCTTCAACAAATGATGGTAAACAAATCATCACTGCAACACATGATTTACAACAATAAGGCCAAACACTTATTTGCTTTGACAAGTGATGGAAACACAACATCACTTTCAGAGTGTAAAATGAAACTCAAAATAAGACTAGACATCATTGTTGCTGAACAAGTGATGGAAAACACATCATCACTTTTACTTTTTAAAATGCAACAAATGATTTAAAAAAGCATGACCATGAAACGCTAACATATCTAGAAACCATTTTTCACTTATCAATTTGAATGGGCACCTCCTTGTCGTGTTTTTGCTTGTCGAACAATCATTTCACCTGGTTCATGCACCGACACTTTGTCTTTAAGATGATGCTCTGGATGGAGCCTCCAACAAGTGGCTCTTTGATGGCCACTTCTATCGCAATGACTTCAATATGTTTTCTTCCTCCAAATCTGCTTAACATGTTTCATTACCTACTATTGAGAGGGCCTTTCACGACTCACCCTTTTGTGTGTTGCCATCCTTTTCCAACACTTAGAAAATGTATGGTTATGTAATCCACAAAAGGTACACGTCTTTCGATTCCATGATTTACGTTCATCTTTAACAACATGATTATAATTGAAATTAACATTTGAATGTCAAGTGTGGTTATACCTTTCCTTGTCATCTCTGGTGTAAGTATGGCAATGATTGCTTGTCTCAGCTCTTTCCCTGCAATGGAAACTGTCATGAATGATGTGGATGTTTTCCCATCATTCTCTTTCCTCGACTATTTCGACGATGTATCGAAAGAATCTGACACGTTTGAGAATTATCCTTTGGTTTATCTCGAGCCAACAAATTGAGGTCTCTACACAACCTCCAATGGTTGAGTTATGGCTTGGTTATTAACACCAAGTTCTTTTTCCTCCTCGTGCCTCGTCCTTGTAAGGAGCCTTATGTTTGTCCCTATAATTGAGATCTCCACATCTCCAACATAAATCATACTATGTGAAGATGAAACTGAAAGGAAATAAACATATTTTACCTCCTCTATCGGTTTGGAAAGAATTGATGAGGGCTTCTCATCATCTATTGTTGGTGGTTCGCTAGCTGCCTCAAAGCATTCCCCAACTTCCTTTTTGACATACCCAAGTCCTGTTCGACATGGAAATTCCTCTACTTTGATGGGGTTAACAATGCCTTGGCCATTAATGCCCAAGAATTATCCTTCGTACACCATTTTTTCAACAGTTTGGAGCCAATTCTTGTGGTATGATTTTCAAAAATAGTGAAATCATCACCAAGACACATTCATGAATTCAGAGAATTACATTTTACCTCACATGGGTCACACTGTAGTTTTTCCAAGAGCTTACAGCTGTCGTAGCAAACTATGTTTCTCCTCTTTCTCTTCATGTAGAAGCATCTTCAATTCATCATTCTCAGTTTGAAGATTATGTCTGTTGTGCTTTAGTTCTTCGAGGGCCTCTTCTATGGCTTGCAATTGAAGTTGCAATCACTCCTTTTCCTCTGTCTCTTTCTGTAGAGTTTCATACATGATTTCCACTCATTTGGAAATTTTGAGCATGGTCTCATACATCGCTTTTTCATTCTCTATCGGTGCACGTTCCATTGTTCACACTTGTAATTCACATCCACGCAAAGACCACTCTGATACCACTTGATCTAGGTCTAGGTGTGATAGTAGGACCCTTCCAAGACCTTTTACTTTCGTGATGTGTTAAATTTCATTTCTAAAATAGCATAAATGAATACATTTGCATGTTTTAAAGAAGAGGAACATGACAATCATCAAAACATGAAAACATAAGCCATTGATAACGAAGTTCATTCAGGAGGGACTATGTCTCCCCGCTTCAGTGTCAAGATGGTGTAGGCCACTGCATTAAGTGTTGTTAATAGTGATGATGTACATAAGAGGTGATGTCGCTATCATACAAGGAAAATTCCCTCACGTAGGAGTGGCACCAAGAGATGTTCCACTACAGGAACTCTTAGTTGAAAGACTCCTATTAGTATGACACAAACTCATGCATGATGAGCATCTTGCTAACATGACATAACAGGGATCTCAATGCAAAACATACATGAGGACAACCTGAGTATCCCATCAACATACAAAAAATATATCTCAAAACATAACATGAAAATCATGATAATAAGTACATCAAATAGACGATTTCGCGTCACATCAAGCAAGAATCATGAAAACAAGTAATAAACAAGATCCCTCATCCACATCAAACATGGATCTGTGCAACGTAATGCATAGCAAAAGAAGTACATGAATGCATTGCATATACCCCACAACCAAGGGCCATCTGAAGAAGCAGATGTCAACCCACTGAAACTATTCGTGCCATGGATCTCACAACATCAATTGCATGGAAATGGCTACTTGCACATGAATGCTAACACCTACATTCCACTTAGAAAAGTGGCTAAAGAATAGAATGGGAAAATGAGAAATCTGAAAGCACCATCATATTTGTGGCATCGAATATTGCAAAATTGGCTGTCCAATTTTTAAATTCTGAGAAATTTAGAATCTGGGGTTCAAGGAATCTTTTAGATTCCCCCTAGATTCCTCCAATATTCTACTCCATAGGTGGACCGGAAATATACAACTCCAAAGGAGAATCTGACCTTGCCATTGCGATCCCTGTGGAAAACCATGAAAAATGACTGTAAACTTGACTATATTCCGAGATGGAGAAAAATTACCTCCTCGGGAAAATTTCAAGGATCATGGTTCCACTCCCTGTTTCTTTAGTAGTCATGGTTCCACCTGCATACTGAAAAATGGATGAAAAATGAAAAAGTATGATGGACAAGCAGCACCATTGCATTCGTGGCATTGAGAAGTACTGAAACCATATAAAATTTGTCAAAATTTGACAAAGTGAAAATTCAGTGCTCCTGCAAAATTCTGCCTCAAACAACGTGTGCTGCCTCCTCCTATCTTGAAATCCATGCCCTCTCTTGGTTGCTCCATCTATTGCTTGGTAAAAAAAGTGTGTTTATATATTAAAATATGGTGGATTTTACCAAGGAATAGGTCATTGGCCTAATGGTAAAAATTAAAAATAAAGAGCATGGGGTTGGGAGATCAAATCCTACCCATGCTAAACCTAGCACGTTCACTGTTTTGTTTTAAATAGAGGCACAATGATGTAACCGTTACAATCTTTTATGGCGTTAATTTTAGGGTGCAGTTAGCATATATTGGCAGAGCAGTTATAGTCGAGTGCACATTAATGTTTTGGTTTGTTGTTTGGTTTTGCGTTATAATGGTTGCTTTTTGGTACATTAACATGGGGTTGCTGCATGGTGGTGGGCCAGCCACGTGGCTGGTGTGGGCTCAGTACCCACTGGCCTCCCGAAATATATATGTATGTTATATGAGGTGTGGGGTGGTGGCCCACCACCTCCCTTTTATATTTTTTTAATATTTAAATAATAATAATGTATTTTCAAAAATTTGGATTTTAGGCCGAAGGAGACAAAATAATTAGGTTGCAAATTCACTTGGAATCTAGCCTAGGTTGGCCAGAATCCAGTGGTCATATTTGGTCCAAATTGCGGCCTCCTTAAGCCTACATAATCACCAAAGTCAACCTGAACTTTTTCTGCTTCTAACTTTCGTATACGGACTCGGTTTGATGAACCGTTCACACCACCATGATCAAGACGACGAGATATACACTTTGGTCCTAGTTTGAGCATAATCCAAACACTTATATTTTTGAGCTTTCATAAGCCCTCTTTGTCCTGTGTGTATCTCTAGAGCCACTTGGATCATTTGGCTAGCTTCATACTGTACATTGGAAGTGTCCATACCTGAGCTGGAGGCTCCCTCTCTATTCCTTTTGGGATTTCTTTCCTCATTCTGAGGATTCTGCAAGATAGTAGGGGTACTCATGGTTCCTTCTTGCTCTAGTACATATAGGAATGAGCTTTCATCAAGTTGTCTCTCTAAATCAAACAAGGTATTTTCAACATCTACCTTTGTACTATCCCTGTCTATGACAGTGTTTTCTGACCATTTAGATTGATTAGCATATCTCTCTATTTCTGGTATGGGGTGATGAATGTAAGGTCCTAATTTGACCTTTTGTCTTAGTTTGGTTATAAACAGTTGATGGTCATATATCCACATGAAGTTGTTCTTAAACTTCATTTGTTGCAGAATTTGATTTGCTTCCTCTCCTACCTCTCTAGAATTGCAAATGAAAGGGCCTAGTTGGTTCTTGATCTTGAATTGAGTCCTTTTCTTGGCTAAGACAAACTTGATATCATCAGATTTCATTATCTGCCTATAATATTCCAGAGGAAATAACCTCATGGGGAGGTATGTGGGTATTTTCTATGGGGTAAGATGGCAACCATAGATTCTTATTTCAGTGTGGTTTTGGTAAAGTTACCAATCTCCCACCTTACCTTGTTTGGACAACTGGAGCACTCTTTTGATTTCTTGGCTTATTCTAGGTGGAGGTCTTCCTGTCAGCATGGTCATGCCGAGATGTAAAAAAGATTTAATGAAGTTTGTATAGCTGTATGGTGATGAATACCTATGGAATAGTGGTGTCCAAAATTTAACAGACCTGGGGTGTCCTTTAGTATCCAACTTCTAGATGGTGAAGCGAAATCTATGTGACTGATAATACAAAAACATGTGCTAAAGTACAGATGAGTACTTGAATACTCTCTCATTATGCATTCTGGTAAATTGTTCATGCATCCTTTTAGCTATGAACTGGGCATAATTTTCCAAAGTAGCAGGAGGCTTTCCTAGGGTGAAAATGGACATTAAGGCCAAGATGAGCTCATCAACGAATTTATCTGTGGTATAGCCCAGAATACATGATACCATGGTTACAATTTTCTTGCCCCTTTCCAAGCAAATCGCAGAAACATATGGAGGGGCATCTGTAGGAATGTGTTGCTCTTCTACAATGAAAGTTTGGAGTAATTTGGCCAGTCTTGATGGACTCAATTTGGTGTACCAGTCTAACAAATCCCCAATGGAGAGTGGGGTCAGGCTTGGACCTGGTTGGGCTTTCAACATTTCATTGATTGACTTAGCTGTAATAATGAACAAGACTTTTTGGTCTAGGGACATTATAGCTCTCTAGCTAGGAATGAAACAACCATCGCACATATGGACAAATCTCATGAAAGACATGTACTTGTGGAAACTGGTATTTTGGAAAATTGGAGTCCCAAAGGCCAATGTCATTAGTATGGTTTAGATATTTGTCCTTACTCAAACAATGAATTTTGAGAAAGAGTGTATAGGCACTTGTGTCTTTGATTTGAAAATCGTTGTCCACTAGGGGAAGGTGGTCAAGGTACAAATGGGGGGTTGCAACTGGTCTAACATCCATGGCGACGGGGACAACCATAATTCATTTCTTGTGGATTTGAATTTGACTTATACAATCTTATATCAGATGTTTGAATGTAATTTGGAAAATTTCAGAAGGGTTTGGGTATTTTAGTCAGGCACACACACTTTATTTTTGAAGTAATTTCAATTAATTTTACTTAATTAAAACACTTTAAAGACTGAACATTTTCAAACTGAAAGGGTGTCTGGTAATTTCTCTTCAAATACCTGGAATTTGGGTGAATTAACATCAAATTGGTGTTCGCAATAACTACAAAAATTTGAATGGCTCTAGTATGGACTAAGAGCTTGATTGGGGTCTCTGCAACTTCTTCAGGAGGGAAACTGAGGTCAATTAGTGATTTCGACATTTGAAGGTGTCGCAATGGTTTGCAGAGATTTATGAAGAAATTTGATCTAAAAAAGGTGGAATAGGGTTTCTCAGCCCCTTTATTGAACAATGGTCACTTTTTGGCAGGTAAATTACAAATGAACAATGGGAATTTTTTCGGGTTGGGCAGGGAGGTGGTTTCCCAATCCATCACACCTCTTTTTGGAGGAGGCGATATTTTGGCAAGGTCACCTGATCTATCTTAGTGCTTGACACATGGCAGATGGGGGACCGGGCAATACCACTTTATCGGGCGGGTAAAGGTCCGACATCGGGTGAATCCGATATGGCTATGGACCATTAAATTTGGGTGCTCATGGTCAGATGGTAGTCGGGTAACAAATTAGTGCGAATGAAATGGGAAAAGGTTTCAGGAGGCTTGGGGCTTTAATCCTTGGTGGTTTGTGATTATTTATGAGTTAAACATGGGATTAAATGATCGGACAATTTTTAATGAAGGGATTATCTTAACTTTACTGAGAATTGGTGAGTTAAGAGGGTTTTGTCGGGGGGCATGGGATAAACATACAATTTATATTTAAACTAAGGGTTGGGGTATTATATACGGGATTTATTTATATATGGGAAAAGGTATATCGGGAGCTATATTATTAGGTTAGAAATTAATATGAACTTAAATGAGTGGAGTGGAAATACTAATAAGAATAATGTAATAATTTGCACATTTTCTTCACATAAACTTATACTTAGAATAAAAACATTTTGTGTGTATTTTGAGTGAATGGAATTGAACATGGGGTTTTTTAATTTTCATAGGAAAATGGAGTTTAACCTTAGAAAAAGGGGTTTTATTAGGGTAATAAAGGGAAATGACTTTTATGAAGAGAATTCTAACACTTGATGTCCATAAGTCATTCAGTTGGAGGGTCCAATCCCACCAAAATTTAGAGAAATGCTTTGAGCCATTTTGACTTGAAGGATTTTTAGTACTAGAACATATTTGTGGATGGGGAAATTAGTAAGTATATGGATGAAATAAATGATGGGGAGTCAATTAAATCAACTTGTAAACCTTTGTTTTTTCTTTCTTAACTGCTCATGCACATTGAAACATATAATTAAGCATGATAAATGTGCTTTTTTCCAATCAACTTTATACTTCAACAACCTTTCTTCTACTTACCCATTACTTACCCTAACATTTTTTCTTCATTTTGGTGGGTGCACTTAAGCTAGCAAACCCTTTTGTTTCCTTTTCTTTTATAAATTAAACTATCTACTTCTAACCTTATATCTTCCAAGGGCTCAGATTAAGTTGATGAGTTCCTTTTATTTTCTCTACCTATCTAATGATCTGCCAAGATTAAGCTATTTGGTCAGATTTTATTCTCTAACTATAAACATAAAATTCAAAACATGAAATAGTCAAGATTAAGTAGTTTGACTACCATGGGTTGTGGCATGTATGACAAGTGGCACACAACCATTATTTGCAGAAGAAGTAAAATAGTAGTGGCATTTAGACTTGCACACTTTCATGGTCTATTTTTGTGTTTGGGTTTCATATATTTTCATTTTTTGATCTCTTCTTATTCTTTTTGTCCTTTGATATTTCTTTTAGGACACACCCTCTTTACATTTTTAAAAATTTTAATATGGAAAAAATTTGTAGAAAGAAAAGGGAATGTACAATATTACAAGGCTTAACCTTAGCCAATTCAAAATTATGAATCCTATCACTATAGGACTCTAACACAGTGTGTCCTCTATCTCCTAGCTATCCTCCTCCAGTGCATCCTTCCATCTAATGAGGAATTCCTGTCGCATGTTACTCCCAAGACCTGTTGTTCAAAGATCTAAGATCTTCTCCAAAACAAGGTTTGGTTTATCAACAATCATGGCTATCCCTCTCAGTGGCTCCATCCTATTTGGATGGTCTCCATCAAGCCAATACTTCTTCAAATAACTGATATGGAAAATAGGATGTGTCAAATGCATGTGGTTCGAAAGCTCCAACTCATATGCAACTTCTCCCACACGCATCTTCACTTGAAATGGCCCCTCATACTTCCTTGTCAAAGATTGCGCAGTCCCCTTCAGTGGCTGAAACTTATCTCTAGTAATCTTGAGAAAAACCAAATCTCCGACACTGAAGTGTGTATTCCGCCTATCCTTATCTGCTCAGTTCTTCATCCTCCTTGTAGCCTCGTGCAAGCAAAACCATGATAAATCCAAGGTCTCCTCCCATGCTGTCATAAATCTTTTTGCATGAGGACTCATCATGAAACCTCTCCTTAATACAATATGAGGAGCAACTGGTAACTATCAATTCACCAACTCAAATGGACTATACCCTATTGCAGAACTCTTCTGCATGTTGTAGTTGAACTGAGCTACATCCAATAGTTCAAGGCAATTCTTCTGATCAACCATCACATAATGTCTCAGGCAGTCCTCCAGCAACACATTGATTCACTCAGTATACCCATCTATCTGCAGATGGTAACACAAACTCATCAACAAATATGTCCAGACTAGCTTAAACATTGTGGTTCAAAATTTTTCTGTAAATTGTGGATCTCGATCTGACACAATGCTCAATGGAATTCCCCAATACTTGACATGTTCTTAAAGAATAAATCTGCAGTATTCTCGGCTCGACAAGGTATCTTCTTTAGAATGAAGATGACATACTTCGAAAAACAGTCAACCACGACCATGATCCCATTATACCCATGCACCTACGGTAATTGAGTAATGAAGTCCATTGAGACACTCATCCAAGCTCTCTCTAGAATTAGTAAAGGCTGCAACAATCCTCCCTGCCTCTGGGTGTTTGATTTGTCCTACTGACAAATAATACATGTGTGAACATACTCCTCTACATCCTCCCTCATCTTCTCCCAAAAGAACCCTCTCTGCAACAATGCCAAAGAATGATGATGCCCTGGGTGGCTAGCCCACATGGAATCATGACACACCTTCAAAAGGTGTCTCCTAATTCTATATGTCTTCAAAACATAGAGTCAGTTACTAGAGAGTAAGAGTCCATCTTAGAGAAAAAACTTCTATGTCTTCCCCTCCTTTGACTGCTTCACAATGTTCTCCTCTTGAGTATCGGTCTCGATGCTCTCCTTGAGCTTATTTTTCATACTCTCGGTCATGTGTACTCAACACCTACTTCTTGATGCTTGGTCTTCTTCCTCCTCCAATGAAACTAACTGTCACTTACTGCTAAGGGCATCTGCAACTGCATTAATTCTACCCAGCTTGTACTCAATAGTCATGTTGAAATCTGCCAAGAAGTCTTGCCAATGAGATTGCTTCATTGACAGCTTTGGTTGTGGTGCAAAATAATTCGCTGCAACATTTTCAGTCTTGACAAGAAAAGGATTCCCAATCAGGTAATGCCTCCATACCTAAGAACAGTGGATGATTGCAATCATCTCCTTCTCATGAACTAGATACCTTCATTCCCTGTCTTGCAACTTTTGACTCTCATATGCCACCGGATGCCCATCTTGCATAAGAACTCCTCCCATCACAAAATCTAAAGCATTTGTGTGTAACTCAAATGGTCTCTTGAAGTCAGGAAACTTTAGTATCAGTGCTGAAACCATCCTCTTCTTTGAGTCTTCAAATTCCATACGACATTTCTCCATCCAATTCCATTGCTTATCCTTCTTCAAAAGTTTTGTCAGTGACGAGGTCACTTTGGAGTATGCCTCTACAAACTTCTGCTAGTAGTTGGTCATTCCCAAAAACACCCTTATATTATGGAAATTCTTTGGTTCAGCCCAATCCTCAATTGCCTTCACCTTTCTTAGCTCCATTTGTATGTGCCTTTTCCCCACAATGTACCCAAGGAATGGAATCTTGGTCTGGGCAAACATACACTTTGACTTCTTCAAGTACAACTGACTCTTTTTTAATGCCTCAAACACCAGAGCCAAGTGTTTCTTATGATCCTTCATGTTATCACTCTATGCCATGATGTCAACCAAGTATACTACTATGAACAAATTCAATTATGGACGTACTACATCATTCATAAAAGTGAAAAATGTGGCATAAACATTACACAACCCGAAGGGCATAAAAAGGAATTCAAAACTTCCATACCTTATCACAATTGCAGTCTTCCTCTCATCTCCTTCCACTATCCACACCTGATAGTACTCGTGACTCAAATCTTGCTTGGAAAACACTCAAGCTTTCACAAGCTTATCAAATAAATATGCAGCTAGCGACAAAGGATACATGTTATTTATTGTTTTCTTGTTGAGAGCACGATAATCACATCACATCCATAGGTCCTTTGTGTCTTTCTTCTACTGGAACAATACTGGAGCCCCATATGGGGATCTTGAAGGTCTTATGAAACCCGTATCAGTCAACTCCATCAACTGTCATTTCAATTCCTGCAACTCTGGTCTTGACAACCGATAAGGAGGTTTTGATGGAGGTTGCTTCCCTGGCTTTAGCTCAATGCTATGGTCCATTGCACGTCTTGGTGGAAGCTTTTTTCGTAGCTCATCAGACATCAAATCTTCATACTTGGCTAGCACCTCAGAAATTTCAGCTGGAATAGGTGTCCCCACTCCATCATTGATATCAACTTCTATGATGACTATCACATATGTAACTACATCTAACTCTCACATAGCCTTCTCCAAAATTAGTGCAGAAACATGCTGCACCTTGACTTCCTTCCTTTCCTTATGAGTAGGCAAAGCCCAGGTTTGTGAGCCTCCAATCAGCATAATCTCATCGCAGAATGGGAAAATAAACAGCCTATTTCCCTTCAATAAATCCTGCCCCAATATCATTTCGAAGTCATTCATCTCCATCACCGTGAAGTCCAGCCAACCCTGCCAGTATTCAATTCAAACTGGGACTTCATGTGCCAATCCAACCTCTTTAGCCCTTGAGTTCATTGCCTTGACCTCCACATCTGACGGGATAATCTGCAACCCAAATTCTTTTTCGGAACGTGTATTCATGAAGTTATGTGTGGCACCCATGTCCACCAATGCTTGGATGGTCTTGCCATGAACCACCAAGTCCAGGAACCCAAAACTGTGAATCCAATATTTCTTGTCAAAAACTTCAGACTGCATACATACCTGGTCTCTACAACTCTTTACCATTGATGTTGGTCCATGGTACTGAGCCATGGTATGAAGGATCCTTTGTCCACTTTAACATGTTGCATTTTTTTCACACATAATATTCTCTTGTTCTCCCAAGATCTCACACACAAATCTCTTCTTGGCCACACACTAATTTGTGTAGATCACACACTTGCACTTTAACAATGCATTTCATATTTTTACGGTGCCAACCTCTATTACTAGATAAATATAGCTCTCTTCCATCCACCCTTTTGTAGCTCATGTCGTTCACATATCCCACATATTCCATATTCATGACAATGAGTCTAACATAACAAAACTTTGAAATACCATAACCTATTGTTTCTTAATTTTCCTAGTACAGTGATGGACAACCCTCAAAAGACTATTCCTTAACCCCTTCTCCCCTTCCAACCAAGTTTTGTGACCATATCCTTAACATAAGAGATAATAAATATCATTTAGTGCCATCATATTTTAATACTAGATGGGTAAATGGTCATGAATGTGGTTTGTGACCATTCCCTAGTCTCCATGTTGGATGCCAAAGGCATTTTATACTGTTCTTTCTCATGCTATCATATTAGTATACTTCTGAACCCTGTAGATAGATTGGAAATGATGGGTTTTCTCTCCTTGCAGCAAATGATAGTTATTTCTTTATCACATCTACTGATGTATACTACATTTCTCTATTCCATGTCCATTTCCACCTTCAGTTACTAAGGTAGCCCATAGGGTCCACACCAAGCTATCCTTTAGATATGCTAACATTGGCATAAAATAATGGCTATTGATATTTTATGCAAATCAAGATACATAGAAAATTCTCACCAAACAAAATCCTTATGCAAGTTGCAAGGCCTATGGTTCTATGACATATAAATATTATGGACCAATTAGGGTCTACCCTATGGTCCTACTTCCATGCCATTTTCCACATCATTTCTTCCATTTCAAACTAGATATTTTCCTTGTTGTTTATATACAAAATTAAACTCTAGCTCCTAGTGCTCTAGTGCTCTAGTATAGGCACAATCATTTACACTTCAACTTCCAATTCACCTACCTTATCATTGGTTGTGACTAATCAGGGCTTGCTATGTGTTTGAGTGTTGACATGTACCTAGAACGTGTCACTTGCAAATTATCAAAATGGTTAGTAAAAAATGTCATTTTATCCTCCCATGTATGAGATAGTGTTTTTGCCACATCATCATATATGCCACTTACTTTCCATGTTGGGCCATCTCATAACACTTCCATGTCATAATAGGTACTAGATTGCATGCTCTCCTTGGTTTAACTAATGTGCATGTGTAATCATGACATGAATTTGGATAGTTGGATCAAGGTGTTCTTAGTCATTGGAGCCATTTCATGCAAGACCATACTAAAATCATTACATAGGTTGTGAACCTAATATTGATGTGGGCCATTGATCATGTGCTTGGCATGAACAATCACATTTAATTATCATTAATTGTATATTGGTGGCCTATATTAAGTATGATCACGTTTGTGGTAAAAAACCACCATTTAATTCTAAAATTGTGATTTTCGCATGCACCTTGACTAACACAATTCTTTCTTTGTAGGTGTGTCATGGAAATTTCAAATTTGGCTCCATCTTTCTACTATGCTCTCTTCTACTCAAATCACCTAGCTTTACCTTTTGATGCTCAAATTTAGCATGGCTCCTCCTGAGCTTCAATTAACATCCATG
This sequence comes from Pinus tabuliformis, assembly GCA_031772625.1. Lineage (NCBI taxonomy): Eukaryota > Viridiplantae > Streptophyta > Pinopsida > Pinales > Pinaceae > Pinus > Pinus tabuliformis. The sequence goes on along the minus strand of CM062814.1, from coordinate 582,919,915 downwards.
AAACCACAACTAACATCAATGATAACACACAAGGTGTTATGCGACCAGTTCACAAAATAGAAGAAGACATAGATCAACGACTTCAAAATTAGCCTCTTTGAGGGGGAAACCTCCTTTAAATTACAGAAATGAACAATTATTGGATGATACAAATTGAAAAACCTCCTTTCTATATATAGGAGTCTAAGGGGTCACAATATAATTAGAGCGGACATAATCATAATAATGGAAGGGCACAACAATAAAAACACTGGGCTCGTATGGGGCACAATAATAACAATATGGGGACAAGATGGGCTTAAAAATAACAATAAGGGGCTACAATAACAATAACCATGAGGGAATACACTAGTATTATAGGGACCTAACATGCCCCTCTCCTTCAAAATAGTGTTGCCCTCAATGCTTGAGAAGTTTTGGATGCTTCTATATAAAATTATCATCCTCCCATGTGGAATCTTTGGTGGGTAAGTTCTTCCACTTGATGAGATACTTTGAAATTGATTGATTTCATAGTTGTCAATTTCTTGTTTCTGTGACTGCTTCAGGTTGCAATATGATTTTTCCTTACTTGTCTAATTCTGGAAATAATGTTTGAACTAGGAGTTTGTCACCTATAACCTTCTTTAAGCATGAAACATGGAAAACTGGGCGCACTCGGGAAGATGCATGAAGCTCCAATTTGTATTCCATATTACCAATATTTTGCAACACCTTGTATGGACCATAATACTTTGGTGATAATTTATTATCCTTCTTAGCTTGTTTGAGGTACATTTGTTTATATGGTTGTAGTCATAGAAATACTGAGTCTCCTACATTAAAACCTTTTTCGCTATGATGTTGATCTTCCTGTTGTTTCATTTGATTATTTGCCAAATTGAGCTTATATTTTAAGAGTTGGAGAACTTGTTGTTGATATTCGATGTGATCTTTCACTCCTTAAACATTATAATTTTTTCTTAAAGATGATGTGATGGACAGTGGACGATATCCATAAAGTGCCATAAATGGGTTCATTTTTGTTGCAGTATGGAAGGAAGTGTCATACCACCATTCATCCAGAGGAAACCACTTGACCCATTATGTATGTTTATCAAATACAAATAAATGAAGATACCCTTCCAAACATTTGTTCATATCTCAGTTTTGCCATCACATTGAGACGATAAGATGAGTTATGATCTAATTGAGTACCCAGAGAAGAAAATAATTCCGTCCAAAAATTCCCAGTGAAAATGGGATCTCTATCGCTTACAATAATATTTAGGTTTCCATGTAGCTTTTGAATTGTTTCCATAAATGAAGTAGCAACTGTACTGGCTTTAAATGGATGAGATAATGCACAAAAGTGTGCATACTTGGTAAGTCTATCAACTACCACCATGATGACACTCTTTCCTTCGGACATGAGTAAACATGTGACAAAATCCATTGAAACCTCCTCCCAACATTGACCTGGAATGGAAAAAGCTTGTAACAAACCCTACTCTTAGTTGTCTCAACTTTATTTTGTTGAGAAACCAAACATTCTGCCACAAACTTTTGAATATCATATTTAAGGCCATCCCAAAAATATTCCTTCTTAACCCTGTGGTAATTTTTAAAAAATCCTAAATGCCCTCCTAAGGGAGAGGTGTGAAATTCTAGAAGAATACTTTGTTCGATTTGGGAATTTTTATAAATCTATAAGCAACCTTTGTACCATAATGGATCATCTTTCTAGCTAAATGTATCAAATGTATTAGGATATTTTTGCCCACACTTCTTCCTCATTCTTTCATTCATCCCTTTCTTCAGTTATCCAATCCAGTTAGATAATAGAAATGGCACAAAGAAATGCTTCCACATCCTCATCCTTTCTTGAGAGTGCATTTGCAACAACATTTTTCTTCCCTTTTTGGTAGGTCATTTCAAAGTCATAACCCAACATCTTTGTGACCCAATTTTGTTGGTCTTATGGAGATAATCTTTTTTCTAAAAAGTATTTAAGACTATCATGGTATGTTTTTATCTTGAAGTGTCTTACCATTAGTTAAGGTCACCATTTCTTAAGTGCATGTTGTATGGCCAACATTTCCTTCTCATAAATAGCTTTGTGTAAATACTTTCCTTTGATTGGACGACTTTTAAAATCAATGGGTCTTCCTTCTTGCATCAAAACAACACCAATTCCATTTCCCGAGGCATCACATTCTACAATAAAGTTTTTTGTGAAGTCTGGTGTAGTTAATATCAGTGCTTGGCACATTGCCTCTTTAAGAAGTTCAAATGCCTTTGTTGCTTCTAGAGTCCATGAAAATGCATCTTTCTTCAGTAATGTTGTTAGAGGTGTTGTTATTCACCCATAATTCTTAATAATCTTGCGCTAATACTCTATCCACCCAAGAATCCTTGCACATGGTTTATGGATATGGGGATTTTCTATTCCTTAATGGACTTAATTCTTGTAGGGTCTACCTTAAGACCTTAATGAGATACAATATGACCTAGATATTCTAGCTCCTGTACTCCAAAGAAACATTTGGAGGTTTTTGGATATAATCGTTTCTCCTCCAATAGTTTGAGCACCCTATCAACATGTTGAACATGATCATTCCAAGACTTTTTATAGATTAGTATATCATAAAAAATACTAACAAAATTTTTCTAAGGAAGGGTATAAAAATGGAATTCATCAAACCTTGAAATGTAGAAGGTGCAATGGTAAGGCCAAAAGGCATGACCAAAAATTCATAATAACCCTCATGAGTTCCAAATGTTTCTAAGTATTCATTTTGATTTGATGGTATCTTGAACAAAGATCCAACTTGGTCAAGTAAATTACTCCACGTAATTCATCCAATAATTCATCAATGACAGGAATGGGGAATTTATCTTTCATAGTGATATTTTTTGAAAATGGCAACAAGAAATGCTAAAAATATCATTGCTATAAATAGCATTTCAGGTACCAGTGTCTGACATAGAAACAAGGAATGAAAAATGGAAGTGCTAAAAATAGAATTGCTATAAATAGTATTTTGGGATAAATTCCAATTTTAATTAGTCCCTGAATTAAAATTGAAATCGAGAATTAAAATTCGAATTTATTCTCATCATCTATTTGAAAAATAATTAATTAATTCATCTTGAGTTAATTAGTTGTAGAAAACCAAACATGAATTCTATGTGGGGAAATGCAATAGTTTCTCCGTTGATTGAGAAATTTAGCCATCAGTTAAAGAGATGAGGATGAGTTGTAATTAGTTGGACCAGTTAACTGAGCTAAGTCAAGTTAGATTAGTTCAAATAGTTTTTTGAACTAATTGTGAGTTGAGTTAGTTAATGCTTGCATGCATGTAACTGTTGCTCTTTAGATAACTGAATATTCTCTCATAAATAACTCATGCATGACAGTTCAGTCAGAGACCCAGTTGAGATCAGAGGAAGGGATAGTGTAATATCAGTTGGAGGATTTTTCCTATGTATGAAACTCATCCATGCAGAAGAAATTATCTCCTTCAGGGTTGTGCAGTTATTTATGTGCCAAGTGAGCAGTGTGAGGTGGGAATTCACACAAGTGGAAGCACTAGACCCGAGGAGAAACTGCACAAGGAAATAGGAGGCTTGGAGGGCGGTGGAGAAGGTTGTGAGAGCCTCTAACTGTCTATGAGCAGTATTGTTTGATTGCAGAGTGAGTAGGATAGCTTGAGAGTTGGTTTCTTTTGTAACTTGAACATATTTCCACTTGTATGATAATACAGAGATTGGGGTTTTAGGTTGAGGCTTTCCCCAGGTTATTTCTTCTATGTTATATGTGATTGATTTCTCATTCTCAGTTATATGTGTTCTATTTGATCTTGCTCATGTTTGATTAAGCTTCCACAAGTTTGTTGTGGAAGTAGATCTTGTATTTTTCTTTAGTATATTGCATAATCTGTTGATCTACAGTGGGAATTTCTACATGGTATTCGAGAAAAGGTTATCAAAGGTGAGGAATAGTATATAAGAAGGGAGAAGTTCAAAGTTTGAGGTTCTTGAATATAGAAATCGAGCTCTTATCACATCTTAATTCCACCAATGGAATTCAATAGTTAAGACTCGAATAATCCCTTAATGGCAACTCGAATTATATAGACTAGAAGGATAACATGGAAGTAGTATTAGAGGACAATGGTCTAAAGGACTTCATTGATCAAGAAGTCCCCAAGCCATCAGCAGCTAATGCTACAGAATTAGCGGAATGGAAGAAATGTGTGTCTAGAGCGAGGAGAATCATTATGGAGGGAGTTCGAGACCACATAGTCTCGAGTCTCCATGGGAAGGAGACACAGTTTTCAATTTGGAAAACATTGAACAATCTATATCAGAACAGCAGTGATCAGAGGAAGCTGGCACTGAAAGACAAGCTTGGGAAAATCAAGTGTGAAAAGGCCGACACGATCTCTACATATCTGAACAAGCTCACCACCTAAAGGGATGAACTTGGAAGTGTAGGGATCATTGTTGTGGGGAAAAATGCCTATGCAGGACGATCCTATCCACCTAAGGTGTGACAGTGCCTTAGCAACAAACAGAGACAGATATTCTAGTATTCTTCCTTTATGAATTAAGAATGAAGAGAGATAGATGGTCTAACCAGTGTCTTCCGTTTGTCCCTCGATCCGGTCTCTCTTCTCTTTGAGGGTTCCCAGCTACTTGCCTTCTCGCTCGCCCATCTTCAAGAGGTTTCTGCAAGATCACAAGAAGAGAACACTACATAAGACATGGATTCATATTCATAACTAGTTCAGGATTAGAAATAAACTAAACATACTAATGCAATCATACATCAAAGATACATCAGTATATAGGAGAAACCAAGATAGCTTTATTGATGAATAACAAGGTTCAGGAAGAGATACAACCCAAAGGGCTCTAATCCAGCATCTCCTTCCCAGCAAATGGAATTCCTATCTTCACCCCCTTCAAAGCATTAAGCACCCAATGATTACAATCTCAAACTAACAGCAATTCTTTGCAATAACAAAATTCCAGCCTCTAGATCTCATGGAGGAGAGATCCATATATAGATGTTTGGAGAGAGGATGAGTCAGCTTGAGATCTGACTAGTGTCCTCTCCCTCTGTCAGTTCTTGCTTCCACTTGGAGATTCTTGCTTCCACTTGGAGATTGAGAACCTCTTACTCATCACTAGTCGAATTCACTGAGGCAAGTGTCATTGAGGAAGATTCTGGAAGCTTCCAGGGTCTTGACACCTTGTTGAATGAACTTGCCATTTGTCAATTCTCATTCAGCGCACCCTGGTAGTGCTTCTACCTGCATTGCAGTGCAGGTAGCCAGTGTAGACTTTGAATTTCAGCGCAGGCAGCTAGTGGAGCCTCTGAATTGATCCTGAATTGACTTGTTTTTGAGCAGTTTCTGGTGGAGAACTTCTGTGAATTGTTGTGGTTTGTTAGCCTTGTTCCTCTAGGGGTAGGAACAACATGTTTAGGGACTTTGGATCCCTTAGATTATGGACATTTCATGCTTATAGTTGTAAGGCACAAAAATGTCTATAACAGTTGCCCCCTAAAGTATGAGGTCGTTTATCGGGTGAAATGCCTTATCAGGAGGATCCGAAGTTCATTCATTGCTAGGAGGAGACCTGTAATACAATACAATACAATACATTATTTTCATACTGCTTTCATGATCTAGCCGAGGCGGGCATTCCCATGCTCAGCTTTATAAATTCATTTTTCTGTAGATAGAACAGACAATCGTCTGATGGTAGACTGACAATTTGGATGAAATTATCATCCTTTGGGTAGGATGATTATCTGCTGCAATGATGTACATGTCAATGTCTTTATCTTTCCTGAATATATATCGCAGCCCGGATGGATGAAACTAGATCCGGGGTCTTCAAACTTGTTCATTCTTCACTCTGAGTACAAGCCGATCCATGTGAGAAATGTTCTGAAGTCAAACATGGAAAGACATCGCTTGATTACCGGTCAATGAGGTAAACCGTTAACAAGCGCGAGAGGAATAACCGATAATGATAATAACCCTCAAGGTACTGCAGTACAATTCACGTGGTGTGAATAAAGGACTTGTTGTCGAACACCACGCAAAATCTTTCGGTCGAAGGTCATTGATGTATACCTGTCGCCGGAAGTGAGAAACTTGCCATTGAGGCATGCAAGCTTCAAAGTACTGAAGGGGTTGTTCCTAGATCAACTTCTTGGATAATGAGCTGATGTCGACAAGAAGCGATCCATCAAAGGAGGGCCTTAATGAATCCCACATCAGTGACACGGAACGGAGCAAATGATTTCGATGGAGGTGAAAACGATCTGATGACATATGATTCAGGGTGGCGGTCATGAAAGGATGAAGGATAATGTATGGCAGTGGATGGGACACGGTTGACTTCTTTGAATGACTTCTCTTGAACATGTGGTGACACTTATGCGATGGATCGGTAGCATTACCCCAAATATGGATGGTATGGCGAGACCATGGTGATGTGACCGGTGAATGAAACAACCCAACCCGATTGTGGTACGGAGGAAAAGTGTCATGTTCAAGAGCAACTTGCTACCATCAAAGTTTTCTTGAGTTTCTCCCAATTTTTCCCTAGTCATTGCTGACCAGTACCTCTTTATTTTTGTCAAGCTTGAGGAGGATAACATATGCTTGTTCGATAACTTTCCCTTCGGGAAAGCCTATCGCTATGTTTTAACGAGCCTAGCGATGGTGAAACTCGTTCTCGTCTAAAGACAAGTTTGTCGCTATTTAACGCATTTAACGAGTCTAACAACAAGGATAACTCGGCCCTTTTCATTTTTAGAGAGTCTGAAAAGGTACATAAAGTTAACTCCAAAAGTCCTTTTTCGTCATCTAATCCCTTAAGTCCGAAAAAGTATAAAACAATACAGAAGGGATGAGTTTTCGATAGTTTTAACGAGCCGAACAAAACAAGCGCTTGACCTTTTTGTGCAATAATCCCTCAGGTCCAAAAAGATTAAAATCTAGAGGAGGGATAGCACTTCCTGTCCCTTTAACGAGCTGGAAGGCCAAGGACTCAGCAATCTTTTCATATTTTACGACTCAGATGAAAAGAGCTTAAAGAAGACTCATCTTTTGAGGAACTAGTGATAAAACGGGTTAGCAGCTGATTCCAGGTACAGGTTGGAATTTTCCAATCGCGGCAATGTCACAAGGATGGCTAGTGAAATCACTCTTCGCAGCTGTTCCTCAAAATGGGTAAACAAACATATGGAGGTGAATGATCCGCCAATGAAAAAGTGGGGGTGACGGGCAAACATGACCAAGGCTTTAATGGATGTTGATATTACATTCACAGTGGTTATTTACTGGGATAGTTCATTTTTTAACGAGCTTAAACGCGGGTGGAAACATTTGGTCGATCTTATGTTTATTTTTTAACGAGCATGAACTATGCGCTAAAACTACTCGGATCTTGCGTTTATTTTTTAACGAGCATGAACTATGTGCTAAAACTGCTCGATTACCCAGTCATATGATAAGAGTGTCTCATTAAGATTCTATTTTTTATGGAGCTTCATCTTATAAAGCTATGCCCCGCATCCTTTCGTTATGCAAGTTCGGAAACGACTAATCCTACGAGTTTAAAGGGTTAGACCTACAGGTTTAAAGGGACGGACCTAAAAATTTAAAAAATAAATAGCCGCCCCTTGCTTGCACTCCAAAAGGTTTGCATGCCCCCAGGCATAAAGTACGATTTCAAGATTACCCCTACTTTAGTCCGGCAAAACAATTGTTTTACTGAGAGAGGCCTACCTCTTTCAGGTTACCCAAAGATTGTCTCGTTAATCTTTCAAACAAAACACTTCCTCGGCGATGTCTACCGAAATAGACAAAGGTGAGCGACGATGCCCGCCAACTCACATAACTTTGACAAAAGAATATTATTCTAGAATAACCCTCTTCCAGCATGGGCGGGGTACATACTAGTCATATTCTCCCGTGGAAACCTACCCTATACCCAAAGTTTTCCTGCCGAAGCAGACCAGGACGCATGCCCCTGAGTTCCAGTCATATCCTCCCGGATTACTTGCGCTCATCAGGAGGACGGACCGTGGGTTGAGACATTTCTTGCGTGAAGAGACAATTTAGGGATGGTATATGACTATTTGCGATGCGTGATCCGGGAAATGAAAGTTGGTCCACGTGCTTGACCACTCTTCCTTCATGCGGAAAACACATTACTCTAAAGAGTGAGGAGACGATGGCTCCCATGCAATATATATAGTCTCGTCCAAGGAGTAGGTTATAATCCAAGGGTCCTTGAACGACCATCACGTTCATTTGAACGGTCTTCCCTTTCAATGTTATGGGCACATTGGGGAGGATCCCTAAAGGTCGATTAATTCCTTTATCAAAGCCTGATAGATTTCTGATTTCATGCAAAAGCGCTGGCGAACCAAGCGCTTTCCAAGCAATAGAGGAAAGGATGCTCATAGATGCCCCCTCATCAATGATAGTGCCAGCCATTACCATTCTGTATATTTGAATGATAATTCTGAATGGTATGCTTGCTGGCAACCGGGGTCTGCCTAGTTGGTTCCAGTCGAAGGACACAACCAGGTTGCTTGGTGGTGGGACTGAATAGATGGCCGGGTATGACTCTGACGAAGTCCCTTCCTGCGATAAAGGAATGGGCAAATTGCCCCCCTGTTCGTCGGAGTCTGTGTTGATGAAGAGAATTTGGACGGTGTCGTCTTTATTCTCCTTTGTGATGGTATCATTCGAAGATAGAGCCTCTGAAGGAAAAACCGGGTCAACTGTCGCCTCAACCTTTTGAATTTCATCATGTATGGATTCAGACGGTTCATCTTCAATGATAGGTGCTTCGGCTGACCACCTGGGCGGGCCAGCCGAGTTCTCAACTAGTGAAGGACTTGGCAGGAGTTTTTGATATCCAGGAGGAAGTTGCGCTCGTAAAATCGGGCGATCTTCCAAAACTCTTCTAGCCTCGTCTAAGAAGTGACAACGGTGGATGGCGTTATCGCCTTCACACAGTTTGCCAGGAAATCTAGCTTTCCCTCTCTATCATGTGACTTCACTTTCACTAGTTGACGGTGAGATGTCAACATGGCTATCAGAGGTCGACGCTACCGAATTGTGCAGACGGGGAGACTAGTCCCTTAGTATCCGAGGGATGCAGGGACAATCTCTATGGAAGTGGTCTCCCTTGCATATGACACATGGCGATTTAGGCCTAGTCAGTGTTGTGTGTGGATTTTTGTCAGACGACACTTGTTTGCCCCCAGTCACTTTTGGCTCCTTCTTCTTCTTCTCTTTCTTCTTCTTTTCCTTCTTCTCCTTAGGAACTTGGTTTTTTGTTCTACCAGTTTCGTCAAGCGAAGAGGAAGGAGGAGAGGAAGAATTAGATGAAGTCGAAGGCTGGTGGGCAACTCTGGTCTGGTCTAACTGTTGATTCGACTGTTCAGGAATAGTGGTGTTCTGAACGACACTGGTTGAAAAGAGCCAGACCGGCAGGCCAATTGTCAGTCCTGGAAGCGACAATGTGGCCATATGGGGCGCACCAACATGTCCCCAAGAGGAGAAGGGACTAGGATTTCCACCAAGGGGACTTCCTTGGTTGGTGTGCTCCATTTTTTCAACCTAAAGATCAACACTGGAATAAAGGGTGATTGTTTCGTTTAAAATAAATTTTTAACGACGCTTAGACACAACTTGCTTTTTCAATTTTAAAGAGTCGAGAAAAAGCTAAAGATGACTCTAGTCTCCTTCGATGTTTTAACGAGCCCGAAGTGACAAATGCTCGGATGGACTTTTTCCGTTATAGAGTCTGAAAAAGGCCAAAAGGAACTGCTCTGGAGTTCTAGGCAGAAGGTGTGCCAAACTTTTCACAAAACCGCAGAATACTTGTTAGGGTACGGGCGGTCGATCTTCCTGAATGCTGTGTTCGGTGCATTGCGATCAGTAGCGCGGCCGACACGGCTTCCTAAGGATAAAGGTTTTATGCCTATAGGGGTCTCCCAATATATACACGACGGTACATGGGAGCACAATCCGTACTGGCGTTATCGTCCCTCAGGATGAATCACCCACCATCAATGAGATCGACAGTCACCAGGCTTTACGACGCCGGAACATGTCTCTAGCCTAGACCTCTATGTTGTACGTTATGTTGCAAAGCGTTGTTAAGTTCATTCAATTTATTTTAGGTTGATCTTTTTAAAAGTTTGCCTTTCTGGATCACCACGAGATGTATGATACAATTCCTAAATGCAGTCTAAAGATGATAAGCAAGCTTTATATCTTTTCAACTTATGAAAATCCTAGCTACAAGGGGAAAAGAAAGACACCATCTTTTCTCAAAGAGAAATCAGCACACTCTAATGCACTTTTCCTAAATCAGACATGCAAACTATCAAAATGCAAATGCACAATGCAGGTGTTTGTTTTCCGCTTTCTTAGTATTGATTCCTACAAAGAAATCTTTTTGTACAACTTTGAATTTGCTTTTAAATGACCAATACAAACAAGTTTACTTTTCCGAAATCAGAGAGGGTAGAAGAGATTACAACACTTAACGATTTCCGAAATGAATACTTGTTTCGACACTTAAAAGAGACAAACTCAAACCAAAAGCAAAAGTAAATGTATAATCAACTGCAAACAGCCAATGAATTCTCTCCTAAGATCACAATCAACAGATCTGAATCAAAGGCTACAGGATGATTATTTCACTCATGCAAAGGAAAACTGTAAATGACGCCACAAACATATAAAAACACTCACAGTCTTTTTGTACAAAAGGAGGCGGAATTTAAGCAGATAAAAGGAGTTATCAGACTGGTAGCTATGCTGGTTACAGGCTGCAAAAATCAGAGATCAAAACAAGGAAAAATAGAGCAGAGAACCCCAGCTGCACAAGGCCTAACTGGATCAGCGCAACCTCAACACATGGGTTTTGACATTCAGCGCAGGTAGCCTTCACGGGACTTGCGTTGAAATGCAGAACCTCTTCACAGGGGTCGCGCTGAAGGAGAAACGAGAGTTTCTCACTGGTTCTGGGTCACAGATTGCTATTTAATCTACAGTTTTAGGCCAAATAAAAGCAACAAGTAAGGTACAATCAAAGGGATGCTTTGAGGGAGTGCTAAGATCTATCACAAAGGATCATCAAATCATTTGTGAGTCCATTGTTCAGATCATAGACAAATCCAGTGATTGGATCAAAGCAGCAACTGTCTACTTTGCATCTGGGAATAGCAGATGCAGTTCGATTGTTGCTGTCAAGTCTATGAAACAAACAATGATAGAAACACAAATAAAATGACTAAAAAGATCTCCCCAGTGGAGTCGCCAATTTGTTGTGGGGAAAAATTCCTATGCAGGACGATCCTATCCACCTAAGGTGTGACAGTGCCTTAGCAACAAACAGAGACAGCTATTCTAGTATTCTTCCTTTATGAATTAAGAATGAAGAGAGATAGATGGACTAACCAGTGTCTTCCATTTGTCCCTCGATCCGGTCTCTCTTCTCTTTGAGGGTTCCCAGCTACTTGCCTTCTCGCTCGCCAAGATTCAAGAGGTTTCTGCAAGATCACAAGAAGAGAACACTACACAAGACATGGATTCATATTCATAACTAGTTCAGGATTAGAAATAAACTAAACATACTAATGCAATCATACATCAAAGATACATCAGTATATAGGAGAAACCAAGATAGATTTATTGATGAATAACAAGGTTCAGGAAGAGATACAACCCAGAGGGCTCCAATCCAGCATCTCCTTCCCAACAAATGGAATTCCTATCTTCACCCCCTTCAAAGCATTAAGCACCCAATGATTCCAATCTCAAACTAACAGCAATTCTTTGCAATAAAAAAATTCCAGCCTCTAGATCTCATGGAGGAGAGATCCATATATAGATGTTTGGAGAGAGGATGAGTCAGCTTGAGATCTGACTAGTGTCCTCTCCCTCTGTCATTTCTTGCTTCCACTTGGAGATTCTTGCTTCCACTTGGAGATTGAGAACCTCTTACTCATCACTAGTCGAATTCACTGAGGCAAGTGTCATTGAGGAAGATTCTGGAAGCTTCCAGGGTCTTGACACCTTGTTGAATGAACTTGCCATTTGTCAATTCTCGTTCAGTGCACCCTGGTAGTGCTTCTACCTGCGTTGCAGTGCAGGTAGCCAGTGCAGACTTTGCATTTCAGCGCAGACAGCTAGTGGAGCCTCTGAATTGATCCTGAATTGACTTGTTTTTGAGCAGTTTCTGGTGGAGAACTTTTGTGAATTGCTGTGGTTTGTTAGCCTTGTTCCTCTAGGGGTAGGAACAACATGTTTAGGTACTTTGGATCCCTTAGATTATGGAAATTTCATGCTTATAGCTGTAAGGCACAAAAATGTCTATAACAATCATGATAGCCGATGATGACATGGTGAGTCTTACTCTCCGCAGTCTTCCTAAGAGCTGGCATAGCTACCAAGACTCGGTAAATGGAAGAGAGAAACTGCCATATTGGGAACAACTTTGGTCAGATCTGATGCAAGAGGAGATAAGAAGAAGCACTAGAGATGGTTCTTCATCCAAGGAGGATGAAGAAAATTGCACCTTAGCGAGTAGGGTGAAGAAAGGGAAGGAGAAGGTTTCTCATCCCAAATCAAGTTCTTCCCATGGTGGGAAGAAGTTTGACAAATCGAAAGTGCAATGCTTTCATTGTCATGAGGTGGGCCATTTTGCTACAAATTGTCCATTAAAGAAATCCATGAAGGGATCCTTGGAAGAATCAGAAGGTGAGGCACTGGCCTCACAGTTCGAGTTGGATTTCACACTCTTCGCATGCATGGTTGCATCCATGGTGGGATGCGGTTGGTTTCTTGATAGTGGAGCTTCTTTCCACATGACCTGTGATAAGAGTTTCTTCAGTACCTTGGAGGAGAAAGATCTCTAGATACTCATGTTAATGGGTAATGATGAAAAGTATAGTGTCTCAGGTGTAGGCATGGTTGTTTTTCAGAGGTAGCATGGAGCTCGCATTACCTTGAATGATGTCAAGTATGTTCCAAGACTGAAGAAAAATTTGGTGTCGATCACAATGCTAGAATAAAAAGGCTATGATGTAGTCTTTAGTAAGGGAAAGATTTTCCTTCGATACATCACCACTAGACAGGTGAAGCAGATCGGTTCACGAGTCAAGAACCTGTATGTTCTTGAGGTTCAAGATGCATGAAAAGCATTGAGGAGCAAGGAAACTAATGGAGACTTGGCGGTTGAGAGGGGGAGTACATTACCTCTCAACATGCAGCACCAGAAGAAGCATCAGACAATTGTGGAGGAGCCACAACTGGTGAAGTAGCTTTAGGAGGTTGTGGAACAGCCACAACTAGAGAAGCTGAGAGGAGGTCGAGTAGAGACATCTACTCATATAGAGACCTCTAGTAGGGGGAAATTTCGAGCCAAGTGGGTAGAGGGAGCACATGCAACCATACCTCCTGGTACGAGGTGGGGAAATGTGGAGTGACAGTCCCAAGAAGGTTGAAATAGGGGCAGGATCCTTGAGGTACCCAACCTCTTTGATTAGACCTTGCTACGGGAGCCCCGACAAGGAGTAGTAGGACTAGCTGAGTGGGTAGAGACAGATGCAAATGGAGCGGTATAAAGAGCTACATTGCAGAAATCCCACGACATGACAGAGCTAACAAGCTGCAACAATGCGAGAGGCACAGGAGCGTTGCACCAGTGCAGGATGGCACAGAGATGTGTGCAATGGTGTAATATGCATGGAGCGTTGCAGCAGCTTAGAGGTCAGAGAGGGATAACTTGTCAACATCAGGTGGAGCTTCACATCAAAGGATGTTTCTAGCCCAACAGAGAGGTCAGTTGGGAGTTCTTTTTGTTTCTAGAGTTGCTGGAGCAATAACACTTGGGAGAAGTGTTGCATGCAGAACATTCCAAAGGTTCATAATCGAGTTCGAGTTGAATGCCTTTCTTGTTGAGAGGGAGTGTTGAAAATGGCAACAAGAAATGCTAAAATAGAAATGCTAAAAATAGCATTGCTATAAATAGCATTTCAAGTACTAGTGTTGGACATAGCAACAAGGAATGAAAAATGGAAGTGCTAAAAATAACATTGCTATAAATAGTATTTTAGGATAGATTCCAAATTTAACTAGTCCTTGAATTAAAATTGAGAAGTAAAATTCGAATTTAGTCTCACCAACTATTTGAAAAATAATTAATTAATTCAAATTGAGTTAATTAGTTGTAGAAAGTCAAACATGAAGTCTATGTGGGTACATGCAATAGTTTCACCATTGATTGAGGAATTTATCCATCAGTTAAAGAGATAAGGATGAGTTGTAATATTGAGTTGTAATTAGTTGGCTCAGTGAATTGAGTTAAGTCTAGTTATATTAGTTCAAATAGTTTGTTGAACTAATTATGAGTTGAGTTAGTTAATGCTTGCATGCATGTAACTACTTCTCTCTAGATAACTGAATATTCTCTCGTAAATAACTCATGCATGAAAATTCAGTCAGAGACCCAGTTGAGAACAGAGGAAGGGATAGTGTACTATCAGTAGGATTATTTTTCCTATATAGAAAATTGATCCATGCAGAAGGAATTATCTCCTTCAGGTTTGTGTAGTTATTTTTGAGCCAAGTGAGCAATGTGAGGTGGGAATTCACACAAGTGGAAGCACTAGACCCCAGGAGAAACTATGCAAGGAAATAGGAGGCTTGGAGGGCAGTGGAGAAGCTTGTCAGAGCCTTTGACTATCTATGAGTAGTATTGTTTCATTACAGAGAGAGCAAGATACCTTGAGAGTTGATTCTTTTTGTAACTTGAACATATTTCCACTTGTATGATAATAGAAAGATTGGGGTTTTAGGCTGAGGCTTTCCCTGGGTTATTTATTTTGTGTTATGTGTGATTGATTTCTCATTCTCATTTATATGTGTTCTATTTGATCTTTCTGATATTCGATTAAGCTTCTGCAAGTTTGTTGTAGAAGTAGATCTTGTATTTTGCTTTAGTATATTTCATAATTTGTTGATCTACAATGTGAATTTCTACAATCTTGTTGATATCCCTATAATCCAAACACATGCACTATGATCCATCGTTCTTGTGCACCAACACTACTGGAGCAAAGAAAGAACTTTGTCTAGGTTGAATTATACCAGCCTCTAGCATTTCTACAACCATATGTTCAATTTCACTCTTTTAGGCATATGGATATTTGTAAGGCCTGATGTTTGGAGGAACAATTCCTCGAATCAAATGAATAGCATGATCGTGATCAAGAATAGGTGGGAGGTCTTTGGGAGTCCCAAATACCTTCTAATGATTGTCCAAGACTTTTTGGATATCTAGAGAAAAAATTGATTTCAATGTGGGAACCTCTAGTGAACATCATTATGCAATTATGCCCCATTTTTATTTCTCTAGAAAATTTTTCATGCCATTATAGATGATTATCTTTCCTATTTTTCCTGTGATACACTTTAATTAAACTTCCTTTCTTTCCAAAAAAATATTCAAGAAAAGTTCTTGAAAATTAAAAGCTATTGTACGCAAAGATTGTAGCCATTGGAATTCTTGTACAGCATCAACGCCACCCATTGGAATGGAAATCATCGACTATTAAATACATATTCTCCCTTGGATAGCTTGATATTATGGCACTTTCGAGAGAAAATTATTGTTCTTCCATTTGCAACCATCACTTGACACTCTAGTGTTGGATATAGGAAGCAATTCAATTCCTTGATATGTTACAACCAATAAAATTATGGGTACTACTAGAATCAATCAACACTATTACCTTTTTCTTCTTGATATGTCCTTCTATCTGGAGAGTTTGAGGAGTGGTAATTCCTACCAGTGCATTACAAGATATGGTTACATTCATTTCTTCATTATCTAGGGTTAGTTCCTGGTGTATATCCTCTTCTTTTGACATTTATTCTTCATTTTCTTCCTCCTCTTCACAATCTATGTAAAATAATTTCTTATTAGCACACTTATGACCTTTACTGTATTTACTATCACCACTGTAGAAAAGTCCTTATGCTATTTTTCTTCCAATTATTGTGGTGTCAACCTTGTAGGTTGTGGAAGGCTATGGGTAACAACACTTCCATTTCTATAGTTTTGAGTGGTAGCCTTCCTTGTTGCCATAATTTTTCTTTCAATTTTTCTTGCCAACATGAATGCCTTTTCCAATGAATCAGGTTCCCAAAGGTGAACCTCATGTTGGATGTTATCCTTTAAATTTCCTATGAACAAATCAATCCTATGCTCCTATGGAATATCATTTACCCTTATATTCAATTTTTTGAAGTCCTAAATGTGCTTTGCCATTGAACCTTCTTTGAGATTTACGAATTGGCTAAAGAAGGTGTTTCTCTTTGTATCCTCATATTGTGCTACCAGTTCCTTCGTAAAAATTGACAAAGTGACAAGTGGTTTAAGAGAGAGAAGCCATTGATACCAATCAAACTGATTGAGTTCTAAATATAAAGTTGTAATGCGTACTTTTTGTGTGTGTGTGTTGCACATTATGAAGTTCAAAATATTGCTCCATTTGTAGTATCCATGTTACTAGATCCTTGTCATCAAATTTTCTCATATTGATCTTTGGAATATGGTGAGTCTTTGATCCAAATTTATAGTCTATAGAATCACGATTAGAATTTATTTTGTTCTCATCATGAGTTTCATCTAACACCTTTTCACCATTAGGAAGCATTTCTTGTAGCGACCTTGTCAAAACTTCCTTGAAACCATCCATGTGTGATTTTAAACAATTCTTAAAACATTCATCCATATTAGCTTTCATTCCATTCTTCAAACCTTTCATGTCAGATTTTTAGTTATTATTCAAACCATCCATCTTAGCTTCCATTTCATTTTTGGTTACTCTTTGTAAGAGCGAATTTTGTTGCATATGATCTAGTAATTTTGATATATTATGTTGCATTTCTTCTTCTTCTTCATGTGTCATACTAGATATTTCAGGCTGCTTACAAGGTGTTTCCAAATTATTTCTTTGGGGCATCAATCAATGATTATTATGCTTCACTATTCACTTCAAATCACTTCAAACTATTTTTTCAAACAAAACTTATGCAAATTTTATAAAAGTACACATTTGTTTTTCCTTTTGTAGGTGATCGATATTGAATTTATTGTATCTCTATAATTTCAGATCTCCAAGGTATGAAATTTTGTCTTGTGGTAGCCCCCTGAGTTTTATTTCCAACTCGACAAGTCTGATTGAGATTTGATTCTCCAAGAAAGAGTTATGCCCAATCTCCCACAATGGCCTGATTATAGAGTAGCTGAGTAGAGAAAACTTGTATGAAGTGCCACATGTCCCTGTTTTGACCTTCGACCTTGAAAATGATACCCAACAAACTACAGTCTGTCCTCTTTCTGTTATGTTTTATAAAATTTGAATTTGATGCTCAAAGAGAAAGTTATTATGATTTTCCTAAGGTCACCTGTTTGCGATGGAATTTGAGGCCTACAAAAACCCTAATATCCTTTGATCGTATCTCCAAAAATGTAGTGAGACAAGATCTAAAATTTGGAGACGAGGTTTGGTGGGCTCCAGTATTGTAGCAATAATGCTACAATTCCTCGAGCTTCCTTCTCTAATTTTATCAACCCGGTAGTTCGTAACAAACTTGGAAGTGACGGTGGTGTATGCACAAGTACTAGCTCTTGTCGCAGCTGTCACTTGGTCAGCTGGCACAAGTCCGCTAGGGCTCAAGCCAACTTCTATATGTTCTTAGAAGAATCTTTTTAAGTGATGAACGAAAGCTATCTCAAAGGAAATTAACCTACTTTGCAAGAATGAACTGAAAGCCAACAAAACATGGAAACCCTAGTAAACCCTAGTTCTACCAGCTTAATCCTTATGATGAAATGGTGGGAATGCAACTTCTAAAATTGATGCCATTACTTCTATTAAGATGAGGTGCATGTGTCTAAACTACTTTCACCTGAAGAGAACATGTTTTTGGTATTTTTGCTCAAGTGGTTGGAGTTATTATGACTGTGCTTCTTACTGGGTCTTGACTGTACAGGGGTAGATCAAGGGGAGGAAGGCTTGGAAGAGGTCAGGAGCACTCTGAGAGGGTCCAAGGGATCCCTAACATCATTCCACCGAAGTTCACAAATTTCAGATGCTTGGCAACCGTGTTTGCAAGCTTCTACAGGATGTCTGCAGGGGGTTCTACAGGAAGTTCAGGATTTCTACAGGAAGTCCCGTAATTTCTACAGTATGTTCTGCAATCGGAGTTTTGGGTGATGGATGAGTGAATGAGTTGTATGGGTGGATAAGGAGGTAGGAGGGGAGCTTGTGATGGCTTATGGACAGAGAGATGAGATGGAGAGGGGGTGTGTAAAGCTGGTTGGTCTAGAGGAGGGTAGAGGCAATGGAATGCCGAAAAGATAAAACAACGTGGATAATAGAAGAGCTGGGAGGCAAATGATCTAACTGGGAGATAAGTAGATGTCTTAGGCACAACTTAGAAGGATAAGGAAATGATGGAGTGGTGCTGCGCACTGTAAATGAAACAAATCACCCCTGTCTTGCGTATAACCGAAATGTCATCAACCTAGTCTAATTGTTTTATTAGAAACCAAAGAACAACAATGTCGTTTTTAAGGGAAAATCGTGCATGGTGCTGAAACAAAGAGTTATTGCTCAAGATCTAAATGCATGGACACTTCTATAGACGAAGATATCACGTTAAAGCTTGCATGAACATGTAAAACTGTGTTTTTGGTAGTTGGCACGGTCTGCACTCCCAATCTCTAAACAGAGGTGGAAGTGAGTGTGCAATCAACCCTTTTTTGGAGCTCTGATTAACTCTAATCTCCTTACTCTAATCTAAACTACTGAAAGCAACTTTATCCATAAAACTAACCTAATTGATCACATTAAGAAATTCAACTCAGCAAACTGTGTTTCCAAATGCATGTAAAGTGAAAGAAATACAATGCTGAAAGAAAAGTAACAATACAAAGAAAGGAGGTTTATTGCTCTCAGGTTGGGCCCAACCCTGAGAGCTATAGCTCCTCTAAGAACTCAGAATTGAACTCAAATCTGCCTGCCTTTTATTAAAATATAATAGTCATCGGTCTCATAACATGCCAAAAATGGCTTACAAAAAGCAAAACAGAGCTATCAGCTCGTAGTCCAGAATAAACAACAAAGTTTCAAAAGTTCCCATCGAAGGCTACAGCCTCAATATTTATACATTATGAGGAACAAGTTGGCCTCCTAAATTAGTGGGGCTTGGCTGACCAACTAAAAGTAAACTGTTGTTCCCTTAGAATCCGTTGGCTGCCTTCTAGCTCGGTGGTGATAGCTGTTGGAGCTCGGAGTTGTGGGTGGAGATCATGAGGAAGTCCATTCAATGCTGTGGACAACCTTCCTACAAAATCTCAATGCCACCTTGGCTGTCTCCTTGCCTTCATCTGCGTGGTTTTGCTCCATTTAATGTCAAAAAACCTGAAATAAACATGTGTTAGCCACCTAGGAATAGTGACTGCCCTCCTTCGTACAAATAACATGAATATACCAAAAAATGATGCATAAGTGATGAAAAATGAAGGGTTGAGCAAGGGTAAGTAGGCCAAATGAGCCCAAAATGTTACCAAATTTGGGGCTCATCATCACCCCCCAGCTAAAATATTTGCTCATACTTGAGCAACTAATCCAGCTCCTCATCCTTCATTGCCTTTACTGCCACCCTTACATCCCAAGCCTCTGTAGTAGTGTCCTCCTTGCTGATATGGAACCCAACCTTTCTGTTCACCTCTTCCCACAGTTCATTATCATCTTTCTCTGTGCTGCCTTCCATCAATCCTAGCAGCAGTGGTGGGCTTAGCTTGAGGCCAATCCAGCTGGACTAGAGGTTTTGCATGGATTTCTTATAAAGGGCCACCCGTACTAGAGCTTCCCTCATCCGAGTTGGGGTATGATACTCTCTGATTTTCAGACTGTGGGCCAATGTATTCCATCGGCGGGTGTAGGCTTGGACAGAGTTGTCTCCTAACAGTCTCTCCATGTCCTCAAAATGCGTTATGGCCTGGGCCTGCTGATCCATATATCTCAATGAAGCTTGAGGGTCGGTGGACAAGTGTTGGTGTGCCGAGATTAGTGCAACTGGATCCCCTGGTTCTGCTCTAATTAGCAATGGCTCATTCAGCTCTCGGTTCATGACCGCTTTGGCTTCTGCTGCTCTTTTGTCCTCATGGTTCAACCATGAGGCAAATTCCATTAATTGCATATCTCCTAAGGCCGTATTGGGATCCCATGAAATTACATTAGGCAGGGCCAAATTATGGAGGTAGAACTCCACTAATTTGGCCTTATCCTCTGATGAGCTGGTACTGCATAATTCAGTGAATTGCTGCGGGTCTTGGAGCTGAGAGATACCCCTTTGCGCCAAGGTATTGATTTGAAATTGCAGCCATTGGTCCTTCAGGTACAGGCCATAGGATTTGGCCGGCTGTCTGCATTGTATAGCATCCATGGCCCAACTGGTCATGCAGGCCAATTGTGCCTCTTTCTACTGCAGTTGTTGTCTAAGAGCTTGCACCTCAATTTTTGCTTGTTGTTCTGCTTCCTGTAGATGCAAGGTTGGCTCCCCAAGACCGGTTTGTAGTTCCTTTTTGCCTTGTTGTTCTGCTATGGTGTCCTCGGACGATGTACCTGTTCCTGTCCTCAGCTCCTGTAGCTACAATCTAAGCTTTTCGTTTTCTTCCTGTAGGAACACTTGTTGGAAATTTGCCACGTGTTTAGCCATGGCTAATTCACTTCTGGCCTCCTTAAGTTGCTCTTCCAAGGGGCCTATGTCTGCCACACCTTTTGATTTGGCTATTTTCATCCACGTGTGTGATCGTACTCTCTCTTCCTCCAATGCAAAGAACAGTGGCACAGTGAATTTTTGTGGTATAATTTTACCAGCTTCTAAGAAGTTGTAATATGAACTCAGACTTGGCTGAGGGCTAGGCTCTGGAATGTGCCCTTTTTCTACTTCTCTTGGTGGCTCTACTTCGCCCTCCCTCGGTGGTGATGAGGGTGCTTCTCCTTCCATTCTCTCTGTTTCCTTAAGTCTGGCTAAGGTTTCCTGTAGAGCATCCTCAACATCCTGTAGCCGAGCTTTTGAAGCCAATTGGTCGAACCTTTCTTTCCAATTAGTTTTCTTTGGGCTCCCCCTCTCATAGGTGACTGATATCCTTGAGGGGGACCTCTCCTTGGGCGAAGTAGGGGCATCATCTATAGTGATTGGGCTGCTGGACGGAGGTTGTGGCTTGCCCGTCTTTATTCTCACACTTCTCCTAGCTTTAAAATATAGAGGGGTCTCCCTCTTTCTCTTCTCCTTTGGCTAAGGAGGTGTACTGAGGGCGGCCAGCACGGCTGCTGCCTCCCTTGCAAGAATGTCAGCTTTCTTCTCCTTGGGTTTCGCTTTCTCAAGGCTTCCTGTAGAAGACCCTTTTTAAGTTGATTTCTGGCTTCCTGTAGAAGCCAGTTTCAGTTTTCCTGTAGGAACAGGTGGCACCACTTTAGGTTGCTTTGCTGAGGGTGTTTTACTTTTTGACTTGGTTGAGGCTACTGTCGAGGTGCTTGATGTGGACCTGCTCAGTCTTGTCCACTCTGCTTTGTAATCTTTTCTCTCTGGCCGTCAACATGGGTGTGTCATCCTTCCCTTTGGCACCCTTTTTCTCTTGTTTCTTCTTTTTCTCTTTCTTCTTCTCCGTGGTCATGGTCTTCTGGCCTTTTTCTTTCTTCCCTGCGGGCACTGACTCCTTCTCCTCACTACTAGATGAACCGAGCTCTTCGGTCAACATCTTTATATCACCATCCTTGGTCAAATTTCTGAAGGCTTCCCATGAGAGAGGAACTTTGTATGTGTGGAGCGCATCCTCCACAAGGAGTTTAATGAGTCCATGGTGGGCTACCTGGTCTGGTGTGCCTTCTTTCAACTTGGTGGCACATTCAATCATAGACTGTAGTAGAAAGTAGGGGATACTTAGTTTGTTTTCTACAGGTAGGTCCATCTGATGCCTTAATTCCATGAGTAACCGAAAATGGTACCCATATACAATGTTAAACCGACCTTCGCAGGTGATGTACTTCATAATCTGGAGGCTAACTTCACTCCAAAGTGGCAGTAAGCTGGTTCTACAAACCCCGTTTTTATCTTCTGAGAATTCCTCCTCTGGGGGGGAAGAATTCCTTCTTAGCCTTCTGGCCCAGTTTCCTCTCTTCTTTATCTCATGGTAATCCCATTGGGAGCTCAGTAACTTGGCTGATGAATTTTGGGGTGAGTCTGAGGCTCAAACCCCTGAAGTTGACGGTGGCCAATGTTTTGGATTTCGGCTTCAGCGCTTGCAATAACTCCTCTTCCACCTCATCGTCATAGCCCTGCAATTTGTCGCAGAACGACATCCATTGCGCTTGCGTGAACAGCTCCACCACCTCAGGATTCTCCTTTAGCTTTGTTGAGTCGGTTGGTTCCCTTCTGATGAACCCACCCGGCATGGTGAAAAATTGCTGCGTTAGCTGGAGGTGGTGAGTGGGGAAGAAAATTGGCCTACTGGGACAAAGCATAGAATTACGCCTCTGCCATGCATACAATTCACGAAAACTTATCTCCCGATGAGCCTTAACACGGCTTAATTATAACTCACATCCTGTAGGACGAAAATTCATGCAAACGGCAGACAATACTTGCAATTTTTTTTTATGACCAGACTGTAGAACGTCGACTCTGCCACCCTCGAAACCAATTGCATGGAAGGTTCAGGCTTACCTTTTTAATCTGCCACCTTTTGACGTGAGGAACCCAATTTCCTGTAGAAGCAGCACATGGGTTCTGGAGAACACTGCAGTGTTTATGCGCTCTCTGTGCTGCTTAACAGGCATTCGAACGGCCGAAGACTTGGAGAGTCGAGCTTCAGAGGAATCCGGATGCTCACTCGACTTTCAAACGGCTGATGATAAATGTGTGGGGTGGCGATCTAGTCGATTAGATTTGAATCCGGCGGAATCCGTGGCGCGGGGGTGAGCTGTCCCTACCGGACCGTTGGATGACGTTGTCTACTCATTCTTCTGCGAGTTCCCTTACTGCCGCATCATTCCCCGCAGATCCGCCGCCGTCATTTCTGTTAAAACGCACTTCTCCCCGACTGGATGGCTCTCACGTGTGCACTGCCCGTTCCTTTTTCCACGACCACCATTCACACATCCGACTAGACCATATGACTGGTCAACGTGCAAGTCGAATGGCCATACGACCGCTCAACCCATTCACTTCACACTTGCAAACATTTCAAAGTAAAATTCATGCAATTCGAGGGAAGAAAGGGCGAGGCACTTACCTGTGCAGCCGCGACACGATTCTTCAGGATTTTGGACGACGATGACTAGATTTGTTTGCTGCTGCTTGATTGCATGGGCCCGGAGGTTCCTCTTCACAGGCCGCTGACGGTGAATCTTATGATTCAGCTGCATGTGCCTGCGTTATCCTTGCATGTTGCAGGCGATGGAATGGTGTACAGTCTAGTTGGCTTGACTACTACGGGACTCCTGGAGGATGTCCTGTAGCAGTTTTTCCTCCATGGGTGCATGCTGCACGATGAAGACAGTGGCCTCACGATCACGCTCATAGGGCTCTTGGATAGCTGGGATGGGTATGGCATGGCATCTCAGCGTCTTTTTTTCATTTAAAAATTGCTTTCTCTTGATAACTCAATGATCTGCTTTGATTGTGCAGGTACTTTTATTGCATGTCAACTGGGGTGGTAGCAGGAGGTGACAACAGTGTGTGATGGAGGAAATAGTAGCTTGCATGCCTCCGTGTCGAACCTTGGTCGTTAGATCTCCCCACATAATGAATTCTGGGCCGTCCCGAACTTCTACAGGAAGTTTCCTGTAGAAATACAGAACTTCCTGTAGAAAGTCTGCACCTTCCTGTAGAAGACTAAGCTGTGATGAAATCGTGCCCATACCTTGGAGAAGATGAGTATTCTTGGAGGAGGTGCTGGTGAGGTCTCCTGGCAGCATGATAAGGATCCTTGACTTTGAGTTGAGAGACCTCCTCTCCTTCATAGAATACCTGCAACCTGCATGCATTGCCACATTGTGAACTTGCTGTCCCTGTCTTTTTTTTGCTTATTGTTTTTTTTTCTTTTTTCTTTTATTTTTTTTTTTTTTTTTGAAAGATAGCAGGAGTGCCTAAATGAGGTTTTCACCCTTGCCATCTGCCTTAAGTGCCTCAGAGAGGTTTTCACTCAAGGATCTTTTTCAAATCTCTTTTTTTTTGGAAAGACAATAAGGGCGCCTCAATGAGGTTTTCACCCCTACCACCTGCCTTGGGAGCCTCCGAAAGGTTTTCACCCAAGGATCTTTATTTTTTCTTTTTTTTTTTCTCTTTTTTTTTCTTTTAGATCTTTTAGGGTATGCCCAAAGCAGAGGCAGAACCCTTATCTATGACCAACATTGATTTCTCCACAGTTTTGAAGAACTCTTGTCTTGAGAGAGGTTTCCTGTAGATGTTCAGTCGATGCCCATTGACAAGCATGGGGATGGCCTCCTCATCAATGGTCTGAATAAGAACAGATCCATTTTCATGACATTTTTCCACTACATATGGTCCCAGCCATCTGGTTCTCAACTTCCCCTTGAAATCTTTGTGCCTGGAGTCATACAACAACGCCCAATCTCCTGGCTAGAATTTCTTGTCATTGAGGTGTTGGTCATGCCACACCTTTCTCTAAAGTTGAACCACTTCTGAGTGAAGGAGGGCCTGCATTCAGTGCTCATCCAGTCCGTTCAGCTGTAATAACCTTTCTTGTTGGGCATGGCTGAGATCTAGGTCCAGCTGAGCTGCCAACTTTAAAGTGTTGTATTCAAATTTAATTGACAGCAAAGCTCTCTTCCCATAGACCAGATCATAAGGTGTGAAGCCGGTTGTGGTCTTCCAAGTGGTGTTGTAAGCCCATGTGGCCTCAACCAGGCGATCTGCCCAATCTTTCCTACTACTGCTCACCACCTTAGTCAAAATCCCTTCCAATGCTCTGTTGGTGACTTCCACTTGCCCATTTGCCTGAGGATGATAGGGGGTGGAAGTCCTATGCTTGATTTTGTGATGAGCTAGTAGGTCTTCAATTAAGTTGGATGTGAACTGTCTTCCTTGATCGGTGACTAGCTCTCTTGGGTAGCCAAATTTGTAGAAGATGTTCTCTCTCAAGAACTCATCCACCTTTTCTTCTGTTGCTGCTTTGATTGCCTTAGTTTCTGCCCACTTTGTCAGGTAGTCAGTGCACAAAATGATGTAATACCTTTGCCTCGAAGGAGGGTTGATTGGACCCACAAAGTCCATACCCCACTTCTCAAATGGCTCAAGAGTCACTTGAGGTTGGAGAGGCATCTCATCCCTTTGAGTCAGTTTCCCCATTCTTTAGCATCGGTCACATTGGCTGATATATCTTCTGACATCTTGATGAAGTGTGGGCCAATAGTAGCCTGCCTGCAGGATTTTGAAGGCAGTCCTCTTTGCTGCGAAATGCCCTCCACAAGGCCCATCATGACAGGTGAGGAGGATATCAAAGACATCCTCCTCCATTACACAACGCCTTAAGATCTGATCAGGGCCAAGCTTGAACAGATTTCCACCGATCCAAGTAAATGAGGCACTTTTTCTGATGATTCTGCTCTTCTCTCTTGAAGATAGGTGCGGAGGGAACTGTGTTGAAACAAGGTAGTTCGCTATATCAGCAAACCATGGAGAGAGTACTGAAATAGCAAACAGATGTTCATCGGGCATCTAGTCATCCACTGTTCCATCCTCATCTGCAGACAAGTCCAATCTAGATAAAAAGTCAGCAACAACATTTTCTTTACCTGGTTTGTCAACAATGGTCAAATCAAACTGCTACAACAAAAGTAACCATCTAATAATACGAGCATTCACATCTGGTTTATTCATTAAATATCTAATTGCAGCATGATCAGTATGTACAAATGTTTGATAGCAAGTGATATAATGTCGGAACTTGTTCAGTGCATGGACCACGGCCAAGAACTCTTTCTCAGTTACAGTGTAATTCAGTTCAGCTTTGGATAAGTTTTTGCTATCAAAGTAAATGGCATATGGAAGTTTTTGTTCAACTTGTCCTAAAGCTGCCCCTATGGCTTTGTTCGAGGCATCAGTGTGGATGTGGAAAGGTAGGGCCCACTTTGGACCTCTCAAGATTGGGGCATACACCAACTTGTCCTTTAATTCATTTAGAGCCTTCTGACAATCGTCAGTCCATTTAAATTCCACATCCTTTGCCAAGAGGCCAAACAATGGCGAGGCTAACTTGCTGAAGTCTTTAATGAATCTCCTGTAATACCCTGCTAATCCTAAGAAACTCCGAACATCCCTTACCTTTTGAGGAGGTGGAACCTTCTTGATTAGAGCAATTTTGTTAGGATCCACCTGTAACCCTTGGCAAGAAATGGTATGGCCTAGCACGGTCCCTTCAGTCATCAGGAATTCAAATTTTTCAGGACTAAGGGACAAGTTCATCTCAATGCATTTGGTTAGGACTTTTCCTAGGTTGAACAATGCTTCCTGGAAGTTGGACCCATAAGGAGTGAAGTCATCCATATAGATTTCCGCTGCATCATGGACCAACTCCGAGAAGATGCTCAAGACAGCTCTCTGGAAGGTAGCAGGAGCATTGCATAGCCCAAAGGGAAGAACTCGGTAGGCAAAGGTACCCCAAGGACAAGTGAAGGTGGTCTTATCTTGGTCTTCCGGGCTGATTTGGATTTGGTTGTACCCGCTAAACCCATCTAGGAAAGAGAAGAACTTCTTTCCTGCCAGTCCATCCAACACTTGATCTATGAAAGGTAGAGGAAAATGGTCTTTCTTGGTAGCTTTGTTCAGTTCTCGGTAGTCCACACAGATTCTCCACTTCCCATTTTTCTTGGGAACCAACACCAGAGGAGACACCCATTCGCTATCTGAGATGGGGTAGATGAATCCGACATCCAACAGGTTTTGCAGTTCTTCCTTGACAATGTCCTTAAGGGTTGGATTCATTCTCCTCTGGGGTTGCCTAACTGGTTTACAGTCCTCTTTGATGTATATGTGATGGGTACAGACCGAAGGATGGACTCCTTTCATCTCCTTATAGCTCCAAGCAAAAGCATCTAGATGACTGGCCAACAGGCTACACAGCTCCTTTTCCTGGGAAGGAGACAGGGAGGAGCTGATCTTTAACGTTCTCTCAAGGCCGAACTCCACATTTTTGATTCTGGGAGTGACAGGGTTGGTCGCACAAAGATCCACTAGGGCGTTGGCTTGGGCATCCTCCACCAATTTCTCTAAGGATAATGCACTGGGAGCTGGATTCTAGATCAAGGTCTCAATCAAGTCATCCTTGGTAGGGGGGTCTCTTCTAGTGGTGTCTAGGGTGCACAAAGGTGCTGAGTACACCTCATCCTCTTCTCCTTCCTCCAACCAAAGTGGTAAGTCATGCTCTAAGGAGGGTTGGGCAGGAGGGTATAGGACTAGCTGCTTGGACATACGACCATTTTTTGTAGTCATGTTTCCTGCACGGCAACTTATGTAAGCATCTGCAGTGGCTAACCAAGGCCTTCCCAAAAAAAGAGGATATCCAGTGAGCTTTGCCTTTGGTTGCAGCACCAATAAATCTGCAGGGTATTCCCAAGAGTCAACAGAGACCAAGACATCCTCCACAATCCCTTCGGGAGTCACGGTGGAGCGATCTGCTAGTTGCAGGACTGTCGAGGTCGTCCTCAAGGAACCCTGAAGGTTGAGTTTGAGCATGGTATCCCTGGTCATCACATTAATGGCAGCCCCCAGATCAATCAAGGTATGAGGTATGATGGTGCCATTGATGTGGATATCTACTACAGGACTCCCAGGATCTTTGGGCAGATGACTTGTCCCAACATAAGGTCAGACATTTTTCCTAAGACATTGATGGTTGAAGCATCTCTCTTTCGCCTACCTGGGTGTCTGAAACACTTTTCCTTAACCAGTTTGTTGTATATCGGCACATCCTTGATGGCTTGGAGAAGTGGTATTTTCACACACAACTGCTTGAGCTCTCCGAGAAGCTCATCCTCCTCTGGGTTGGGTTGTGTGGTGGCTGTTAGTCTCTCACGAAAGGGTGGAATAGCCTTTGGTTCACTTTCCTGTTTGTCTTCCTCGTCCTCTGAGGGAGGAGGTTGGCGATCCGGAAGAGTCTTTCCAGATCGCAGATTAATCTCCTGGATCTCCACAGCATAGGTAGGGCATGATGTTTCCCTAGTGTATACCTGCTAGGCCTGTCTATTGTTAGGGTTCAGGTTCGGTTGAGCAGGTATTTGAGGTTGCCTTGGAGGAGCAGGAGGTAATGGTTGAGGTTGAACTGGTGGTGGAGGCAAAATGGCGGGAGGAGTGTTGTATTGGGGCCTCCACCCCGATTGAGGTGCATTCCACTGAGGCTGTGGCTGGGCCTGTGAGTGATACGAATGAGTAGCAGGTTGAGTATGGTACTGAGGTGGGTAAGACCATGGAGGAGGCATAGACCAGGAAGGATGAGCAGGGGGGCCCCAGGAAGGCATAGGAGTAGATTTTTTGGGGCTGTAATAAGCTTGGGGTGCCCCTTGCATCCCCTGCTGGAAAGGTCTAGGTCCTTGTGACCTCCTTTGGTTGAGGAAATAGAGAGGTTCGGTGGGGGCTTCTGTCCCTTTATACACGGCTTTAAGCCCAGGTAAGGTTGGACACTGGTTTGTGGGGTGGTCCTCCTCACAAACAAAACATACTTCAACCGAATGTAATGGGCATTCGTTCTTAGGGTGTCTCCTTATACATCTAGGACAGAAGATAGCCAAGGCCCTCTGAGCTTCTTCCTTCTTCTGCTGGATCCTGAATGTATCAAGTTGCATGGCAATGGTCTGTTTCACCTCACTTTTGAGATCCTCTAATTGATTTTCAAACTCATGTTTGGAGAAAGGAATACCAGCTGAGAGGAGGTTTCCTCTACCTCGTTTCCGGGCTGCCCTAGAGTGGTTTCTAAACACAGTCTTTATGTCCTCATAAGGCAGTTGGTAAATATCTCCTCTAGCTAACATGTGAAGGGTATCTAAGAGGTCTTCAGGGACTCCTCGGAGCAGGACCAACTTGAGGGATTCATGGTCAAGTGTGCACCTGGCCCGTTTATAGCTAAGTTGGAACCTTTCCTCATAATCCTCTAAGGACTCATCATTTCCCATGGTCATCCGAAAGATTTCTCCCTTGGTTTCCTTGGACCTACAGTAGTCCGGGTATTTAGTGTTGAAAGCTTGCTGCATCTAAGCCCAAGTGGTGATACTGTTCCCATGTAAGCCCATGAACCAGCGCAATGCTACATCCTTAAGGGTTGAAGGGAAGAGCTTCAGCTTCTGCTCATCTTCAGTATAGTCATAGGTTCGACAAAGGAAAGAAAAATCAAACAGGAAGGTATCAGGATCTTCAGTAGTTAGTCCATGGAAGTGAGGTAAAGCGGAGGGGCTAATGTTCTTCATTTTCATGTCTCCATTGGTCTCTTGGATGGGGAAGGAACCTTCTATTCTCTCATCTTCTCCTCTATTGTCAGCCATAGCTTCAGATGGAATGGTCTCTAATTCTTCTTCTGCTATAGGATCTTCGTATATCTCAGGAGGTTCACCTATAAGTTCTTCTGGATCACTGTCACCGAAGAAGAGAGAAGGGTGACTCAGTGATGTGGTGGGGGTGTTGGGTAAGAATTTGCCTGTTTTATCTCGATTCCTACGAGGCATGAAATGGAAAGACTTTTGATTGCTTTTGTTTTTTCTCTGGTACCTGCAAAAACTGAAACAGATTGATCTACAACTAACTATCTTGCTGAAATGAAAATGCAGAATTGAAATGAAAGCAGGAAAGAACTAATCTACTTTGCTCAAATGAAATTGCAGGAATGGAAATGCTAGTCTACGCTTGCAGAATTGAAATGCTAATCTATGTTTGCAAAAATGAAATTGCGGAATTGAAATGTTAATCTATGAAAGCAGGAAATGTCTATGCTACTTTTGCAGAATGGAAATGAAATAAACTACTTGGCAGAAGGTGAGAGTAGGAAAATAGAAGAAAAGCAACAATTACTAATACTCTACCGCTTCCCCGGCAAGGACGCCAAAAATATGGTGGGCTCCAGTATTGTAGCAATAATGCTACAACTCCTGGAGCTTCCTTCTCTAATTTTATCAACCCGGTAGTTCGTAACAAACTTGGAAGTGACGGTGCTGTATGCACAAGTACTAGCTCTTGTCGCAGCTGTCACTTGGTCAGCTGGCACAAGTCCGCTAGGACTCAAGACAACTTCTATATGTTCTCAGAAGAAGCTTTTTAAGTGATGAACGAAAGCTATCTCAAAGGAAATTAACCTACTTTGCAAGAATGAACTGAAAGCCAACAAAACATGGAAAGCCTAGTAAACCCTAGTTCTACCAGTTTAATCCTTATGATGCAATGGTGGGAATGCAACTTCTAAAAGTGATGCCATTACTTCTATTGAGATGAGGTGCATGTGTCTAAACTACTTTCACCTGAAGAGAACATGTTTTTGGTATTTTTGCTCAAGTGGTTGGAGTTATTATGACTGTGCTTCTTACTGGGTCTTGACTGTGCAGGGGTAGATCAAGGGGAGGAAGGCTTGGAAGAGGTCAGGAGGACTCTGAGAGGATCCAAGGGATCCCTAACATCATTCCACCGAAGTTCACAAAGTTCAGATGCCTGGCAACCATGTTTGCAAGCTTCTACAGGATGTCTGCAGGGGGTTCTACAGGAAGTTCAGGATTTCTACAGGAAGTCCCGTAATTTCTACAGGATGTTTTGCAATCGGAGTTTTGGGTGATGGATGAGTGAATGAGCTGTATGGGTGGATAGGGAGGTAGGAGGGGAGCTTGTGATTGCTTATGGATAGAGAGATGAGATGGAGAGGGGGTGTGTAAAGCTGGTTGGTCTAGAGGAGGGTAGAGGCAATGGAAGGCCGAAAAGATAAAACAACGTGGAGATGGCTTAGGCACGGCTTAGAAGGATAAGGAAACGATGGAGTGGTGCTGCACAGTGTAAATGGAACAAATCACCCCTCTCTTGCGTATAACCGAAATGTCATCAACCTAGTTTAACTGTTTTATTAGAAACCAAAGAACAACAATGTCGTTTTTAAGGGAAAAACGTGCATGGTGCTGAAACAAAGAGTTATTGCTCAAGATCTAAATGCATGGACACTTCTACAGACGGAGATATTACGTTAAAGCTTGCATGAACATGTAAAACTGTGTTTTTGGTAGTTGGCACGGTCTGCACTCCCAATCTCTAAACAGAGGTGGAAGTGAGTGTGCAATCAACCCTTTTTTGGAGCTCTGATTAACTCTAATCTCCTTACTCTAATCTAAACTACTGAAAGAAACTTTATCCATAAAACTAACCTACTTAATCACATCAAGAAATTCAACTCAGCAAACTGTGTTTCCAAATGCATGTAAAGGGAAAGAAATACAATGCTGAAAGAAAAGTAACAATACAAAGAAAGGAGGTCTATTGCTCTCAGGTTGGGCCCAACCCTGAGAGCTATAGCTCCTCTAAGAACTCAGAATTGAACTCAAATCTGCCTGCCTTTTATTAAAAGATAATAGTCATCAGTCTCATAACATGCCAAAAATGGCTTACAAAAAGCAAAACAGAGCTATCAGCTCGTAGTCCAGAATAAACAACAAAGTTTCAAAAGTTCCCATCGAAGGCTACAGCCTCAATATTTATACATTATGAGGGCCAAGCTGGCCTCCTAAATTAGTGGGGCTTGGCTGACCAACTAAAAGTAAACTGTTGTTCCCTTAGAATCCGTTGGCTGCCTTCTAGCTCGGTGGTGATAGCTGTTGGAGCTCGGAGTTGTGGGTGGAGATCATGAGGAAGTCCATTCAATGCTGTGGACAACCTTCCTACAAAATCTCAATGCCACCTTGGCTGTCTCCTTGTCTTCATCTGCGTGGTTTTGCTCCATTTAATGTCAAAAAACCTGAAATAAACATGTGTTAGCCACCTAGGAATAGTGACTGCCCTCCTTCATACAAATAACATGAATATACCAAAAAATGATGCATAAGTGATGAAAAATGAAGGGTTGAGCAAGGGTAAGTAGGCCAAATGAGCCCAAAATGTTACCAAATTTGGGGCTCATCAAGATTCATCAATATTTTGGCTAAAATGAGTTTTTATTTTAGCTTATGAAACTTCGTAGAAAAAAATGTTATAGTGAAAATTCCCAATGACCTATTTGAAGCAGTGAAACCCTAGACTTCAAAGCTCTAATACCAAATTTTATGCAACTAGTTCACAAAATAGAAGAAGGGATAGATCAATGACTTCAAAATTAGCCTCTTTGAGGGGGCAACCTGCTATACATTACACAAATGAACAATTCTTGGATGATACAAATGGAAAAACTTCATTTCTAGAAATAGGAGTCTAATGGGTCATAATATAATCAAAGCCGACATAATCATAATAATGTAATGGCACAACAATAACAATAGTGGGCTCCTATGGGGCACGATAATAACAATATGGGGACAACATGGGCACACAAGTAAGAATAAAGGGTTACAATAACAATAACTATGAGGGAATACACTAGTATTAAAGGGACCTAACACAATGTCAACAATATCCCCCGTTGGAATTGATGGAAACATTATGAGAAAGAATCTAGTCATTGATGTTCAGGGTTTGTGAACTTCCGTTATCTACTTTGTTCTCATTGAAAACACTTCTTTTCTGTACTTCTTTCTCCACCTTGGACATCAATGGAAAAAGGATGTGTTTGAAACTTTTGGTAAATTTTAGATACAAATGATACCACTTGATACCAATTTTGAATGGAAACTCTAGCCAAGAGAAATTGTTCTTGATGTTGCATAACTCTACATCTATACCTTGGATGTTGAACTCCCCTTGAATTGATGTTGCTCGTTATTTACAACTCTCCCCTTGTTTTAATACAAAATAACTGATTTCATAATGTTCTCCATTTTTCATGGTATAATACCAATAGATATATTGATACCAATTACTCATGTGGTTGTTGGTATAAATTGTGTATATTCTAGAAGGTTTATTTTTCATCATTCTTCTCATGTATTTCACATTCTCATTACAGATTCTTTTAGAAACTAAATCACATTGTATCTACTTCTTTTGATGATAGTGAGAAAATATGGATTATATTTTTTGTTGCACTCTGTTTAATTGAGAAACACATGACATTTACTTCCTCTGATTTCCTACTCTTTTGACCACACATAAGCTACCCCTATGCTTATGCTTTCTTTTACATGTGCTTCTCTTCATTAACAATTCTTCCATTGTTTCCAATTTGTCCCATTAACTATAACATGATTCTCCTTGGCCTCAAGTACTTATATTTATGCAACTTTGTCTCACTAATGCAGTACTCCCCGTGAGATTAGGCTATGTTTCAGTTATCATTATCATAATTCTTCTTTCTATCACCAAAGAACCATTCCCTATAGAGCTACTCCCTTTAAAGATATGGTTCTTCACTCGTAAAGCTTCTTATGACTGAGTTCATTTAGGCATTTATTATCCCTATTCATATTTTATTGTATTTTCTTCTAGACAAAGCTCCTTCTTTGATTGACTACAGTTTCTTTCATCTAATCACACGAGGAGTGAAATGACAATGTGTCAACCTTTAATGACACCAAGGATGCCCATCATTACAAGCATTCTTTCTTACAAAGTTTGGATTCCAAAGTAGTGCACTTGATGTAAAACCTATAGCTACTTATGTGTCAAGGATCCTACCTTAGTGACTTCCTTAAATTCTTGATGTTATGTGATGTAGTACAGTAGCACTTTTATTTGCAGATGACTAGGTGATAAGACTAGTTTATTTCCAATAGTTGTTTTTATATTGGTTATATTTTGTCCTCCTTAGGTGGCCAATATCTCAAGTTTCTCTTGTGGTAGAAGCATAAACTGATTTTAGTAAAAACATGACTATCTTGTAGTTGTATCTTGATGCTTTCAACTTTTGAGCTAATACCAATATAAATTTACCAAAAAAAACAAAAACACATTTCAAATAAGTTAATTGTTTCACACTTTGGTTTCTTAGATATATTGTTTTGGTCAATTTTGTTTAAAGTGTAGCAAAATTTTGTTCAAATTGCAAATATAAATTGTGTAGCCCTATCCAACCTAAATACCTAAAGAAATTAAATATTTTGAATTGCAAGCCTTTTTTCAACCTTTACATTTTGATAAAAATATTTAATATTAAAAAAACACATATAATATTAAAACAATTAGTAAAACAAATATCAAATTTATAATAATAATAATTTAGAAGTAAAAACATAAAATAAAATAAATTATATATATAAATTGACCGATAAGAATGCCCCTCAAATTTATATGCTGATTACGCTTAATCCAAAATATATATTTTTTATTGAAAAAGGAATTATAATCTAAAACATGCGTTTGGCGAAAAGATAATACAAACGTGACGGATAATATCAGATCTCCACGGTTGCAGCGGCTGTAGCTATGGCACGAAACTTTTCAGCGGCTGTGGCCACGCCCCGAAACTTTGCAGGTACTTCTATTTCAATAAACTCGTGAGTTGACAGGTTTAACAGACAACAAACCTGGCGACGAAAACAGTTGCAAAGTTTATTAAAAAAAATATGGTCGCGCCACTCTGCAGTGCACCCATAGCCACAAAATTTTGTGGGAATAACGGTTTCGACAACCCAATCGTTCTCCTCAGCATCATATTTCATCAACTGTCGTTCATTGAAGGTAAACAGCTGCCCAGAAGCAACTAACGACGACCACCTGAACGATCGCACGAATCTCCACATATCATCCACTCGTCTCCATACGCCCGTCTTTGGATCATAGATTTCTGCATTATTTCCATTTTGGCCGAACACAAACAATTTTTCTGCCAGAAAAACTCCATGACAGTTGCCTAATGCTTGGCTCATTGGAGGCAGAATTTCCCACTTGTCTTCATCCACATTGTAAACCTCCGCTGCGAGCAAATCATTTTGGTTCTGTCTCCCACCGGCAACGTAGATAAGCCCTATGGTAGAAGACACCGAGCAGGCGAAGTCGGTCCTTGGTATGAGCATGTCGGCTCCTCGGCGCCATTTGGCAGAGACGAAATCAAAAATATAAACTCTGCTCATGGAATTCATCTCTGTCGGATGTAGTCCGCCGATGAGAACTAGTTTCCCATTAACACAAACGCACTTGCAATGCAATGAAACTCCAAAAGGGAAGTCTGGAATGGGACGTAGCATTGCCCAGGTGCGCCTGCGAGGGTCGAATACTATTATTCTCCGCTGATATTTAGTGCGTCGAATTGAATGTTCAAAATACTGAATCATACAGATCAAGTGGTCACTCGTTCCAGAGGTCAGCCGGTCTTTATAAAACGCTGGACCACTCACTATATCTTTCCATTTTCTGCACACAGCTCTGAGGTTGGAGTGCGATTTATATGGAACTCTGAGCAAGCACTGTCGAATGACGTCGTCTGGAAGATCATGAATAGGTCCATCCCGTCTCAGCAGTGCCAACCTCTTTGACCTACGCGGGCTCTTGGGTTTTACCTGAAATGAAACAAAAGAAACAAAATGAGTCGTGACTAACAATTCTTTACAATATCATTGTATTATGAGAATTTACTAGCAAAACCATAACGAAGTCTTTGTGTTACCATGGTGTTCTTCCCCTTTAATAGTTTGCAGGGTGCCGTGGAGAAATATTGAATCGCTTAATAATTTGCACTGTACATGGTGCTGTGGAGAAATTATGAATCGCTGTGGAGAAATTATGAGTCGCTTGAATATATATAAATAAAGCCACAACGATCATAAAAGAATGAAACTGAAATATTCATTTCGCTTTAATCAAGAATTGAGGGTTAAAGATTTGAAAGTTTGTATCAAATTATAACAAATGCGAACTTCTAAAATGTAAATATCAATCTTGAAATGTAAATACGGATCTTGAAGTTGCATTGACCTCTCCAACGATTTTATTTTCACGTATCAATCTGATATATTTAAAAGTTGAATTTAGTTGTTCTCAGATTTCCCCTCCCGGTCTCAGTCTAAAGATGTGTAATGCAACGTTAACTTTTTATTACTACTTGAAATTACTTCAAAATAAATAGATAATTAAATTATTAATAATTTTGATTGATTAAATTTACTAAAAATTAAATTAAATTAAATAAAAATAAAAAATTAAATAAAAAAAATTTGTTGGTTGGGTAATATGATTTTTGATACAACTAACATGTTATGGGTTCAGTAGCCAAACTGAAGGTTATCTAAGTTATCAAACTAACTCATGTTTTGTAGTTAGTTTAGGCCACACTTGTATCTAGTTTAGGCCACATGAGCTCTCGTCGTGACTAGTTTTTAGCTTACGGCTTTAGAAAATGTTAATAGAATATTTTAACATAATGCCCTGTCCAGGTCTATATTATGTCTCTGGGTCATATAATTAATAATTATAATTATAATTATAATTATAATTATAATTATAATTATAGTGAATTAAGTAATCTACAATGAAAAACAATTTGATAAATAATGAATTTTAATTGAATAAAATAAAAACATAAAAATAAAAATAAATAATTAAATCACTCTAGATCGATACTAATTATTTCGTTTCCAATCATCTAATGCCTTAAATTTTTTATAATCTCTAGTCATAATAAATCTAGAGTTAAAATAAATCTAAGCTTTTTTTAGACTTTATTTAAATTCTACTAAATATTTTTAATATTTTATTTAATTTTAAAAATTTGAACATTCCAAAACCACATTTTCAACTCATTCTCCTTGACGTGACATTGCAAAGTGACATGCTGACTAGAAGTTTACATTTTGTTTTCAGAGAGTGGCAAAGTTCACTGGCCACTTCTAGATTATAAAATCGAACTTTTTTATATTCCTACACTTTTATGATATCGTACATAGGGAAGAATTTGGATGAGGTTCCATATTTGTGCCTTCCTTCGCTTAGTTGATGCATGGTGGAGGGTGACTCTGCTATGTTTCTTTTTTTCAAGTATTTGTTTTTCCTTGGTCACTTTTTTGATGATTTTTTCCTGCTCATGTAGTTGTTTTCTTTTCTATTGAAGATCTCTTTCTCTCCTGGAGGAGGTAGCCCATTACCAGACAAAAAAATACCTTAAATCTATTAACTTTATTACCCTTCATTGGTAGATGAAAAACCTTTTGGGTAGGGTTGTGAGAGAGAAACATAGGGAGGGGAAATACATTATCTTTGTCTTTAATGACATCAAGCATGCCTAGGATAACCAACATTATTTTTGGGAGTGTCTATGCCAAAATAGTCTACATGGAGAGCTATCTCCAAGTAACATGTTTACTGCTAAGAATCCTACTCTAAGAACACTATTTATTTCCAATAATTGGTTTTATTTTGGTTAAATTTTTTACTCCTTAGCTTGGCCAATAAGTTTGGTTTGTGGTAGTAGATTGAGATTGCCTAAGTAAATTTGGTTTGTGGTAGTAGATTGAGATTGCCTAAGTAAGTTTGGTTTGTGGTAGTAGATTGAGATTGCCTAAGGTGAACTGAGTAAAAACTAGTTGTATCTTGATGCTCTGATATTTTGAGTTAATATAAATTTAAAAAAAAATATTTCCATTAACTTAATTATTTTATATTTTAGTGTTTTGTGTAATTATAATTTTGATTAATTTTAATTAAGTACAACCAAGATTTATTGAAATTATAAATATAAATGGTGAAATTTATACCCTTCAATAACCACCGAAAAAATCAAACTTTCTATTTCAAAAAAATCCATCATAAAGAAATTCTTTTTCTAATAAACTTTTTAACATTAACCAAAATAAATCAAACTTTATAAAGTATTTCAAAAAATCCCATCATAAAAGAAATAAAATGCATCAAACTTTAGAACTACTTTATTATAAAGTATCTCAAAAAAAGAGTCCTCATCAAAAAAATATATCAAATTTGAGAATTAAAAAGAAGACGATCATAAAAAAATTTTGGTTGTCTGATAAGAGAGCCCCTCATCTCACATTTATTTATATGCTGATAGAGTGCCCTTCTATCTCGAATTTATATGCTGATTGCGTTTAAGCCAAAATAAATCTTTATTTAAAAAGAATTACAACGTAAAACATACGTTTGGCGAATATATCGTTAATACAAATCTGACTGATAATATCAGATCTCCAGGGTTGCAGCGGCTATAGCTCCGCCCTTAAACTCTTTAGGTACCTGGAATTCTGACGAGTTTAACGGACAACGAGCCTGACGAAGAATATTGTAATAACTTCTACTCAAAAAAATATGGCCGCGCCATTCTGCAGTGCAACCAACACCACAAAATTTTGTGGAAATAATAGTTTCGACAACCCAATCGTTCTCTTCCGCATCATATTTCATCAACTGTCGTTCATTAAAGGTATAGAGCTGACCAGACGCAACTAACGAAGACAACCTGAACTTTGACACGAATCTCCAGATATCATGCAATCGCCTCCACAGGCCCGTCTTTGGATCATAAACTTCTGCATTGTTTCCATTTTCGCCGAATACAAACAAGTTTTTTCCACAAAAACTCCATGACAGTTGCCTACTTCTTGCCTCATTGGAGGCAGAATTTCCCACTTGTCTTCTACCACATTGTAAGCCTCTGCTGCTGCGAGGAAATCATTTTGGTTGAGTCTCCCACCTGCAACGTAAATAAGCCCGGTG
This sequence comes from Pinus tabuliformis, assembly GCA_031772625.1. Lineage (NCBI taxonomy): Eukaryota > Viridiplantae > Streptophyta > Pinopsida > Pinales > Pinaceae > Pinus > Pinus tabuliformis. The sequence goes on along the minus strand of CM062814.1, from coordinate 582,881,015 downwards.
GTAGAAGATACAGAGCAGGCGAAGCCGATCCTTGGTGTGGGCATGTCTACTCGTCGGAGCCATTTGGCAGACACGAAATCAAAAATATAAACGCCGCTCATCGTTTCCAAGTTTGTCGGATGTGTTCCGCCCACGGGAACCAGCTTCCCATTAACACAAACGCACTTACAAAACAACGGAACTCAGAAGGGAAATCCGGAATGGGACGTAGCATCGCCCGGGTGAGCCTGAGAGGGTCGAACACTCTTACTCTGCAGGTAGTCCGCTTATACTTCGTGCCTGGTATTGGAAGTTTGAAATACTGAATGATAAAGATCAAGTGGTCACTCGTTGCAGAGGTCAGCGGGTCCTTATAAAGCCCTGGACTACTCACTATATCTTTCCATTTTTTGCACACAGCTCTGACTTTGAGCAAGCATTGTCGAATGACATCGTCCAGAAGATTAGGAATAATGTGTAAGCTTAATAACTATTGAATAAACACCGAAAAGAATCGAAAACTTTATTGGCCAATAAATTATATCTCCGGCCATTGATGCTACTCACACTCTTCTTAACCACAGATCTCTTATGTTTGCCGTTGTATGAAACTGGAACGCATCAAATGTGCAGAGTTATATGGAACTTTGAGCAAGCATTGTCGAATGACATTGTCCCGAAGATTAGGAATAATGTGTGAGAATCGAAAACTTTATTGCCCAATAAATTATATCTCCGACCATTGATGCTACTCACACTCCACTTAACCACAGATCTCTTATGTTTGCTGTTGTATGAAACTGGAACGCATCAAATGTGCAGACATTACGTTCACTTGTCAACCTTTTAAATCTTTCAATCGAGCTTGAAAACAGCAGCGTTATAGCATCGGGAGCTTCGTACCCCCGGAGCCCTGCAGATTAACCTTGTCAAGGGCTCAAAGCACAAAGCACAAATAAAACAGAGACTTGGGTCTAGAAAGAGCGGCGTTATTTTCTCCAAACTTTTCAACGTGAGGATACGCAATTTATCCACATGCACAACATGAAAATAATAGCCTCTCGAGTTTTTCCATCTCTAGACCACCAAAGACATAACCACTCCGAACGTAAAACTTTCAAAACCCTTGGGTAGCCCAGAATCAATTCAGTCTCTGCTGAGCTGTGCATTATGCAAAGTCTTGATTTCTCCAAAATAACCCTAAAACTCTCATCTGTGTGGGCACTTTCAGCTTGGGGACCAAACAGAAGTATTTATAGTGAAGCTTTCATTATGCTACTTCTGTTGGCTATGTGTAAGTGTTCCACAGAACATGGTAGAGAACTGTAGAAGGATTAATGGATCACTCCAGGAGCTTCCAACAAGAAATTATTTAACTGTAGTTGGTTTCCGTAATTGAAGGAAATAACTGCAGTTGGTTTCTGTAATTGAAGGAAATAACTCGCAGATTATTTCCAAATTATCGGCAGTAGTTGAAAGCCGTAAAGGGAGCTTAATATTCTCTCACTTGTTCCATACTTCCAATCTAATGTCTCATCTTAAAACCCATTGATAATCTATATTAAGTAATAGATACATGAATCATAGCGATAAGTTCTCTAATCATGAGTATTATCTTCCATCTATTACTATGTAATTTTTCTATTATAATTTATTTGGCAACAATTTCTTAATGAATAAACCTTATGTTTATTCTTGGTCCTACACATGAATTCTCTCAAATCAAATTAAGGTGCACATAAATATGAGAAAAACATCACAATAATTAAGAGTTTCATTAAAATAACATTGTCCATACAATGAGAAACTACATAATGGAACCAAGTCTCATATTCATTACATGATCCTTGAATTTAAAAAATGACATGCTCTTAGTCAAAGGATCAACAATCATCAACTCAGTGCTCACATGCTCAATGAGCACTTTCTTTTCTTTAACACGTTCCCTTATAGCTAAATACTTAATGTTGATATGTTTATTTCAACTCCCACTTTTGTTGTTTTTAGCCATAAAAATAACAGCTGAATTGTCACAATATATTCTCAATGGCTTAGAGATAGAATCCATAATTCTAACCCCAGAAATGAAACTCTTAAGCCATACACCATGTAAAGTAGCCTCAGGACAGGAGATGAACTCGGCTTCTATAGTGGAAGTGGAAATCAAGGTCTGCTTGGCACCCCTCCATGATACATCTCCACCGACCATCATAAAAATGTATCATGTTGATTTCCGTGAATCAACACATCCAGCAAAGCTAGAATTTGAGTAGCCAATTACTTCCAAATTGTCCGTCCATCTATACTTAAGCATGTAGTTTTTGGTTCCTTGAAGGTACCTTATTAATTTCTTTGCAGCTCTCCAGTGGTCTAAACTTGGATCACTCCGATATCGTCCCAACATTCCCACAACCAATGGAATGTTAGGTCTTGTGCAGAGCTGAGCATACATTAGGCTTCTGACAGCGGAAGCATATGGAATGTTCTTCATTTGTTCCCTTTCAAAGTCATTCTTCGGGCATTGGTTCAAATTGAACTTATCACCCTTCACAATGGAAGCTACACTTGGTGAAAATTCTTCATCCGAAATCTCTCTAAAATTTTATTAATATAAGTTTTCTAAGACAGACCCAAGATGCCTTGAACTCTGTCTCTATGGATGTTAATGCCAATGACATAAGATGCTTCACCCATATCCTTCATTACAAATTTTTTAGAAAGGAATTGTTTCACCTCATGCAGCAAACCCCTATCATTGGTTGCTAGCAAAATGTCATCCACATATAAAACAAGAAAACAGATTTTACTCCCACTGACTTTCAGGTATATACATTCATCCATAATGTTTTCTACAAAACCGAATGAAGAAATTACATTATGGAATTTCAAATGCCATTGGCGGGATGTTTGTTTTAAACCGGATAATAATTTCATGAGCTTGCAAACTAATTGCTCACCATCACTAGAGGGGAATCCTTCAGGTTGTTTCATGTAAACCTCCTCTTCTAAATCTCCATTGAGAAATATCGTTTTCACATCCATTTGTTGCAACTCCACGTCAAAATGGGCTACTAATGCCATAATAACACACGAGGAATGTTTCTTACATACAGGGAAGAATGTCTTCGTGTAATCGATTCCTTCTTTCTGAGTGAATCCCTTAGCAATGAGTCTTGCCTTGTATCTCTCAATGTTGCCCAATGAATGTTTCTTAGTCTTAAAGACCCATTTACATCCAATGGCTTTTGCAGCATTTGGCAACTTAACAAGATCCTAGACTTCGTTACTCTTTATAGAATTCATCTCTTCCTTCATGGCATCACACCATAATTTTGATTCTTTGCAACTCATGGCTTGTGAAAAGGACTCGGGATCATTTTCGACTCCAATGTTGTAGTCAGATTCTTGCATATACACAACATAATTATTAGGAATTGTTGATATCTTTGGTCTAATAGCTCTTCTTAATGTTGTACCATCATCTTCCTGAAAAGTAAGTGGTTCAACTCATTGTTCGAAAGTTCTTGGCAACTATTGAACTACCTGATCTACTGGAATGCCATCAGCATCTTGTGCAACTTCAACAATTGGTTTTTCAACACCAGTTTGTACTTGAGGAATGCTATGAACAATAACCAATCTATCAATTGAGGTGGAAGGTTGAGATTCTGAATGATCCTTCTTAGAAACTATGTTCCTAGTTTGATTGCTCCCAGTGATCAAGTCATTTTCAAGAAACTTTGCATTTCTTGATTCCACAATCCTAGTGCTGTGAATGGACAATAAAATCTATAATCTTTAGACATTTCAACATATCCAATGAAATACCCACTAACGGTCCTTGGGTCCAGCTTCTTCTTTTGTGGATTATATATTCTCACTTCAAACAGGCATCCCCAAATGCGCATATGTCGCAAACTCGGTTTCCAACCTTCCCATAATTCAAATGGTGTTTTAGGAATAGCCTTGGTTGGAACTCGGTTTAATATATACATTGTCGTCTTAAGTGCTTTAGTCCACAAGGATTTAGGAATATTGGAGATGCTAAGCATACTCTGCACAATGTCCAATAATGTTTGGTTTCTTCTTTCTGCTACACCGTTCTGGTCAGGTGAACCAGGCATGGTTTATTGGGCAACAATCCCATGCTCTTGAAGAAATTTTGTGAATGGCCCAGGTGCTTGTCCATCTTTTGTGTATCTACCATGATATTCTCTACCTCTATCTGATCTCGCAATCTTAATTTTCTTGCTGCATTGTTTCTCTACTTCAACCTTAAAGATCTTAAAGGCATCTAATGCTTTGTTCTTTTTATGAAGCATGTAGAGATACATATATTGTGAGTAATAATCTATAAAATATATGAAGTATCTTTGACCATGTGAGTCTATGTCTGGACTACATATATCAGTATGTATGTTCTCTAATATGTTTGAACTCCTATTGGCACCTTTCTTTGACTTGTTGGTCTGATTTCCCTTTATGCAGTCCACACAAGTCTCAAAATCAGTAAAATACATAGTATTAAGTACCCCTTCATTTACTAATATTTTAATTCTTTTTATGGAGATATGACCTAATCTCCGGTGCCATAATTTAGAGGAAGCTTCATTAATCACACATATTTTAGTGCCAGTGTGAACATGCATTGAATCATAAGTGATATTGTTTTGTAAATTAATATAGTAAAGACCATTAGACAAAATACCATTCCCAACACAATCAGATTTATAAAATAAATTGAAGGATGTTTCTAAAAAGTTGAAGGAATATCCAAAATGTACAAGTCTTGAAACTAAAATCAAATTTCTAGAAAGACTTGGAACATAAAAGGTCTTTTCTAATTCTAAAACAAAGCCACTACTTAAAGTTAAATACCATGTTCCTATAGCTTCCACATGCGAGCCCATATTGTTTCTTGATAAGATGGTTTGTTCACTTCCCATTGGCTTCCTTAGGTTTTGCAAACCCTGCAAGGAATTCGAAATGTGAATTGTTCATCCAGAATCAATCCACTAGGCATTAATATTGACATTAACCATATTAGATTCATAACAAACAAATGAGGTTGGATTACCTTTGTCTGCAAGCCATTTATGAAATTTAGTGCATTCCTTCTTCATGTGTCCCTTCTTTTTACAGAAGAAAGACTTGGAATCCTTCTTGATATTAGCTTGGGGAGGTACTTTACCTTTCCCTTTATGATTGGCTTGAGATTTTCCCTTTCCTCACGTTGCCAACATTGAGTTTTCTCCCAGTTCCATCACCAATCTCCCTTCCTCTTGAACACACATGGTCATGAGTTCATTAATTGACCATTTATCCTTATGTGTGTTGTATGAGATTTTGAAGGGTCCGTATTGGTGTAGAAGGGTGTTTAGAATGTAGTGCACTAGGAAAGACTCCAATATTTCAACCTCCAGTTTCTTTAATTGAGCCACAATGTCCCTCATTTGCATGACGTGCTCGTGTACACCTTTCACACTAGTGAGCCTTAAGGATGAGAACTTCTTGATTAGGGTGTTTGCTAGTGCCTTATCTGAAGAGGCAAATTGATCATCAATGGCCTTCAACAAGTCTCAGAATTTTTCATGTTGATCAACAAAACCACGAATACCAGCTGGAATTTTAGTCTTAATGAAGATCATGCTTAGGCGATTAGATCGCTCCCATCATTCATAAAGTGTGATGTCTGCTATAGTGCTAGTATTAGTAAGTGCTGGTGGTTCATCTTTCCTAATAGCATAGTCTATGTCCATCCACCCCAAATGAAGGAGAACTCTCTCCTTCCAGACCTTATAGTTGTCTCCCTTAATTTCAGGGATATCACAACGAATTTCAGAGAAATTTGCAATTGTACAACTGCATAATTAAAGATCACATGCTTATGTTAAATTTGAGGCCTAAATAAAATTTCATGCTTTACCAATGTAAATCATGCTTAAAATTGATTCTAATAACATAAAAATTGTCTGTGGCTAAATTTTCAATTCAAGAAGATTTAATTATTCTTTATGATACAATTTATCAAATTATTCAATTAATTCATAATTCTAAATGGTACATTATGATTATAATTTGATATAAGTTCTATCTTAAATTTGAACTTTACGATAAAACTATTAATTCATAATTCGTGTGGGTAAGTTATGAAAAAATTGATATTTAATCCTAATTAATTATATAAATATAATAAAAAATCTTGTGGGATAAAATTTATTATATTTAGTATAATTAATTACAATTAATGTCTAAATATTATTTATGTAATCCTAATCAATTATAATATATAATATTATTTAATTAGAGATGCTGTGGCTATTCTCTAATCAATTAAAAATTATATGAATCACTTAGAAATTATTTCTTTTATGTATAAAAATTAGCTTGATATGATAATAATTATAATCTGAATAAATAAAACTATGATATTCATGCATAACATTCAACGTTGGGTCTTGTATACTCATCCAAAATAGCATGTTTTAACTAGAGAAGAAATAATCAATTCATGCAAATTAAATAAGAGCATAGTTAATAAATTTTGCACAACAATTATCCAAATTGCATATAATTAAACCAAATAAATATTATAAGCATAAAAATTGAGCAAAAATTAGACATATTTCCAAATAAATGCTTTAATTTAGAAAATCCTCTAAATATGGCATTGAGCCAAACAAAACATGTCTATAAACATCAAGGCAAAGATAAAGATGCTCCGATACCAAATGTAAGCTTAATAACGATTCTATAATGCGGAATAAACACTTAAAGTAATCGAAAACTTTATTGCCCAATAAATCATACCTTCAGCCATTGATGCTATTCACACTCCTCTTAACCACATATCTCTTATGTTTGCCGTTGTATAAAACTGGAAACCATCAAATGTGCGAGACATTAGCTTCACTTGTCAACCTTTTAAAGCTTTCAATCGAGCTTGAAAATGGCAGCGTTATAGCATCAGGAGCTTTGAACCCTCGGAGCCCTACAAATTAACCCTGTCAAGCACTCAAAGCACAAATAAAACAGAGACTTGGGTCTAGAAATAGCGGCATTATTTTCTCAAAACTTTTCAACATGAAAATATGTAGTTTACCCACATGCACAACATGAAAATAATAGTCTCTTGAGTTTTTCCATCTCTATACCACCAAAGACATAAGCACTCTTAACGTCAAACTCTCAAAACCATTGTGTAGCGCCGAATCAATTCAATCTATGCTTTGAGATGTGCATTATGCAAAGTCTTGATTTCTCCAAAATAACCCAAAAACTCTCATATGTGTGGCACTCCCAAGCTCTACTCACTCTAACTCGATGGTGTAAGACTGAAGAGGATTGAGTTAGTGAGCTTGGGGACCAAACCGAAGCATTTATAGCCAAGCTTCCATCAAGCTTCTGTTGGCTATGTCTCAAGTGTTCCACAAAACATGGTAGAGAACTACAGAAGGAGTAATGGACCACTCCAGGAGCTTCCAACAAGAAATTAATTAACTGCAGTTGGTTTCCTTAATTGAAAGAAATAACTGCAGTTGGTTTCCGTAATTGAATGAAATAATTGGCAGATTGTTTCCAAATTATTGGTGGCCGTTGAAAGATGTAAAAGGAGCTTAACATAATTTCCTCCTGTCTTAGCAATGCCAACCTCTTTGACCTATGCGGGCTCTTGGGTTTTACCTGAAAAAAGAAAAACAAAACGAGTCATGACTAACAATTCTTTACAATATCATTGTATCATCAGACTTTGTTAGCAAAACAATAACGAAGTATTTGTGTTACCATGGTGTTCTTCCTGTTTAATAATTTATAGGGTACCGTGGAGAAACAATGAATCGCTTAATAATTTGCATTGTCCATGGTGCTATGGAGAAATTATGAATCACTTGAAAACGAGGGTGTGTATATATATATATTTAAAAAGCCACAACGATCATAAAAGAAGCACGCTGAAATATTCATTTGGCTTTAATCAAGAATTGATCATTAAAGTTTTGAACGTTATACAAATCTTGAAGTGGCATTGACGTCTTCAACGGACTCTTTTCTCGTATCAATATGATATATTTAAAAGTTGTATTTAATTGTGTTGAGATTTTCCCTAACGGTATATGGTAAAGATGCGGAGGTAATGCAATTTTTAACTTTTCATTACTCATTGAAATTACTTAAAATAAAAATAAAATAAGTTATTCAATTATTAATATATTTATAAACGATTTTGATTCAAAGGCCTAAGTCTCTTTTCGCTATGGAAGAGGTTTGTGGATAACACTTGTGTCATCTGGTCCCATGTAAAGAAAAGTTGGAACTGTTTTTCCTCCATCTTAACAATCAATCTAGTTCTATAAAGTTCACCAAGGAATTTGAATGTAATGGTAGTCTTCCCTTCCTTGACGTCCTCCTCTCAAGGAATGATGATGGCTCTTTCTCTCATTAGGTATATCGTAAGAAATCTCATACAAAACAATATCTTCAGGCTAATTCTCATCATTTCCCAGCTCAAAAGCTTGGTGTTCTCAAAACCTTAGTGACTAGAGCTTTAAGAGTTTCTGATGAGAACTATCTCAAGGAATTGAAATCACATCTCCTATGTGTTTTTTTTAATAATGAATATAGTAGACACTAATGTACTAAGGCTTTCCTCATAGCTGAAAAAGGTACTAGTGCTAAGAAAGATACCAATGACCCATTTTCCGATGTTCATCTTCCTTTTATCGAAGGGACCACTGACAAGATTGCAAGGATCCTAAAGAAGCATAAGGTGGCTTCAACATTTCGGCCTTTAAATACCATCCGGAGCTCCCTTAGATCTGTAAAAACCCAGTGGACCCCAAAAATATGAAGGGTGTTTATGTTTTCCCATGCCCTTGAGAGACTCCCTACATTTGTGAGATTTGTCACTCGATTAATGAAAGGATTCATGAGCATGCTGCTGACATCAAGCATGGTAGGACCCGCTCCTCTACTTTGGCAGAGCATGCAGATAAATCTAAGCATCACATCTACACTAAGGAGGCCCAAGTCGTTGGTAAGGATAGTCATTTCCATAATCGTAAATTGAGGGAGGCCCTAGAAATTGAAAAAAGAACCAATAATTTGAATAGAGATAATGGTTGGAATATTAATAGAAGTTGGGTCCATGTCTTGTCCTCCTAGTTTCTTTTTTTAGACTTATTTTTGGGATTTTTTTTTGTTTGTTTGTTTATCTATGTAGGTATTGGCATCATTTTTACAGTATTTGTTGTTGATTTATTCTTCATTAGAGTTTATTTTTTTGATCCTTTGTGTTTTTTATGTATTTTATCATCCTATTCGTTCTTAACTCCTTTTAGTATTTTTTTCATTTGTTTAATGGGCCTGAGCCCCATATTTTATTGTTGACCCCATTTTATTTATTGATTATTTTTCTTTATATATATATATATATGTGTGTGTGTATGTTTCTATTTTTATTTATTTATTTTTATTTTTATTTATATATATTTCTTTTGACTTGTGTATAGTTTTGTTTTATTTTATTTATTTTTCTATTAATGATTTATAATTTATTTTATTTTATTTCCATTAGTTATTTTATTTATCAAATGATCTCGTCTCGATTAGGGTCTTCACTCATTTGTATATTGTTTGACTCCCCTCCTTTAAAGTTTGACTTTGATTATTTGTTTATTGATTTTATATATTATTTCTCAAAAAAACTAGATGTTTAATATAGTGGTTACTTACTAATATTTGTCTTTAATCAATTAATAAACTAATATCACACTTTAAATATTATTTTTCAAAAGTTAGCCATTTAGTATAGCCATTACATATTAATATTTTAATAATTTAATAATTTAATATGAGTATTTAAATATTCATTTAAAAAAATGGTCGTTTTAATATAGTTGTTACCCATTAATATTTTTAATAAATTAATGAAATAATATCATTATTTAAATATTTTCTCAAAAACTAGTAGTTTAATATAGTCGTTACTTAAATACATTTGCTTTTAATATATTAATATATTAATTTAAACATTATTGTTCAAATATAGTCGTTACTTGAAACTATGTCTCTACATTGCTCTCTATTTAAGCCTTTTCCATGGTTTTCCTCTTCATCTAGACCTGATGATGAACCACACTTGTTGGTTTGAAACACGTCGACCAAAAAATTTTCTCCTATAATTTTTACCAAAAGACTTTGCTTAATTCATTATAAATCACAAAAGCTTGAATACAAAAACATTTTGAATGTATAAATTTTATCAAATTTTAATTTTAATTTAATTTAGTTTATAATAACTCGTATTTTAGTTAAGAGTTTTAGAAGATGTGAATATCATACTTTAATATAACATCATACTTTAACATAACACCTCGTGAATGTCTATATCTATACTATGTTGAGTGGGCATCTAAGTAATAATTATAATTATAGTCAATTAACTCCCAATCTAACTCCTAGTAAAAAAAATGATTTGAGATATAATAAAATTTAATAAAATAAAACAAAATCATAAACACATAAAAAGATTAATTATTATAATTATCAATCAAATACATTTATCAAATTATAATTATAGTGGATTAACTCCAAATTTATATTAAAATGATTTCATATATAATGACTCCTAATAAAATAAACTTAAAATTTAAAAAGTTAATAATTATAATTACCCATAAAATATCTTTCTCAAATTACATAAACTTAAAAGTAAAAATAAAAATAAATTAAAAAAAACCTAAATTAATAATTATAATTATATTTATAAATAATAATCAATAATTAAACCACTTTAAATCATCTCAATTTCAAATTTACCAACCTTAATTATATTTATAACTTATAATTAATGATTAAATGACTAAAAAAGAATAGATCCTCTCCACTCTAAATAAATCTAGAGCTATGATGAGTCTAATTTCATTTTAGATTATTATTTAAATTCTACTAAATATTTTTTATATTTTATTTAATCTTAAAGTTTTATAACTATCTTTTTATTTTAATCAAGTTATAAATCAAATAAATATTTGGAAGTGTAAATGTTTTAATTATATAAATTGATTTATTCAAATTATAATAGCATTAAAATCCATTAAATTAAAATTTACAATTCTATAGATATAGATATAGATATAGATAATTACAATTTTAATTTCAATATGATTTATATTAATAATAAAAATATATTTTAAAGTTATAATTAAGGAGTCCCTAGGCTTTCTCTTACGCAACATCAAAAAAACTGCTATGGTGTTTGTGTGTTGTGTAGGTCACAGGTTCAAACCTGATCTTCCCTATCCGTTGTGCTTGGAGGCGATGCAGTTAGACTTGAAGGTTATTTTGGTAGCCATAAGGGATTGACCCGTTGTCACACAAGTACAAGTTTAAAAAAAGTTACATTTAAGACAAACATTAAATTATTTCTTAACATTTAATTAATTTTTGAGAATTTCCTCATTATGGTATAAGGTATCTACTTCTAAATAATGATTTGGTTGTTAAAATTTACAAAGATATACATTAGTTAAAAGTAATTTTACAGAGGTGTACATACTATACCCCTTTATATTCGAAACTATGATCTTTAACAATCAATTTATTTATCCACACACACACACATATATACATATAATCACCATCACGTATAATTGAGTTAATAATTGATTAACATCATTGTTGCATAGAATCACTCAATTTTTTTAGGTGTTGTCTATAAATGAGAATTTTCAAAGAAATTCTCATTTACTTTCAGATAACCCTGAAAGGATTCATTGAAATCACAAGTTTGATGGGTGATCTCTTCATAATGAAAGTGACCCAAGTGTTGTTGAGGGTGTTCAAATTATATATGCAGTCAAAAAACTAGTTTGAAAAACACAAATCATGATTTCACTGAGAAAACATTCACTGGGTCGTGGCAAAAGATCTTCCCCATGTTTGGAATCCGATAATCCCACAAGGATTCAATGAAATCATGAGTTTTATGGGTGATCTCTTCATAATCAAAGTGACCCAATTGTTGTTGAGGGTGTTGAATCCATATATGCAGTCAAAAAATCAGTTTAAAAAACACAAATCATGATTTCACTAAAAGAACATTCACCGGGTTGTGGCAAAAGATCTTCCCCATGTTTTGAAAAATACTAAGGGGGAGGGGAGGTGAATTATTATTTTAAACTCACTTTAAACTTTCATTTCATATTCTTATTTCCATACTCTATTGTCATTCATGCAACCAGTGTAAGTATGCAACTTTAGTAAAGGAAAATAATGTATATCCAGTTAATTAACTTTTCATATACATTATCATTTGTTCCTCTTTAACCAATGAATCATTAATTAAACAATAGCTATCGGCAGTAAGAAGTAGATAGATCATCAACACAAAAGAAACATGTCAATACGCATGAACACCAGGATTTTATGTGGAAACTCAATGTGGGAGAAAAGCATCATTGTAGTCATCTCTATCTTCTTCTTTTATTATAACGGAAAACTTCTTACAATATTGTATTGGCATAGACTCTTACTAGTACGCAAAAACCCACCTGTAGAAGGCTACAACCTTGTCTCCTTCTTGAGAACCCATTGGAAGGGAGATCCAGCACCTTGATCTCATTTACTAGCTCCTACCGGAAAGAAGTACCTATCCAGTGCACAAATTAACCAGCTACTACTTGAAGGTAGATTCAACTCCATCACTGAACGCTCCAACCCTCACTACCTGTGTGGACCACATTTCATAATTTTTCATACTAGATCTACCTGACTCAAAACATCAATCCTGTAGGCCACCATTCATCACATTTTCGAATTGGACCCACTTCTATTATCAAGCCCAAAGTAAGTAACAATTCTTAATCAAAATACTGAATCAAATCATCCAATCACTATATAATCAGTAAACCAATCACTGAATCTCAGCCAACTATTGCAACTAGATACTAATGCACAATCACTAATCAAGATACCAAGCCATAAACGGATAATTATCACAGAAAGAAACTGTTATTACCGCAACCTGGCCAAGTATATTTCAAAAACTATAGGCTACTTCTCCATAGCACACTTGCATATGTACATGCGTCCTCTATAGAGGACTTGTGTACAGATTTGAAGTAATTGACTATGGAGACTTTTGTCTAATAGAATCGTTAGGTGAGTTAAGAAATATTGAATCACAATAGATACTTACTGAAAACCTAATCACTATGCAACACCACCACTGATCAATATACCAAGTCTTATTGAAGCCAATCAACACTATCAAACACAAATAATCATGATAGAGACATCATTGACAAAAAATAGAAAATAGAATGAAACTGATCAAATGTCATCAACATGCCATAATGAAGAAACCCTAGTATATGAATTCAAATTTCACAAAGTGTACTAGTGTATGTACATTCTTACCATACACAAAACCCACATACAGATCTGCAAAAACTGAAACCACTACACATAATATATATGTGACTATCCAGAAGTAGGTTTGTGTATGCATGTGACTCACCTGAGACAAACCTCACGTATAGGTATGAACACTTTCACTGCATTTTTTTTTTTACTCTTTGCAACCCTTACTATCAGAATTACATACTTTTATAATACTTCATTTAGATGACAACATTACTACAACCATAGACCTATCATTGTTATACATTTTCAATAAGTACATCAAACAGTCACATATGTCACCATACTTAAGATCTCTAAGATCTAAGTCTTCTCCTTGCTCCCTTGTGCACCCCTGTTTAAGATCAAATTATTCATAAACAATCCACTACTTTCCCACCTAACAACTTGGTCTCCATCTCTTTATATAGGATTATCCTTAGAAAATACGTTAGGCGAATCCTTTAGTAAAACCATTAGTATTCTTTGACAAGATCAAATAATTGTTGTCGCTCTCATTACTATAGGTCAATACCATGCTAAAGTGCCCTGCTATTCAAATTACAATGGTGCAGATTTTATATGCGAGTTTCCTTCACCATACCTATGTATGTATGTGACCTTTTTGAATAGGATTCACATATTGATGCATGAGTATCCAAAATTACAAGTCAAAATATATTTTAACTAGAGTCCTAGGAAGTCCTGGTTACTGGGTGAAAGCCCCAGAAGTGATGATTGATGCTATGTGATTCATTTCACTAGTTTCAATCCCACTTCTTCATCCCTCTAAGCATCACCCGATGCAATGAGTGCTAAGTGGACTATTCAAAGATCATCAGAAATTAGTGAGTTATGACTACCTCTCATGGAAATGATCATAAATGAATGACTTTATTAATCCAGTTGAATCACAAAAAATGATATCTAATATAATTCAATGTGAAAGACCCTCAATACTTAAATACATAAGAGTGAAGGGAGCTCTACTTGAATTGTTCATGAGGCACAATACTTGCTAAGGTTTTGAAAATGGGGTAGCAATCTAAGTGGGATTGATTGTGGGGAAAAACTCCACAGTTAAATGCACTTGAGCCAGAGGCGATCTGGGACAGGTGACCTCTCGGGAAGTCCTAGTTATTGGGTGCAAGCCCCAGAAGTGATGATTGACACTATGTGATTCATTTCACTAGTTTCAATCCCACTTCTTCACCCCTGTGAGCATCACCCAATGCAATGAGTGCTAAGTGGACTATTCAAAAATCATGATAAATTTTTCATTTATGACTACCTCTCTTGGAAATGGTCATAGATGAATGACTTTGTTAATGCAGTTGAATCCAAAAAAATGGTATCTAATATAATTCAATGCGGAATACCCTCAATACTTAGATACATAAGAGTGAAGGGAGCTCTACTTGAATGGTTCATGAGGAAAAATACTTGCTAAGGTTTTGCAAATGGGGTAGCAAGCTAAGTGAGCTTGATTATGGGGAAAAAATCCACAGCTAAGTGCACTTGAGCCAGAGGCAATCAGGGATGGGTCACCTCTCAGGAATTTCTGGTTACCAGGAGCAAGCCTTGGAAGTGATGATTGATGCTATGTGATTCATTTCACTAGCTTCAATCCCACTTCTACACCCCTGTGAGCATCACCTGATGCAATGAGTGCTAAGCGGACTATTCAAAAATCATGAGAAATTTGTCAGTTACAACTACCTCTCATGGAAATGGTCATAGATGAATGACTTTATTAACACAGTTCAATCCCCAAAATGATATCTAATATAATGCAATGCGAAAGACCCTCAATACTTCAATAAAGAAATCTACTTATTACAATAGAGAAAATAATAAAAAATAACATTTAACCTTTATACTATTTTTATTTTATTATTATATATATTTGAAATCAATCTTTTATAATTCATACATGTTTAGAGAAATATTTTTGAACGAACCAATGTGGTTCATCACCAAGACAAAAAGATAAAGAGAATTTGATCCAACAACACTTATAAATATAGAGGAGGCTTGAGAACTAAATGATAGGATCCAAAGTCAAATGAAGTAATTGTTATAAGAAAAATAATAAAATAATAAAAAACAAAAAACCATTAAGAAAAAAATAAAATAAAATAAATAATATAATAAAGTAAAAAAAAAATTGACCTTATTTTTTATTATTATATAATATTATTAATGTTACTAAATAATCTCAAATGAATTTTACTGATATTATTAACAATAATGTATAAAATGTCAATAAAGATCCTAAATAATATTGTTCATGAATAATAACAAATAACAAATAATAGGGAATTAATAAGAAATTAGAATCACAAAAAAAGATATATAATAATTAAAAATATATTAATACATTTTTAAGAAGTAATGCCAATAGTATTAATGATATGCTAAGTGTATGTTAATATCAAATTAACTAAATATTAATATTAATAACTAAATATTAAAATTAATATATTAATATAAATATTATTAATATATAAATATAAATATTATTAATGTTGATATTATAACCAAATATTGATAAACTGATTTGGTTGGCATTTTTTTAATTAGTTCATCATCAAGATGTTACATTTGAAAAACCGGAAGATATTTTCTCTCTCAACCTGGACCTGACCAGAGTTGTTGGCTAGGAGAGAAAAGAAAATTTCAAGTAAAAGTTGTGAGGCTTTACTTGAATACCATAAACTAGTCGTTGAGAGAGCCCAAAAAGCACACAAAAATAAATAGGTAACCAACCAACATACAAGAATAGGAGGAGAAATTAGTGTTTGACAAACACCTTGAGCAACTTGATGATCAAAATATCGATGGGCGTGGAACTCTACATGATCCAGACATGCCTCAAAATCCTCTAAGAAGTTGTTTGTGTGCCTCTGACCTTTCCACAGAGAACCCATGGAATCAAGGATGTCCCATTGGTTTTGTTGGAGATCGTTGATGAATATAATGACTTTATTTTAGTTGTTATGGTGTTGTTAATGCATATCCTTCAACATGGTTAGGATTAGTCTAATTTCCACATCCAAGGACTCCAAGGTGACTAAATAGACCATACATCTTGGGGGGTGAGGTTAGCCATGATCCAAATCCTCACCCAACTCGATTCGTTTAGTCCCTATCGCTTTGTCCATGTCTGCCTGGTCACCTCTATGCCTTGATGGACCACAATCCCCTCCTCCTCTTTAGGCGTAACCCCTCTACTGTAACATTTCACAATTTGTATAGGAGAAACCACTCTGAGTTCCACTTGTTACAATTGACCTGGGCATTGCTGCTCAACACTCCCATTAAGGGAAGGAATAGTTGTAGAACACCTCACAACCACCACATTAAATCAGCATAACTTCCCTGGCTCAACAGGTGCACTCAAACCCCCACCAAATGGAGACCAACGTAGCCAAGGTAGACCATGACACACAAAAAACTCACATAAAACATTTTCCCAACCACTAAACACCCAAAGGCGAGCTTGTCTTGCCTGTGTACAAACACCAAATCTAGATTTACCCGAAAGAAAATAGTTGGAGCATATGCAACATTCACTACCATGAAGAGGGTTAGGAAAACACAAACGAAAATGGAAAAGCACAAAAACTTACCAAGTTAATTCCTATGGTAACCATGGCCATCCACTTGTCACAAGCCTTAGACTAGAAGGCTGCTTCAGTTCCCCTCAGCTTGAAAAATTGACCACCCGTGAGAATTTTTATCATCATTGCTCTAGGGTCCCAAACAAAACAACACAAGCAATAAATGATGACACACTCATTTCCTTAACCTCCAACGATAACTATCCAAGTTGAAAATTTTAGACAAGAAAGCATACACAAGGTGACAACCTCTACATACTCTATGATGTTTGCACCATCTTCACTACATCCCAGAACCTGAGGGCGAAAAAATACCAAAGGCCAGAGCACCATTCTTATAACTTTTTGCATCCTTCTAGAGGGTTTGCATCATGTTCACTAGTTGCCCTAGACACCTCTATCTTGTGCCATGGTTGTCCTTTTCACAAATTTACTCCTCACTAGGCCTTGTCATGAATTTCAAGTCCGCCATCCTCATCGGGGTGATACATTGTTAAGGCATTAATATTATATTAACACAACATAATGTATAAATTGTATAAATATTTTAATTTTATTCTTGGTTAGTTAGATAATAAATATAAAAATTATATGTTAGTTAAATATAACTAATTAACATACGTTATGTGGCATGTTAGTTAAATTAGATTACTAGAAAATGTTATATGTTATTTAGATTTAAAATTTTAATTTAATAGTTAGCCAAATTTAATTCAATAAATTTTTAGTTATACGTGACTTAATTACAATAAATTTAATAATTATATGTTAGTTAAATTTATTTAATTATTTTATGCATAAATTGTGTATAAATATTTCATATTAATTAAAAGGAAAACAAAGAATAGAAGAAAAAAATGGAAAAAAAGGGGGATAACCTAAAATACTACGAAAGAAAGGTGAAGAATCCAACTCTTACTTACCTTCAACCCCTTGTACCTATAGAGATTGCTAACTCACTTTTCAATTTCTATAACTTCCCTGAAATTTTTATGATGGAAGTGATTGACCTTGGCAATGACATGGGACTCCTCAGTACATATGTCGTGTTTAGTTTTCTTTGCATGCTTAGTTAGGGTAGATGAGAAGGACCTATTATGTTTGATGTTGGTTGCATGATCCTAAATTCTCTTATTGATGGAGCAACCCATGACTTGCGTCCGCAAGAGCATGGCATCAAGTAAACACCTTTCATGT
Organism: Pinus tabuliformis; assembly: GCA_031772625.1. Classification (NCBI taxonomy): domain Eukaryota; kingdom Viridiplantae; phylum Streptophyta; class Pinopsida; order Pinales; family Pinaceae; genus Pinus; species Pinus tabuliformis. The sequence goes on along the minus strand of CM062814.1, from coordinate 582,862,815 downwards.
TTTTAGAGTCCACGTGGTCTTTCACCCGATCCAAGTAAGCTACAGATAGTGTTAAGTGTATTAAAGGCGGAATGTACATTATACTTTTTAAGAATGGGACCAATATTCTCTGTAGTTCCGAGAATGAAGGGAAGATGTCGGTAGTTAAAAGAATTAATGGATCCCTTCCTTAACTTTGCTCCTTTATTGGCCTTTGAGAAAGCTTTGAGACCATGGTGTTTGTTGTAGCCATTATTTTCAAGGGATTTTAGGACATGGACTTTTTATTCTTCTAGGTGACTCTCATAACAAATCCTCATAGTATGAATAGCCAGTGTGTTAAGGACACTGTTTTTGGGCTCGATAATTATGAGAATTTTGCATGAAGATATTGTTTTGTGTGAGTCTTATTTAGAAGAAACTTGTGATAAATTGAACCATCACCTTTTTTTTGAGATAAGAACATCAAGAAAAGGAAGGGTATTATGGACTTATGTATCCATTGTGAACTTGATGGAGTCATATTGATTGTTAATATGCATAAGGAATAAGTCCAACTTCTCATGACCATGAGGTCAAATGATGAAGTTATCATAAACAAACCTCTCCAAAAGGTTTGGGGGAAATGGAGTAGAAGCTGACGACTTATTTTCGTTATCTTCAATGAAAATGTTTGTAAAAACTTAGGCGAGTGGGGAACCGATGGCTACTCCACATGTGTGTTCATTGAATTCACCTTGGAGACTGAAGAAAGTAGAGGTAGATGGACTAACATGGATGTTTGAATGATGTGATTGATGAAATGAGAAACATGAAATTGAAATATGTATCAAAAAATGAATATTAATTCTAGATATATGGGATTAGGGGTCAAATTTGATAGGTATTTACCCATTTTTTCTTATTTAACCATCAAGTACTGACAATTTTAAAATCTACATTTCATTGATATCATTTACTTTATTCTAAAAAATGTGAATTATATGAGTGAGTTCAACTTCTCTCTCTCTCTCTCTCTCTCTCTCTCTCTCTCTCTCTCTACAAATAAATAAGATTATAGAGCCATTGATCGTAATCCTCGAGACTTCAAGATGAATATGACAAAGAAATAATAAGACCATAAGATGAGACTAGAAGATAAGTAAAAAATGTTCCTACAAATAAAATATGACCATAGACTCATCCATATTGAATCTTATCACTTGTTAGAAAATGTTTGCCTCTCTCTACTTCGAATAATGCCTACATTAATATATAGGTAGGATTAATTTGTTGGTTGTTGAGATATTTTCTCAACAAGAAATTCCCTGTTTGGAATCTATTGAATCTCATGATCACTATTTATGTGGCTTGTATTTTGATTTTGTGAGAGGAATATATGAATTGTTTTGAGTGATCTATGCACTATGTCTTCTCCTGCATTTTTCTTTTTGATATCAAATCCTGTGCTGGCTTAATTACCTGAAGGGAAGAGCTAGGAAGATGATATATCCTTGAGCTTGATATTTTGCATATAGACTAGTATAGGAGAGGAGTGTGCGTATTTCTAGTGTACTAGAAAATATTTCTCTGTTTTTCTTCTGGTTGTGTGTTTTTCATATAGTCTTAACATGCAAGTGGTTGTGTGTTATTTTGTTGGTCATCAATTAGCTGAAGGAGATGACATTGTTTTCACATTTGGGGATCATTACAACTGTATCTGTCACCATGAAAGTCTTATGTCGGTTTGATTTGGCATCCAATTTTATTTCAACACGACTTCAACATGAGTCTGACCTTGCTTGCGGATCAAAGGAGGGACAATGATCAGCTAGATTTTGAGTTGATGGATATTTGAAAATTAAATCTTGTCGTTTCTTATTTTCAATGATTATAAGAAATCATCTCTTTGGAAGATAGGTTTTTATTTGCAGTTGCGTTAGGCAACCAAGAAAGTCTCACCAATCAGAAACATCTCAACAACAGGGAAAAAGCACACTACTTTCTTGGCAACATCTAAAACTCAAAAAGAAGGAAACATAAAAAACTAGTAAACATGGAAACATCTCTATGGTTGTTTTATCTAATAATGTAATTTATTTTTATCTGATATATTTTGTAATTAAAAATGCATAAGGAAAATGTTTGCATTGTTTATAAAATTCTCATATCTCCCTCATAATAAGATGATGATATTGTTTTCCGGAACATTTATGTTTATCTATCCTTTTCTGAGTATTTTTAGATCTAGATATAGATCAATTGGTATCAAATCATAAGATCTTCGAAGCCATCCACTTGTTTAAATACTTTTTTGGCATTTTTGGTTTAACAATTCAACACCCTTGCTTCAGATCCCATCACATATTATCACTTGAGGTCATATCTTTCAATTCCTTTAGTGGATGAAAATCATGTCACCCATCAAGAACCCTCAATCGAGGACTCACCAATCCATCATTTATCCATGGCTATTCAAGAACTAATTATGCCACAACAACAAAGATACTCTCCTGGACAAATGCAGTTTAATACATGCTTTCAATTGCCCAAATTTTCATGCCAAATGAATGGAGAGGTCATCGATTCCTGCCTAGACAATCTCTCTACCTATTTGAAAACATATCCCATGATGGAAGAGGACATGAAGCTTCAAATCACTAGTCTAGAGTTGGAGGGCCTGGTGCAAACACGGTGGGATACTCAGCTCGAGAATATATCCTTAGTTCTTGAGCTCAAAGACCAAGCCGAGACCAGATCCACACATATTGCATCTTGGGATGACTTCTACCAAGCCTTGAGAGAACGTTTTTACCCCTCGGGATATCTCCAAAATCTCCTTGCCAAATGGTTCCAACTCCGACAACTACTGAATCAAATAGTGCAAGGATACATTGATTTCTTCTGCAAATTGCACATTCAATTCCATATCTATGATGCTGAAGAGGTATTAATTATTAAATTCAATTATGTTCTACTAATTTTTTTTCATTGAGAAGTTGAGTTGCTTGATAGTACCTCCTTGGACAAGGCCTTTATTCAGGCCTTGGCTATAGAACGTAAAGTGGCTCCTAAAGCTCGATTTCCTCAAACAAAAAATGGTCCATCTCTTCCTAGTTCATCTAATGTGGCCCCTAACTCATCTTGTTGGTGTACATTTCATAATACCATCTCACATGCTTCAGCAGATTGTCGTGTACTTCAAAATATGCACCCCAACAAGACTCTTTTTATAGAGGTAGAGCAACCAAATTCCTCTACCTCACTTGCAGTTGTTTCTCTTGACAATCCTACCAAAGTAGACCCCTCTCTCATCCTCATGACTGCTAATGAAGCTGGAACCTCTGTTGCACCTCTATTTACCCATAATTGTAAAATCAAACATGAGTTAGTGACTCTTATCCTCGACAATGGGAGTCAAAATAATCTTGTGGCATAAGGCTTGGTTCACCGCCTTAGCCTTCCCACCACTCCACACCTCAACCCATATCAACTAGGTTGGGTTCAAAAGGAAGGCCCTCATCTTACTATATCCCAATGCTGTGTCTTCACCTTTTCTATTGGTCATTTTTAGGATACTATGGCATGTGATGTTTCTCCTCTTGATTGTGTTAATTTGTTACTATAAATTCCATACCAACAAGCCCAAGATGTTGTATATCATGCTAAAGATCACAAATACCACTCGAAACATGAGGGCCACACCTATGTGCTCACATCCTCAACCCTCACATCAATCCAACCTCTTACTGGTAAAGTTTCCATTAATAAATTCAATATAAATCAATGCATTCCTTTGTGTTTAACCCGCTCTGTCAAGCCGAAAAACAACACCAACCCAATACTTCTTACCATGGCTCCACTACAGCTAGAATTTTCAAATATCTTTACCAAACCCACGGTGTTGCATCTCTAATTCTCTATTGAGCATGTTGACGGTACTGGAGCTGCCAACATTTAGGGGATCTTCCCAATATGAAGTCTAAAATAGACCTCACAAGTTTGGTGAAGGAGTCCCATCTAGTATGATGGCCTGATTGCCATTATATTAAATGTTTTCCTTAGCTCTTACTTGTCAGCACGAGAGAGTGGTCTGCTTTTTCTTTAAACAGTGAGGTTCATGTGCCTAGTGAGTGCTAGTGTTACTTGTGTCAATGTTCTTTCATAATGGAGAGAGAGGGTATGAGTGAATCTCTAGTCAGAAGAGAGGAAGTCCCAACTCTGTCAGAGACACACAACATAACATGAAATGCACATCTTTCGGAGGATAAATTCACACAGATGTGGAAGCCAAAAGCACTTGGGAAGATAGCACATACAACACCTAGCAGGGTAGTCAGTGCGAGTGTGACAGTCGTTATAACAAGTTTATGGGAAATGTTATGTCAGATGTCCAGGGAGGTAACCAACACGGCTAGGACAACGTTAACAACTTATACAACACATTTTCATAATTATATGTATTAGAGAAACTGAATGAGTTCAATTGTTTAACACAGGTTAAAGCAGCATGTATTAGAAGTGTTTAAGATTAACCTTACAAATAATTACAACACGTGTCAAAATGTGTTAGTATGTTATCAAGCTTCAAAATTATGCGAAAGTTCCAAGACACATCGGTACACCATACATCACTAACCCCATAGGCAGACCACTGGAGCCACTGCTCGCTCCTCAAAGAAAAGACTACAGACTCTCAAGGCTATGTGGGAGGAGCCAAGGTGAAAAGCCCTTTACATGTACAAATGAGGGGGTGTTTATAGCAAAGGGAAAAATTGGCCCTTGTGACTATTCGACTTCCCTCATGATTGTTTGACTTATTTGAATCTTCAGCTTTACATCACTCTTCGTACGATATGTGGGTCTGTTGGACTTCCATGTTACATTACATTGATTTACATAGTATGGTCCATATTAATGATGGGGCTGACATGACTCATGACACCACTCGACACGACAATGCTGGTATGTCCATGCTGCTAGTGGTGTCCATGTCGATCTGCAGTGATGCTGAGTGATGAATGTGCTCTTGGTGTATCACAGCTTCACCTCTGCATGGTATGGTGTGTGAAGTGTTCAGTGGTCTTGGTGTTCACTTCATGTTTCATGTTCACGCTACTCCTTTGCTTGTAGTTTGGCATGCTTGACATGTTCGTTCGTTCACGGACACATCTCCTCACATGTTCGTCTGTTCATGAAAAATTCTCCTCGCATGTATCGTTTATTCATCTGTTCACGAACACATCTCCTTGGATGTACTCTTCTTGTTCATCCGATCTGTCATCGTGTCATGTATTATCCATATAGATGTATCTGTAATCACTCATGACGAGAGGACAACAAAACCATAAATCTCCTGGTCTGCCATGATGCATTATTTTTCGCTTTCGGGTGAAGGTGACCTGGAGAGAGGACAAGGCTATGAAATTGTGCAACACAAGTTTCAAGCTAGGATGTGGGCTATGGGCACTGCTAGTGAAAATTGCGCAGAAGTCACTAGGAGACTGATATGGACCATTCGGATATGCAGTGACTATTTGGGGGATCTGGCTCTGTTGGGGGACAAATCTACACAATTTCTAGAGGGAAGATGTGTGGGCTAAAGAGGGGATTGGTAGCAAAAACTGTGCAATTCCTCGGGAGAGCTGGTAGTAGGCTGCAGGAGGCTTGGTAGCAAAAATTGTGCAATTCCAAGGTGGGATGGCAGTAGGAGGTTTGGTAGAAAAAACTATGCATTTCCCGGGGGAAGTTGGCAGCAGACTACAGGAGGCTTGATAGCAAAAACTTCTCAATTCCTTGAGGGAGCTCACAGCGGGCTACGAGATTACTATTGACAAAACTATGCAATTGTTGGGAGGCTAACCTGTTGAAAACTTCTGTGTAGTTTCTGGGCTAAGTGGGATGTTGGGTTTCTGAGGAGATTTCTCATGAAAGCTACACAATTTTCTGGGTGAGCAGTCGGTCGGCTGAATTGGTAGTTGGCTGGAAAAATTGTGCAATTTTTTGAGGGAGATAGGGACAGGCACTAGGTGTCTATCCTATCTATCTACACAGTTTCCTCAGTCAGTGGAGTAGTCAAGGGTTGCAAATTTTGCGCAATTTTTAAGGGGAGTGATTCCTGGGGTGACTGCCTGCTCAAACTCTTCGGTTGACCACCTAGACGGTTGGTTGATTAGATTTTGGGAAACGTAGATTGAAATGCATTATTGTACACTTATGCACTATTCTAGGTGATATTCAATTGAATTGTTTCTAGGGTGGAGGTCCAGTTGTTAGAGGGTGACCCGATTGTCAGAAATTCACAAAAATGACTAAGTGTGTGAGCGAATGAGTTATGCATATGCAACCTTAAAAACACACACTCAACATGACTTGATGACAAGATGCCTCAAACCATGAAGACAACATATATATTCAACACGACTCACTGATGGTGCGAGCAGCAAGCATGACACTTGTGATAGACCGTTGAACGACCACGACGACGCTTGCACGACAGTGCATAAAACTTCATGTGTGAGTGAGACAGATGTTCACATAGTGAATACAACTTGTACACACGAAACACGACCTTGTCCATGACCAAAACATGGTTGTAAGCATGACATGTGACTAACATTCAAATGGATGTATGTTGAATGGTCAAGTGAGGAGGGTGAAAAGACTCAACACGAGCTCATAGGGTGAGCCCGAGTGCTTGCAAACATCAAGTAAGAACCCAAGGGAGGCTCCAAAATTGGATGTAGGCCAAAATTTGGAGGGTGTTTCAGCCACTACAACAGAATACAAAATCAATCTTTTCCCAAGAGCTTCCTTTTCCACAACCCCATCCCTTTTCCTTGCTAGAAAACCATATATTGAACATGATTCAACAAAGAAACATGTTGTTGTCAAAGGTTAGACTAGACACCAAAATATGTAGGTTGTAAAGAGATATGCAACATCCAATGGTGGTAATAATGGGGTTCAAATAAAGGCATCAATGGTAGTAATGGATGAAATCTCAATTTGAAATTCTATTCGCAGGAGTGCCACACAAGTTGAGGAAAATCCATTGTCAACAACTTTTGCACAGAATGTGGATACTATATTCAACTGTAGGAAAATAACTAAATAATGGAAATCAATGAAGGGCCCTGTTCTCAAAAAATTTGAAGGGCCCTATTGTGGAAGATTCCATGTTAGACAAGAAACCTTTTTCTTGTTCTCAAATTCACGCTAGTATTTTCCAAGAATAATCTCAATAGCTCACCACTCACCACTTTTGATGGGCAAGCATGCAATGAGTTTTGTTGTTTCACAAGGGCAACTCTCACTGAGCATAAAGGCACCAATTAGGGGTGTCAATGTGGTTCCTGAATTATCATATCTTGTTGGTCAAAAGGGACACACACCAATGCATACCCAACGACTGACAATAGAACCATTAAGCACAATTTCCCACCTTTGGTGGAGGAATCCAGGATGCTTCCAACTCTAAATAGGGAGGAATTGGGCAACAAAGAAGGCTTACCAATCAGAAACATCTTGACAACAAGGAAAAAACACACTACTTTCTTGGCAACATCTAAAACTCTAAAGAAGGAAACATCAAAAACTAGTAAAAATAGAAACATTGTTTTATCTAATAATGTAATTGATTTTTATCTTATATATTTTGTAATTAAAAATGCACAAGGAAAATGTTTGCATTGTTTCTAAAATGTTCATCTCTCCCTCATAATAATATGATGGTATTGTTTTCCAAAAGATGTGTGTTATTCTCTCTTTTTTGAATGTTTTTAGATGTGCAATTCTCTCTTTTTTGAATGTTTTTAGATCTGCATGTAGATCACGCGTGATCTGAATGAGTGTTGACTGGGCTTTGTGGCCAATTTCAACATCGACTAATAGATATACAATGTGATACCATAAATGATTGGAGAAGGAATCATCCACTAAAAAGTATGTTATCTATTGACGCTACTCTCGAAGGTTTGGATGCTCAAGGCCGTGTATTTTTTGTCCTGATAATATGTTGTAATGTCGAGAATTTACGATAGCCATACGGGACCTTCGAAAGGTATTGGAAAGATGAACCAAGCAGAGTTGTTGGGAGGCGAGAAATGAACTGACGAAATCAATGGTATTTCTTATGGTGGATTCATTTTGTCTAGGATGGATTAGTCAAGGTGATTCACTATGTAAATTTTCCTTGCCATCAATCTAGTTGTCTACGACACCATCGCTGCGCGTAAATTCATGGAGGAAGTGTCATTGTAAAAAGGAAATGATTAAACTCACTACACATTCGAGTGGCCCTATCAAACAAGAACCTGAAAATTATATATCATTGTTCGATATCTGTGGCTGAAAAATTATGATTATTGTTACTCTTAATTTGAGCCCACTCAGAATCATTAACGAAGCCTCTTCCCTCGGCTATTTTTATTACTTCATTTATATGTACTCTATACGTTTGATAAGGCGCTAAATGACATAGGAGAGAGGTTGATTAGTTTCGTTGCTATTGGCTTTAGTTTTTTCAGTCGTGGGTAAAAAGATGGTATAACACACAAAAAAAAGAAAGAATAGTCATGGTGTCTGCCAGCTTTATTCGTTTTCCTATTTTGGTTTGCATGAAATGTAAAAGGTGCAGAATTAATTGATGAACATAGGAGTACAATTTAAATTAGTGGTTCTCGATGTTATTAGTTGTCGAGAGAACATATCATTAATTTAGTTGTGTGAGTTTGTTATACGCTGATGGGTCTTGTTGTGTTTCTGGCTTCAAGAGCATTAGTTACAGGTTATGTTATGAGATACATATATATAGAAAGATCAATTGCATAATTTATTGTTGGATAGATTCTAGTATCGAGATTGTTCTTTGAGAGATCAAGAAGCGTCAATTATACAAAGTTCATCAAATATGTTAAGAGATAGTTATGTCTTAAATGAGTTGAATGGGAAGCTAGAATATTGTGCTTGTGAAAAAAACATTTTCGGGAGTCATCAAAGAGGGGATAAGTGTCTAGGACGACCAGTTAGAGAGATGTGACTTGAATTTTAATTTTTTAATTTTTGTATTAATTTTGTAATAATGTAATGTAAGCATTAAATGGGTGACTTGGAATAACACTTACCTTAGTATATAAGTATGATTACTTTGTTGGTTGTTGAGAGATTTCTTCAACAAGTAATTCCTTGTTTGAAATCTGTTGGATCTCATGAACACTATTTATGTGTCTTGTATTTTGGTTTTGTGAAAGGAATAAAAGATTTGTTTTGAGTAATATTTGCATTAAGTCTACTCCTCTATTTTCCTTTTTCTCTCTAGTAGTATCATGCAATCATGCATTTTTCACAATTAAGACTAAAGCCTAAGCATAGAATTTTCTCAAGTAATATAAAACATTTCCATTTATATCATTAGTTCCTTGAACAATATTTTATGGTCAACTTAGAATTAAAATTTGCGTTATAAGACAAAATTATATCAACAAAAAATAGTTTTTGTTTTCATAAACAAAAGGTAAGAAAAAAACACATGTGATATATGATATGGAAATGATAGATAAAAATAATGATCAAATGTTATAGGAAAGGTGTATTTAAAAAAGAAATTACAAGAGAAATTAAAAGAAAATTAATTCAATTACTTACTAATAAAAGAGGTGTAATTCATTCAATTCTTCATAATTTTAATATGCACAATTCCAAAAATATTAATAACATTAAAAATATTTAATATAAACAATAAATAAAATATTTCACTATTCCATGTTAAATAATATTGATATACATTTATAAATATATTAATAATACAAAATCATTTTAAAGCAATAAATAAAATATTTCCATATCTGTATATTAATGTCAATTATTCATGTGTCTATCTATATATATATATATATATATATATATATATATATATATAATATTATAAATTTTAAAAGAATTTTAATTTAGCTTTTCCTATAAGTATGGCTATTCATGTAGTAGATTTGTGGCCCATTCCATCACAAAACATTAAAGAGGGGAACATTTTTCAATGTACTACCTTCACACAGGAGCACCAAGAGATCGATTGATACCAGTACTGCAAAAAAATAAAATAAAAAACATAAATTTAATTAAAACAAATGGTTAAAAGCAGAATAGTCATAGAAGAATGAAACTCACATATTCATTTTGCTTTAATCAATAACCGAAAGTTAAAATATTTGAACGTTTAAGATTTAAATTTTTAAAGATTTGTGAGGTTAAAGGGAGCTTTGATGTACTCTACCAGCTAATGTTTCTGATCAAGTTATAAACAATGTGAATGTCTAAAATGGTTTTGACATAAATTGAATTGTTAACAAAATATTATTTTTTAATTAGGCATTGACCTCTTGGACAAAGTTTTTGCACTTCATGAAAATGTAAATAAGACCTACTTTATTATTTTTTATATAATTTTTAAAATAAAATTTGATTAGATATATTTTAAAGTTATATTTAATAGTTTATTAGGTATATTTTAAAATTTTATTTAATTAGGTTAAAAAGGCAGTTAGGAGTCTAGGAAGGTAAAGATGTTTGTATGATAATAACTTGCGAAACCATAGCCGTTGTGACACACTGAGGGAATCATATTTGATAGTGGTAGTATAACAATTATGTTTTTATGTTTGGATGTCAAGGACCTTTCATAGTTGAACCCTAAGAGATTGGAGCCGAGTCAAGCCGAGCCGAGAACACGTTTCTTTTCTCTGCTGAGGAATGGAGTTTTTTGGACCAACTGAATCATTAATGAAGGTGACAGTTGGTTATATTATACTAGAAGTGTGTTTTGAGAACACGTGTTAATATTCGTACTGAGGAGCTTTAGAGACGGGCCTAATTTTTCATTAATGTGATACGTGTTTTTCATGTCTACTAGGATTTTAACCGGAATAATGATTTTTTAACCCATATCTTCTGCTTCTGGATAGACTATATTCAAGAATGTTTACACCTGTCCCTTTCATGCAAATATACCACTGAACGCGTAGGTCATCATCTCGCTCCATCTTGCCCTCCGTTTCCGACAGTATATAGCGATTTTTTCTTGTGGGTCGGGGTTTTTTTCTTCGCTGCAGTTTTTACGCATATTCAGAATTTACTAGAGCTATGGGAGTTAGATTTCTCTTTCTCTTGTTAGGTTTATATTCTGATTCTGTTTTCAAGTGAGGTATTTTTCTCTTCTCAGCACATCCCTGCCATCACTTTCCAAAATCTTTCACTAAGACTTTACCCATTTAATTCCCATCTCAGAAACCTTGAAGTGGCTAGTTTTTTCCCTACTATTTCTGTATTTATCGTTTATGGAAAGTAAGAGATTGGGTTTCTGGGCTCCGTCGAGAAAGTTGGTGGCCAACAAAAGAGTGACCTACATGTTTCTCAGGGAGGCTCGGCGATGACCACTCGGGAGAAAATAGGTAAAAGATATCATAGCTTAAAATTTTCACTAATCCAGGAAATTTTTTCAGGAAAGCATAGTTTATTTCACCTGGAATTATCTACTTTAAATTCTTAGTTTCCGGGTCGACATATTAGAACTATAGAGGACTCTGTAAGGACTTTTCTGTCTTCATAATGGAATAGTATAGAAAGAAGTCTTTAATAGAGTTTAGGCTTCTGTGATCCATATTAGGTTAGATAAAGATTTCGGCGTAAATCACATGAAAAGTCATTTGTCTCTCTGTGTTTCATCTTGCCTTAAAATTAATGTATCTGTGGGGATGCATGGTTGTTTCTCTAAATGTCTCTGTATTTCCCTTATAGCTACTTGGAAAATTTTATAGCATACATTCTGAAATTTTCCTACAAAATTCCCTTCAAGCTAACTGATATCTGTATTATTTCCAGACCATGTGTAGATTTTAGATTTAAACTCGGAAATTGGTGGTGTAGATGTAAGGGGTGTATATGTTGCTATATAAGCCTCCCTAATTTTACATGAATCTTCGTTTGCAGATTACTGTGGTGTGATTTTTGAATGGAGTTCGGATTTTCCACAGTGTTCATGTTTTTCAGTCGACGTTTCGAGTCTGAAACTAGACTCATCATCAGGACGAAAAGTGAGGAGAAAAGAAGGAAATGAAAGGTATAAATATGAAAACCCAGGTTGTGAAGACCAATGGCCTCATTGCCTCATTGATGATTTAATTAATTTTTTTTATTGTTATTAATTATTTCAATAACTACTTTGTAATTAATTTTAATTTTTATATTAATATTACAATTTTATATTTTGTCTTATTTTATCATTATGTCTCATAATTAAATTTTGCCTATTAATTATGGTTTATGTTTCTTGATATTTATGATGCTATACTTAATTGATTAACATGAGATTTAATTATTATTGTTATGTAAGTTTATTCATTATTTCTTTTTATAAATTAATTTATTTGTTATTAAGATTGTAACTCTTAGATTATTTAGTATTATTCTTATTAGTATTTAATATTTAATGCTTATTTGTTTTTATTTATTATTTGTTATTGTTAATGTAATTCTAATTCTCCATTATCATTTCGCTCCTATTATCTATACTATTTATTAAAGATATTTACTATTGTTTTTTTCTCGTAAGGCATATGCTCCTATTATCTATATTCTTATTAATGATATTTATTACTATATATTTTTTTTCATTATTTAGTATTATTTGTTTTTTGTTAATGTTATTCTAACTCTATATTATTATTTTGCTCCTATTATCTATATTATTATTATTAATGATATTTACTATTTTATTTGTATGGCACTTGCTCCTATTATATATATTCTTATTAATGATATTTTCTATTTTTTACTATTTAGTATTATTATTAATGATATCTATTATTATTTAACCATTTATTATTTAGCTCCTATTATCTATATTCTTATTAATGCTATTATCTATTTTACTATTTTGTATTATTCTTATTAGTATTTTAACAATTAATGCTTTTATGTTTATATTTATTATTTGTTTTTGTTAATGTTATTATAATTCTATTTTATCATATTGTTCCTATTATCTAAATTATTATTAATGCTATTTACTATGATCTTTAGCTAAAGCACCTCTATATATACTTATTGTTTTATATTATAATTGATACTTATTATGATTTTAATATTGCTCTACTATATTTATTAATTTATCTGTTATTTATCTATTATAATAGATGTTTGCTTATTGATAGTTGTTAATCTATATTATTATATATGTTATTTATTAAGATGTTTATTAATGATCTTTATACATGCTTATTATATTTATTATAGTTTATAGCTGTTTTTATATTTGATGAGAATTAATGCTAGCTTTATCATTTAGTTAATAATCATGTAATTAAAGCTTCTATTATTTGCATCCATTAATGTTTTTTATACTCTTTTTATTAGATGATTAGATGATTTTTTACATGAATCTATAAGGGATTTTTTATCATCGAGAGTTTATCGTTGAATCATTTGTTTATATGAGTCGTCTTCCTGTTTTCCCTACTATTTGGTTTTTCTGGGAATGAAAAATTCAAATCTTATCTCACTGGTTTTTCCATGATCAGAAATTCAAATTCTTGATTTCCATTTCCGGGAAAAACGTGTGATTGATACTTTGGAAGGATATGTCACAGTTTCATCAAACGGTTGCCATTGTTTTCTATTTTTATGTCGATATCACGGTCTTTCCTCCTATGGCCTTCATTCCTTGTTAATTTTCTGTCGGCTCTTACCACATTTGGCCAAGTTTTTCTTGGAAAGGTGTGTTTTACCTTTTCAAAGCTTCTTCTATTAGGATTTCACTTCACGGGAACTATCTCTTCTTACTTGACCATATCATTCCATATCGGAATGTTCATATATTTTTTCAGTTTCCATTTAAGGCTTTAGTTTGTGGAAATCAGTGTCGGACCTTTCGTTTCGTCCATCCGAGTCAGCGTTGTAGATGTCTTTACCTTGTCTTGCTTGGTTGTAATGGATTTCTTCTCGGATGTGTCGGCCACGTCTACCATGGTGTGGGCCACCATTTAGGGTGAAGCGCTCCATGGGGCCGCTTTTCCATCTCGTGATTGCCACTCCACGCTGGCAGAGGATTGGGTAGCTTCTACTCAGCCAGGATGGGGGGGAGGTGATGACCAGTTTTTTGTGCGAAGTGCAGAGGAAGGTGGTAGCCAAGATTTCGTGAGATGTGAATTAAAAGGTGGTGATATCGGACCCATGAGATGTAAACATAATCAAAGACCTGTTAAAATTATCCCACCACCTTTTGCTATTAACCTTGATAGTGTTTTCCTCTAGCTAGTCTGCAAAATCGAGCCCTATTTGGTCACTGGCCTTTTCCAGAAATGGATGATGAATATATGCGAAAGTGGCTTGGTTCTAAATGTAACTCTTTGCTGGGATATATTCCTCAAATTGTCAAACTTATGAAGGATTGGTATAGTTTTCATTTTATGAGTGCTAAAGACCTGGAAATCATACAAAATCTTCCATGGGTCCGTGGAAAAAGTTTTCTTTCTCTTCATAAATGGTACATAGGTTACAATCCCTTGAGAAATACCCCAACAAATAATCTAATTTGGGTAAAATTTATTGGTCTGCCCATTGCACTATGGATGAAGGAAACTTTATTAGACATAGGAAATGTTATAGGAAAATTTGTTTAAGTGGATCCAATGTGCATCAGGGCAAAGGATAAATGAGTTGCATGGATATTAATTGAAAAAACCTATAGGGGAGGCTTTCCTAACCATATTGAATTATTTTGGGGTGATTTAAATATAAAATAGAGACTTGATTTTTGGGGGGTCCCTTTCAAATGCTCGGTATGTCATAGAACAAGACATTTAATCAAGAACTGTCCCCACCATCCTAGTCATAAATCATATGGAAGGATGCATCAGGAGGAAATCTATTCTAAATCATATGGGTGGAAGCAGAGGTCCTCTCTTTCAGGTATGTCAAAGTTATCATCTCCTATCAGCTCATCTCCCAATTTGTCTAGAAGCCCACCCAAAAAGTAAGCATCATATGACAAATAGGCTCGAAAATCCTCCTCTCCTTTTAAGAATTATGTAAGGAATCATCTCCTCCCTAGGAAAATTCTTTGAAGAACAGTTTTTTTATCCAAAAGATCTCGAAGATCAGTCACTCCTTTTGGGAGGGTGGATTATAATATTATTAATCAATATCCCCCAGAGCCTCTTGTTGATATAGAAATACCCCCCCCGAACCCATTCCCCCTCCTTTTCATGATATTCCTTCTGCTTCTCACATTACATATATCCCATCATCTTCCCCATCCCCCCCAAAAAAAAATCCTTCCCTCTGAAAAAGGAAAAGAACCATGCATATCTGTCACTCCCCAAAACTCACCTGTCTCATCTCCCATAAACTTTGTGGGTAGTGACCTTGATTTTCTCCTGAGTAAAAAATCTCTTGAACTACATCCTCTCACGATCCACAAACCTGGAAAGCCATCTTCTCCACATATTAGTCCAAATTCGGCAAAGAACATAACTGTTAGGAGAAAGCATAACAGAGGAAGTAGGCATTTCCAGGGCAAGAAAGACATATCTAGCATTGAGATCTGAGACCTCTCTCTCATTGATATCCCCATCATCAACCTGTCTGCAAATGGGCCTCTTAGAGCAAGCCTGCCTATAAATAGACCATCATGACTTACATACTTTCAATGAACATTAGAGGTCTAGGGGCAGACCAAAAATTCTTGAACCTAAAGAATATGTTTCTCTCTGTTCAACCCAAAATTATTCTTATTCAAGAGACTATGCATGGTGTTCCTGAATCCATTTCCTACAAGTATAGGAAGATGTTTCCATTTTGGCACATTGTGGCTACTGAGGCTATTGGTCAATCGGGGGGGTGGTGGTATTATGGGACCCTGATTGGATTAAGGCAAGGGCTTTTAGATGTATTTCCGGCATCCTGCTCTCTGCAAATTTTCGGGGTTATGCTAGCCCCTTTCATATTTTGAATATATAAGGCCCATACAAGGACACGTTCCCTTTCTGGGACAAACTCTTGTCATCAGAATTATTTGACATTGATTCCTTGATGATTGCTGGTGACCTGATTGTTACCTTAAATTCTGATGAAGTATGGGGCAGTGGTAGGAAAATTGACCCTCTAGCTGGCTTTATAAAAAATGCGATGCTTCACCGAAATTTTGTTGACATTTCCCCCCCTAGTTGGTTCCTACTTGGGAAAATGGTAGAAATGAGGTAGCATCCATTACAAAGAGTTTATATTGATTTATTATCGATGAAAGCATAATTGACCATTTGGGAATGCCTGTATCAAATATTGAAAAATGTTTCATTTCTGATCACATACTTATATCTCTTAGATGGAGGAATTAGGGGTCCAGGAAAGGCAATCCTTTCAAGTTTAATAGAATTTGGTTGGAGGATTCTGATTTTAATGATCTCATTAAAAAAAATCCTAAAATGACTTCCCTCCACTAGACCAATCTTCCCCTACCTTGTCTTTTATAGACAAACTTTCATCTACCAGAAAGTATGTAAAAGAGTGGCAATTCAGAAAAAGACAGCTCAATAGGAAGGCCCTACACGACATTCAAATGGAATTGGAAAGGATCGCTCGTATCTTGATAGAAAATTCCATTACTTTAGAAAAGCGCTATTGTATAAAAGCGCTAGAAATGGAGAAATAAAAGATTCTGGATATGGAAGAAGCTTCATGGAGACTGAAAAGTTGTGCTATTTGGTTAAAAGAGGGAGATAGAAATACTAAATTTTTTCACAGGTCTGCAAACTCCAGGCGTGAAAGAAATACTATTTGGGGGATAAATGATGAAAAGGGTAATTATCTTCACACTTAGAAAGACATCACAAATGAGGCTGTGAGATACTTTGAAAATCAATACAAAAGATCTGAGGATGTTTAGATTGAGGATATTATCTGGGATATTGACCTATACCCTCAAATGTTTGATGATGTTCAAAATGAGTGCCTCTACAAGCCAATCTCTGAAGAGGAACTCTTGGGGGTTATGAAATCCTTCAAAAAAGACAAAAGTCTGGGCCCAAATGGCTAGATGATTGAATTTGTATCCACTTCTTTGATCTCATTAAAAAGGATTTATTGGGGATGGTAGAGGAATCAAGAATGTTAGGCAACATTAATCAGCTCATTTCCTCGACTTATATAGCTCTCATCTCGAAAAAATCGGAAGTATTCTCCTTCCTGGATTTCAAACCCATATCACTTTGCAACATCTCCTTTAAAATTATTTCAAAAATTATTGTTGGAATAATTCGGGGTACTCTTTCTAGGTATTTGACTCAGGACCAACATGGTTTTCTTCAAGGAAAGAATATTCTGGACGCTGTAGCAAAGACGCAGGAAAGTTTGTTCACTATGCATTCTAAAAAAAGTGAAGCAATCATTCTGAAGATTGATCTTAGAAAGGCATACGATTGCCTTGACTGGGGTTATATTACATATCTTCTTTCAAAAATTGGTTTAAATTCTTAGCTGATAAATTGGATTATGGCCTGCATTGAAAATGTAAATTATGAAATCATCATAAATGGTATGTCTTCCACCTATTTCTCAGCGGTTATAGGTCTACGTTAGGGCTGCTCTTTATCCCCTCTATTATTTAATTTGGCTATGGACTCATTAAGCCTTCACATCAATAGGGCGGTCTTGAAAAATAGGTGTCGGCCTTTGAAGATCAGCAGGAATAATTTTATCTCCCACAATTTATTTGTGGATGACATCTTGATATTTGGTATGCTCTACAGACTTACATGGGAATGTTTTCATGATATTTTGGATAGATTTCAAAAAGTGACTTATCTGCATATAAATGAATCAAAATCCTCTTTTTATCATGGAGATGTTAATATGGAAGTACTAGAATATCTGATTCAGCTGTTTGGGATAGAGGCGAAGCCCATAAAAGAAGGTATGAAATACCTGGGGTTTAAAAGCAAAAGGATATACTAAAATATATTGGCAATGGATTCTAGATAGATATTTTAAAAGGATTTCTGGGTGGGAATATAAGTGTGCCTCAATGGCAAGTAGAGTGGTAGTTACTCAATCAATTCTGGTCCAATTAGTTGTGTATTGGGCTCATCTTTATTATATTCCAGTGAGTATCATTCATCTAATGAATAAAATGACTGCAAATTTTATTTAGGGAGGTAATATGGAGAAAAGAAAATACCACGTATCAAAATTATCTGATCTGTCTTTACCAAAGAACCAAGGTGGTTGGGGTATTTTGGATTTGTGGACTTTTGGGAAGGCATTATTATCCAATTCTCTTTGGAGGGGGGTTTTTGGGGATGGCTCATCGAGTAAACATATCAAGAAAAGATATATGGATGGCAAAGATATCTCATACTGGTACAGGATGGGGAAGATTGGGTCCTCACAAGGATCAGCAATCTAGATGAGCTTTCATAATTTTGAATCTATATTTCTCAAAAGTTTGGCCTGGAGCTTACAAACAGGAAAAAAGACTTATATTGTGCTTGATCTGATCGTGGATGGGGGGGATGATATCTATATATCACAGCAGCTATTGAATTTCTCTAATAGAATAGGGTATTTCACATGGAATCAGGTTATTGCGAACTGGCACGATCCTTTCCTTACCTGGAAAGATGCCTCATCCATGGGGAGACAGGAGTTTTAGCACTTCAGTGGGACTAGATTAAAAGTTATTTAAGGAGTAGTGGCTTTTGTCGAACAAAGGAAGATGATGTCCTTATATGGAGGGAGACTAGTGGTTT
This sequence comes from Pinus tabuliformis, assembly GCA_031772625.1. NCBI lineage: Eukaryota > Viridiplantae > Streptophyta > Pinopsida > Pinales > Pinaceae > Pinus > Pinus tabuliformis. The sequence continues at coordinate 582,844,060 of CM062814.1, read as the reverse complement.
GGAGACAGTTAGGGTAAAAGATATCTACTCAAGTCTTATCAGTATAAACTGTTCCCCAACTCTTTCCATCTTTCCAGTAGTATTATGGAAAACAGGATGTCCTCATAAAGCCATCATTTTCTCACAATTGGTTTTCCATAATAAAAATCTGTCATGGGAAAACTTGCAGAAGAGGAATTCGTCAGGGCCTGGGTATTGATATATATGCAAATCAGCTGAAGAAAATAACTATCATATGTTTTTCCAATGTCCCATATCCCAACAACTTTGGAGTAACCTTGCTGCATACTTTGGTTTTAACAATGTATCAAATATTTCTATAAGAGAAGCTTTTGTTTCGTGGAGTAGTTAGAAAGAATCATGGAGGCCAATCATTCAAATAGTTCTCTGGTGTATATGGAAATGGAGGAATAATATTTTGTTTCAAAACAAAAAGGAGGGCTTCATGGTTGTTTTTGAAAACATTATCTCTCTATATAACACTATCCCTACCAAAATTTCCCAGAGTAGCAAGACAAATAAAACAGAGCAATCACTAGATCTTATGGTTTTCCCAAGAGCATATTTTGATGGGGCATCAAAAAATGACATATGTGGATGTGGGGTCCTTATTTTTATGGATAAAGATCAACAATTTAAAATCTTCTGGAATGGGGGGAAGGGAACCAATAAGAAAGCAGAGGCAATGGCACTAGCAGGACTTATTACTTTCAGTTGTTTTCTAAATATTCAGTCCCTTAAGATTTTTGGAGACTCCAAAATAATAATTGATCATGTCACAGGGAAGAATCATATTAAAAAGCAGCATCTATCTGGTTGGTTAAACAGAATCATGGCTCTTTGGGAGAGGAAGGATGACTACACTATTCAGCACATCTACATAACACAAAATTCCCAAGCTGATATTTTATCAAAGAAAGGACTCTCTTCTCAAATGGCCTTCTGGAATATGGATGTAAAAATTGAAGCAGATACTTATTCCATTCGGGATTTCTCTCCCCCTGGTACATAACCTTTTTTTTTTTATATTGCAGAATTCCTAGGTATGTTTTTTCAGGATTTCGATTTATAGTATCTCAGCATTTTCCTTTATTGGTGATAGATGTGAACCTTTTTGCATACTGGATTTTTTTCTGGATTCACTATTTCACTATCTGTTCATCCTTCTGGTTGATTTCTTCTTTTGAAGCACACATCTATTCTGTCTTTTCACCTATTATGGGGGATTTTTGGCCATATGTCATACCAAGATTTTGCTTTCCTTCCTCTACTGTTTCTGTATAGTGTTGGTTATATCTCTTTATATGGCTATATCTAGATGTAATATGTTGTTTCCTATACCTTTTATATAATACAATCAAGCTTTTTTCGTACTGAAAAAATATGTTGTGATGTAATACATGGTTTAAATTACCTAAAATAAAACAAAATTAAAAAAAATAATAATAATAATTATAATTATCAATACATTTTAGTTATATTTTTTACTAGATTAAATTTTATAATAATAAAAATAAAAATAAAAATAAAATGAAAAATATAAAATTAATAAAAAAATATTGTTTATGAGGTAATATGAGTTATGAGATGATTGATATATTTTGATTTGAGTAACCACACCCAAGGGCATTTAATTTCCATTAACTTAAGCCACACCAACCCTTAATATGCCTCAATTTTACTGGCATGTTTAGAACATGTGACTTTCTGAGCTGTTAAAGTTGAACACGACCCAACCATTCCTCACAATTCTAGCTTATTTGAGATGGGCTTAACTTTTTTTGGTTAATATATATATATATATATATATATATATATATATATATATATATATATATATATATATAAGTTTGGGAGTACCTTTCCATTCATTCATTTCAATAATGAGGCAGGTTACAATCATATAAATAGTTTGAGTCTGTCTACCCAAGCCTTATAAGACTTATAGTCTATAAACCATATATGGAGCATAAATCTATAGAAATAAATGATACCCATCATATACAACAAAATATAACCAAAAAATTATCAAACATGACTCCCCATAACTAGTCATCTAATGATTCCACTGGAGCAAGATCTTTTGCACTTGAACCTCATAGCTCATATTGAGGCAGACATGGAATATGTCACTCAATGTGGCCAAGGCAAGTATTTTGGTGCTGCAACTAAAGTTGAATTTTTTGGGGCTCTTTTTGAATGTTTTTGAGACCCAAATTCGAATCCAAATTTGCAGTGATGTTGAGGGAGGAAACGATAGCTCTAGCCACAAGACATTTCATAACCCAAAATAGATTAATAGACTATTTATATAAGGTGAGGCGATCATAGGTATAACAAGGGTAAGGGATCAAATCACTCCAATTCTCTATCGATGGCTCAAGCTCGACTTTCAGGTTTAATTCTGCCTCCTAGGCTGAAATTGGCTGCTTCACCTGGGTCTGGGTCCTTTTGCAGTAGGCTTGGACCATATTCTATAAGACCTCAACATTCGTTTTACTACCTTGCTAGAGTAGAGTCTTATTGTAAGTCGAACCAGTTTCCTTTCCGTTACCACACTGGTTCCTATCCCCACATCATCTGCAGACAGAGACACCATCGCGAGCAGGAGTATTCACCATAATGATCCAAATAGGACCACCCTTCATCATCCTTTCTTCACCTTCCCACACTCAAGAGTCAGCCCTCTGATCAAAGTCTAGATAGAGAAGTGATTTAGACGGACCTGAAGTAAAATAAATATAGAGAACCACCCAAAAATAAAACATTAATGTAACTGAAGGGCAAAAGAACATAGGTAGCGTTGGACGACACTACACCACACCCGAATTCCACTATCTAAGCCAATATGTACAGGCAAACAAGAACCTCCCGGAGTGTGAGGCACCATCTAAATAAGAACAATGACCCCCATGCACCCCTGAGACTAGAGTCTGTAGATACGATCTTAATAAAAAATCAGAGCCCTTACTCTCCACATGATTTTCCAGTGTAATTCTGGCTTAGAACGGAAAATTCCACTGTTAACATTCAAAGGAAACATTATAAAAAAGATCCAGAAACTAGTAATCATGCCTATATGGGATAGAATATTCCTAAAAATTATGGATATCGACATAAAATCGCCAAGAAAGCCAAATATTCTAGTCATAAAAATTGATAAATTAACCATTGTTCCTTTTCCCCTCCAAACGTGAGGTGAATCAGTAATTGCAGACCCCAATCTAGAAGCATGAAAAGATACTAGACTGTATGCGCCAATCTCGAGCAGAGACAAAGGCTAGAAATATGTTCTTAAATAGACATCCACCTCCACCACCTATAAACATAGTGGTTTGCCTAACTGGACTTCGTGGATTTGCAGAGATCTACGACCCTTCACAACATCAAGACGGGATAATGTGTGAGGGCATGGGAGAGACTGCCCATTGTCGTAATGATTTCGATGAGCCCCATATGGGTCTCCAGCTCCCTCGAACCTTGATCGGCGGTTCTGGTTCGGAACCGAGTCCTCATTCAAAACTAGAGTAATTGTTCCAATCCCTCTCCCTAGTCTCTCTTGCCCGTGAATTATCTATATTTTCACCTGGGTGGAGACAACCCCAGTTTTTTAGGAATTCCATGACTTTTTTATTGGTGTGGTGGATGTGCAAAGGAATGATATATTCAAAATCTTGAATAACCTCATTAATATCTTGGATAGTGCATGCATTCCTCTAGATTTTACTGTTCTTATCCCATTGTGTTAATTTTAGTTATGTTCTATGCTAGAGAAATTTATTTAAATTTTCACAGTTAGCAATCACATCAGCATTAAGATAAACTACAAATAGAACATAAATATAAATTGTAGAAGATAAGCCAAGACAAGAGAACACAAGATGTGGTGCAAGCCAGGGATAGACCCTAATGTGGGGAAGCCCTTGATCAATTCTTCCTTTATGTTCTTCAAAGTTCACTAGAGAAAGATAGAGAGAGAGATAGTATATTTACAACAAAAGTCAACACTTTGACTTATCTAGATCTGAGCATAGATTATCTCCTATAACGATGAGATAAGTTGAAGAAATTATGCTTCAACTAATTGTCCAAGGTGACTCCTTCACCTATCATCATGATGCATCTTGTCCTCTTACTACACCACTGCATATTACACCATGCTGCACTAATCATGATTATCATCATGCTGCCCATGCTAATGTGCATCATCATCATGTTGTTGCCCTTGCTAATGTACATCATCATCATGTTGTTTCCCTAGCTAATGTGCATCATCATTGTGCTGCCCTTACAGATGTGCATCATCATTATGTTGTTGCGCTTGCTAATGCGCATCGTCATTATGCCGCCCTTACAAATGTGCATGATCATTATGTTTCCCATTAAACTAATCCATGTCTGGTCATGAACTATGACCCAACGCTTTCTCCACATGCTGCCCTCCAAGTCTTCTCCACCTATTGTCTTTTACTGTGATTGGTTAGGGCTTTTTTTGTTGCAACAACCCTTCATTCAACCTACAAATCAGCCCTGAATTTACTACAGCCTAGGCAAGGAGTAAAGCCTTTCTTGCGAGTTATTGTTCTGGGCATATGGTAGCCCTTAACAACTCAATGCAGGCCTGTTTTGGGAGACAAGGCCTGCAGCCTACCTCTACAGGCTATGGCCCTCCAACAACCCACCAAAACAACCCTCTTCTAGCCCTCAAACAGATCCACAATACTTCCCATCAAACTCAGCTTTCCTCCAAGAGACCTCGACCCCTCTACCAGCAACTTGGACTCCAAAGCAGTGAGCTCCAATTGCTGCCTAGATCAATTTGTGGCTAGGACATCACTATTAGGCTAGCGTATTACTCTTGGTCACTCCTCCAATAACCCAAGACGTGGAGAGGAGGAGATCACCTCAAGAATGTGTGTTCCAAATGAAATCAAATCCTCTTCTATTTATACCAAAAATGTATAGGTTGAATCGATATGATGTTTGGGCTTCTTGAGCCTACATAAGTTGTTGGTCGGCTTGATAATAATTCCATACTAAAAAAAAATTTGTATCTGTATAAATATTTATCGGAATCAGATGATCTTTAGATCAATCCTACACCTCTGAATGAGAGGGATCTAATAAAAATATCAATTGCCATAAATAAGCTGACCCACATGGAGTTTATCCCTAATTGCCAATTTTAACACTCCCTCTTAACTAGGGAGAACTCCATCCGCTGATCCATATGTCCAACTGTACTATATTTGACATCAGTGCCCTGCACTGCTCTGCCCAGCTCTGCTTAGCTCTGCTCAGTTCTTCTGGGTCTACTCTACTGGCTCTACTTTGGTCTGCTCAACTCTGGTAGCTTTGCTGGCTCTGCTCCACTTTGCTCAGCTCTGCTGGCTCTGCTATGCTCTGCTCAGCTCTACTGGTTCTACTCTACTCAACTTTTCTCAGCTCTGCTGGCTCTGCTATGCTCAACTTAGTTCCGCTGAACTATGAAGAAGAAGAATTGATTGAGAATGTATCACAACATTCTCCACTAACCCTAAGTCAGTCCTAGAGTGCATACCACTGGTCCCAGACCAGTCTCAACCGACCCAAAGTCAGCGTCATAATGGGTACCACTCTTATTACTCGTCCCAAACTAGTTTCATCAGTCCCAAAGAGTGTACCACTGGTCCCAGACTAGTCTCAATTGACCCGAAGGCAGTGTCATAACATGTACCACTCTGACTGGTCCTAGACCAGTCTTCCACTGACCCTAAGTTAGTCTCAGAGTATGTACCATTGGTCCTAGACGAGTCTCAACTGACCCGAAGTCAATGTCATAGTACGTACAACTCCTACCACCAGTCCCAGACTAGTCTTCCACTAAACATAAGTCAGCCTTAGAGTATGTATCACTGGTCCTAGACAAGTCTCAACCGAATTGGAGTCAGCGTCATAGTAGGTACAACTCCTGCCACTGGTCCCAGACCAGTCCTCCACTGACCCTAAGTCAGTCTTAGAGTATGTACCACTAGTCCCAGAGCAATCTCAACCGATGCAAATTCAGTGTCATAGTAGGTACTACTCCTACCATTGGTCCCAAACTAGTATCATTGATCCCAGATCAATGAAGGTCATCCTAGCATAGGGAGTATAGTAGATACAACGATGCATCCATCGGTACTACTATGGTCCCTATCCTCATTTCCCTGCTCATTGATAAGATGAGAGGTACTTCCCATGTGTCCCAGACTACATGGGTAGGATGCCTCGACAGGAGAACTTAATCAATCCTATCCTCACAGGAGAACTAATCATCCTGCTACATAATCGCCATGGAGAACACATCATCCATGCTCACAGGAGAGCTAATCATCCTACTACATAATCGTCATGGAGAACACATCATCCAGACCTCACAGGAGAACTAATCATCTTGCTACATAATCGTCATGGAGAACACATTATCTAGACCTCACAAGAGAACTAATCATCCTATTACACAGGAGAGTGAATCATCCTATCCCACAAGAGACTGGATCATCTTGTCCCACAAGAGAGTGAGTCATCTTGTTTCGTAGTAGAGCGAATCATCCTGTCCCACAAGAGAGCGAATCATCTTGTCCTAGTGCGCACCACTAGGGGAGGGTGAGTCACCCTGTGCTTGTATGTTGCTCGAGTAAGATCCATAAGCCTCCAGAGCTCCTAGAGCTCAATGTTTGCAACATGCAGGACCCTTGTACAAGGGTCTCTTGATGACTCCAATTCGTTCGAGAAAATCACAAATTTTTTCTTTCCTTGGGGCTCTGACAAAGTGTATTGACTTGTACATCATCTTAATGCGATGGATCCTCCTTGCTCATCGACTTACCATATTCAAGATAAGGCAGTATCTAATGTCTATTTGCTGGAGCAATCATTGAATACAGGATTCCTCAATAATGGAATCCCACCACTGGTTGTCACAGAGAATCATAGTGGTATTCATCATGTGTACTCACTCACCAGTCTGCATTTGTATAATCATGCATTTTTCATGTTTCCGGTAGTGTATCTCAATCCATGAGAGATTGTTCCCCAAGGATATATCAGAAGATTCTTGGCACCAATCCAGTGAGGCTTAACCAAATATGAGCTCACCATGCTAACTGTAACACATATGTTTGGATGGAGGTTCTCCAAGAACATCAATGTGAATGAGTTTATGAAACTCAGAGGCATTTCCCAAATCTGGTCTGACATCACTACCATATAAATTCTTGAAAGTTAAGATCCTCGAGGTAGTCATGGGCTTGTAGTTTATCTTTCCACAATTGGAATCCAACTCCCTCTGTCTTCTACAAATGAGAGGGTCTGCACCTATTAGACATAGGTTCTGGTATGAGAGGTCTATCATCCACAACCTTCGGGTAATCGTTTGGATTGGTTTCACTCCTAGTGAATCTCAGCTTCATCAAATAGCTATCAGTCCTCTCATACTATGCCCGAGGTGTTTTGCTTCAAGACATAGAGGGATTTCTTCCACCTGTATACATGAGATTCCTTGTTCATGAATCTCAAACTCCAACGGTTGTTCCAAACCTGTGGACCTCCTACATGAGGGGAATGGTCCCCTTGTAAGATTTTCTTTCAGTACATCTCAAACATGTACCTTCATGCTCTTTATGAATTTTGGAATCTAGGTGACCATATTTCCATCGATGAGTGCCACCCTAAAACCTTTGACTTCCATTTTCGAGATGGAAAACAGATTCTTCTTGCGATCCAATACATAAAATAGATTATGGGGTTCCTTGCTTTCTTTGAAGACTCGACCATTTCCTTGATGACCTGCATTACCAGTCATTCCTTTGATCATAGAAGATGTCCCTAGAATAATTTTTATCTTCATCAAGAGATGTATCTCTACCATTCAGACACTCCTTCACATTTTGGCCAAACTTATTGCAACCAAGGCATCTGCCTTTCCTTCCACCCTTAGATCCGAACTTCCCAATGAAGTGATATTTAGATGGGCCATCAGAAACTTGCGATGTGCCATTCTGATAACATTCTCTTCTTTGACTTCACCCTGGGTGAATTATGAAGAACCTATTGATCCTTTTATCCTTTCTCGACTATCTTCGATGATTGCTCTTTCACTCTTTCTTGGGCATAGTCTTCACCTCAGCTTTGATACCGTGTTAATTTTAGGTATGTTCTATGCTAGCACAATTTATTTAAATTTTCACTGTTAGCAATCACATCAACATTAAGATAAACTGCAGATAGAACATAAATATAAATCGCAGAAGACAAGCCAAGAAAAGAGAAAAAAAGATGTGGCTCAAGCCAAGGACAAACCCAATTTGGGGAAACCCTTGATCAATTCTTCCTTTATGTTCTTCAAAGTTCAGCAGAGAAAGAGAGAGAGAGATAGTACATTTACAACAGAAATCAAGAATTTAACTTATCTAGATCTGAGCATAGATTATCTCCTATAAAGATGAGATCAGTTGAAGACATTCTTCTTCAACTAATTCTCCAATGTGACTCCTTCACCTATCATCATGTTGCATCTGGTCCTCTTGCTGCACCACTGCATACTGCACCATGCTGCACTAATCATGTTGCCCGTGCTAATGCATCATCATTATGCTACTGCCCTTGCTAATGTGCATCATCATTATGCTACCCTTACAGATGTGCATCATCATTATGTTGATGACCTTGCTAGTGTGCATCATCATTATGCTACTACCCTTGCTAATGTGCATCATCATTATGCTTCCCATTAAACTAATCCAAGTCTGGTCATCAACTATGACCCAATGCTTTCTCCACATGCTTCCCTCCAAGTCATCTGCACCTATTGTCTTTTACTGTGACTAGTTAGGGATTGTTTCTCCTGCAACAACCCTTCATTCAATCCATAAATCAGCCTTGAATTTACTGCGGCCTAGGAAAGGAGTAAATCCTTTCTTGTGAGTTGTTGTTCTAGGCATATGGTGGGCCTTAACAACTCAACGTAGGCTTGTTCTGGGAGGCTAGGCCTGCAACCTATCTTTATAGGCTGTGGCTCTCCAACAGCGCACCAAAATAGCCTCTTCTAGCCCACAAACAGATCCACAATACTTCCCATCAAACTCAGCCTTTATCCAAGAGACCTTGGCCCCTCTACCAGCAACTCAGACTCCAAAATAGTGAGCTTTGATTGCTACCTAGATCAACCTGCGACTAGGGCATCACTATTAGGCTAGCGTATTACTCTTGGTGTCTCACTCCTTCTCCAAAAACCCAAGACGTGGAGAGGAGGATATCACCTCAAGAATGCGTGTTCCAAATGACATCAAATCCTCTTTCATTTATACCAAAAATGTATAGGTTGAATAGACATGACGTTTGGGCTTCTTGAGCCTACATAAGTTGCTGGTAAGCTTGATAATAATTCCATAGTCGAAATAAATTAATATCTCCATAAATAATTATCGGAATCTGATGATCTTTAGATCAATCCTACACCTCTCGGCGAGAGGGATCTAATAAAAATATCAGCTGCCATAAATAAGCTGACCCACATGGATTTTTTCCCTAGTTTCCAAATTTAACACTCCCTCTAAACTAAGGAGAACTCCATTCTCTGATCCATATGTCCGGTTGTACTATCTCTGCCATCAGTGCCTTGCACTCCTCTGTCCAGCTCTGCTTAGCTCTGCTAGCTCTACTATGCTCTGCTGGCTCTACTCTGCCCTGATGGCTCTACTCTGCTCTGCTCAAGTTTGTTGGCTCTACTTGATCTGCTCTGCTCAGCTATGTTGGCTCTACTGACTCTAGTTTTCTTTGCTCAACTCTGTTGGCTCTACTAGCTCTGCTTTGCTCTGTTGGGTATGCTCTACTCAACTTTGCTTAGCTCTACTGGCTTTGCTCTGTGGTGGGCCCCAGTATTGTAGCAATAATGCTACAACTCCTGGAACTCCCTTCTTTAATTTTATCAACCCGGTAGTTCGTAACAAACTTGGAAGCGACGGTGTTGTATGCACAAGTACTAGCTCTTGCCGCAGCTGTCACTTGGTCAGCTGGCACAAGTCTGCTAGGAGCTTAAGCCAACTTCTATGAGCTCTTAGAAGAAGCTTTTTAATTGATGGAGGAAAGCTAACTCGAAGGAAGCTAATCTAATTGCGAAAAGAAAATGAAAGCCAAAAAGGAACGCAAACCCTAGCAAACCCTAATTCTACCAGCTAGTCCTATTGACGGAAAGGAGAGCATGCAAACTACTGAAAGAGATGCCATTACTTCTAGGAAGGTAAAATGCATGTGTCTAAGTTATCACTATCTGAAGAAAACATCTTTTTGTATTTTTGACTAAGTTATTAGAATGATCATGCATGTGCTTCTAACTATTTTTGACTGTGCAGAGGTGGATCAAGGAGGAGAAATGCTTGGGAAAGGTTGGGAAGGTTCAGAGAGGGTCTAAGGGGTCCCTAACACCCTTCCAGAGAGTCTCACAAAGTTTGGCTGCCACGAAACCGTGTTTATGAGCTTCTACAGGAAGTCTGCAGGGGTTCTACAGGATGTTCAGAGATTTCTACAGGATGTTCTGAAATGGGATTTTGGAGCATGGGTGGGTGAGGGAAGATGCATGAGTGGATATGGAGGTAGGATAGGGGTCTGAAGTGGCCTAGTAACTGATGGATGGAGTAAGGAATGGCGAGGATGGTTCAATTTGTTCAAGGGAGAGTGAAACAATGTTGCACAAAAATTAGGGTTTTGGGAGCGAATGGCAAACGTGAAGCAAGGGTTCTAAGTAGAGGGTGGAGTGGATGGTGCTGATGGAGAATAAGCAGATGAAGGAGTGGTAAAGGTGTTCTGTAAGTCGTTTTTCCAATTTGAACCCACAAAAATTTTAAATTCAAAGACCTAGTTACGTTGACCTAATTTTCTAGCTGTTAGTAAAGAGAATGAACAGAAGTGTGACCTGCAATGAAACCATGTATTTTAACTCATGCAAATAAGCAAATGAAAGTTTGAACTTGTAACCAACTTCTACATATGAAAGTCAAACACTAGTGATTGCATGGCAAAGCAAAATCAGTGTTTTTGTGGGCAGCAAAGTCATCCTAGTCACAGCTCCTGATCCCACTAAGGGAGAGGTGAAACCACACATGTTTGATGGCCCTTTTCTTGAAGCTTTTTCTGTTAACAACCTGTCAACTAAATCTGAGCATGAAAAGCTATTTTACACATAAAAAACAAACTAAATAACACAACAAGAGTTAGATCCAAATAGCAGATTTTATTCTAAGAATGCAGCAAAAACACATAAAGATAATCAAAGGAGGTATTGGGCGCTTGAGATGGGCCCAACCCCAAGAGCTACAGCCTCCTAAGAGAGATTTAGAGCTGATGCAAATCTAGATTCATCTTTATTGATCAAGAAATGAAGAGTTACATCAAAACTGTCCACAAGAAGGACTTGAAAATGAGCTGAAAGCAAAGCTAATCTATTGCATAGAAATCGAACTACAAACTAGTTAACTAATGGCTAACAAAATGACTAACTAGCTAAAAAAATTGACTATCTGGCTCCAAAAATGACTAACCACTAGCTAACCAAAATGAGGCCCTAAGCCTTCTTATTTATACAATTTGAGGACCCAACAGTCCTCCTAAAATTTAAGGACTTGGCTGCCCAAGACTTGTAGTTAACAGCAGTCCTACTTGACTTGCTTGGCTGCCCTTGTGCTCATTGATTTGGTGGCCTTTGAACTCCGAGCTGATGGTGGAAAATTCGAGGTAAAGGCCCATAAATGAGGGGGACACCTTCCTACAAATCCTCTAGCTTGTTCTCCCACGAATTTGGCTGCCAAGTGCTCATTAAGACCTTCAATTTTGTCTCCAAGTTGACCAAAAAGGCTACACAAAGCACCCATTAGACTTGTTGGCATAATGACTAACCGAATTCACTCTATTAACATAAATATAATCAAAACATGCAATAAACTAATGAGAATGGTGGATTAAGTGAAATTAGGAGGTTGAATGAGCCCAAATAATTATCCATTTTTGGGGCTCATCATCACCCCCGTACTGAAAGTGTTGCTCATCCTCTGAGCAACCAATCTCTCTCCTCATCTTTCATGGCCCTGGTGGCTTCTTTGGCTAACATCTCGACTGTTTTCTCCTTTGGCTTCCCTCTTTTCAAACTTCCTGTAGGAACAGTTCGTTGGCTTCTCGTAGAAAAAGTCCTCTGTCTTCCTGTAGAAACAGTCCTCTGTCTTCCTGTAGAAACAGACATCACCACTGTATCCTGCTTGGCTGTGGGCGATCTTCCTTTCAGCTTGGCTGTGGCAGCCTTTATCTTCTCCCCCTTTCTGCTCTTCTTCCTCACTGTTAGAAGGACTGATATCATAGGTGAGGGCTTTTATGTCACTTTCTGCTATCAAGTCCCCGAAGACTTCCCAATTTTCTTTCTAACTGCATGGTGTTGACCAAAAGATTCATTATTAGGATCATATTCAGCAATGGAAGAAGCATGAAAATTCCCCTCTGGTGTATTCTTTCTTTTCTTTCTGGTAGCTTGTTTGAGGAAGGGAAATACCTATGGGAGCAACACCATTATCATCGACTTTGTAAATTCCTGTCCCATGGAATATCTCAGGGACAGACTGCAAAGGAATAGCACTAGCTTGAGGAATAAACCGATTATATTTCTCAACTTTTAGCTTTCCCTCATCATCCCTTCTGTCTTGGAATACTTCTTCACAATCTCCAATAGTGGACTCAAGCATGGAACCATCTTGTAATTTATCCAGTAGTGTGCATTGCTGTGGGCAATATGACTCTACTTGAGAACCTGAAAGTATGCCCTTGCCAACATTAGCTATTGCTGAATGGTTTTCCATGCGTGGTCCTACATTTATGATTTCAGCTACAGTCCTGCCATGCCAAAAATGTGAAATTTCCATTCTCTTTAGATGAGAAGGTTGATCTGAAATGAATAGCCTGCTAGCAGTGCCTTTGTTATTTGTCAGAATACCAGGACAAGTATTTGCATCCTTGTCAAGGGAATCTGGCACAAACAATCCAGTTTTCCTGACAATATCAAAGCTTTCAGAAGGCTGATTTTTGTTATTGTCATTCTCAATTACCATTGCAGGAATACCACAATCCATGTTAAGTTTAGGAGAGTTTAGACATGCTACACGAACAGCCTTCTGTTTATCAAGCCCGAAGTGTTTCCTTCTTATTGATCCTTCTATTGTTGTAGTCAGCAGTTTCTGACTGCAGAGTGTCTCCATTCAGATGAATGTCTTCAATGTTCTGATTTGCTTTCCCATTTTCATTTGCAACAAGTTCACAGAATAAGCGTTGAACCAATGGATTTGTAAATCCAAAAAGCTCAACACCGTCAATTATCAAGAACTAATCTCTATGAAACTCTTGAATTCGCATGTTATCTTTCTTCTGGATTTTTTCAGGCAATGGTAGGGGTTTCCCCGTGGCACGAAATCCCTTTGTCACAAACACAGGCCCTTTGGCACCTTCCTGAATCTCCATTTCATATATGTGTCCAGCATAATTGCACAGAGCTTGATATCCAATGGGATAGGGATATCTGTCCTTCCCCTGGTTTTGAGCTTTGAAATTTTCCAAAACTCCGGAGTTTTCTTTCTGCAGGGCTGTTTTCTGCGTTTCCTGTAGACGACTTCCTGTAGAAGCGCCTGTAGAGTGCGATAGGTGGGAATTTTTTAAGGAACTGTAGAGATCTCGAGAAAAAAAAGGTAGAAATCTTGTAGAGCACCACCGGTTAACTGATCTGGAAATGGTGGACATGCGCTTCAATTGACTGCAGTTGAATGGTGAGAGTTTTAGCCGAGCGTCGTTTAACTGCAGCATGATTTGTGGTGAGCTGGCAAGAACATGTGCGCTGGATTTTCGAACTGAAGTGATGTTATGAACTGAATATCTTCTTCTATTTGTTAATCAACTGATGCCTTGTTCACTGGATTTCAACACATCTACCATTGTCGGTGTTTTTCAACTTCCATGTGAATGACTATCCACGCATGCTATGTGATTTTTTCATGAGTGCTAGAGAACTGGATGTCGGGTTAAACTTGTTCTATTCGTGGCTTAATCCCACCATTCCATTAATTCACGCAGTTTTGAAATTAAATTTATGCAATAGAAGAATGAGTTTGTCACATACCTCGAAGTTGAATGGCTATCGTGAGCTGCTGTGGCCTGTCATTGCTGCATGCATTGGTTTTTCTGATTGCATGTGGCTTGGCTGCTAATATTTTATTGCTTTTCCCTGTGCAGGTGTCCTCTGTCCGGATCTGAGCTGCATGCAATTATTTCCACGTTCAGATCTGCACCTTCAAGTTGCTGCTGCTGCATGGTCACAAAACCAGAACTTGTTTTTGCCATTTTTCCCAAACGGAAACGTGGATCGATCTGAAACTTGCTGAGCATGTTTCTATCATCATGATGCATCTCCCATAGAAAAATCGTGATCAATGGATGCACTGATTTCGAGAAAAATGTAAAATGGCTGAATATTTCAGAGATCGATTTCTCGGAAACCGTGGATCGGAATCGGCTGAAACTGCTTGGGTAGGTTACCATCACTCATATGCATATCCCCATGAAACAGGTTTTGAAATGGATGCATGGTTATGGAGAAAATGCAAAAATGGCTGATGGTGATGGAGGCTGATTTCTTGGAAACTGTGCACTAGAATTGGCTGAAACTGCTTGAGCATGGTGTCATCACCCTTGCACAATTCCCCATAAAGCTGTTTATCAAATGGATGCATGGTTTTCAAGTTATGGCAAAAAAAAATTTTGTTCTATGGATTTTTGCTTCAAGGCCTTTTTGCAAGTGTTTTCATGGAAGGAAAAACTAAGCTTGGGCTGTGATGCAGGTATGGAGATGATGGAGGAGGAGTTGGAAGGTTGCATGAGGACTTATGAACCCTCGAGGAAGCTACCATGTTCGCCAAACCACTTTTTGAAATGCATGCCTAGTTTCCCACAATTTCTACAGGAAGTTCCTGTAGAAGCACAATGAGAAGCACAATGAGGTGGAAAAAATGATGGAGAAAGGCAAGGGATGGACACACAAGTGCTTGTAGGCCTCATCAATAGATTCCCACCATTAAATTCACTTTTGAAATTTGATTTGGCTCATCCAAAGGTTCTACAGGATGTTTCCTGTAGAAATACAGAGCTTCCTGTAGAAGGCACAAGAAAAATTCCTTTGATCTTGATTTGAGTGCTCCTCCTGTCATGAAACGTCCTTCTTGTAACCTACAATTAGCCAATGGAATTAGTTTTATTTTTATTTTTCTTTCTCTCTTTTTTTTTTGAAAAACAACTAGGGTGCCTCATGGAGGTTTTCACCCTAATTGCCTGCCTTGGGTGCCTCCAAGGGAGTTCTTCACCCAAAGATCTTATTCTCTTTTCTCTTTTTTTTTTCAACCCATTGACCGCCTCATGGAGGTTTTCAATCAATGAGCCAATCTAAGGCGCCTTCGAGGAGGTTTTCACCTTAGATTTCTATTTTCCTCTTTTTTCATTTTTTCTTTTTCTTTTTTTTCTTTTTTTTTCTACCCTACCCTACTTGAAAAACAAAATCATTTTCAAGTATAAGAATACTTCCAATGGAGCCATGTGCACATCGAGATTAGAGAAAAAATGATGTGAAGGCTCGAAATGCATGCTTGGACAACTATCCAGATCTCAGAGACCAAATGATTTGACTTTGAAGGGATCAAACATAGCTGAAGAAGAGAGTACTGCTGCAACTTAGTGACTATCTGGAACCATGTCTCAATATAGCTGTGATATCCTTGGTCCTTTTGCTGATCTGGATCATTCTTCATGTCACTTTCTATCATGAATTTCTCATCTTCCTCCTTTTGCTGATCTTTCTCTTGAGTACATGGAGGATTTGATGGTAACCATGAGGAGGCTTTCTCGATCTCTGATTCTGATCTATTCTCTTCATCAAGTGCAACCCATGGTTCTTTGATCTCCTCTTTTGAATCTTCTTTTGCTGGATGTGATCCTTCAATGCTTTCAAGATAGTCTCTGCTTTGCAACACTCTTCCTGAGCTATGGTGAAGATCATTGAGCTCAAGAGGAGTTGTTTGCATATGTTGTGCCTCAGATTTGCAATGGGGTTGAGCTGCTCCATTGTATGGCTTTGGAAATGGTACGGGTAGTTTAGTGGAGGTGTGAGATTGAGATGGAGATGGATGGCATTGTGGTTGGGTAGGCATTTGGGGTTGCCTTGGTGGAGGAGGAGGCGATGGTTGTGGATGAGCAGGTGGTGGAGGAAAATGAGCGGGATGAGAGTTGTACTTCGGCCTCCACTCCTGATAAGGTGCATTCCACTGACACTGTGGCTGAGCATAAGAGTGAAATGAATGAGCAACTGGTTGGGCATAATATGGATCTGTGAAGGAACAAGGAGGAGGTGTGAACCAGGAAGGATGAGCAGGGGGACCCCAAGAAGGCATGAAATTGGCTTGATAGGGGTCATAATAGGTCTCAGATGTCCCTTGCAGTTCCTGCTGGTAAGATCTAGGTCCATGCGGCCAACTTTGGTTCATGTAATAGAGTGATTCAGTGGTTCCTTTGGCTCTCTGATATGCAGCTTTGAATCTGGGTAAGGAAGGGCACTGATCTGTAGGATGGTATTCTTCACAGACAAAACACACTTCTATGGAGTACAATGGACATTCGTTCCTAGGATGCTTTCTAGTGCACCTAGGACAAGAAATGACCAAAGCCCTCTTGGCTTCTTCTTGCTTCTTTTGGATCCGCAAGGTATCCAGTTGCATGGCAAGAAAGTGCCTCATATCACTCTTGAAATCTTTGATCTGATTTTCAAATTCATCTTTGGACAAGATGTTGCTCCCAACATTTCTACTTGTAGCCATTCGCTTAGAGGAATGTTTTCTTCTTCTTCTCCCCTAGGGGTTCTTTAAATATGCCTTGATGTCCACCAAGGGGTTCTTTAATCACAGCCATCGAAGAAGAGAGAACGTTGGCTGTGTGAAGCAGTGGGGGTGTTGTGCAATCATTTTTCTATCTTATCTCTACTCCTACAAGGCATGAAATGAAATCTTTTTGGTTGATTTTTGTTCTTTTCTACTTCTACCTGCAAAACTGAAATAGATTGAACTACAACTGACTATCTTGCTAAAATGAAAATGCGGAATTGAAATGAAAGCAGGAAAGGACTAATCTATTTTTCTCAAATGAAATTGCAGGAATGAAATGCTAGGCTACGCTTGCGGAATTGAAATGCTAATCTACGCTTGCAGAAATGAAACTGCAGAATTGAAATGCTAATCTATGAAAGCGGGAAATGCTAATCTACTTTTGCATAAAAGAAATTGCATAATGGAAATGAAATAAACTACTTAGAAGAAGATTGTAGTGGAAAATAGAAGAAAAGCGGCAATCACCAATACTCTGATGCTCCCCCGGCAACGGTGCCAAAAAGATGGTGGGCCCCAGTATTGTAGCAATAATGCTACAACTCCTGGAACTCCCTTCTTTAATTTTATCAACCCGGTAGTTCGTAACAAACTTGGAAGCGACGGTGTTGTATGCACAAGTACTAGCTCTTGCCGCAACTGTCACTTGGTCAGCTGGCACAAGTCCGCTAGGAGCTTAAGCCAACTTCTATGAGCTCTTAGAAGAAGCTTTTTAATTGATGGATGAAAGCTAACTCGAAGGAAGCTAATCTAATTGCGAAAAGAAAATGAAAGCCAAAAAGGAATGCAAACCCTAGCAAACCCTAATTCTACCAGCTAGTCCTACTGACGCAAAGGAGAGCATGCAAACTACTGAAAGAGATGCCATTACTTCTAGGAAGGTAAAATGCATGTGTCTAAGTTATCACTATCTGAAGAAAACATCTTTTTGTATTTTTGACTAAGTTATTAGAATGATCATGCATGTGCTTCTAACTATTTTTGACTGTGTAGAGGTGGATCAAGGAGGAGAAATGCTTGGGAAAGGTTGGGAAGGTTCAGCGAGGGTCTAAGGGGTCACTAACACCCTTCTAGAGAGTCTCACAAAGTTTGGTTGCCACGAAACCGTGTTTATGAGCTTCTACAGGAAGTCTGCAGGGGTTCTACAGGATGTTCAGAGATTTCTACAGGATGTTCTGAAATGGGATTTTGGAGCATGGGTGAGTGAGGGAAGATGCATGAGTGGATATGGAGGTAGGATAGGGGTTTGAAGTGGCCTAGGAACTGATGGATGGAGCTAAGGAATGGCGAGGATGGTTCAATTTGTTCAAGGGAGAGTGAAACAATGTTGCACAAAAATTAGGGTTTTGGGAGCGAATGGCAAACGTGAAGCAAGGGTTCTAAGTAGAGGGTGGAGTGGATGGTGCTGATGGAGAATAAGTAGATGGAGTGGTACAGGTGTTCTGCAAGTCGGTTTTCCAATCTGAACCAACAAAACTTATAAATTCAAAGACCTAGTTACATTGACCTAATTTGCTAGCTGTTAGTAAAGAGAACGAACAGAAGTGTGACCTGGAATGAACCCATGTATTTTAACTCATGCAAATAAGAAAATGAAAGTTTGAACTTGTAACCAACTTCTACATATGAAAGTCAAACACTAGTGATTGCATGGCAATGCAAAATCAGTGTTTTTGTGGGCAGCAAAGTCATCCTAGTCACAACTCCTGATCCCACTAAGGGAGAGGTGAAACCACAGATGTTTAATGGCCCTTTTCTTGAAGCTTTTTTTGTTAACAACCTGTCAACTAAATCTGACCATGAAAAGCTATTTTACACATAAAAAACAAACTAAATAACACAACAAGAGTTAGATCCAAATAGCAGATTTTATTCTAAGAATGCAGCAAAAACACATAAAGATAATCAAAGGAGGTATTGGGTGCTTGAGATGGGCCCAACCCCAAGAGCTACAGCCTCCTAAGAGAGATTTAGAGCTGGTGCAAAGCTGGATTCATCTTTATTGATCAAGAAATGAAGAGTTACATCAAAACTGTCCACAAGAAGGACTTGAAAATGAGCTGAAAGCAAAGCTAATCTATTGCATAAAAATCGAACTACAAACTAGCTAACTAATGGCTAACAAAATGACTAACTAGCTAACCAAATTGATTAACTGGCTCCAAAAATGACTAACCACTAGCTAACAAAAATGAGGCCCTAAGCCTTCTTATTTATACAATTTGAGGACCCAACAGTCCTCCTAAAATTTAGGGACCTGGCTGCCCAAGATTTGTAGTTAACAGCAGTCCTACTTGACTTGCTTGGCTGCCCTTGTGCTCATTGATTTGGTGGCCTTTGAACTCCGAGCTGATGGTGGAGAATTCGAGGTAAGGGCCCATAAATGAGGGGGACACCTTCCTACAAATCCTCTAGCTTGTTCTCCCACGAATTTGGTTGCCAAGTGCTCATTAAGACCTTCAATTTTGTCTCCAAGTTGACCAAAAAGGTTACACAAAGCACCCATTAGACTTGTTGGCATAATGACTAACCAAATTCACTCTATTAACATAAATATAATCAAAACATGCAATAAACTAATTAGAATGGTGGATTAAGTCAAATTAGGAGGTTGAATGAGCCCAAATAATTGTCCATTTTTGGGGCTCATCACTCTGCTCAACTTAGCTCTGTTGAAATATGAAGAAGAATAATTGATCGAGAATGTCTCATACCATTCTCCACTGACTCGAAGTCAGTCTCAGAGTGCATACCGTTGGTTCTAGAGCAGTCTCAACTGACCCAAAGTCAACGTCATAGTGGGTACCACTCTTACTACTGGTCCTAGACCAGTATCATCAGTCCCAGAGAGTGTACCACTAGTCCCAGACCAGTCTCAACCGACCCAAAGTCAGCATCATAGCATGTACCACTCTCACTAGTCTCGAACCAGTCTTCCATTGACCCTAAGTCAGTCTCAGATTATGTACCACTGGTGCTAGACCAATCGCAACCGACCCGAAGTCAATGTCATAATAGGTACAACTCCTACCACTGGTCCTAGACCAGTCCTCCACTGACTCTAAGTCACTCTCTGAGTATGTACCACTGGTCCCAGACTAGTCTCAACTGACCTGAAGTCAGCATCATAGTAGGTACAAATCCTACCACTCATCCCAGATCAATCCTCCATTGACCCTAAGTCAGTGTCAGAGTATGTACCACTAGTCCCAGACCTCAACTAACCTAAAGTCAGTGTCATAGTAGGTATAACTCCTACCACTGGTCCCAGACCAGTATCTTTGATCCTAGGTCAATGAAGGTCATCCTAGCATAGGGAGTACAATATATACAACGATGCATCCATCGGTACTACTATGGTCCCTATCCTCATTTCCCTGCTCATTTATCAGATGAGGGCTACTTCCCATGAGTACCAGACTACATGGGTAATATGCCTCGATAGGAGAACTTAATCAATCATGTCCTCACAGGAGAGCTAATCATCCTGATAAATAATCGCCATGGAGAACACATCATCCATGCTCACAGGAGAGCTAATCATCCTACTACATAATCATCATTGAGAACACATCATCCAGACCTCACAGGAGAAGTAATCATCTTGCTACATAATCGTCACGGAGAAAAAATCATCCAGACCTCAGAGGAGAACTAATCATCTTGCTACACAGGAAATCGAATCATAATGTCCCACAAGAGAGCAAATCATCTTGTCCCATAAGTGAGCGAGCCATCTTGTTTCATAGGAAAGCGAATCATCCTGTCCATAGGATAGCAAATCATCCTGTCCCACAAGAGAGCGAATCATCTTGTCCTAGTGCACACCACCAGGGGAGGGTGAGTCACCCTATGGTCATACGTTGCTCCAGTAAGAACCATAAGCCCCCAGGGCTCCTAGAGCTCAATGTATGCAACATGCAGGA
Source organism: Pinus tabuliformis (assembly GCA_031772625.1). Lineage (NCBI taxonomy): Eukaryota > Viridiplantae > Streptophyta > Pinopsida > Pinales > Pinaceae > Pinus > Pinus tabuliformis. Next base: position 582,823,164 of record CM062814.1, on the reverse strand, counting down.
CCCTTGTACAAGGGTCTCTCGATGACTCCAAGTCATTCAGGAAAATCACAAATTTGATCTTTCCTCGAGGCTATAACAAAGTGTATTGACCTATACATCATCTTAATGCGATCAAGCATCCTTGCTCATCGACTTAATATATCCCAGATAAGGCAGTATCTGGTGTCTATCTACTAGAGAAATCGTCGAATACACGATTCCTCAATAATCGAACCCCACTATGGGTTGTCACAGACAATCATAGTGGTATTCATCATGTGTACTCACTCACTAGTCTGCATTCGAATAATCATACAGTTTCATATTTTTGGCAGTGTATCTCAATCCGTGAGAGATTATGCCCCGAAGATATCTCAGAAGATTCTTGGCACTAATCCAGTGAGGCTCAACCAAATATGAGCTCACCATGCTAACTGAAACACATATCTCTAGATGGAGGTTCTCTGAGAACATTAATTTGAATGAGTTTATGAAACTCACAGGCATTTCCCAAATCTGGTCTGACATCATTACCATATAAGTTCTTGAAAGTTAAGATCCTCGAGGTAGTCACAGGCTTGTAGTTTATCCTTCCACAATCGGAATCCAACTCCCTCTGTCTTCTACAAATGAGAGGGTCTGCACTTGTCAGAAATAGGTGCCGATATGAGAGTTCTATCATCCACAACCTTCGAGTAATGGTTTGGATTGGTTTCACTCCTAGTGAATCTCAGCTTCATCAAAATGCTATCAGTCCTCTCATACTATGCCTGGAGTGTTTTGCTTCAAGCCATAGAGGGATTTCTTCCACCTGTGTACATGAGATTCCTTGTTCGTGAATCTCAAACTCCATGGGTTGTTCCAAACCTATGGACTTGGTACATGAGGGGAATGGTACCCTTGTAAGATTTTCCTTTGGTACATCTCAGACATGTACCTTCATGATATTTTTGAATTCTGGCATCCCGGTCACCACCTTTCCATTGATGAGTGCCACCTTGAAACCTTTGACTTCCATTTCTAAGATGGACAACAAGTTCTTCTTACGATCCAGTACATAAAGAGATTCTGGGGTTCCTTGCTTTCTTTAAACAGTTGACCATTTCCTTGATGACCTACATTACCAGTCATTCCTTTGATCATAGATGTTGTCCCAGGAATGATTGTTATCTTCATCAAGAGATGTGTCTCTGCCATTCATACACTTCTTCACATAACGACTGAAATTATTGCAACCAAGGCATCCACCTTTCCTTTCACCCTTAGATCTGAACTTCCTAATGAAGTGATCTTTAGATGGGCCATCAGAAAATTCCCCTGTGCCATTCTAATAACACTGTCTACTTCGACTTCACCCTGGCTGAATTATGAGGAACCTATTGATCCTTTTTTCCTTTCCCAACTGTCTTCGGTGATTGCTCTTTCACTCTTGATTGGGCATAGTCTTTATCACAGCTCTGATACCATGTTAATTTTAGGTATGTTCTGTTCTAGAGCAATTTATTTAAATTTTCATAGTTAGCGATCACATCAGCATTAAGATAAACTACAGATATAACATAAATATAAATCACAGAAGACAAGTCAAGAAAAGAGAACACAAGATGTGGCACAAGCTAGGGACGAACCCTAATGTGGGAAAACCCTTGATCAATTCTTCCTTTGTTTTCTTCAAAGTTCAGTAGAGAAAGAGAGAGAGAGAGAGAGATAGTACATTTACAATAGAAGTCAACACTTTGACTTATATAGATCTGAGCATAGATTATCTCCTATAATGATGAGATCAGCTGAAGACATTCTACTTCAACTGATTCTCCAAGGTTACTCCTTCACCTATCATCATGTTGCATCTGGTCCTCTTGCTGCACCACTGCATACTGCACCATGTTGCACTAATCATGATTATCTTCATGCTGCACATGCTAATTTGCATCATCATCATGTTGCTACCCTTGCCAATGTGCATCATCATTATGCTACCCTTACAGATGTGCATCATCATTATGGTGTTGCCCTTGCTAATGTCCATCATCATTACGTTGCCCTTACAGATATGCATCATCATTATGTTGTTGACCTTGCTAATGTGCATCATCATTATGTTGCTCCCCTTGCTAATGTGCATCATCATTATGTTGCCCTTATAGATGTGCCTCATCAATATGATGCCCATTAAACTAATCCAACTCTAGTCATGAACTATGACCCAACTCTTTCTCCACATGTTGCCCTCCAAGTCTTCTGCACCTATTGTCTTTTACTGTGACTGGTTAGGGATTTCTTTTGCTACAACAACCCTTCATTCAACTAAAAAATCAGCCTTCAATTTATTGCGGCCTAGGCAAGGAGTAAAGCCTTTCTTGTGAGGCGTTTCTCTGGGCAAATGCATCCCTTAACAACTCAATGCAAGCCTATTCTGGGAGGCTAGGCATGCAACCTACCTCTATAGGTTGTGGCCCTCCAACAACCCACCAAAATAGCCCTCTTCTAGCCCTCAAACTGATCCACAATACTTCCCATCAAACTAAGCCTTCCACCGAGAGACCTCGGCTCCTCTATCAGCAACTCGGACTCCAAAACAGTGAGCTCTGATTGCTGCCTAGATCAACCTGCAACTAGGTCATCACTATTAGGCTAGCATATTACTCTTGGTGTCTCACTCCTCCAAAAACCCAAGACATGGAGAGGAGGAGATCACCTCAAGAATGTGTGTTCCAAATGACATCAAATCCTCCTCTATTTATACCAAAAATGTATAGGTTGAATAGACATGATGTCTGGGCTCCTTGAGTCTACATAAGTTGCTGTTCGGCTTGATAATAATTCCATAATCAAAATAAATTCATATATCCATAAATACTATCAGAATTGGATGATCTTTAGATGAATCCTACACCTCTCGATGAGAGGGATCTAATAAAAATATTAGCTGCCATAAATAAGCTAACCCACATGGAGTTTGGCCCTAGTTGCCAATTTTAACACATTGGGAGCCCTGGTTAAGATTTTTTATAGTATCAATGACGATTGTGGAGTCTACTTTGACCACCATTATTCTGATCCCTTCTCATCTTGCAATTAGAAAACCATGTTTAAATGCATTAAATTTAGCTTCATCATTGCTAGCCAAGGCACAATATGAAAAATATAATTGAACCACCCAACACTGTGGGTCTCTAATGATCCCTCAAAATCCTGTAGCTCTTGGGTTTCCTTTAGATACCCCATTGAAGTTAAGCTTAAGAAAACCATCACGGGGGCATAAAAAATGGGAGGGGAGTTGACGGAGAGGCACCGTTAATTGCCGTGATGAGGGGTAACCTTCCAATAATTAGAATTTCATTTATCTTCTAGCATAGTTTCTCTTATGTTTTTGAGTATTCCTTTCCAAATCTATGGGTGTGGTAGCCTTTGATCCTTTAAAATCCTTCTATTCCTTTATTTCCTTATTGCACAAAGAAGAAAGACAAGGGAGATAGACCAAGCTCTCTTTAATATAGGACTGGAAAAGAGTCCTTTCCTCCAACTCCCAATTGTGGATCGAATATTGGTATTATCTCAGTTTAGATGACCAAAAGGAGTGTCAATATTCTGCCAGATCTGAGATACAAAGGGACATAGGTTAAAAATATTCTCGATAGTTTCATTCTGAGAGGTACACATTGTATAGAAAGAGGGCCCTTTAATTCCTCTCTTTTGTAATTGGTCCCAAGTAAGAATACAACCACTTCACAGAAGCCATTGGAAATACGTTACTTTTGGATAGAATTGTCCCGTCCATTTTTTCCTCCAGAGAGGGTTATACTAGTTTGGAAGTTCCTTTACTGCCAACTAGTAAGCTTCTTTTATGCTAAACATACCTTTGGTTTTGTAGCCCCATTAGAGAATGTTTGGGCCTTCCGACATAGAAATACTTCTAGTATGTAACTTATTATCAAACACGTCCCATTTATTTGAGTCGAGATGATTGTGCCAATATTGTTTCCTTTTCCATTGTCTCCATGTGTTACCAGGGACCAGGTCCCAAAACTGATTAACCATCACATTATGGGTTCTATTATTAAAAACGAAGATCTTAGGAAGGTCTTGGAAACTGAGGAGTGTTTCCCATTATCGCCATGAATATTTCTATAATAGAGTTGTACTCCCATATCTGATTTCTTAGAAGGTGTGATTACAAATTAACTCTTTTTTGTTCGCAGAGGCTAAATTCTAGATTGAGGATCCTCTTGGAGTACCTTGCACTCTCAATATTTCTTCTCTAGAGGAAGGTATAATGTATTTCTAATCCCAAATAACCTTCTAAAGATTAGTTCTTCCATGTATCTAGTGCCACAAAAGTTTTTTTCCCATCACTTGATGTAGAAGAAAAGGATCAAAGAGACCTAACCCCCCAACCATTTTATGTTTGATAAGCCAATTCCATGAAAGGAGCATCCATTTTTTCTATTCTTGAGCACGTGCCATCGATTTTTTTTTGAAAATATTTGTTATATCAGAGCAAGTAGTTTTAGGAGCAGCTAGACCTGATAGCTGATAGATTGGAATCGATTGCAACATTTCCTTCAATAGAACCACCTGCCTAGCAATGTTAAGGAAGTGAAAAGACTAGTTTTGAAGGTGTGATTGAATGTGCTCAAGGAGGGATTTCCAATAGGAGTTCCTAAGAAAATTGATCACTAGGGAATTTCCAAGTATTTCGATGGAAGGGAGTGAATATGGAAACCCAAAATCCTGGCCAGTAAGGATTGGGAAGGAACAAGGGTATTGAATAAAAATATATTATATTTCTCATTATTCGTTAGAGTGCTAAAGGCTTGTATCAAATCTTGAAGGATAGATTTTAGTAGTCTGATTTCCCGAAGGGAGACTTGAGAAAATAACATTATGTCATCCAAAAATTGTTAGTGAGATAAAGGTAGGTCATTTCCCCACATGTGAATGCCTTTGAGATGGATTTCTTGAAGAAATAATTATATATATATGCCCAACCATTTCGTAGCCAAAATGAAGAGGAAGGGAGAGATAGGGCACCCTTGTCAAAGGCCTCTAGATGCATTAAAAGTGAAGGAGGAGGAACCATTGATTAGGATTGAAAAAATTGGAGAAGAGATAAGATAGGAGATCCATTGGATCCATCGCTGGTCAAAATCGAAGCCTTTCAAAATATTCAGTAGGAAAGGTTAGCTAAGGAGATCATAAGATTAGCTTTCCCTTAGATTTAAGACTCTTGGGTGAGTGAATAACCTCCTAGGAAGTAATAATTTCTTCCAAAATTTAACATCCTTGGACAAAACCAGTTTTCTCAGAAGAGACCAGAGAAGGAAGAAGAGGTTTAAGGTTGTTGACCATAATGGTGGAGAGAATTCTATAAGTGAAATTACATAGAGCAATAGTTCTAAATTCTTGGGGATCTTCAGAATGAGCAATTTTTGGTATCAGAGCTATAAAAGAGGAATTAATAGTGGGGTGTACCTGCTTGTTTCAACATGATTCCTCAACAACTTCTAGAATGTCCTTACCGAGGATGCGCCAGGCCTCTTAAAATAATTCTACAGTGAAACTATCAAGAGCTCGGTCTTTGATTTTTTCCAATCCTTTTACTGCCTTCTCAACTTCCTACAAAGTCATGGCCCGCATCAGTGCCAAATTTTGATCTCTACTGTCTAATTGTGGAATTTGTCTTGTGATATCCCTGATCACTTCCGATCTGTCCAGACACTATTTAGACAAGAGATTCTGGAAATGGTTGACTAGAAAGGTTTCCATATATTTATATTGTACTAATCGGTTCCCCTCATAATCAAGCAACAAAAAAATTATCTTATGTTGCTTATGTTATATCATAGCTTTATGAGAGAAGCATGTGTTTCTCTCCCCTTCCCATAGCCATTGAACATTATATTTTTGTTTCCATAGGATCTCCTCCTACTTTCTTTGTTCCTCTATCTGAATTAGGAGTTTCCCCTATTCTACTATGAGGGGTTAAAAATGAACTTGGTTAATCATCTGTTGTTGCACCTTTTGCATGCGGCGTTGCAAGATTTCTTGATCTCTCTGGATGTGTCCAAATTCCAATTTATTCAATTTTTGATTTGTTGCTTGAGGTCCTTAAGGTGGAGTTGGGAGGTATGCATGCAGTTTCACCCCTGATCCGAACTAGATTCCTAATGGTCCCTTTTGTTTTCTAGAAAGGATGGATTCCAGAACTAGAAGGATTCAAACCTGAAAGGTCTTTTATGATGGCCCAACTTCAAATCCATTAACATCTAGATCGGCCAATGGTCAGATCCATGGAATGGAATAATATAAGCTTCAAAGAAAATATCCATCCTGATAACGTCTTTGGAAACCAAGGATCTATCGAGCCAGGAGCCGACTTGGTGTGGCCCACCCTTATGGTTATTTTACATAAGTATCGAGTTGATTGTGGGTATATATACAAGTTTCAAATCCACCATCAATGTTTGAAAAAGTTCCATTTCTAGCTCCTCATGTCTTACCCCACCCTTTTTCTCTTTGAGTGAGGTGATGAGGTTAAAGTCTCCTCCAGTTAGCCAAATGTTTTCCTTGCTGCTAGTTCTAAGCTTTCCTATATTATGGAGGAAAGCTTCCTTCTCACCTAGAATATGAAGACCGTAGACCGCTGAGAGTAATACCCACTTGCTAGTCCCAATATGTTTGAATCTCCCAAAGAATATGCAGGGCATAATGACCCAGTGGTAAAAACTAATCTTTGTAGGGTTCTACATAATGGAAATACCCCTTGCACTTCCCCTTGCATCTAAAGCCATTACTTCATACTTGGGATGCATACAACTGATGATTTCTTCTATCCTTGCCCCTGTGGCCTTTGCTTCATGAAGAAACACAATTTGGGGCTTCTCCTTTATGAGGCGATATTGTAAATATCTTTGTTTACCTCATTTGTTGATGCCCCTCACATTCCAGGAGATTACAATCATTGGGAAACTTTGTTGATTTGATGGAAAACCAATGATAGCAATATGACCCATCTGGAATTGACTACAAGATCGCCAACAATCTGTATCAATTCCTAAACATTTTTCCTTCCATATTTCTTACCTCGTTTTCGTTACCGTGAATCTTGTGAACCTCCCAATTGAGAGCCAATGGGATCCAATGGATTCAGTGCATTTTTTCTCTATTTCACCTAGTATTGCTGGAATGTGTCACAATAGAGTTTCTTTTGATCCTCCGTAGTGAACCTCTCGTCCATATTCTTCCATTCATGCAATAATCATTTCAACGCTAAGTCTTATGCACTTAGATGTTCCTTTGTTGGATCAATATCCAAGGACTTCTCCTCTTCTTCCTTATCTAAGAGTTCCATTTGACCTTTCCTTTTTGGCCTAGAGGTAGTTTTCATCGATTCTCTCCCTCGTGTTGATCCTTTCAATGGATCTATTGCTTTGAAACTTTCCCCCAAATCTTGCAAAACCCAAAACCAATTTTTTTTTTCTTGTTTTATTTGTTGTGTTGAATGTTGTGATTAGGCCAAGTTCTCATTCTTATTCTTGTGAGACACCTCTTGAAAACCCTCACTATTGTTTCACTGTGAAGTCTATTCATCGGATCGAGGCCTGACCACTAATTCCATTTTATTCAATGGGTAGGACTTGTACAAATGGCCATACTCATGGCACCAATGACAATGAAAAGGAATGTGTTCATTATCGAACGATTGCTACCAAATCTCATCTTGATATTCAAATTCTACAAATTCAGGGAAGGGCTTATTGACGTTCATATAAACACGTATTCGGGCATGCAAAGTGTATCGACCCTAGCGATTCAATTTATCCACTTTCACGAATCCTCCAGTGGAATTTTAGATTCCTTCCAAAATTTCAGGATCCCAAAAATATATGGGTAAGGCAAAGAGATGAACCCAAATAGGGGTCACCGTGAACCATTCAAGATTTGGATTGTAGCATTTCTCCCAGTATCTCATAAAAATTCCTTCATTGTAATAAAATTATGGCCCATTTTCAAAAATTCTCTCCTTATCCTCCAGGTTGGAAAATATCACTATGAAGAAGCCTCTAGCTCCTAGCTTCATATCTATATGGCATTTGGGTTGCCATTTTAGCTAGATCCACTAAATTAAATCCTTTTCCAATGGCCATATGTCAATAAAATTACATATTAGGGAACGATCCTTCATTTACTTATGGTAATTCTCTACTTTGTTGGAGGGTATCATGAATTTGGGTTTCTTTGTTACTAATGGAAGGAATTTCCCGCGGATTCATGCTTACCACTGGGCTCCCATTATAGGTCCCTCATTAGCACCAACTGCATGGAGATGGAAATTCGATGCTCCTATTTTTCCAATGGTTTCACCTGCTGCCACACTTCGATAAAACGGGATCTCTCCCATTCCTGCAGAGGCGCTCATTTCCCCTATCAGAGTCCTCTGGTGAGAAAACAATGGTCACATAAAACACAATTTTGGTGTTGGCAAGTGCTTCCGAAGCTGCGCAAAACCCTAGCACATCTCATTCCATTCACCACACACACACACACACACAAACAAAAATATATATATATATATATATATATATATATTAAAATGAGTTGTCAATCAAGCTATTTTTTTTCATTTCTTTAACTTGACAAGTATGAATTATAGGGAATTCCTAGCTCGAGGACTAGAGTAATATTAATTTTAATATTGAGCTAATCATAGAAGAAATAATTTATGTAGGGTCATGAATTATCATCAACTAAACAACTTGCAAGTGAAGTGATGGTCTGTATGTAATTGAAAGTATGAAAAATTATATGGTATTGGCTGCTAGATGTTACCAAGATGACATTGCTTTAGTGTAAAACAAAATTTGCATTAAAATCACAACAATTTTTTCTTTCAATGCCCTTCTATTGTGTCTGGACACTCGTAGCATTATCTAGTATGATGTTGCTTCATTTTTTATGACATTTTTTACTTTCAATGAACTTGAAACAGAACAACCACCATGATCACATTCGGTACCATGTTTTATATTTTATTATTTAAATATGAAAACATGTGCCCAAACTAGAGAGCAATAAAGTTCATGAACAAATTGAAAGGTGTGCCTTGTAGGTGTTCATTTTACTATAAGTGATATTTTTATCTAATGTGTGTTTTATATTGACAACTTTCAACTATGCAACACTATGATTGTGGATTATTATAGCAATCATTGCCTAGAAAATTAAAAAAATAGAGAATAAATAATTAATTTCTACTTTCTTAGATGGTGAGAATTAATGATCCATCAATGACTTATGCTTCTCCCATGTAAATGTTTTTCATTAAACTGTGGACTTATTGTGTTTTTATGTATAACAGACTAGTAATCCAACTTTTATTATCTCATCAACGATGACATAGGAATGAAAGTGTGGAGTTGAAGGCCAAATTAAAATCTCCTGAACCTAGTAGCCTCATGGTGATTAAGATGAAGAAGGTGATCGTTCTGTTTGGAACACATACTAGAAACATTATGGTATTTTTTAAACCCATAAACATCTATTAGTTTTTAACTAGTGTGTAGTTGAAGGCCAAATACAAATCACCTAATGTTGGTAGCCTCAGGGAAATTTAGCAGAAGAAGGTGATTGTTCTATTTGGCACAAAGACTAGAAATATAATGGTATTTTTTAAGCCCACAAACACCTATTATTTTTTAATTAATGTATGTTGTATTTAATGGCTAGATGCTCATTTTATTCTTTTTATCTGATTTGGAGATTTTTTTTTTTTTTTTGTAAACTTGGCAGTGCTTCTTCTATTTATATTACTCTTCCAAAATCATATACTTCCATTTGTTCCTAAAGGAAACCAGGTAGCCATCTGTCTGCATTAAAACCTATCCAAAATTTAAAAACCTTTTTTGTTATCCATCGAGCAACATTGTTTTGACTGTCTATACTACTTCTTATGCAAAACAGATTAAACAAGTGAATGCATTTCATCAAAATTTTATCAGATTCAAGCTAGATTGCTACATCATTCCTCATCCGAGGATATTATTGGGGCTAGCACTTTGGCATTGGAGCCGGGCATCTCGCTCCTCTCCTTAATTATCCACTTCAAGTCCTTCAGTGTCTGCTCAATTCTTCCCAAGCCCAAGTTATTTCTATAGGTCTGGATCTGAACTGTTGCCATTTCCCTAAGTAGTTTGGCCGTCACTGGATCCTTTTCCTTCTTTTTTTTTTCTCATGTGCCTCTCTTCCATCTCCCATTGCTTGTTATCGGTTCAGGGTTATGGCTCGTGACACAACATTCTTCATGACCCAATATTGTTGTATGGTTTGAATGAATAGGGAGTGACGACCACAAGAATTCCCTGGATTAGGAACCATACTTTTCCACTCCTCCATGGGGACGTCCTAGTTCTTGATGTTGTCATTCAGTTCTCTCTCCCAACCTATAATTTTGGTTCTAATGTCTAGCGGGTTCCTTGCCATATAAGCGTCAATACTAGTTTTCATGTGTTCACTTCCCAACTTCCTCCCTCTTTTCCTATTTGACCTATTTGTTCCTTCTTCCTTCTTGTTTTCTCTCTTTCATCTCCTAGGGGCCATCTTAAACGCTACATGTCTGTAACTTTTTTCTGCTTGTTGGTCTCTATTCTCCTCGCTATGCTATCCTCAGTATGAGGTGATACCTATCACAGAGCCATTGCATTTATCAGTATTATAATAGTAAATCAAAACTATTTCCCAATTAACCCTTTCCTTTCCATTTCCAAGGTTTGTTTCCTTCGGGATTTTTGGTGAAAAGTCATTTGTTCTCTCTTTGTTACGTGTTCGATACTTTCTTGGATCTCTTACCCTTTCCCTTCCACAACAACAGTCAACTCACAGCCTGTATGTTTTGGCCATCCTCATGGGTTCCTCCCCAGATAAGGTCGGTTTTCTGTTCCTCCCTTCCTTGGGTCTCCCTGGTTTGTCTATGTCTTCCCTTGGGGTGTTGGTGCTAGATACCTCCCCCTCAGGTTTCTTGCTTCCCTGGTTCTCTATTTTCCTTGGTTATTTTTCCCCTCTAGGTACTTCCTTATTTCCGTCTGTATCCCCCCATCATTTCCTCTCATGATGACTATAGTCACTCTTTGTTTGGGTTTACTTTGAGCTTTTATCAGGGTATAGCCCTCTCCCTTCTTGGGTTCGAGTCCCTCCCAACTTATCTCCCTACCCAGAGTTTTCACAGGTATTTCTATTTTTCCTACATCAGTGTCACAAAAGGATTTGGTTTGCTTCTTGCCATACTTCTTCCTTTTTTCCTACTAAAATTTATCCTTGGCCTAATGAGTTTTGGGAGCAGAGAGTCTACATACCAACTTGTAGGTCTGATGCCACTATCATCCTCAAGCTGGATCTTTGCTCGTCGACCACCTTTCCTATCTCCAGCTCTCACCTCCATTGTCTGCATGCATTTAGCAATGCCTTGATTTCCTTTAAGTTTTATGCCCCTCCCCCTCCCGTCCCTTGCTTTTACTGCCACCCATCTAGCATTATTACCTGCTCTGATCCCTACGCCATCCTCTCAGGATACTGCCCCTCTATCCTAGTTGTCATATCCTCTCATTAATCTACACTTTCTCCTGGCTGTTCTTGTCGTGTACGTGCTTTCCTTGTACTGCCACATGCTGACATCCTTCTGCCCACCCCCCTACTCACTGCCCTACCCTCTTCGCTGTCATTCCCATCTGTCACCGCCCTCATTCTCTTGGGAGTTGTACCTTCTCTTCCCTACTCCATCACTTGCCATCTTACCTATCTTCTCACTTCATTTCCCTCATTTTTCCGTTCCCCCACTTGTCCTCTTCCTCTCCCTTCCCAATCACATCTCCCGAGTCCCTCTAGATTTCCTGTGTTGTTCCTTGATCGAGGGTTCCCATCTCCTCCTCTATCTTGTTCTAGGATTTTTCCTAAGTTTTCCAACTCCTCCATATGGGATAGCTCTTCCTCATTTATGTCCAAGGTTATCCCTCCATGACTTCTCCCCTAGTTTGCCAAGTTGTCTACTAGTACGTTGCCTTTCCTTCTCACGTGGGTGGGAAGGATATAGTCTATTTTTCTTGCGAGTTTCCCAATCTCCTGCACCAACTAAGCGGTTCTCTAGCTATGGCTGATTTTCTCCAATTGGTTTCCTTGTCATAGCTATTTGACTATATCAATTACCATTTTCGAGTCTCCTTCAACATGTAGTTTTTGGTATTTCTAACTTATTGTGATTTACAGCTCTTTTTCAGTGCATGAAGCTTTGCTTCATTGTTTGTAGCGTTACCGCAGTCCATCGCATAGATTCTGAGAGTCCTTTCCTTGTCATCTCTGAATACTTGCCAGTCCCTACCTCGCTGAAGTTTAACTTGATCAACCCCTTTTGGGGTCTTCTAAAGTGGTTGACCTCCTCCACCTCATTGCTTTGGTGTTTCCTAGCTGGCTTTTACATAATGCTTGCATTTAGGTTTAGGTGAGTCATAATTTTTGTTTCTGTCAAGTTAGTTATCCAATCCTCCTGAAACGAGCTCTCAGTTAGAATGGTCTCTCGAATATTTTGGATAATTTGGTTCCATATCTCTGTTCTTTCTTTGCCTTCCTCCTTGAATATCAATCTATTTCGCTCTTTCCATATTTTCCACAGAACAAAGCCTAGCGAGAGTCGCCATGCCCTGTTCAGAATTGTGTTCTAGTAAGGTTTTTTTTCTCTAGTTCCCTATCGTTGTTTGCATGCTATTTATATTTTTGTTGTTGATTTCAAATAGTTGTTGATTTTGTTTCCATAGGTTTATGTTAACTCTATAGGTTTTGGTCAGGTTCTCTATAGTCTCTTCCTATTCTCTGTAGAGGGCACATCTCGATGGGCATTGCGTTCCTTTATTTCTCAGTTGGTCCCATGTTAGTACTCCCCCATGGATCACGATGCAGGTAAAGAACGCTACCTTTGGCCATGTTTTTGTTTTCCATATGTTTTCGCATTTTTTTGTTTCTATAAGCCTGTTGTGCCCTACTTTTATTTGGTAGCCTTTTTCTATTGTAAACACGCCTTTGATTCTATGGCCCCATCTTAGAGTGTCTGACCCTTCTTTTATTGCTATTTTCCTTGTTGCCATTTCCTTTTCATAGATTTACCATTGTGGTGTTACTGGCGCTTTTGGCCAGTTGTCCTATTGTTTCCGCTTTCTCCAATATCCTTTTGGTTCTAGGCACTAGTAGTTTCATATTGTGTCGCCCTCATATAAGCTGGTGAATTGGTGGATCTCTTTGAGCTATGGTTGCTTGATGTGTTTTTCTCTATGTTTCCACACTTCTTCCCATCAGTTGGCTTTATCCCCTCCTCTGACCTCCCAGAAGCTATGATCTTTTATCAGATTCCTGTTGGAACTGGCCAGGTTCCATATTGTAGAGACTTTCTTCTCATTTTTACTTCTCAAATTTCCTTCTAGGGACCTAGGCATATCATATTTTCTCTCCCATAGTTTTTTCCATAGGTATTCCCCTCCCTGTGTCCATATCCACCATAACTTTGCCCCCATTACCTGATTCAGAATGTAAGGATCTCAAATATTAAGTCTTCCTTATTTTAGTGATTTTCTCAGCCTTCTCCAGGATAGGAGCACCTATTTCTTTGTCGTGCTAGGCCCTTCCCAACAGAATTTTTTAAACATGTCTACCACTTTCTGGAAAATTGTTTTGGGGGTAGCTTGATTGGTAAGCTGGTATATCAGGATGGATTGAAGCACTGATTTTAGTAGAATGATGTGGCTCGGGGTATTCAGTGCCCTGAATGTCTAGTTTTACATTCTTCATTCAATCTTTCCCATTAGGGTTCTCCAGTTGGCCACTCTGTTTTTCTCGTCATTTCACTGGATTCCTAGATAGTTTGTAGGGAAATTCCGAATTCTAAATCCCATGGTTCTTTCCAGGAAGGCTTGGGAGGATGCAGGAGTATTGAAGAAATAAATATCTGATTTCTCTTTACTTATCTCTGTCCTAGAGGTTCTTGTAAAATCTGTGATGATTTCCATTATTTCTTTTCTTCTTTGATCATTTCCTATCCATAGAGAAAGACATCATCAACATATTGCTGGTGGGTTAGAGGGAGATCGTTTCCCCAGATTCTTAGGCCCTTAAATTAGTTTCTGTATACTTTAGTTTTTATTAGTCTACCTATTCCTTCAGCTGCGAGGATGAATAGGAACGGATATAGGGAGTCACCTTGCCTAAGCCCTTTCGACACATTGAAAGCTTCTGAAGGTGAACCATTTAGTAGTATTGAAAAAACTAGCATAGTTATCATTGTCATTACCTAACTTATCCATCTGTCATCAAAGCCGAATGACTTTAGGATTGTTTGGAGGTATCTCCAATTCAGTCTATCATATTCTTTGGCTAAGTCTAATTTTATCAGCATCCTTTTGGTTTTTTAATTTTTCAATGAATGTATTGCTTCTTGTGCTACCACTATGCAGTTTTTTATTTGTCTACCTTTGACAAACCCTGTCTACTCTTGGGATATCAACCTAGGTAGCATTGGTTTTAGTGGGTTTACCATTATTGTGGCTAAGATTTTATATATAACATTGCAAAGTGCTATAGGTCGGAATCCTTGTGGTTATTCCGAGTTGTCCATATTTGTTATCAGGGCCAAGAATGTGGCGTTCAAGGTCGGATGCATTCTTTTGGTGCATCTGGATTCTTCTACTTCATTCACTATGTCTTGGCTGACAAAGTTTCATGTAGCTTGAAAGAATTCTGAAGTGAATCTGTCAGGCCCAGAAGCTTTATTCTTTGCCATCTTTTTTATTACCTCTTCCACCTCCGCTTTCATTATGACTCTTAGGAGAGCCAAATTTTGATCTCTAGTTACTAGTTGGGGAATGTGTTGATTAATTTTGCAAAGATTGTCCTCCCTTGTGATATGTGGTTCTGTCACGGGCCCTTTAAAATGTTGTACTAGCAGATCCTCCATTTCATCTTTCTGAGTTAGCCTGTTGCCTTGTTGATCCTTTAGGGAGGAGATTCTGTTTTGTTGTCTATGCTGTACCATTTCTTTATGGAAGAATTTTGTGTTTCTTTCTCCTTCTTTTAGCCATTGGATTCTTGATTTTTGTTTCCAAAGGATTTCCTCTTGTTTTCTCCTTTGTTTCAGCTTATTTAGCACCAGTCCTTCCTCTTCATCCATCTCTTCACTTCTTCCTTTCTTTATTATTTTCTATTGTATTTGTTTCATCTTTATCTGGAATGTTTCTTGTTCCCTCTGGATGTTTCCAAATTCTTCTCTATTCCATTTCTTTATTCTTCCTATTAAGTCATTTAATCTGAGTTGGAGGGTGTGAATTTGGTTTCTTCCTTCCATCCTCGTCTCAATCTCGTTCCACCAATTCTTCATTTTATCGATAAAGGTGAGATCTCTTAGCCAAAATGCCTCAAACCTAAAGGATCTATTCTAGTTCTGATGATTCATAGCTATTTCTAATTTAATGGGCCAATGGTCCGACCATAGATAGGAGTGGATTTTTGCTTCATAAAAAATATATTTTCCAATGAAGCATTCTATTGCTAGGAATCTGTCCAACCTAGATGCTATTTGTCTGCTCCCTCCTCTTCGATTGTTCGACATATATTTTCCATTTATGGTTGGGATATCTACTAGTTCCAGTTCTGTTTGAAAGTCCCTGAACCTCTCCATCTCTCGCTCTTCTCTTTGCAGACCCCCTTTCTTCTCCACTATTGATGTTGTCAAGTAAAATTCCCCTAATATCATCCACAGTTTCTCCTCATGGAGTTGTCCAAGTTGTTGTAGTTGGAGAAGGAAGCTTCCTCTTTCCACAAGGATATGAGGGCCATATACTGTAGATACTAGAAACCATCTCTATTTCTGATTAGTTGGAATCATCCCATGAATATTCTTTTCATGCCTATCAATTAGTCTACCATAATCTCTGCAAGGATCCATAGTATTGCTATACCTTGTCTTTGAGGTTTCTGCGAGTTACATCATTGTTTAGATTCTCTTCCAGATCCATCGCATAAGGATTCTTTTCCATCGAAGTTTCGAACCAGCAACGATGGTTCATCTTCAGGATGTGAGAAATTATTGATGTGAGAAGTATTGCTATACCTCCTGCACTGCCTTTTTCATCTATTGACATGCATTCATATTTTGGTTTTATTTTATTTAGGATTTCCTCCATTTTCCTTCCTCAAATTTTTGTTTATTATATCAACATTAGTTGTGGCTTTTCTTTTCTTAGCCTTTCCACTAAGTGTCCCTATTTTCCTTTACTATTAAGGCCTCTTATATTCCAAGATGTGATTATCATTGGGGTGCTTGGCTAGTTTGGTGGAATACCACCAATAGCGGTACTACCCTCCCTGTATTCACTAACATTTGTCCCATGATCTGTATCGATTCCTGTAGGTTTCTTTGACCTATTTTATTTTTTCCTTTTGCTTTGCTCTGATGGTCTTGAGTGTTGTCCTATTGAAGGCCCAGTTGTTCTACCAGTTCCATATTACCTTGTCCCTATTTCTATTGGTAATGTTGAAATGTTTCTCTGTATAGTCCTTTTTTCTCTTCTGGAATGAATCTTTCATCCAGGTGTCTCCACTCATTTAATAGTTTCCTCAACACCTCTTCTTCTGAACTTAGTTCTTCTCCTCTACTTGTGTCTATTTCCATTATAGTGTTATCCATCTTCTCCCTCTCTTCCTTTTCCTCCTCCTCTGTCAGTTCACTTTGTGCTTTCCTCTTGGGTTTTCATTTGCCTTGGCTTGTGCTACTTTATTTTCCTTTTCCCCCTGATAGTCCATTGTTTGGGTCTCGTTATTATCATTTTCTTCTTTTTGTAGGAATTCAAATATGTTTGTATTGCTTGGTTGGGCTTATTGTTCTTTATTTCCTTCGTTGGTATTCTCTCTTGTTTGTCTTCTTTCTCTCTTTACTTCTTGAAACCCATCCTTGTCTTCTTGGTTTCTTCCCCGCTATTTTTTCTTGTGCTCCTCTTCTTCTATATTGAGTGGGAATTCCTTAAAAAAAGTCCATATTCGTGAAATCTTATGCATCTGAATGGAATATGTTCATAGTCAAGGGTTTGCTTCCAGACCTCTTCATGATGCTCTAACTCAACTGTGTCTGGAATAGTGTTAGTTATATTCATGTAAACACATATTCTAGCATATAAAGTGTATCTTCCTTTTTTTGTCGTTTCTACTATTTTGACAAAACTTCCTATCGTGTTTCCTATGCCCTCTAGGATATCCGGGTCCCAGAAGACCATTGGAAGACCAATTAACCTAAACCATACCGGGGCTACCAAGAATTTTTCATTCTCTGGATTATAACATTCTTCCTAGTATCTCATAAATAAGCCATCATTATAACGAAACTAAGGGCCATTCTCAAAATTTTTTTATTTATATTGCAAGATCGAGAATACTACCGTGAAGAAGCCTCATGCTCCCAGCTTTAGCTCGATGTGGCCTCAGGGTTGCCATTTTTGATGGATCCATTTGGTGAGATCGTTTTCCATCAGCCATACTCCAATGAACTTGCATATGAGTGTGTGGTATTTCATATAGCTTCTGTATCGCTCTAGTTTATTCATCAGGATTCTGAATCTTGGTTTCTCCATCACACATGGTAAACATTTGCCTCTACTGCTACATGCCATTGCACTCGAAGGACAGGTCATTGTTTTCTTATTTCGCCTGCATGATTACTAGTGTTCTGGCCTTCCCCTGCCACCATGTATTGATATGAGGGGATCTCTCCCCTCCTCTCCTCCTCTATCATTTTCTTCTGGTTCTTAGTTTCTGGGTCTATCTCTTACTGCAGTTTGTGGTTCTTCCTGTCGTCGCTTATCTCATGGCCGCCTCACCATTAGGGTTTCAATTTAGGATGTTTACATTTTAGATGAGTTAAAGAAATATTTATAAATTGATTTGGGGATATTTTGAATTAATTTGCTAAATATGTAAATGTTGTGTTGGGTGTGGAGCCTGATTATCTTCTTTATTAAGAGGTATCACCACATTGGAAAATAGTTCGTAATGGAGTGGCAATTCCACCCATCATTTAATCATTTTCAAGGGGGTCCAAGGTGGGGGGGAGACAATTTTATGAGCCCCCCCCCTTGGCAGGGGTTTAGGGCAATGGCCTTGAAGCTAAAAATAGATGTAAAATTTCCTTGTAAAATATTGTAATTTAGTAGTCAATTTGATTCATTCATTAGGTAGATGATTTGAAGGCAGAATTTATGTTTAATTTAGGGGTTTTTCCCCTAGAAGGAAACCCCTCACTATATATGAGGGAATTGAATTTTGGCTAGAGAGATGTGTATTGTGAGCAAGAAAGATATTGGAGATTGTGTGAGAGAAAATAGGGAATTGCATCGGATTTGTTGTAGGTTGTATCTCTTCATTTTGTTGGATAATATAAAAGGAAGGACTGGTTGTTTCTCTATGGACGTATGCTAAATTGGGTGAACCACGTATATCTGTGTCTCTCTTGTTTTTTTTCTTATTTTTTTATTTATTTTATTTTATTTTATTTTTTATGTTTCTGCAATATTTTATGTGTTCCGTTGATTTGTAATATATAATTTCTAACATGTTATTGAATGGTAATTATATATTCTTTTATTTTTCACCATGAGGATTTTCAGTTCATTTGGTTTGTTTCATGGAAAAATTACTCAAACACCTCACAGTGTGTGCAAAATATCAAGTATACAAATAAATTTTAATTTTGAAGAGAATATTGTGAACAATCCTTGATATATTTTACTTTAATTCAATGAATCATAGAAGTTTTGAAATGAGTGATATTTTTAAGTGTGAATTGGTGATATCAAGAATTGAACATGATTTTCCATCGTTCGAGCGGACCCACTTGCGAGATATCTAATCTAACCTTTATTTTATTTATATGTTTAAGGAAGTTTCAATATTGAGTTTGTCTTGATTAAATATTTTTGGAGAGACAAATATTCGATGGCATTG
Organism: Pinus tabuliformis; assembly: GCA_031772625.1. Taxonomy (NCBI): domain Eukaryota; kingdom Viridiplantae; phylum Streptophyta; class Pinopsida; order Pinales; family Pinaceae; genus Pinus; species Pinus tabuliformis. Next base: position 582,804,162 of record CM062814.1, on the reverse strand, counting down.
TCAACGAAAAACCACATGCTTGAAAAGGTTTTCATAGTTATCAAACTGATTCAACTAACATACTTGGGATAAATATCCGCAAAACCAATGTTTGCTTGATGACCAATATGCTAGCTCTTGGGAGTACCTAGCTATGAACTTAATCGAGCTTCATTTTACCAATTTTCTACTATCTAGGTTCAGAAAATATGAAAGTCAAATGAAATTACCAAACCAAATATCAAAATAAAAAACTTATAATTGTTTTGTATTAATATGAATTTGTTCATATTTCCTTCACAAGTAAATATATTATTTCTTTCTAATTTATGTAATTACTTATATATTGTTTTTATTGATTGAATAGGTGTAAGTATTGAATAATGTCTCATATTTCTCAACCTAAGAAGCATAAAAAACGATTGTCAATTTTTTAGGAATATAATCTTCCACAATAGTCTAATCAATGATGTAATCTTCAAAATTAGGTTTATGCTCGTTTACATGAATATTATGAATTATTAAGTGTAGAACTTGTTCAAAGAGAAAACCCATCAAAGAAAAACAAAATAATATTCAAATATGTTGGTTATCATTAGGGGTGACCTAGGTTTTATCTATACTACGCTCCAACAAAACCCTCAATCATTGGCCCTTTTGGCAGTGACCTGCAAGCAGATCACAGTTTCACCCCAAGTGAATATGGGAGGATGCAGAACTAGGTTTTTGTAACCTTGAAGGATGATGTGATGTGGTGTTTTATATTATATTTTATTCTTAAAATTCATAAATCATTCCACTGCATTTATTCAATCACTTAAACATATATAAATCCATAAATCATCATTGTACTGAAATAAACTGCAACTATAATAAACTACTATGCTACAATAGATGGAAGTAAATATAGACACAAAGAAACCAATTTTACTGTGGTTCACCCCAATGTAGGGTTACATCTTGAAGAATTGTTGCTTATAAATTAAAATTTTACAAGAAACAGGTCTTGGCCTTCACACTTAGTTGTAGGTTGTCTGCGCACTCAACTATAGAGGCTCAACTTCTTTTCCAAATGACTAATCACAATAATATGACCATTCAATTCAAGATGTGATGTCTCTCTTCTTTATTATTGATCCCTATTTATAGTATTAGATCGAGGGATATATCATTAGAATACCATGGTTCATATAGCATGGACACCCTAAAACAAGAAGATAAAACCATTGATCCTTTACATTATCACATGCTTTTACAAAAAGGAGGGGTTTTTACCCACTTTGACACCCTTATACTGCATGGTATATTCCAACCACTTCACTGCGTGGTCCACATCGCACTCCGCTACACACTCCACTACGCACTTCGCTCCAGAAAATGTAGAGTCTTTGCCAAAAATGAGGCTAAGTTGGGTTGCGCTCAACAAGTCCCCAACACTCACATGTGACTCATCCTGAGCCACTCAACTTCTTTACTTCTAATTGTTTCTGCAATATTGTTGTAAGTATTGTTGAACTTCTACAGAATATTCGTGAGCTGCTTCTCTTCGTTGCGTGCTTCCTCCAACAGTGCTTGTGCCACATGCTCTATAGCTTTATCTACCATTTTTGTCTCCCTTTGTCAAATCTCTTCAAGCTTCTCATCTACTGCATATCATAGTGGGAGAGCCTCATCTTGCAATGGATTAGTCCTCTCAATTTAAACTTGTTCCTCCTTCTTCAGTTCCTCAATTTTCTTCTAGAGGACCTTTCCCTCATTTATTTTGGCGAGCTTCTACGAGATTGGTAAGGTCTTCATAGATGCATGAATATTTTCCCACTGATGTTGCTTCTGATGAATCTGTTCTTACAGGGAAGTCCAAATCTGTAAACACTCATTTAACAGTTTTCCACAATCTGCCACTATTGCAGAGCTACAAGCCACTATAACCTTTAGGTCGGTCTCCCTCTATTCTCTTACTTCTTTTGGTGTGGTTGCATGTAAATTCATTTGTAGCTCATTGATCTTCATTTCATATTTAAATTGCACATCTATAATCTTTTTCTTGTATTAGTTCACTGCAAGGCCATGCTTTGCAACCTTTTCCTCCACTACTTCATCTTTGTGGACATCAAGGTATGGAATCTCTCTGCATGTTGCTTCAATAACCTCCTTGATATTTTGTGTTTGCTAAACTGCTTGATCCCTCTCCTAGATCATCTGGTCAAGCTTCTACTCTAGCGAAGCTTGCTCTTTTTCTACATGAATATTCAATTGCGAGGTATGTTGTTTGTGTAGCTTCAACTCTTTTATTATCTCTATGTGAATCTTGTCTAATATTTGTAATGGTACCACTACGATGTTCATACTGACATGCTTTCACCATTTTTCTTATTGTTGTACCTCAATAGAGTCAAATTGTAGGGCTCCAACAGGTATTGGTGCTAACTTCAATGCAAGTGTAGGCTCTATTTGCCAATATTCTCTCTCCACTATCTTCACGGGTTGTCAAACTATTTGTGGAAAAAATTTAAGTTTTGCAATCTGTTCCTGCACACTTGTGAGAAGTGCACTGTAGCAATCTTCCCACTTATTCGATGATTTTGTTATCGCCTCCTGAATTATATCCTCAATATGCTCCATGTCCCTATTAGTAAGGACCATTGGTGTGATATCCATCATCTTATCTACCTTTTGCTTCTTCTTAACATGCATGGTAGCTTTTCCCTATGCCTTCCTCTTTTCCGTGACAATTTGTTATGTTTATGTCTTCTCAAATTCCTTATTATGCTCATCTCCTTTAGGAGGATCCTTGTGAGCCTTGCCATGTTTCTCTACTTCCTCTAATTCATGCTCATCCTTATCTTTATCCTTTCCACTTGCTTCACCATGTTGCGAGGTGTCCTCCTCTGTCATACTATCTTCTGCCTCTTCCTCTGCGTTCGACGCAGTCATCCATTCTGTTGGCCATTATTGTACAAGTGCCAGGAGGTCATATTTTGTTACTAAGTATGGTAGGCAATGCCATTTCCTCTTTGTATCCTTATGAGCCTGTATATATACTTTGTGAAAATCGGCCTTGAAATTTTCAATAATGCTATACTATTCATATAGGCTCAGTGACACGCCAGAATGTTGGTTCACTAACATATGTAGATACATGTGATATATCATGAAAAACATCTTGTTCTCCATTTCTCGTGACGGTTTAGTGGAATATCATAGTGAGGAATACCACACGACTACATAGACATCTGAAGCTACTGGAGGGAAGTACGAATCCTCAGATTCTCTCCATGTCAACATCATTATAATCAAAATTAACCATGCATAATGGAATGTTCTACCTTTCTCCTGGACCTTGCGGAAGTCATCAATAAATTATTTGCAAAGCTATTCAACCTAGTTGTACAGAAGCCCATTGGCGCACTGGGCAACTAATGAAACCATTGTTGCATGGACTTCATTAGTCCAACACTTTCTCATGGTCTTCCTAGCCAATATGTGTGCCATGATGAAAACTTCCTAGTCATTGATTGAGTTTATATCATATACCCTCTCTCCTTTTGTCAGACCAAACTTTTTCTTCATGTTGTTAGCTATGGCGTGGTCCTCACCTTTCCCATTGAATTCTTTTGTGGGGCTCTACCCTTGATATGGCAGTATATTGATTCTCCATATCAACATTGGATCTATAGGGATATTATTTCCCATCCATAAGCATCTATCATGCACCAACATGAGCAACTGTCACACACAAGCCATGATCCTCATAGTTATGTTTAAGTGCAACACATTCAACATGTTCATTAGTCCTCACTACACCAATCCATTTGACCATTATTTCATTTCTAACCCTGTCACAACTCTCTCTGGGTAGTTTACTTGTTTCAAATATTTGTATGGTGTGAACTATGCATATTTCTTGATGTCGTTGAAGTTGTAGTCTATGAACTTCAGCTGTGGTATTTTCCCAAGTAAATCCCCCATAAATAGTACTGCCTATGGAAATAGGGGTGTGAAGGTGCCAAACTTGACATCCTTCAAGTCTTTCATTAATTTAACATTCATTTTTATTGGTGGAATGTATGGTGGTAGAGGCGATGGAAATGCAGAACAATATGTTTCCATGTGCTCTACGTTCTCCGCTTCTTCCACACTATATTTGAATTTCTCAGCATCTTGTTGAGCTTTGACATGTTTCTTATCTTGTTTTTTCTTCGTTCTCTCTTCCTTGGTTGGTTTCTTCTGTGGAGATCTCCACTTTTTTTGTGATGATGTTACAGGCATACCAGTGGTTGTTTCCACTTCTTCCATGATTCTAGATAATCCCTTCTTATAAAAATTACAAATAATTTCTTCCCAAGAATTCTCAAATGACATATGACAACGAGAATTTCTGTAATTTCTTCACACTATCAACACTTGAATTCTCAATTAAGAAAATTTCCAAATCTTGGTGGGACATGGATTTTTATAGAAGTTATGAATATCTAACCCCATATTTAGCTTATATTTTATCCATATTATGTCCATACTGTGTTCATTAGTTGCATATATATCCCTATATCTTGCTAATATGTCCTCATAAATGCAACTTTACATGTGTTTTAACATTAACTTTCAATTTTAACAATCATATTTTCCTAGCGAAATTCGACACATCCCATATTTTAGTGAACAACCCTTCTTACATTATAGCTCCTATGTACTTTGACATAATACAGACTGTACCGAAGTAACTCCCTACATCGAAGCTCTCTGTAGTGTATTTTTATTCCATTGCCCACTCTCAATTGCAGGTGGCACTAAGACTTTTCAACTTTCTTCTTTAGAGCGAGGTTGTAGGGACAGGTTTTTCCCTATATAGCTTCAACCTACTACCCTTTACTCTCCCTTAGATCAATTCTCCATTTAACTTTTCTAATTTAATTTTTCTTGCTTCAGTAATATGCTTGATAATGTAGGGGCCCAACCACTGCATCTTGAATTTTCCTAGAAATTTCATATTCTTACTGTCATAGAGGAGAAGAAGGTCTCCTACCTGGAAGTTCTTCTACTTAATATGTCTATCATGCCAAGAATTTTCTCTTACTTTTTGTACCTGCTAATGTAATTGTGCTATAAATTTGTCTTCTTCCAAAGTAATCAATTGTGACATTCTTTCCTCCATTATATCCTGGTTTTCCATATCTATAAAAGCTACAATCCTCAATCTAGGGATGATGTACTTCATGGGCATCATAGCTTCTTGATATTCATGAAGTAACTTTGTAACTTTACTGGATGTCTCTTAATCCTAATAGTCCTCTATTGTTTCCAACTTAGGTTCCTTCTCTGATCCTATATTCAACTTCTTAGTCTTCAGTGGCTTCATTATATCTAGTATTTCTGGCTCAATTCGAATTACTTTATGGTATCCTTCAAATTCTATTACATTGTTTAGGTTTTAACCCCGTATAGAAATTACATGCATACGAATTCTAAAACATAGAAAAATAAATAATGCGGGAGCATAACACATAGAACACATATACACAGAGATTTTCCCCCTGGATCCCAAAACTGGGATTACCAGCTTGATTTTTCATTATGTTCCTTTCAATGTTATAATACATATTTATACATGCTGAATCATCCAATACCATGGACCGAAAACCATCGCGTCCAATACCATGGACCGAAAGCCATCGCGTCCAATACCATGGACCGAAAGCCATCGCGTCCAAAAAACATGTGCGAAAATCATGCACAAAACCATAGGTGGGTCAACCCAACCTAACATAGGGTCCAAAACAAAAATTTTCTTGGTTATGGGTACACCTCAAACCCCCTATGACCGCGCCCTCTAACCCCTGGCTAACTACATGGGCTAGTCGTGGAAAGAATATAGCACAACCCAACATTCTCCCACATGTTGTTTTCTTTCCACAGGGGACCACAAGAGAGCTTAGTCATTTTTCCAGCCTTGAAACGCCCTATCTCTCTACACTAAGAGAACTTCTTAGAGCTCACAGATTTTGTCAATGCATGTGCAATATTCTTCAAAATGTCCACTTTTACTAGCAACACCTTTTTGTCTTCTATCATATCCCTCACAAAGTGATACAAAACATCAATGTACTTTGTCTTTGAATGATATGCACGGTTCTTTGCCAAGAAAATTGCACTCTGTCTATCACAGTCTATTCTTATAGCTCCCTGTACTAACCCCATATTTGAACACAATCTCTGCAACCAAAATGCTTCATTGCTTGCATGAGTGGCTACCATGTATTCTGCCTCTGTAGTTGATAGTGCCACTAGAAATTGTTTCTTACTCATCCAACTAACTGCACGTCCAAATAGGTTAAACACATACCCACTTGTAGATCTTCTCTGATCCAGATTTCCAGCCCAGTTAGCATCAACAAAGCCATGAATATCCAACACTTTTTCCAATCCTGGCCTTCCTTGGTAGCACAAACCATAATCACTAGTGCCACGCAAATACCTAAAATCCCGATTCACTATTGTCCAATGCTCCTTCCCTGTTTTTGACATAAACCTGCTCAATACTCCCACTACATGTGTAATGTCTGGTCTAATACAGACCATTGCATACATCAAGGTACCAGCTACACTTGCATATGGAACACGGGACATGTCCTCTTCCTCTTCTTGTGTCTTGGGACACTATTTAGCAAATAACCTCACTCCTACATGAATAGGAACCTTCACCGGTTTACTATCCTACATATTAAACCTCTGCAATATTGTCTCAAAATACTTCCTATGGTTTAACCAAAGCTTCCTCTTTGCCCAATCTACTTTAATTTCCATGCCCAAAATATAGTTTGCAGCACCAAGATCTTTCATTTCGAATTTCGAGGACAATTGGGTCTTCAAATTTTGGATAATTTCTTTTTCATTTCCAACCAACAACATATAATCCACATACAAGACCAGATAAGTAACACAACCACCAATTAATTTAAAATACACACAGTGATCTTATTTGCATATGGTGAAGCCAAGTCCCCGTATAAATGTATCAAATTTCTGATACCACATCCTTGGTGACTGTTTTAACCCATACAGAGACTTCTTTAACTTGCATACCAGTTCTTTCTTACCCTTCACCACAAAGCCTTCAGGGTGCTTCATGTAGATCTCCTCTTCCAGATCCCCGTGAAGAAATGATGCCTTCACATCCATCTATTCTACCTCAAAATGAAAAGCTACAACAAAAGATAAAAGTAATCTAATAGAAGTTACCTTGGGAACAGGAGAAAAAATATCACTAAAATCAATTCCTGGCACCTGGGAATAACCTTTTGCTACCAACCGAGCTTTGTATTTCTCCACCTTTCTTTCTGCATTTGTCTTCTTCTTGAACACCCATTTGCTGCCAATGGGTTTCCTTCCAGCCGGCAACTCCACCAGATCCCAAGCCTCATTTTTGTGTAAAGATGTCGTTTCATCTACCATGGCCTCTTTCCAGAGTTTTCCATCCTCTGAATCTACTGCTTCCTTCACAGTTCTGGGATCATCCTCAGTAATAGAAAAATAAAAATTTGAACAGAAAGTAGATGGACTATATCTTTCTGGCTACCTTCTTTCTCGAACTGATCTTCTCACACCTGGAGTTTGTGGCCCTTTATCTTCTGATTCCTCCTCTGCTGTAGAGTCTAATTCTTCCTCCTTTAGCTCAAACTCTATCTTCTCGGGTTCCTTTGGCTGGAATTCATGTTTAATAACATCTTTCACCTCTCTGAACACCACATCTCGGTTGTACACAACCTTCCTTGTTACTGGGTTCCAAATCTTATAACCCTTTAAACCATCCTTATACCCAATAAAGATGCACCTTTGAGATTTACTATCCAACTTGGTTCTTTCCTCCTTTAGAACCTGTACATATGCATCACACCCAAATATCCTCAGATGTGAAAGAGAGGGTTTCTTACTAGTCCATATCTCTTGTGGAGTCTTATCCTCCAGCACTGATGAAGGTGATCTGTTGACTAGGTGTTGTGCTCTACAACAACCCCCCATTTCATATCATTTTTATTTATAAATATTAACGTATGAAATGGGTCCCTTCAAAGTCTAATTGGTATCAATACTTTTATTGTTCAAAAGAGGTCCGATAATCAAATGAATTCATTTCATAAAACCTTTTTGAAAAAACCCTTTAAAGAAATAAGGCAAATCTTTGTCATTGCGATAAAGCGATCGGAAGATCGCATATCGCAATGACATAAGAAATATAAATAAGCGGCACATTGATTACCCTCGATGCGATATCGCAATCGGCGATCGACAACACTTCATACACATCTTAAAAACGCACACAACATAAGCTCCGACGCGACGCGATATCGGCGATCGGCTATCGGCGATACTCCATATACGGTCAAAGCATCTTAAGTCATTTACTCCGATCCGATGCAATTGCGCAATCGGGAGTCGGCAACATCCCATGCAAATTAATAAGGCGCCCAGGTCTTACCCCGATGCGATGCGATATCGGCGATCGGGAGGATCCTATGCTTATGATTATATAATACCTATTCTCCTAAAGCGATGAGATATCGCTATCGGCGATCGGAATTTCAAAAGGCATAGCTTGAAGATCTAAAGTATTATTGATATCCGATTGATAGAGCGCGGATTTCGAAAAAGCCGTTAAATGGAGGGATAAGGTGATGTATTCATATTTAAAGTTTTTCCCCTTCGATTAACGATCACCTGCGCTCAATCGCCAAAATATCCATTGCACGCTTAAGGGAGTCATTCAACCGGATAATGGTGTAATAAGCATTTAAGGCGTAGCAGGCCTTAAACGGCCATTTAATATATCTGTAATATCTTCTCATTGATTGGATCTGCAACCATTTTTGAGAGTTAATCTCTCAGCACGCTTCGATTGATATACCTCTCCCACAATAAGCCCTCATTATTATATTTCTATGTTACGGTTTTTCTTGCCTTTGTGCAGAATTCATCTTCTAACAGAAGCCTGAGCATGATGGGAAAGAAATCTAAGAAGACTGCGGGTTCCGCTGCTACATCAGTTGCAGGACAAGCTGCCACAGATAAAAAGAAGGGCTTAATATCAGATACTACATGCATGGGTCTTACCAGAGCTACATGACAAGGCACGTATAATTTGATTGAAGCCGAACAACCAGAAAAGGCAGTGACAGAAGCTACTGCAGATCCTACTCGCAAGTCTGATTGCACTCTCAAAGACTTAGCCGACCCTTTCCTTCACAGGATAGCGGCCAGAGAAAAGATTCTCCCCTACACAGATGTTGTGCAATGGGCAATTGAGGAAATTCCAATCCTCGACAGAACTTTTAGCACCAGAGATGGGAGGATTTTTGGATCGTTCAAGCCAGAGAATCTAAGGCAAATGTATCATTTGCCTGAGCCAGAGAAAGTGTATAACAAGACGTTCCTGGAGAAATTTGCAAGTGATAATGAAGTGGAATCCGAACCCATCCGGGATTGGAGATAGAATCCAGCCAAACACAAGCACGAGTCTTTCGGTAAGTACTCAGTCGATTCTTTGGCTTCTCCCTATTGTTATGCGGGGACAATGATGTGTAGGCTATGGGGATTACATGACTCTGCTAATTTTAACATAGAGATGGTTCCTCTAATGGAAGCAGCAGTAAACAACATAATTATGGATTGGGCTACTATTCTCTCTGATAAGCTAGCCGTAGCTGTTCGTGATTTTAGAAAAGCTTCTGTTGTTACTGAAAGGAAAATTCCCCCATTTTATTATAGTGCATATATTTTAGATACATTATGTTTCAATTCTGAGTTTCCCGTCCTCGGTTGGAGGTGGACTGCCCAAGACCCCTCACCCATTCATATATACCACCAGAAATTATGGAAATCTTCTTACAAGCACCATTTGTATCAAATCTGCAATGGCTTTATGGTTCCCATTCATTATTCTATTTTTGATAAGCCCATTCCCAGAATCTCCTATCTAGCTTCCTTTGATTTACCGGTGGTAGCGAGTTGGTTTGGAGAAGAGAGATTTACCTACATTAGGGTTTTCGGCAGCCAAGCCAATCCGCATGTTCTCCCTCTGTATATTCCAGATAAACTGCTAGCAAGAGAAATCTCCTATCAAATTATGGCAGAGAGTACTACACAGACTCTCAAGAAAGAAAAGAAGAGGGGCTGGCCCTCTTTTCCCTTGAGAATTGGTGTCCATACTCTGCATGACCTCAAACATGCAGAAAATGAAGCCACAAAGATTTAGTCCTTAACCCTGGCCACTATCCCAAATAGGCTATATGATCCAAAGCAGACTGCCTATGCTGCATTGGAACAGGCCAAATTAACAAAATTTGACCATCAAGAGGATTGGTTTGACGACCTATTCGTTTCAATCGAAACAATAGGTCAAGCTAAAGAACTTGCTCGATTGAAATATAATGATGAAGGGTTAACTGAGTTCAATAAACTTAGGGAGCAGAGGTTGCAAACTCTGCCTCTAGATTTACTGGCAACAACCCCAGCGACGTCTTCAAGCGAGCCTGGTCGGCAACAGTCAAGCCAGCCTCCTGTTATAACAGAAAATCAGAAGAAGCAACAGGAGGAAAATCAGAAGAAGCAACAGGCAGAAAGGCAGAGAAAAGAACAAGTGGAAAGGCAAAGGAAAGAACAAGCAGAGGAACAGCAGAAGAGGGAACAAGAGGAGAAACAGAGAAAAGAACTGGCAGATAGGCAGAAAAGGGAACAAGAAGAAAAACAGAGGGAAGAGCAAGAGGAAAAGCAGAGGAAAGAACAGGAAAAAGAACGGAGCGAGTCCCAAGCCGAAAAGCAGAAACAAACCACCATTGATCCCGAATTGCTCCAACAGTGGAAACAATTCGACTCTATTATCAGTGGAATAGAATGTTCCAAAGATACGGACACCTCCAAAACAAATGACACACAGGACATCACTTCTCCTCAGGTTCTAAGCGGAACCAGCGGCCCACCCATTTCTAAGGATTTTGAAGTAATTCTTAAAGACCCTTCCGATCAAATCGTTCTCCAAGTTGAAGATATTCCTCCCTTGGATGTTTTCTACAACCCAAGGCATAGAGCAGTTGTGAAGCGATCAAGGAAAAGATGAAGGACTGATCAACCTTCTATTTTTCCAGAGAAAACAGTCACGGGTAATGTAGTATGGAAGGAGGAATTGGACCCCTCCGATGACCTAACAAAGCTGTCACAGTATGCAGGTGCCTATTCTGCAGCGACTATCGACAAGGCATCGGAAGTAAGTCTTCTATTGAAGACTAAGTATCAAGAAATTTTTGCACTACAGGCAGAATTGACCGAGACAAAGCAGAAGGCATCACAAGCAGAGGAGCAGTTGCTAGTACAACAACAAATGAATGATCAATTAACCCAGCAATTGCAGGAAGAAAGGCAGAGGATCGACCAGAGCACGACCTAGAAACAAAAAGAATTATCGGAGGCATTGGCACAGTTGAGAACAGCAAATGAGCTGATGATGAAAACAAAAGACGACCAAATAGCTCAATTATCATCACGGCTCGAAGTCATAAAAGGCACCCAAAAAGTGGAGGATTTCAGAGCAGAGGCATCGCAAATAAACAGTGCTTTAATATCGCAGATTAGACTCCTGTGTAATCAACTCAATGAGGCAGAAACATTGTGCAAGCTAACTACATCAGTATGTCAGTAGGTAGAGAAGGCCAGAAATGAGTTAGACCAAGCTAAAGAAACCATAATCGGATATCTTGATTGGCAAGATTCTGATGTGGGAAAAGTAGCGAATTTGCCTAGGATCCAGGAAACATACAAGGACATACTCTTTACAGAATGGCACACTCAAGTGATGAAAGCAGAAAGGGCGGCTTCAAGATGTAAATTAACTGCTAGCAATATGATTGATCTGATCAACAACACCCTCTACTTGGCAAACATGATCTCCCAGAGTACACCTGGAAGCATAACAACAGCAAATATGATTGAGCAAACAAGTTATCCTGACTTAGAGGAGAAGGGGAGATTAATCGTTGGGGTTAACACATTGACTTTCGATGCATATTGGCTCTTTCTGATCAAGCCACACACACAAAGGTCTGCCCTCAAGTGTTTAACTGATGCACTTGGGTGTATAATTCCCGATATTCAAGATGCCACATACGCTGCTCAGCTCAGTTCGTGCCTCAACAAACCGCCTGAAGTAGAGCCAATGCTAGCGATAAGTCAGCTCAGGTTTAAAGGCAAAGAGCCTACCTGATGAATCATTGCCGGCGGTTGCTAGATCGCTCCAGGAAATAGGATCAATATTTATTGATGCCAATTATGTAGGATTTATGTTTATTAGATATTTAGATTAGCTTAGTATTTATAGACCCTTTCATTGTTTTGGAAAGGGTCATAAAATTTTGTAATAGACTTAAAGACTGAAGTTTGCACTACTGTGCTTCAGCCTACATTCTTTTATAAAACTTGACCAATCGTTCTTAATTTGACAAGGAAGTTTCTTTATGTAATTGCGCACTACTGTCTTTTGTTGGGGATGTTTTCTGAGTCGAAGGAAGAACTGCGACATAGCGATTGATATATAGGAGTGTTAAGCAGCTTATATGGTACTTTTATCTGTATCTGTATTCATTCCTTTTATATGAACTGTTGTGTAATTATTCTTGCTATTGTTGAATACATGTATGTGCTGTAACAGCAAATCTCTATCTCATTCCACTATTGGATGTTTTGCGATATGCCTTTTCCTTTAATCATGCATGTAACAATGATATAAATGATGAAGTGTGGTAATTTCGTTGTTATCGCTTTGCGTAACTATTTATGCACAACAGTCTTGAATGATTTAATATCTATGTTTTAGAGATGGAGTCATCTATATGCCTATCTTAGAGCACAGATCAACAAACGCTACGCTTTAGAAATCAATAAGTCCCCGGGATAGATCATAGTTATTATATTTTGCTGATAGTTTTAGTTATTCGCTTATCGCCAGCATATTCTATAAGTCATTCATCCATCCCGTTTACCTATAATTTTTGGGAAACTGCTCCCGTTATCCCCAGTCGGAGCCACTATTCCAAACGGAAAAGGAGCTGTATTAAGGTCCGGACCGGGTGGTTTCCCCAATGTTGTTGCAGCGATTTTCGAGGCTTCAACATAATTGGCGCTAGAAGGAGGGCCATCAACTGTGAATGGCACATAAGTCAAAACCTATAAACCATTCTAAGAGTAATTCTCCCTCCGAATCCCCTCGATCTTCCCCTTTGTGTATTGGTTCGCCGGTATCCAAACAAGGAGAAGAGGAATCAACTACCACTGCTCAAACCCATCATACCTCAGAACAATTAAGTCTTTAATCACCTGAAGTCTAGTCTCTAATCCATAAACTTCAGAGCTTCTCGATTTCACCACAGAAATATGAGGTATCACAAAGTAGTGCGACTTCGCAGTTCAATCTAACTCATCCTCTCACCAGACTTCAGAGCAAAAAACTCGGTATTGAACCCAATGAGTACCCTTTACCCAAAAGGAAAAAGGCGAAGAAAATTACTGAAGTATCTCATAGTGAAGAGCTTTCATCCACATCCTCCATTGCATCTTCCCCTCTGCAAAGTCAACCATCCACTCCTCCATTACATATTGTCGTTCACCAGGGATTAGAAGCCTCAACATCCCAACATGTTCACTCCTCATCATTAATTCCTTCCCATACATCTGGAATCCCAACAGTAGTATCAACCACTATTGCTATTATAATGGCAGACCCATGGACTAGGCCAGGTGCAGTCAACATGCCTGCACCATTGCATCCTCTACCAGATGCTCCTGAAAAATGGCTACCTAAATTTAACCCAGATGACAGGACCCAGGCTGAAGAACACATTAATAATTTTATGTTAGCAGTTAACTTGAAAGGAGTGACAGAACAAGATGTTGTTGTAAGACTCTTCCCTTACACCTTACAAGGATCAACAGGATCCTGGTATTTTTCCTTACCCTCTGGTTCAATTACCAGTTGGAACACCTGCCAAGAGCAGTTTCTTACCAAATATGGAGATGATAGGTCCTTAGCTACTTTAATAAACGACCTCTCCAATCTGAGAATAGAGCATAGGGAACCAATAAAAGAATTTAATGCTAGATTTAATAAACTCCTGAATAAAATCCCTACAGCTTCCAAACCAAGTGAACAAATTCGAAGCGAATGGTATATTACCGCCCTACCTGCCAACATAGCCATTTTTGTGGACAGGGCTGGGAAACCTACCTTAGCTGAAAACATGAGAGAAGCACTTGCTATGGAAAAGCGCATCAATGCTCTAGAGAAGAAAGCTGCTTTGGAAGACAGAAAAGCCAAAAAAGTCTCATTTAAAGAGGATTCCAAGAAGAAAACCCCAAAGGACCCATACGACATGGAGGGTTTACAAAATGTCCTGAAATTTTTTTCTAACGAAATGGTTGAAATAAAGAAGCAGGTGGCCGAAACCTCAAACAAAAGACCATTTAGGACTTATAAGAAAACTGAAACAAAGCCACCGAATGTCATATCTAACGCAGATTCAGAGCAAGAAGAAGAGGAAGAGGAAACAACCTCACAAACTGATGATGAAGAAGAAGTAGCTGAATGCCACGGAATGTGGGATTTTATACTCCCCAACTCTGATACCGAGAATGAAGAAGAAGCCTTTCCGGTTACTACAAGAAGTAAAAGTACTTCTGAACCCGCCCAGGCAACTTCAAAGAAAAGGAGTGCAGGTGCTACCACAACAAAGGAAAAAGTTCCCCCAAAGAAGTCGCCTGTAGTAGTTCCCCAAAACCAGCCTTCAACTTCTAATTCTCCTTCAACATCCAAAACATTAGTGGTATCTGATTCAATGGAATATAACATTGTTGATGACATGAAGAAAACTAAAGCAAACATAACTATGTTTGAACTTAGTAAATTAAAGCATCAGCAAAAATTACTTCTTAAAGAATTGAATGCTGTTCCCTCTACACCCCTTCCCAGTGCAAAAGCTGCTAATGATTCAGGCCAACCTCCTCCAGGTATGGTTGAAGCTACCGATTCAGTTCTAATTGGAGATAGATCGAATTCTCATACTCCACCCTTCCTGCTGACCTATGAGATTTATAACAGAAACCTGCACAACTGTTTAATTGATTCAGGGGCATCATCTAACATAATGCCAGCTTCAGTTTGCTCTAAATTGAACATTGAACCCCAGAAATCTGCTATTCATATTGTACAGTTGGACAGGACCAAAGTGCAGGTTGTGGGAGAAATTAATTCTGTAACTATCAGGTTGTCTGCCGATCCCAGAATTGTACAGAGGATTGACATCTTAATAGCTGACATACCCGAATTCTACGGTTTAATTTTGAGTAGGGATTGGTCCGAAAAATTGCATGGGTATATTTCCATAGATTGGTCACATATGTGGCTTCCCTACAAGGGGAAGCCAAATCAAATAAGGATCGATCGAGAGAAGCACATGACGGACACAGTTACTGAATTCGAGCAAGAAAACCAACCTGTAGCATTCAACAACAACATTTTGGGGAATTATTCATCAGAGTCATTCTTTGGCAACTTTGTTGCCCAACCATCTCCATTTTCAGTTAATCATTTTACATCTCAGATTGAAAATTTTTCACAAACTGATAAGTCTAGATGTTTTAATGATGCCGAGGAAAATGTAAATATTTTTGTTAATACTTCTTTATTTTGGTCTTTATATTTTGATGGCTCTAAGTCCAGCGAGGGCTCAGGAGAAGGTTGCATTTTGGTTAGTCCACAAGGAGAAAAGACAATGCTGTCTTGTAGGTTATAATTTGACTGCACTAACAACACAACCGAATATGAAGCTTTAGTCCAGGGATTATATAAAGCAATCGGCCTTAAAGTGCAATATCTAAAAGTATTCGGCGATTCGAAAATTATTGTTAAACAGGTGAGGAATGCAATTCATTGTCTTTTAAGTCACCTCAAGCATTATCAATCGCTAGTACATGATCTTACCTCACACTTTTCAGCATTTAACATTTCCTCCATTCCTAGGTCGCAAAACTCGGCAGTCGACCTACTAGCCAATGTAGCTTCCAAGCTTCTACCTTCTGAAGACTACAACCTTGATAGATTTTCCATAGAATTGCTTTTTAGGCCTTCAATTCCCAACAATGTCACTAATTGGAGAGTATTTAACCATGATGAAGATATCTTGCAATTTCTAACTTCCGAAAAGTCCCATGACAATCAAATTATTGGGGAAAATGACCATGATCTACAGATGAAAGAAACACCTCAGGAAAATTCAATTCCTAAACCAGTGGTAAAGCTCGAAGATATTTATGATATCAAAGACAGGTTTAAACCTGTAATTAATACAAAGCTTCAAAGTTCTACCCTTAGGTTTGAATTGATAAATCTAGGTACTGACCATGCTCCTCAAAACATCAATTTAGGATTAAGACTTTCCTTGGAAGAGAAGCAGGCATTCATCAAACTGTTAAGAAAAAACAAACAGGTCTTTGCTTGGAAGTATGATGATTTGAAGACATATGATACATCTATTATCCAGTATACCATTCCTATGCTTCCTGATCATAAACCGATTCAGCAGAAGTTAAGAAAAATACATCCAAATTTAGAGAGCCAGATAAAGTCGGAACTTAACAAGCTCTTGAAAGCCAAGATTATTTTTCTTGTCCGACACTCAAACTGGGTCTCTAATATGGTGCCAGTCAGAAAGAAAAATGGCAACATTCGAATTTGTATTGATTTCAGGAACCTGAACAAAGCGAGCTTGAAAGATAACTTCCCATTACCTACTATGGAGCAAATACTCCAATCAGTAGCAGGCTCTGAATTGATGTCCTTTCTTGATGGATTCTCAGGATATAACCAAGTTCTGGTTCATCCTGATGACCAACTTAAAACCACATTCAGAACAAAATGGGGAACATATGCGTATCAGAAAATGCCTTTTGGACTTATAAATGCAAGAGCGACATTCCAGAGAGCTATGGATATAACCTTTAGGGGGTTGATTAATCGAACAATAGTCGTCTATCTGGACGATATTACTGTATATTCTAAGAAGAGGTATAATCATTTGCATGATTTAAATCAAATCTTTCAGCGATGCAAAAGATATGGTATTTCTCTGAACCCAAAAAAGTCTTTCTTTGCTCTTGATCAAGGAAAACTCTTAGGCTTTATCGTATCCAAAGATGGCATTTATATCGATCCTGATCGGATCAAGGAAATTTCTGAAATCCCTTTCCCACACAATAAAAAGTCGATGCAGTCATTTTTAGGCCAGATCAATCTTGTTAAACGATTTGTTCCAGATTTTTCTCAAATTATATTACCACTTCAGACAATTATCAAGAAGAATTCAGTCTTCAAGTGGGGATCAGCAGAAAAGCAAGCTTTTGATGTAATAAAGCAATCAATAATCAATGCCCCAGCCTTGAATACTCCAAATTTTTCTAATCATTTTACATTGTATACCATTGCATCCGATGTGTCTTAGGCTGCAATTCTCACGCAGCCAAATGCTCACAATTTGGAAGCACCCATATCTTTCTTCAGCTCAAATCTTCAGGGTGCCGAATTAAATTACTCCGATGTAGAAAAACAAACCTTTGCTATATCTAAAGCGGTCAAACATTATAGACCCTTCCTTTTGAAAACCCATACAAAAGTAATAGTTCCTTTCCCGGCAGTTAGGCAACTATTAATCCAAAAAGAGCTGGGTGAAAAAAGGGCGAATTGGGTCACAGCGCTTCAAGAGTATGACTTAGAAATTAGGCCAGCAAAGATTGTTAGGGGCCAAGGTTTTTGCAAGATATTGGCAGGAGCATCCAACATTCCAGAATAAAGCGATACAGATCAAACTCAAGAAATTATTCAGATAAGTGTTACTGATTCTGGATCTCAATATGCAGATTTAATCTTTTATTTAAAGAAAGGTTATGCACCTCCGAATTTGTCTTACAAAAACAAAAGGGCTATTAGATTAAAAGTGAAGAATTTTACAATCATTGATGACGTGCTTTTTAGGCAGAATTATGATTCTATCTTGTTAAGATGCCTTGAGAAACCTGAAGCCCAAAAGGTTTTACAGGAATTACATGATGGACCAGCAGGAGGACATTTCGGAGCTGACACAACAGCTCACAAAATTATTCATGCTGGTTACTATTGGCCTACTCTGTTTAAAGATGCCCATGAGCATGTAAGGAAATGTCTCAATTGTCAAACTGCTAGTGGAAGACAACGTAAACCAGCTTTCTCTCTGCAACCAGTCAACATTGAACAACCATTTGAGCAATGGGGATTGGACATCATTGGGGAGATTACTCCACCATCTTCCAAACAGCATAAGTATATCCTTACTGCTACCGATTATTTTACTAAGTGGGTTGAGGCAATCCCTTTAAAGACAACAAATTCTGAGGCAATCATTGAATTCATAGACCAATTCATTATTACCAAGTTTGGTGTCCCAAACGCTCTTGTTTTTTATAATGCATCTTACTTTTTAGGCAATGCTATGTTGTATTTCGCTATTAAAAGAGGATTTAAGTTAAAATATTCTGCTAATTACTATCCCCAAGGAAATTGTTTAGCGGAATCTACTAATAAGAATCTGATTAAAATCATTAAGTGAACTATCGAACAAAATTAGAGAAATTGGCAAAAATCCTTAGTGTTTGCAATATGGGCTGATAGGATAACACAGAAAGCTTCTATTGGAACTTCTCCATTTAATCTTGTATATGGAAAAGAAGCAATCCTACCCACAAATCTTGTTCTTCCTTCTTTAGCCCTAGTGCAGTTTATTGAGGAAACTCCTTCCTCTTCTATTCAGTTTAGACATGACCAGATTCTAAAATTAGAGGAGGAAAGAGAAAAAGCCAAGGTTATCCATGCCAAACATCAGCAAGCCATCAAAGCAACTTTTGATTCAGTCTCATCCGGTTCAAAACATTTCCATGTCGGTGATTTAGTTCTGAAATGGGACAAAGCTCATGAAGACAAAGGTAAACACTCCAAGTTCCAGAAGTTGTGGCTTGGACCATTTCAGATCTGTGAGAAGATAGGCCATTCAACCTTTATATTGCAATATTTATCAGGTTTGAGAGATTCTCTCCCTGTTAATGGCCTTGTCTTGAAGAAATTCTTTAACTGAGGAGGTAACCCCTTCTCCTTTCATTTTAGTAGGATTTTATAGTTTGTAGGATTTTTAGGAAATAAGGTTGTGAGACGTCTCCCATTGACCTTTTGCTGTGTTTGAAAAGTTGTCCCACAGAACTAGTATGAACATTTGCTTTTAAAATAATAGAACTTTTAACCAAAAAATATAATTTCTAAGAAATTAGATATATTTGTATTCTGAAATCACAATTCAAGTTTTGTCAAC
The DNA here is from genome assembly GCA_031772625.1 of Pinus tabuliformis. Taxonomy (NCBI): domain Eukaryota; kingdom Viridiplantae; phylum Streptophyta; class Pinopsida; order Pinales; family Pinaceae; genus Pinus; species Pinus tabuliformis. The sequence goes on along the minus strand of CM062814.1, from coordinate 582,784,759 downwards.
TCCTCTCAAAGCATAGAAATATTGTAAATCATTTTCTGTTTTTAAATTGGTCTCTAAAGGTTATCCATACTAAGATAGAAATCAATCCAATCTAAGCATCTTCAACTCTTACCCTGTCATCCATTTACTCTTAAGGAGAAATTTGTTCACCCCATTCACTAAAGTTTATGATTATTCAGAGTGTAATTCTAAAATATAAGATATTAAAGATAAGAGGTCTTATTACAAGCCTGCTTACCATGTTCATAGAGAAATAGTTTATCTGACATTACCAATACTGCAAACCAAAACAGGGTAATGGCTTGAAATTACAAGACAAGGGGTCTCATCACGAGCGAGCTTGTTCAGTTAGACTACTATCAGTGAGTGGCATTGTCAACAACTGGCCACCAAACCAGGACAATGGCTTTTTATCTTATCAATAACAAAGAAGAAAAAGGAAATGAAGTACAAAATATGAAAAAATATTTTGAATTCATTCTGTTAATCACACTCTTAATTGGATGGGACAATGGACAATCACATGGTTAAAAGGTATCCCTATCGAAACTATAGATGTTTGCTGGCAGCAGAGGCTCTACCTATGATAGATGAGTTTACTATAAAGGCTGATTTGGAAAGGTATTCTATTTTATCATTATAAACCAATAAAGGCCTATTTTAAAGCTTAAAATGTTTTTATTTTCTTAAAAAAGAGGAAGTCAACAAAATAGTTTCATTTTTCTCAGAATACATAGAAATCTAGTTATATTAGAATTTTCCCCATTGATTGAAACTCTATTTTTGAAAAAAGCTTAAATGTTTCTATTTTTTGAAAGAGATAACTGGTTCTTCCAGCGAATCGCCAATTGTTGTGCTCTACAACAACCCCCCATTTGATATCATTTTTATTTATAAATATTAACGTATGAAATGGGTCCCTTCAAAGTCTAATTGGTATCAATACTTTTATTGTTCAAAAGAGGTCTGATAATCAAATGAATTCATTTCATAAAACCCTTTTTGAAAAAACCCTTTAAAGAAATAAGGCAAATCTTTGTCATTGCGATAAAGCGATCAGAAGATCGCATATCGCAATGACATAAGAAATATAAATAAGCGGCACATTTATTACCCCCGATGCGATATCACAATCGGTGATCGACAACACTTCATACACATCTTAAAAACGCACACAACATAAGCTCCGACGCGACGCGATATCGGCGATCGGCTATCGGCGATACTCCGTATGCGGTCAAAGCATCTTAAGTCATTTACTCTGATCTGATGCAATTGCGCAATCGGTAGTCAGCAACATCCCATGCACATTAATAAGGCGCCCAGGTCTTACCCCAATGCGATGCCATATCGGCGATTGGGAGGATCCTATGCTTATGATTATATAATACCTATTCTCCTAAAGCGATGCGATATCGCTATCGGTGATCGGAATTTCAAAAGCCATAGCTTGAAGATCTAAAGTATTATTGATATCCGATCGATAGAGCGCGGATTTCGAAAAAGCCGTTAAATGGAGGGATAAGGTGATGTATTCATATTTAAAGTTTTTCCCCTTCGATTAACGATCACCTGCGCTCAACCGCCAAAATATCCATTGCACGCTTAAGGGAGTCATTCAACCGGATAATGGTGTAATAAGCATTTAAGGAGTAGCAGGCCTTAAACAGCCATTTAATATATCTGTAATATCTTCTCATTGATTGGATCCATAGCCATTTTTGAGAGTTAATCTCTCAGCACGCTTCGATTGATATATCTCTCCCACCATAAGCCCTCATTATTATATTTCTATGTTACGGTTTTTCTTGCCTTTGTGCAGAATTCATCTTCCAACAGAAGCCTAAGCATGATGGGAAAGAAATCTAAGAAGACTGCGGGTTCCGCTGCTACATCAGTTGCAGGACAAGCTGCCACAGATAAAAAGAAGGGCTTAATATCAGATACTACATGCACGGGTCTTACCAGAGCTACATGGCAAGGCACGTATAATTTGATTGAAGCCGAACAACTAGAAAAGGCAGTGACAGAAGCTACTGCGGATCCTACTCGCAAGTCTGATTGCACTCTCAAAGACTTAGCCGACTCTTTCCTTCACAGGATAGCGGCCAGAGAAAAGATTCTCCCCTACATAGACGTTGTGCGATGGGCAATTGAGGAAATTCCAATCCTCGACAGAACTTTTAGCACCAGAGATGGGAGGATTTTTGGATCGTTCAAGCCAGAGCATCTAAGGCAAATGTATCATTTTCCTGAGCCAGAGAAAGTGTATAACAAGACGTTCCTAGAGAAATTTGCAAGTGATAATGAAGTGGAATCCAAACCCATCTGGGATTGGAGACAGAATCCAGCCAAACACAAGCACGAGTCTTCCGGTAAGTACTCAGTCGATTCTTTGGCTTCTCCCTATTGTTATGCGGGGATAATGATGTGTAGGCTATGGGAATACATGACTCTGCTAATTTTACCATAGAGATGGTTCCTCTAATGGAAGCAGCAGTAAACAACATAATTATGGATTGGGCTACTATTCTCTCTGATAAGCTAGCCGTAGCTGTTCTTGATTTTAGAAAAAATTCTGTTGTTACTGAAAGGAAAATTCCCTCGTTTTATTATAGTGCATATATTTTAGATACATTATGTTTCAATTCTGAGTTTCCCGTCCTCGGTTGGAGGTGGACTGCCCAAGACCCCTCAACCATTCATATATACCACCAGAAATTGTGGAAATCTTCTTACAAGCACCATTTGTATCAAATCTGCAATGGCTTTATGGTTCCCATTCATTATTCTATTTTTGATATGCCCATTCCCAGAATCTCCTATCTAGCTTCCTTTGATTTACCGGTGGTAGCGAGTTGGTTTGGAGAAGAGATATTTACCTACATTAGGGTTTTCGGCAGCCAAGCCAATCCGCATGTTCTCCCTCTGTATATTCCAGATAAACTGCTAGCAAGAGAAATCTCCTATCAAATTATGGCAGAGAGTACTACACAGACTCTCAAGAAAGAAAAGAAGAGGGGTTGGCCCTCTTTTCCCTTGAGAATTGGTGTCTATACTTTGCATGAACTCAAACATGCAGAAAAGGAAGCCACAAAGATTCAGTCCTTAACCCTGGCCACTATCCCAAATAGGCTATATGATCCAAAACAAACTACCTATGCTGCATTGGAACAGGCCAAATTAACAAAATTTGACCATCAAGAGGATTGGTTTGACGACCTATTCGTTTCAGTCGAAACAATAGGTCAAGCTAAAGAACTTGCTCGATTGAAATATAATGATGAAGGGTTAACTGAGTTCAATAAACTTAGGGAGTAGAGGTTGCAAACTCTGCCTCTAGATTTATTGGCAACAACCCCAGCGACGTCTTCAAGCGAGCCTGGTCGGCAACAGTCAAGCCAGCCTCCTGTTATAACAGAAAATCAGAAGAAGCAACAGGAGGAAAATCAGAAGAAGCAACAGGCAGAAAGGCAAAGAAAAGAACAAGTGGAAAGGCAAAGGAAAGAACAAGCAGAGGAACAGCAAAAGAGGGAACAAGAGGAGAAACAGAGAAAAGAACTAGCAGATAGGCAGAAAAGGGAACAAGAAGAAAAACAGAGGGAAGAGCAAGAGGAAAAGCAGAGGAAAGAACAGAAAAAATAACGGAGCGAGTCCCAAGCCGAAAAGCAAAAATAAACCACCATTGATCCCGAATTGCTCCAACAGTGGAAACAATTCGACTCTATTATCAGTGGAATAGAATTTTCCAAAGATACGGACACCTCCAAAACAAATGACACACAGGACATCACTTCTCCTCACGTTCTAAGCGGAACCAGCGGCCCACCCATTTCTAAGGATGTTGAAGTAATTCCTAAAGACCCTTCTGATCAAATCGTTCTGCAAGTGGAAGATATTCCTCCCTTGGATGTTTTCTACAGCACAAGGCATAGAGCAGTTGTGAAGCAATCAAGGAAAAGACGAAGGACTGATCAACCTTCTATTTTTCCAGAGCAAACAGTCACGGGTAATGTAGTATGGAAGGAGGAATTGGACCCCTCCGATGACCTAACAAAGCTGTCACAGTATGCAGGTGCCTATTCTGCAACGACTATCGACAAGGAATCGAAAGTAAGTCTTCTATTGAAGACTAAGGATCAAGAAATTTTTGCACTACAGGTAGAATTGACCGAGACAAAGCAGAAGGTAGCGCAAGCAGAGGAGCAGTTGTTGGTACAACAACAAATGAATGATCAATTAAGCCAGCAATTGCAGGAAGAAAGGCAGAGGGTCGACCAGAGCGCGATCTAGAAACAAAAAGAATTATCAGAGGCATTGGCATAGTTGAGAACAACAAATGAGCTGATGATGAAAAAAAAAGACGACCAAATAGCTCAATTATCATCACAGGTCAAAGTCATAAAAGGCACCCAAAAAGTGGAGGATTTCAGAGCAGAGGCATCGCAAATAAACAATGCTTTAATATCGCAGATTAGACTCCTGTGTAATCAACTCAATGAGGCAGAACCATTGTGCGAGCTAACTACATCAGTATGTCAGTAGGTAGAGAAGGCCAGAAATGAGTTAAACCAAGCTGAAGAAACCATAATCGGATATCTTGATTGGCAAGATTCTGATGTGGGAAAAGTAGCGAATTTGCCCAGGATCCAAGAAACATACAAGGACATACTCTTTACAGAATGGCACACTCAAGTGATGAAAGCAGAAAGGGCGGCTTCAAGATGTAAATTAACTGCCAGCAATATGATTGATCTGATCAACAACACCCTCTACTTGGCAAACATGATCTCCCAGTGTACACCTGGAAGCATAACAACGACAAATATGATTGAGCAAACAAGTTATCCTGACTTAGAGGAGAAGGGGAGATTGATCGCTGGGGTTAACACTTTGACTTTCGATGCATATTGGCTCTTTCTGATCAAGCCACACACACAAAGGTCTGCCCTCAAGTGTTTAACTGATGCACTTGGGTGTATAATTCCCGATATTCAAGATGCCACATACGCTGCTCAGCTCAGTTCGCGCCTCAACAAACCGCCTGAAGTAGAGCCAATGCTAGCGATATGTCAGCTTAGGTTTAAAGGCAAAGAGCCTACCTGATGAATCATTGTCGTCGGTTGCCAGATCGCTCCAGGAAATAGGATCAATATTTATTGATGCCAATTATGTAGGATTTCTGTTTATTAGATATTTAGATTAGCTTAGTATTTATAGACCCTTTCATTGTTTTGGAAAGGGTCGTAAAATTTTGTAATAGACTTAAAGACTGAAGTTTGCACTACTGTGCTTCAGCCTACATTCTTTTATAAAACTTGACCAATCGTTCTTAATTTGACAAGGAAGTTTCTTTATGCAATTGCGCACTATTGTCTTTTGTTGGGGATGTTTTCTGAGTCGAAGGAAGAACTCCGACATAGCGATTGATATAATGGAGTGTTAAGCAGCTTATATGGTACTTTTATCTGTATCTGTATTCATTCCTTTTATATGAATTGTTGTGTAATTATTCTTGCTATTGTTGAATACATGTATGTGCTGTAACAACAAATCTCTATCTCATTCCACTATTAGATGTTTTGCGATATGCCTTTTCCTTTAATCATGCATGTAACAATGATATAAATGATGAAGTGTGGTAATTTCGTTGTTATCGCTTTGCGTAACTATTTATGCACAACAGTCTTGAATGATTTAATATCTATGTTTTAGAGATGGAGTCATCTATATGCCTGTCTTAGAGCACAGATCATCAAACGCTATGCTTTAGAAATCAATAAGTCCCCGGGATAGATCATAATTATTATATTTTGCTAATAGTTGTAGTTATTCGCTTATCGCCAACATATTCTATAAGTCATTCATCCATCCCGTTTACCTATAATTTTTGGGAAACTGGTCCCATTATCCCCAGTCGGAGCCACTATTCCAAACGGAAAAGGAGTTGTATTAAGGTCCGGACTGGGTGGTTTCCCCAATGTTGTTGCAGCGATTTTCAAGGCTTCAACACCAGGTAACATGTTATCTCCACCTCCTCTGCCCAAAATTCCTGTCCTAACCTAGCACCACTGAGCATGCTTCTTGCCTTTTCCATCAACGTCTTCTTCATTCTTTCTGCGACTCCATTTTGTTGAGGTGTATATGGAGTAGTATTCTGCCGTGCTATACCACACTTCTTACAGAATTCTTCAAATTCTTTGCTGCAAAACTCTCCACCATTATCTAACCTCAACACCTTTATCTTCTTCTCTGTCTGGTTTTCCACCAGAGCTTTAAATTCTTTAAACCTGTCAAAGACTTCAGATTTCTTCTTAAGGAAATATATCCATGTATTCCTTGAGAAGTCATTTATAAATGATACATAGTACATAGACTTACCCAGTGATGGAACCTGCACAGGTCCAAACACATCACTGTGCACAAGCTCTAATATCTGTTTTGCCCTCTTACCACCAAAGGGGAAACTCACTCAATTATGCTTCCCATATACACAATTTTCATATAAATCAAAATCCAGAGAGCTATTACCCATACCTTCTACCAAACCTTTACCATGAAGTATTCAAAGGAACTTCTCTCCAATATGTCCAAGTCTTTGATGCCAAAACATGGTCTTCTCTCCAGAGACCACTAGATTTTTTTGCTCCACTTTTAGGAACCATAGAACTGTTGCACCCATCAATAATAGCGCTACCTTGCAGCTTGTACAGAGTTCCAATTCGAACTCCCCACATCAATACTAGTGCTCCTCGAACCATTTTGCAGGTATCCTTCTTGGACACTGATTTTACACCTGCATTATCCAGCTTGCTTACAGAAATCAGATTTCTAGCCAATGCAGGAATATTCAGAACACCCGGAATTATTCTAACCCTTCCACCTTGCAACTTCAACTTTACTTTTCCACGAACAATGATTCTAGCATTCCTATCATCCCCTAATAAGACATCACCACCATTGTATTTCTCATACTCGCAAAACCACTCTCTATGGGGAGTGAAGTGAAAGGATGCACCTGAGTCAATCAACCATACCTCATGATCTACATGTGTACTTGAAGAAGCCAAGTACACATCTCGACCTTCATCTGAGGTGGTTTTCTCCTCTGCAGAAGGAGCATCATCAGATCCCTTTCCTTTATCAGGAGCTTTATATTTACAGTCCCTTTCATAGTGCCCTTCCTTTCCACATTTCTAGCACACCACCTTTATAGGTTTTCCTAGAGGTTTAGATCTCCCTCTAGATTTAGATCTCCCACTCGATGACTGATTTTTGTTTCTGTTCTAGGATCATCCTCATATAGACAAGGCATCACCATTCAAGCTCTCTATATTTTTCCAACTCATCTCCTCTATCAACAAGGATGAGACTATTTCATCAAACTAAAAGGTAGTTGCATTGCTACCTATTGTAATAACCAAACTACCCCACGAATATGGGAGAGAACACAACAAACTGATGCACTTATCTTCATCTCAAATTTTAATATCAATAGATGCTAACTGACTTACCACAGTAATAAATGCGTTCAGATGCTCTATCATTGAGTCTCCATCTTTCATCCTCACGTTATATAGCTTTCTCCACAGGAATAGTTATTCACCAGAGACTTAGATTTGTACAAAGTCCCTAACATGTCCCACAAAGCCTTCACCATAGCTTCCCTGATACATTCAACAATACTGAATCTGAGACACACAATCGTATTGTGCTCTTTGCCTTCCGATCCAACTTCTTCCATTATTCATTGGGCACTCCTGTTGGTTTAGTACCTGGATCTACCACGATCCTTTGATCTTTACCCACCAACAGATCCTCCATCTTGAGTTTCCACAACTCAAAACTCTGGCCATTAAATTTCTCAATCTCTATTTTTCCACTGCTCACCATCTTATTTCACCACCAAAATCAATCTTGCAGATATCCCACTGAGCAAGGTCTATCACAGGCCTGAGTGAAACCCCTCAGCAAAAAAGGCATCCCCTTGAAGCCAAAAATGCTCTGATACCAAGTGTACGTTTTAACCATGTACAGAAATTACATGCATACGAATTCTAAAGCAGAGAAAAATAAACAATGCGAGAACATAACACATAAAACACATATACACAAATATTTTCCCCTAGATCCCAAAACTGGGACTGCCATCTCGATTTTTCATTATGTTCCTTTCAATGTTATAATACATATTTATACATGGCGAAGCATCCAATACCATGGATAAAAAACCATCGCGTCTAAAAAACATGTGCGAAAATCATGCACAAAACCATAGGTGGGTCCACCCAACCTAACATAGGGTCCAAAACCAAAATTTTCAAGGGCGCTGCCCCGGACACCATAAAATGGGGTTACAGGTACACCTGAAACTCCCTATGACCCCCCCTCTAACCCCCGGTTAACTACATGGGCTAGTCATGGAAAGAATATAACACAACCCAACATGTTGATGTGGTGGGTGCAGGATCCCCCAAGGGCAGTTTTGGGGCTTTGAGCCCAGATTTTGGTCGAATTTTGAAATTCCAATGTAAAGACTCCATATTTTGTGGGTGCGGAGCGCATAGTTGTTAAAGAGTCATAGGGTTTTCTGCCTTTATTTTGACAATATAATGTCGGATGTAGAAGATCTACCCATGGTCCATGAACCATGGGATTGTATAAATAGAGCTAAGCTCTAAGTAGTTAGAGATAAAAATGTCTAAGGAATGAAGATGTATGTGAGATAGCTCTGAAGTGTAAGGCTAAGTTTTGGGTCATAGTGTAGGTCGAGGCTCTGCAGGTGTGTGCACAGAGACCTAGTAGTCCACAAATGAGTGCGCAAACCCTTGCAACTGAGTGCACAGGGCGAGTCGAGTCTGTAATCGTCAAGAATCATTAATAAAGATAAGTTTTCTATCATTCTGCATATTTATTTCATGTTTATGCATATGTTATATTGGATATGAATTGCACTTCTAATTCTTATATGATGCAAAAATATGTATGAATATATTGGTTAAGTGAACGAAAGTAAGAACATCTATTTACATGAAGCTAACTAAGATCTGCTAATAAGATAAGTAAGATACTTAGCGTAGTTTCAAAGACAACATAGATCGCTGCTCTAGTAGCGCAAAAGGAGTGCTACCCTTAGTTAGGGTTGCGCGAAAGGCGATTGTAACACTTCTCGAAGGTGTTGAAGGATAGAGCAAAGAGAGAAGCCACCTTCACAAAGGTAGGTATAGTTGGAATAGACTGACATCACAACCATCTCAAGGGTGAGGAAACTTGGTTCCAACATCCCCCCATACTGCATCAGTTGAGACTTTAGTTTTCACTCCACAGGATGATGCCAAAAGGGCCAGTAGTATAGGGATTTGTTTGGCTAACTAATGATGACCCTGGGTCAGGCCCCCTCAAGCCAAAAAATGGTTCTATTTCCGGGACCGGAATATGCATAACATATGTGTGATGTCATATCATTGGAATCCGACTAAGAAGATATCAAAGGCTAGTTGGATAGAATAATTCACGAGCTCACGACACAGGAAAATAGAAACCCATGATTGTCAAAACAATAGTGGTTAGATAGCTACCTGTATATGGAGATCCACGAAATATTTTTGGCATCCTTCCCTACTGAGCCATATGAGTGGATCACGAAGCTAGTAAATAGCTAAGGAAGGTGGAAACTTGTCAGTCCTATTGTGTGGGCCCCATAGCTAGTGCGAAGGTTGGAAGCATCAGATGATAATATCATGCGTGGCATCGATCATTGACTCAATCACATTATCGGAATATTTGTTACTTAGTTCACAGTTGACTCCTTAGTTAGCTATAGTGAGGTAGAGCAACACTTTCTCAAAGGATCGTGAGTTAAGTATGTAAAGTCTTTCAATACTTGGATTAAAATGTTATTGTGCGAAAAGAGGGTTATGTAGTTACCTTGATGTTCAAGGTTATGCGAAGTGGAATAATTTATAGAAATGAAGGAAATAAGGGTCTAAAAAATAGCCCTTTGATTTCACCTCTGTAAGGGGACGATGAAGAGCTGGCGAAGGTCTCTCCATGAAGTGCTATTCATCTGATAAGGCAAGGATTTCTGTTAATACCACCTCCGCCCACACCACCACCAACTTCACCTCCATCACCGCCAACTTTGCCCATACCACCTCCACCACCACCGCGATTCACTGTGGCGAATGCATTGAAGTTGCCTTTGTTCAAAGGCTTGGGAAACGAGGATCCGGACCAATTCTAGTTCGTATTGAAGGTTGTGTGGGATGTGTTAAGTTCCTATACCAATAGGAGTCATAATTTTGAATGACTAAGGTTAAGCCTTGTAATATTGTACATACCTTTGCTTTATGGCAATTTTTTCCATATTATTTAAAAATTACAAAATGTAAAGAGGGTATGTCCTAAAAGAAAATCAAAGGAAAAAAAGAAAAAGAGAAAGTCAAAAAATGAAAATATACGAACCCCAAAAAAGAAAAGGAGACCATGAAAATGTGCAAGTCTAAATGCCACTACTACTTAATTTTTATGCATAATAATGATTGTGTGTAGCTTGTTATTCATGCCATAATCCATGGTAATCAAATTGTTTAATCTTGATTATATCATGCTTTGAATTTTATGTTTATGGTTAGAGAATAAAATCTGACCAAACAATTTAATCTTGGCAGATCATTAGATAGGTAGAGAAAATAAAAGAAGCTCATCAGTTTAATCTGATCCCTTGGATGATATAAGGTTAGAATTAGATAGATTACTTTTCCAAAGAAAAATGGAGGTTAAGGGTTTTCTAGCCTAAATTCACCCAAATAAATGAAGAAAAAATGTTAGGGTAATTAAATGGGTAAGTAGAAGAAAGGTTGTTGAACTACAAAGTTGATTCGATCAGAACACATGCATGTTATATAAATTTTTGGGCACTACAACCCCAAGCATTAAATATCCATAAACCAAGGGCTCCTAAGTCCCTAAAAGTTTTGTTCTAACCCCTAAAGGAACAAGGTCAACAGATTACAACTTCTCCCAGAAGTTCTCCATGAGAAACTGCTCAGAATTGGTCAAAACAGGATCATTGCAGCTGCTCCACTAGCTAAGTGCATTGCATCTCACCCAAATACACTGTGAGGGTGTGTTGCATTTCAAAAGTCCCTTATGTGGGGTGTGATGGGTGAGAAATGACAAATGGCAGTGTTATTCCGCGAGGTGGAGAGGTAATGGAAGCTTCCAGAATCTTCTCCTGTGACACTTGCCTCACTGAACTCGACCAAGGATGAGTAAGAGGCCATCAGTCTCCAAGTGGAAGCAAGAACTATTAGAGAGAAGACACTAATCAAATCACAAGCTGACTCATCCCCCTTACAGATATCTATATATGGATCCCTCATCCCAGAGATCCGGAGGCTGGAATTTTGCATATTGTAAGGAATTGTCGTTGGTTTCTTGAGACAAACATCCGATTGTTGGGTGATCTAAGATTTGTTTGAGGTGAAGAGGGGCTTCTTTGCTGGGAGGTTGATGCTGGGTCAAAACAACTGGTTGTAACTCCTCTCGGCTCTTTTCTTGTTTATCAATAAAAGCTATTTGAGTTTTCCTCCATGCTTTTGTGTCATTGATGCTTGTTACATTTGTATGGTCAATTTACATCTGATCCTAGATTGTTTATGATTATAGATCCATGTCTTTGTATAGTACTATGCTTCTGTGATCTTACAGGTACTTTGTGAAGCTGGGCATGCAAGGGAGCAGGTAGCTGAGGACTATCAAAGAAGAGAGGGATCAAATTAGGAGATTAGCGCAAGACAAAGGTTGGTCTTTCTGTTCCTCTCTATCTATAATTCATAAAGGAAAAACAAAAGTAGCTTTTCTCTATTTGTTTCTAAGGCAGCTATCACACCTTAGTGGGATAGAGCAGTTCTATATAGACACTTTTTCCTATAACAAAATGGCGACTCCACTGGGGAACTAATTAGTTTGTTTGTTTATCATTCTTTGTTGGTTGTTTCATAAACTTACAAGTAGCATTCGAACGGAATTTGCCATAACAAATGCAAAGTAGATAACTGTTGCTTCAACCCATCTACTGGATATGTTTATGATTTAAACAACTGATTCACAAACTATCTGATTACCCTTGTGATAGCTCTTAGATCCTCCTTAGATCTACCCCTGATTGTTGCATTACTAATTTATTTTTGCTCGGCCAAAACCCAAGAACTGAACTGCAAAGTATGACCCGAAACCCGAACAGAGTCTCGTTTCTGGCCCAGTGCGGGTACTGTTCAGAGATTCTGAATTTCAACGCACTTCCCGAGTGGACAACCTGCGCTGCATTTCAGATTCTCTGTGTTACAGGTGTGCTGATTAGACTAGCTCTGTGCAGTTGTGGCTTCTGTGGTTCATTCTTTCCAGTTCTATTCCTGAATTTTGCTGCCTGTGATCAGTACATCTTTGTTTGAAACCCCTTTTCCTTGTTGTTATTCCACCTCCTTTGTACAAAAGAACTGTATATGTTTTTGTGTGTTTGTTGAGTCATTTACAGTTATCCTTTGCAAAAGTAGCGTAATAGTATTGTCATCCTTTGATTTGAAACTGTCGCAAGTGTCGATTTCAATCGTAGGAAAGATTTTAATTGATGTTGATGGTCGATTACCTTGTTACTATTGCTTTTGGTATGAATTTGTAATTTTCTAGTGTCGAGAACAAGTATTCATTTCAAAATCGTAAGGTGTTGTGATCGTCTCCATTTTTTGATTTTAAAAAGAAACTTGTTGATATTTGTCGCTTGAAAAGAAATTCAGATTTGTGCATCAACTTTCTTTCTAGCATTCATATACTAAGAAAGTCGAAAAACAAATACATGCATGTGCATTTTCATATAGACAGTCTGATTGGCTTGATTTAGGAAAGTGCATTTAGAGTGTGCTCTTTGCTCTTTGTGAAAAGATTCTGCCTTTCTTTTCCCTAGTAGCTAGGATTTTCATTGCATAAAGGAGATAAAAAGTTTGTTTATCATCTTAGATTGCTTTCTAGGAATTACATCTACATCTCCTGGTGAACCCAAAAGGCAAACTTCATAAACAATATCAACATAAAATAAATTCAATGATTCTAACAATGCTTTGGAACTTAACGCACAACATTTAGAAGCCTAGGCTAGAGATGTATTCCGGCGTCGTAAAGCCTGGTAACTGTTGTTCTCACTGATGGTTGGGTGATTCCTCCACTTTGAGACGATAAGTGCCAGTACGGACTTGTGCTCCCACGTACCGTCGAGTATATTTTGGGAGACCCCAATAGGCTTAATCCTTTATCCATAGGAAGCCGTGTCTGCCACCCTATCGATCGCAATGCACTGAACACAGCATTCGGGAAGATTGACTGCCATACCATAAAAAGTATTCTACAATTTTGTGATTGGTTTGGTAATCCCTCTACCTAGATTTCCAGAGCAGTCCCCTTCGTTCCTTTTCATACTCCTTAACGGAAAAGGTCCATTTGAGCACTTGTCACTTCAGGCTCATTAAAAATCGAAGGAGACTAGAGTCATCTTTTGTTTTTTCTCGACTCTTAAAAATTAAAAAAACAAGTTGTGTCAAAGCGTCTAAAATTTATTTTAAGCGGAATATTCATTACCCTTTCCTACGTTGATCTTGGGTTGAGCAAATGGAGTCCAAAAACCAAGGAATTCCCCTTGGAGGAAATCCTAGTCCCTTCTCCTCTTGGGGAGATGTTTGTGCACCCTGTATGGCCACATTGTCGCTTCCAGGACTGACAATTGGTTTGCCTGTATGGCTCTTCTCAACCTCTGTTGTTAAGAACACCACAATTCCTGAACAATCAAATCAACAATTAGACGAGTCCAGAGTTACCCACCAACCTTATACTTCCTCTAATTCTTGCTCTCCTCCTTCCTCTTCACTTGATGGGGCTGGTAAAGCCAAAATTCAAGTACCTAAGGAGAAGAAGGAAAAGAAGAAGAAAGAGAAGAAGAAGAAGGAGCCAAAACCGAAAGGGGGCAAACGAGTGTCGTCTAGCGAATATCCACACACTGCACCGACCAGGCCTAAATCACCATGTGTCATTTGCAAAGGAGACCACTATCACAGAGATTGTCCTTGCATCCCTCGGATCTTAAGGGATTGGTCTCCTCATTTTCACATCCTAGTGTCGTCAACCTCTGATGATCATGTTGAAAAAACACTGTTGACTAGTGAAAGTGAAGCCCCAGGACAAAAAGGAAAATATAGATTTCCTTGTAAATTGTGCGAAGGCGATCATGCCGTCCACCATTGTCCCTTCTTAGACGAAGCTAAAAGAGTTTTGGATGATCATCCGTTTCACCGTTACGACTTCCTCCTGGATATAAAAACTCTTGCCGAGTCTGTCACTAGTTGAAAATCTGGCTAACCCGCTCAGGTGGTCAGCCGAAGCATCTATCATTGGAGATAAACCATCTGAACTCATACCAGACGAAAGTCAAAAGGTCGAGGTGGCAGTTGACCCGGTCTTGTCATTGGAGGTTCCATCTTCAGATGATACAATCACTGAAGAGAACAAGGATGACACCGTCCAATTTCTTTTCATAATCACAGACTCCAACGAACATGGGGGAAATTTACTCGTTCCTTTACCGCAGGAAGGAAGTTCGTCAAAGTCATACCTAGCCATCTATTCGGTCCCACCTCCAAGCAACCTAGTTGTCTCCTTCGACTGGAATCAACTAGGCAGACCCCGTTTACCAGCTAGTATACCATTCCGAATCATTGTTCAAATATATAGAATGGTTATGGTTGGTACCATCATAGATGAGGGGTATTCTATGAGTATCCTTTCCTCGACTTCTTGGAAAGCGCTTGGTTCGCCATCGCTTTTGCCTGAGATGAGAAATCTAACAGGCTTTGATAAAGGAACCAGTTGACCGCTAGGGATCCTTCCCAATGTGCCCATAACATTGAGAGGGAAAGCCGTTCACATGAACGTGATGGTAGTTCAAGTACCCCTGGATTACAATCTACTCCTTGGACGAGACTATATTTATTGCATGGGAGAAATTGTCTCCTCACTCTTTAGAGTAATGTGTTTTCTGCACGAAGGAAGAGTGGTCAAGCTCGTAGACCAGATTTCATTTCCCGGATCATACAGAGCAAATAGTCATATACCATCCCTAAATGGTCTTTTCATGCAAGAAATGTCTCAATCTCCAGTCTGTCCACCCGATGAGCGCGAGTGATTCGGGGGGACATGACTGAGTCCCAGGGGGCATGCACCCTGGTCTGCTTCGGCAGGAAAACTTCAGGTATAAAGTAGGTTTCCGCGAGAGAATATGACCTCCGTACTCCCATCCATGATTGGAAGAGGGAGATGGACTGGAATAAGATCCTATTGTCAAAGTTATGTGAGTTGGCGGGCATCGCCGCTCACCTATGTTTATTTCGGTAGACATCGCCGAAGAAGTGTTTTGTTTGCGCTATGAATAGAACAATCTTTGGGTAACCTGAAAGAGGTAGGCCTCTCTCGCTAAAACAAATGTTTTAACGGAAAGAAGTAGGGGTAACATTGAAACTCTGTTTTATACCTGGGGGCATGCAAACCTTTTGGAGTGCAAGCAAAGAGCGGTCATTTATCTATTTTTTGGATTGTTCATTACCTAACTTGCATAAAGAAAGGATGTGGGGCAAAACTCTAAAAGTTTCCTTTTTATATGAGACATTCTTATCATACGACTGGATTAATCGAGCAGTTTTAGCACATAGTTCAAGTTCGTTAAAAAATAAACATAAGACAAGAGCAAATGTTTCCCCCCGCGTTTAAGCTCGTTAAAAAATGAACTATTCCTCGGTAAATAACCATCATGAATGTAGTACTTCAGCCATTAAAGCCTTGGTCGTGTTTGCACCGTCACCTTCACTTTTTCACTGGCCTATCATTCACCTCCATTTGATTGTTTACACATTTTGAGGAATAGCTGCGAAGAGTGATTTCACTAGCCATCTTTGTGACACTGTCGTGATTGGAAAATTCCAAACCTTACCTGGAATCAACTGCTACCCATTTTATCACTCATTTCTCAAAAGACGAGTCTCCATTAAGCTCTTTTCAACTGACTCGTAAAATATGAAAAGATTGCTGAGCCATTGGCCTCTCCAGCTCGTTAAAGGGACAGGAAGTGCTATCCCTCCCCTAGATTTTAATCTTTTTGGACCTGAGGGATTATTACACAAAAAGATCGAGTGCTTGTTTTGTTCAGCTCATTAAAAGTATCGAAAATTCATCCCTTCTGTATTGTTTTATACTTTTTCGGACTTAAGGGATTAGATGACGAAAAAGGAATTTTGGAGTTACATTTACGTTCCTTTTTAGACTCTCTAAAATTGAAAAGGACCGAGTTATCTTTGTCGTTAAACTCGTTAAAAATATTAATAGCGACAAACTTGTCTATAGACGAGAACGAGTTTCACTATCGCTAGGCTCGTTAAAACATAGTGATGGGTTTTCCCGAAGGGAAAATTATAGAACAAGCATATGTTATCCTCCTCAAGCTTGACAAGAATAAAGAGGTACTGGTCAGCAATGACTGGGGAAAATTGGGAGGAAAACTTGAAGAAACTTTGTTGGTAGCAAGTCACTCTTGAACATGACACTTCCACTCCGTGTCTGAGTCGGGTTGGGTTGTTTCATTCACCGGTCACATCACAATGGTCACACCATACCATCCAAATTTTGGGTCAATGCTACCAATCCATCACATCAGTGTCGCCGATGTGTTCAAGAGAAGTCATTCAGAGAATTCACCTGTGTCTCACCCACTACCATACATTATACTCCATTCTTTCATGACCGCCACCCTGAACCTTATATCACCAGATCGTTTTCACCTCCATTAAAATCATTTGCTCCGTTCCGTGTGATTAATGAGGGATTCATTAAGGTCCTCCTGTGACGGATCACTTCTTGTCAACATCAGCTCATTATCTAAGAAGTTGATCTAGGAACACCCCATTCAGTACTTTGAAGCTTGCATGCCTCAATGGCAAGTTTCTCACTTCTGGTGACAGGTTTACATCAATGGCCTTCGACCGAAAGATTTTGCGTGGTGTTCGACGCGAAGTCATTTATTCAAACCACGTGAATTTTACTGCAGTACCTTGAGGGTCATTATCATTATCGGTGATTCCTCTCACGCTTGTTAATAGTTTACATCATTAACGGGTAATCAAGCGATGTCTTTCCATGTTCGACTTCAGAACATTTCTCACATGGATCGACTTGTACTTCGAGTGAAGATTGAATGAGATTGAAGACCCCGGATCTAGTTTCATCCATCTGGGCTGTGATATATATTCAAGGAAATAAAGTCATTAAATGTACATCATTGCTGCACAGATAATCATCCACTCAAAAGGATGATGACTCTATCAGAATCATCAGTCTACACTCAGACGATTTTCTGTCCTATCTACATGAAAATGAATTTATAAAGCTGAGCATGGGAATGCCCGCCTCAGCCGGATCATGAAAATATTATGAAGATAATGTATTGTATTGTATCTTATTACAGGTCTCCTCCCAGCATTGAAAGAACTTCAGATCCTCACAATAAAGCATTTCACCCGACATCAAAATATTCACGGCCTCATGCTCTAGGGGGCAACTGTTACAGACATTTTTGGTCCCTACAACCCCAAGCATGAAATGTCCATAAACCAAGGGCTCCTAAGTCCCTAAAAGTTTTGTTCTAACCCCTAAAGGAACAAGGTCAACAGATTACAGCTTCTCCCAGAAGTTCTCCATGAGAAACTGCTCAGAATTGGTCAAAACAGGATCATTGTAGCTACTCCACTGGCTAAGTGCGTTGCATCTCACCCAAATACACTGTGAGGGTGCGTTGCATTTCAAAAGTCCCTTCTGTGGGGTGTGATGGGCGAGAAATGACAAATGGAAGTGTCATTCCGCGAGGTGGAGAGGCAATGGAAGCTTCCAGAATCTTCTCCTATGACACTTGCCTCACTGAATTCAACCAAGGATGAGTAAGAGGCCATCAGTCTCCAAGTGGAAGCAAGAACTATTAGAGAGAAGACATTAATCAAATCAAAAGCTGACTCATCCCCCTTACATATATCTATATATGGATCCCTCATCCTAGAGATCCGGAGGCTGGAATTTTGCATATTGTAAGGAATTGTCGTTGGTTTCTTGAGACAAACATCAGATTGTTGGGTGATCTAAGCTTTGTTTGAGGTGAAGAGGGGCTTCTTTGCTAGGAGGTTGATGCTGGGTCAGAACAATTGGTTGTAACTCCTCTCGACTGTTTTCTTGTTTATCAATAAAAGCTATTTGAGTTTTCCTCCATGCTTTTGTGTCATTGATGCTTGTTACATTTGTATGGTCAATTTACATATGATCCTAGATTGTTTATGATTATAGATCCGTTTCTTTGTATAGTGCTATTCTTCTTTGATCTTACAGGTACTTTGTGAAGCTGGGCATGCAAGGGAGCAGGTAGCTAAGGACTATCAAAGAAGAGAGGGATCAAATTAGGAGATTAGCGCAAGACAAAGGTTGGTCTTTCTGTTCCTCTCTATCTATAATTCATAAAGGAAAAACAAAAGTAGCGTTTCTCTGATTGTTTCTAAGGCAGCTGTCACACCTTAGTGGGATAGAGCAGTTCTATATAAACACTTTTCCCTGTAACAATGCATCATGCTTAGACATATATTCTTACATGTATGATCAATTATGGAACCAAAAAGCAAAGGTTTGCAAGTTAATGTGATTAACTCCCCCTCATTCACTTTTCCCTTTACTTAATAATTTCCCATCCACAAGTATGTTCTATGACTTTAAATCCTTGAAGTCAAAGAGGGTAAGAGCATTTCTCTAAGTTTTGGTAGGA
Organism: Pinus tabuliformis; assembly: GCA_031772625.1. Taxonomy (NCBI): domain Eukaryota; kingdom Viridiplantae; phylum Streptophyta; class Pinopsida; order Pinales; family Pinaceae; genus Pinus; species Pinus tabuliformis. The sequence continues at coordinate 582,765,867 of CM062814.1, read as the reverse complement.
CCGGACCCTCGGCTTAATGACTTATGGACATCAAGTGCTAGAATCCCCTTCATAAAATTCATCACCTTTCATTTCCCTAATAAAACCTCTTTTCCTAAGGTTAAACTTCTTTCTCCTAGGAAAAGTAAAGAAACCTCCATGTAAATCCTTTTTCACTCAAAAAACCCACAAAAGATTTTATCCTATGTTAAGTGTATGTAAAGGAAATGTACAAATATAATATTACAATTAATATTATTTTCAACTCCAATAATTTCATCTCATATTAATTTCTAATTTAATTATATAGCTCCCATAATCCCATGTTTCTACTATATAGATAAATCCCTATGTATTATCCCCACCCGTAGTTTAACTATAAACTATAGTTTTATTCTATTCCCCCTTGATGAAACTCACTTAACCCATCAATTCTTCAGGAAGTTAAGTTAAACCTTCATTAAAACCCTTCTGATCCCCTAACCCCATGATTAACCCCATAATAATCATAATCCACCGTAATTAAAGCCCCAAACCCCCCCAAACCTCTGTCCATTTCCTCTGTGCTAGTCTGCCACCCGATTACCATCTGGTCATCTTTGCCCAAATCAAATGGTGCACAGCCAAATCGAGCTCACCCAATGCCTGACCTTTACCCAAATTTAAAACTCATCATTAAACCTCGCCTAGTCGATTAAACCCGTGATTAAAATCTTAATTAATCACAAACTGTCAAAGATTAAAGTCCTGCCCCCACCCCCACCCCATCCCCCCTGACACCTCAGTTCATTTCATCCACACATATCCCTCGCCCGACTATCGTCTGATCACCATCCCCCACATCCGACAGTCCACAGTGATATCGGCCGCGCTCGATGGTCGATCTTACCCCGACGGATAAAGTGGTTTTTGTCCAAACCCCAAATGCTATGTGTCAGGCATGGAGGTAGATCAGGTGACCTCTCCTTAATACCTATTTCTCCACAAAAGCAGTGTGATGGCTTGGGAAACTACCTCCCTGCATAAGACAAGACCATCATTGTTCACCTAACTAATCCCATGCCAAATTTAAAAAGTTTCCTGTTAAAACCCTGAAAACCCTCATTTTCATTCCTTTTGCCCTATTTCATAGTAAAAGCTATCAAACCCTTCCGATGCCACCCTGAACCTCTGAAAAATTATTTGACCTCTGATTACTTTCAAAAAATTGCAACGACTCCTTCCCCAGACATACCTGTACAATGTAGCGATCAATTTCCTTTCCTGCCAACCTATGTTTTCTTAATTATTGTTGTATTTTGTAGGTAATTAGTAGAATACTAGATCTTGGATAAACAATTTTGATACTAGTCACAAAAATTGATTACTCCAAGATTGATTATTCACATAGAGACATTGAATGTTAAAACAAAGGAACCAGATAGAGCAAATAGTCAAAAGACAAACAAATCAAACATATAGAAAGTTGATCAATATCCATTACCATATGCTAATACTTATAAAAAACTAAATAATTTACTGTTGAAATACACAATAATAAGTTAAAATGTACAGTAAAAGTAAAAACATAGTAAATGATATTAACAGGTCATCAAAGTAAAAGTGTATCAGTGTCAAAGAGTATCAGATGAAAGCCTAAATTGACTAAATCCTCCAATGTGAATGATCAAACAAAAAATCAACATAAAGGACTAAAACCAAACTATAAAGGCTAGCAACACCACAATAAATGGGACAACATGAAAGCAGTTCAATAGCTAACTCTATCTTCTTACAAGAAGATATCTATATTTCCTAGATTAAATCTCAAGTTAGTTTGAGATATTTTGTAATAATTTTTGTATAAATACTTTACAATTTGAGGTATGTAGGTGGATTCTTAGACATTTCTATAGACTTCTTGATCAAAAGACCGTAAAGCTATTGTATCACTGACTGAGCCATCAAGTTGGATTGATGAATAAAGAGAAGATATTTCATAGGATTCATGTGTTAAGCGAAGTGCAAACAAGTATTTTATGATGTTATTGTTATCTTTCTTAAAAAAATTCCACAATATTTAATGTATTTCTGAATCTGAATGCTATAACTGGAACAATATCTCAGAATCTATTTAATTACACTCTGTTTTAACAGTTATGCATATAAATGTTTTCAATTGATATCTAAGTTAAGGAATTCTTAATTTCTCCTTAGTTTAGGTTGTTTTCTTGCTAATCCAGACCAAAGGATTCTTAAGTTCCCTTTTCTTTCGATTAGCCTCTATTCCTCATTTATATCCTGTTCTGAGAATTCTTAATTTCTCTCTCACCCTCATTAAAACCATTTCATCCCCCCTTTCCCAAAGACCTGCACATTGCTCTGATAGCTTGCCCTTTGAACATTCCCTTTAGTGAGTTTATCCAGTTCTGCTACCCTTCTGTTGACTCCATAGCCCAATGGTCTAAAGACATCATTCTATCCATCTGTTTTAAGGATTCCACCATTCAATATTCAATACAAATCCAAACCCCCTCATGAACATTCGTAACTAGCTTGAAATCCCAGCAAACAAAGCTAAATCATATAGAGGGAGGCCTCTCTGAGCCATAGGTTGGCTAGATTCTATGCTCCAAAGTTGGTTTGTGTTTAACTCGTCATTTTCTTTCTTCTAATAAATTCTAGAGAAACTTCTGAGTGATAATATATTGGCAACCACACTGGGGACCATCCAATCCTTAGTCCCGATAAAGCTTTAATAAAATTCTAAATCTACATTCTGAGCCTCTTAAAGTTGTTTGTTAGAAGTTACTTTGAAAACAATCTCACAAAAACAATAAATTTTTTGAAATTTTGGCTTCTGGGAAGAGTCATTTTACTAGGGCTAATCCAGATCCAAACCTTTCCCTAATAGTTGATAATCCCAACATAATTTCAAGAAAATCTAAAAAAGAAGAAAGTTTGGTTAGCCAATTACCACTAGTTAAATCTAATTCATGTTCTAATGAGTTTTTATCTTTAGAAGAACTTCCTTTTGATGTGCCATTTGATCTTTCATTATTTAAAACAAAATCTGAAAATGCAATTGAAGAAACAGTTCTAGATCCTAATTTTATTGTAGTCTTTGAAATTCAACAGGAAAACAAATCAATTGATGAATACATTCTGAAATATCCACAATCATCCATTAATACTACCATGACCCCTGAGCTTTCTAAACCATTGTCCACTACTTTGAGTTCACCATTACTCCCTTCAACTTCAACAATAATACCTTCTGAAGTTCATTCTTCACTATCATTCATACCTTCACTCCCTCACCAGCTTATCATTACTCATTCATCATCTACTAGCCCTAGTTCTTCATCCACTACTGCATCATCTCCAAGTCCCTCAACACCACATCTCAACCCCTCCCAACTTACAGCAATGTCAAACAGATATGCTCATCTTGTTTTACTTGCCCAACTTCATGCTATGCCTGTGGATTATCAGAGTAATAATTTCCTATTTGATGCTACTAGTCATTACACTACCCAGCAGCATGTAAACAAGATGTCTGGCTTTTTTGAAGTACAAGAAATAGATGAAGCTGATGTTGAGATGAGACTTTTTGCCCAAACTTTGACTGGTGATGTCAAGAAGTGGTTTAAAGCGTTTTCTTCCAACCACATTGTAGACCTAGAAAATTTCCAAAGGTTGTTTATTGATAGGTGGGAAAAGAAAAAGAATCGCTTACAAATCCTTCCAAAATATGAGAATATTGGAAGAGGACCTAATGAATCTTTTCAATATTACTGCATTAGATTCAATAATATATATAACGCAATCTCAATTAATCTTAGACCCCCACCAGGCATAGAATTAATAAAGTTCCCTGATGGTTTTGGCATAGATATGGCATACCAACTTCAGGAAAGAAATCCCCCAACATTAGAAGAAAATTAAAGTGTAGATGTTAGTGTAGAAGCTAATTTGTTAGCTAAAAGGGCTAGAGTTATAAATTAAAGGAGGGGAAACGCTAAGGATGAAACTTCACCATCTGACATTAAAATAGATATTTTAGCCAAAAGTATGGAAAGACTAATGGATAAAATAGGTAATATGGAGATGAAACCTCAATGGGATAACCAACAAGCACCTCTAGTTAGAAACCCAAATTTTAGATAAAACCAAAACACTGGGAAATATGGACCAGATCAAAACATTAGGCCTCCTTTTCAAGAAAATTATGCAGAGACATCCCATCCAGAAAATCTAGAACAAGATACACAAATTAACCTAATGGGAATAAATGATGAGGACACTGTTTTACTAACCCAAGATGAGCAAGAACTGTATATGCTGCAACAATTACAAATACAGTTTGGGCATTCATTTGATTACAAACAAGGTTATGATTCTACCATCTTTGAAATACATAAACAATATAATATAAGAAGCAAAAAGAATGTTGATGTAACTGACCAAACCAAGAAAACAGTACAAAATCAACCCAAGAAAATAAAGGAAGCCCATGTTTCAAAAATCCTCCAAATTCTCCCTTTGGAAAACCCAAAACCTTCTAGTACCACAATTGTAGACATAACCTCATATCAATCTTCTGCTAATCAACCATCCACTTCAATCCCCCCTAAGGAACTAGTGGACAAAGCTCAAAACATCATATTTGAAAATCCACATAAGGAGATCCCCAATAAATCAAAAGAAGATAAGCCTACTCAAATCCCTACCGCAAAAATTCAAAACCTTCAAACAAAAAAGGTCTCTTTGCCATTTAATTTGGGAACATAGATAGCAAAGCTAAAGATTTTAGTCCCTTTAACAGAACTCATCAAGAATGAAACTTATAAATCACAGATAAACCAGACCTTAAACATTGTTGAAAATGAGGATTCATTCAACTTGTTTGATGACCAACCAGAACTCATATTTGGTCTAGATGTTAATGGAAAACCATTAGAAGGAGGAGTTCCACCATTTTACATTAGTCTTAGTATCCATGAAAAAATTCTACACAGTGCAATGTTGGATTCTAAGGCATCTCACAACTTAATGCCCAAATCAGTAATGGAGAAATTAAACCTAGACATTACAACGCCTTAGAAAGACTTATTCTCATTTGACTCCAGTCAAGTAAAGTATCTAGGATTGATAAAAGACCTGTGTTTCACTTTAGTTCAATATCCTACCAAAAGCATCCTTATGGATATTGTAGTTGCTGACATCCCACCAAAGTATGGCATGTTGTTATCCAAATCATGGGGAGCCAAACTTCAGGGATCCTTACAACTAGATATGTCATATGCAACAATCTCTGTTTTTGGACAACCTAAGAAACTATACCAAGAAAACTTAATGAAATATATGGTAAGTAGCTAGGATCGGCCTCAACACTTTCCCATCTACTCCATACACTTAGATATTGATTATTTTATCCTGTATAATGCTGATTAAACACAAGAACAAATTTTAGATAGTACTAATACAAAACCAAAAGAAATTGCAGTTTCTACACAAAATGAAACTAATCAGACTACAGAACTATTCAATGAACAAGACATTCAAATTTCTATAAATGATGAAAATTTTGTTGCACTGGATAGTGTAAATATAGATAATGAGATATTATGGCATCTAGAATTTTATGGTTCAGTCAATAGGTTAGGAGTAGGAGTAGGAGTGTGGATATATAATTTCGAAAATAATTACTCAGAAGGCCATCCATATAGATTGAATTTTAAATGTACCAACAATATGGCCAAATATGAAGCATTAATTTTAGGTCTTACGTTAGTTAGGAATCTAGGAGCTAAAAGAGTTTCTTCCATGGGGGACTCTAAACTAATTATAAAATAGATTGATGTTGTATATATGACAAAGGACCCTAGATTAAGTTTTTATAGGGGAATTATCATTGAAATACTTAACACTTTCCTACAAACAAAACCTACAATAATCCTTAGAAAACACAACATGCAAGCTCATAGTTTAGCAATGTTTTCCAGCCCCTGCAAATTACCCTTCCAACCTAACCATCAATACACTGTTGAAGTTAGGCACAGACTCGCAATTCCATATAATTTGAAGAATTGACAAATATTTTCTAACGATAAACAGATAAACAAATTTTTTATTTCAAAAGAGGAATTTACCATAACAATATAGACACTGATACATCAATAGATCATGACACTAAGGATGAGATAGAAATAAATGAGGTAGGAGGTAATGAAATAGATAGAATCAACCCAACTAAATTTACCAAATTAGATGTAGATAACTTAGAGAAAATTGAGATTGATGAAATAATTAGTGAAGAAATTGAAGTAATTAATCTCAAGAATAATTTCTTACCAAAGGGATTAACCACTCTGGAAGATTTATTTGATTCAAATGATGTTGCTAGGAAACCTAAAATGGAACATTTAAGGTCTGATAGAGGAATGAAATATAGGCACCAATGAAGATCCTAAACTGATCAAACTTCCAAATCATTACCGCCAACTAAAAAAGTCAAATATATTGAGTCGTTGAAATAATTTGAGGATGTATTTGCTTGGAGTTATGAGGACCTCAAATCCTATGACACCAACATCATCTAGCATACAATTCCTATTAAAGAAAATAAAAATCCTTTTAAACAAAAGCTTAGAAGGATTAATCCTATCTTATTACTTGCAAATGAAAAAGAAATTCAGAGGATGTATGATGCCAAAATAATTGCACCAATCAGATTTTGTGATTGGGTCTCAAACTTGGTTCCGACTAGAAAGAAAACTAGTGAGATCAGAGTCTGTGTGGATCTCAGAAACCTCAACAAAGTGTCACTAAAAGACAATTACCCTCTCCCCAAAATGGACCACATTTTACAGAGTATTTGGATCAACCATAATCTCATTATTGGATGGCTTTTTTGGTTACAGTCAAATCGTGTTTCATCCAGATGACCAAACCAAAACTGCCCTTACTACTCCTTGGGGCACATTTATGTATTTAAAAATGCCTTTTGGGCTAATGAATTTAGGAGCCAATTTCCAAAGGGCTGTGGATATAGCATTTGCAAAAGAAATTCATGATTTCCTTGTCATATATTTATATGATATTACTATATTTTCAAAATTTGACAATCAACATTTTGATCATCTAAGGCAAGGTTTTATTAAATGCAGGAAATTTGCAATCTCCTTAAACCCCAAAAATTCTTTCTTTTGGTTAGAAGAAGAAAAGTTCTTAGGTCACATAATTTCAAAAGATGGTATAAGAATAGACCCTACGAGAATAGAAGCCATCCTGAAAATAAAACACCCTAGGAACATTAAAGAGTTACAAGCTTTCTTAGGAAAATTTAATTTCTTAGAATATTTATATCTAATCTAGCAGAATTAATTACATGACTAAACAACATGTAGAAAAAGGACTCCACCATAAAATGGAATATTGAGGCTAAAAAGTCCTTTGAAGACATTAAACTAGCCTTGACTAAAACACCTGTGTTAATCAGTCCTAAATTTGATAGAGATTTCATCTTATTTTCCTTTACTTTTGAGCACACAATTGTTGCAGTTCTATTGCAAAAAAATAACCAGGCCTATGAACAACCAATTGCTTTCTTCAAAAAAACCCTAAGAGATGCCCTCTTGAAATATAATATAACGAAGAAACAAGTCATGGCTTTAGTCAAATCCAATAAGGACTTTAGGGTATACATCTTATATTCTCATATAGTATCCTACGTTACTAATTAGTAGTTAAAGACATCCTAACTCAGGATGGTCCCGATGGAAAGAGGGAAAAGTGGATTGCTACTAATTTATAGTATGATATAGAAATTAAACCTACTAAATTAATCAAGGGCCAATGTTTAGCCAAACTCGTGGTTGAATCAAACAATCAGGCCCATGATATAAACTTTATTACAGTAATAGATAATGAAGAGGAGATGACAACTCCACTAATCAGCCAGTCCTTTATTGAATCACCTTGGTATGATGACATTATTTATGTTTCACTGAATTTACAAGATCCTCCTGAATTATCTAGGACTAAAAGCAGGTTTTTGAAGATGAAATCCTTGAAATTTTGTATATTAGACAATGCTCTGTTTTGGAGAGATCATGAAGGTATTCTTCTTAATTACTTATTAAAAGATGAATATGAAAAAGATTTTTAAAATTTCAAGTAGGTGACTGTGTAGGACACCTTTACTCAAAGACCACTACAGATAAAATCCTTAGAGCTGGTTTCTACTGGCCTACCTTGTTTGTTGATGTCAAAAAATATGTGACCTTTTGTCACAAATGTCAAATTTTTCAGGGGAAGAAAAAACTCTTACCTTTAACCCTCAAGCCAATCTCTATAGAAATACCTTTTCAGGAATGGGGTTTAGACTTCATTGGTGAAATTCACCCACCCTCATCTACCCAGCACAAATGGATCCTCATAGCCATATACTACTTCACAAAGTGGATAGAGGCCATGCCTTCAAGGCAAGCCATAGATACTATTATCATAACCTTCCTTGAAACCAATATTCTATCAAGATTTTGATGTCCAACTAAGCTCACTACTGACAATGAAAAAGAATGAGTGATAGATTTTTGCAATAAATACCATATCACCCTTGGCCATTCCACAACCTATTACCCTCAAGGTAATGGACTGGCAAAATCCTCAAACAAAAGCATAGTAAACATCATCAATAAGTTACTAGATGACAATAAGAAAACTTGGAATAAAAAGCTAGTCAATGCCTTATAGACAGACAGATTGACTACTAAGAAATCAATTGGTACTTCTCCCTATCAACTAGTTTATGGAATGGAAGTTGTCTTTCCATCATCTTTGGGAGTACCAGTAATGAAGATACTTCAAGAATTGCACGTTCAACCAATTAGTATCCAAATAAGAATCAACCAAACTATTCATCTACAACAAACTAGAGAAGAGGTCTATGTCAGGTCTCAAGATGTGCAGGAAAATATTAAAACGATTTTTGATAAGAGAACCAAAGATGAATATTTCTACATTGGTGACAAAGTGCTCAAGTGGGATTCTAGGAGGGAAGACAAAGGAAAACATGGGGAGTTTGATTTCCTATGGAAAGGTACCTATGTCATTTATGCTTACAGAGGAAATAATGCCTTCTTCTTAAGGGAATATAACAGTATAGATACAGGAAGTGGGCCAGTGAATGGTTGAATGCTAAAACATTACTTTGAACCAAGTTACTAATTTTCATTTCCCATTTGTACATACTTTATTTACAAAGTCTAGTTTGGATTGGGTGGTGATATTTGAAGTTGAAGCCCGAAGAGAAGGCCCTAAGCTTTAAAATATTTACTGTCATAAGTATCAATAATGCAAATTTACAAAATGAGACTTTGCAAGGTAACATCAACAACAATTCAAAGGCTACTAATCTTCAGAGTTCTTAATATTTCACTAGAAAATTCCATCCCCAAGTGGAGCCACCATTAGGTTCCTATGCCAATAGGAGTAATAATTTTGAATGACTAAGGTTAAGACTTGTAATATTGTACATACCTTTTCTTTCTGCAAATGGTTTCCATATTATTTAAAAATTAAAAAATGTAAAGAGGGTATGTCCTAAAAGAAAAGAAAAGGAAAAAAAGAAGAGAAGGTCAAGAAATGAAAATATATGAACCCCGAAAACAAAAAGAGACCATGAAAGTGTGCAAGTCTAAATGCCATTACTACTTACTTTGTATGAATAATAATTATTCTGTACAACTTGTTATTCATGCCACAATCCATCATAATCAAATTGTTTAATCTTGATTATATCATGATTTGAATTTTATGTTTATAGTTAGAGAAAAAAATTTGACCAAACAATTTAATTTTTGGCACGTCATTAGATAGGTAGAGAAAATAAAAGGAGCTCATCAGTTTAATCTGATCCCTTGGGTGATATAAGGTTAGAATTAGATAGATTTATTTTCAAAAGAAAAATGGATGTTAAGGGTTTGCTAGCCTAAATTCATCCAAATAAATGAAGAAAAAATGTTAGGGTAATTAAATGGGTAAGTAGAAGAAAGGTTGTTGAACTACAAAGTTGATTATATCAAAACACATGCATCATGCTTAGACATATATTCCTAAATGTATGATCAATTATGGAAGCAAAGAACAAAGGTTTTCAATTTAATGCGATTAACTCACCCTCATTCACTTTTCCCTTTACTTACTAATTTCCCATCCACAAGTATGTTCTAGTACTTTAAATCCTTCAAGTCAAAGAGGCAAATCATTAGATAGATTACTTTTCAAAATAAAAATGGATGTTAACGGTTTGCTAGCCTAAATGCACCCAAATAAATGAAGAAAAAATGTTAGGGTAATTAAATGGGTAAGTATAAGAAAGGTTGTTGAACTACAAAGTTAATTGCATCAAAACACATGCATCATGTTTAGACACATATTCCTATATGTATGATCAATTCTGGAAGCAAAAAGAAAAGGTTTGCAAGTTAATGTGATTAACTTTCCCTCATTCACTTTTCCCTTTACTTACTAATTTCCCATCCACAAGTATGTTCTAGTACTTTAAATCGTTCAAGTCAAAGAGGCTCACGACATTTCTCTGACTTTTGGTGAGACCGTACCCTCGAATTAATGACTTATGGACATCAAGTGCTAGAATCCCCTTCATAAAAGTCACCCCCCTTCATTTCCCTAATAAAAATGCTTTTCCTAAGGTTAAACTTGATTTTCTTGGGAAAAGTAAAGAAACCCCCATGTAAATCCTATTTCACTAAAAAACCCACAAAAGATTTTATCGTAAGTTAAGTGTATGTAAAGGAAATGTACAAATATTACATTACACTTAATATGATTTACATCTCCACTAATTTCACGTCATATTAATTTCTAATTTAATTATATAGCTCCCATAATCCCCTATTTCTCCTATATAAATAAATCCCTTTGTATTATCCCCACCCATAGTCTAACTATAAACTATAGTTTTATTCTATTTCCCCCGATGAAACCCACTTAACCAATGAATTCTTTGCGAAGTTAAGTTAAACCATCATTAAAACCTGTCTGATCCCCTAAGCCGTTATTAACCTCACAATAATCACAATATTTTGTAATTAAAGCCCCTACCCCCCAAACCTCTGTCCATTTCGTCCATGCTAGTCTGCCACTCGACTACCGTCTGATCATCTGCGCCTAAATAAAATGGCACACAGCCATATTGGGCTCACCCGATGCCCGACCTTTATCTGATGTTAAACCCCGTCATTAAACCCCACCTGGTCGATTAAACTCGTGATTAAAGTATTAATTAATCACAAACCATAAAGATTAAAGTCCTGGGACCCCTTCAACACATCAATTCATTTCATCTGTGAATGTCCCTCACTCAACTATCGTCTGATCACCATCCACCTCATCCGAAATTCCACAGCCATATCGACCGTGCCTGATGGCCAATTGTTACCCGCGTGATAAAGCGGTTTTCCCCCGAACCCCAAATGCTACAAGTGAGGTGCGAAGGTTGATCGGGTCACCCATCCTCAATACTGCCTTCTCCACAAAAGTGGGGTGATGGCCTGGGAAACTGCTCCCGCATAAGACAAGACCATCACTGTTCACCTAAATAATCCCGCGCCAAATTTAAAAAGTTGCTCGTTAAAACCCTGAAAACCCTCGTTTTCATTTCTTTTACCCTGTTTCATAGTAAAACCTATCAAACCCTTCAGGCACCACCCCGAACCTTTGCAACAAAATTCGACCTCTGATTACTTTCAAAAAATTTCGATGACTCCTTCCCTAGACATCCCTATGAAATAAATCCATCAGTTTCCTTTCCTACCAACCTATGTTTTCTTAATGATTGCTGTATTTTCCAGGTAATTAGCAGAAGACCAGAGCCTAGATAAATATTTTTGATACTAGTCACAAAACTTTTTTACTCCAAGACTCGAAAGGAAATCTATTTAAAAAAGAAAACCTTCATTCAAAAGAAGAAAACACTTATACACGGAACAAAGAAAGAAATCATTCACACAGAGACATTGATTGTTAAAACAAGGGAACTAGACAGAGCATACAGTCAAAAGACAAACAAATGAAACATATAGAAATTTTGTCAATATCCATTAACATATGTTGATACATATAAAAAACTAAATAATTTACTGTTGAAATACATAGTAAAAAGTTAAAATGTACAGTCTTGAGAGGTCATCAAAGTAAAAGTGTATCAATGTCAAATAGTATCAGATGAAAGCCTAAAGTGACTAAAGCCTCCAACGTGAATGATCAAACACCAAAGCAGCATAAAGGGCTAAAACCAAACTATAAAGGCCAGTAGCACCACAATAAATGGGACAGTATGAAATCAATTTAATAGTTGTCTCTATCTTCTTGCAAGAAGATATTTGTATTTCCTAGATTAAATCTCAAGTTAGTTTGAGATATTTTGTAATAATTTTTGTATAAATACTTCACAATTTAAAGTATGTAAGTGGATTCTTAAACATTTCTATAGACTTCCTGATCAAAAGACTATAAAGCTATTGTATCTCTGACTGAGCCAGCAAGCTGTATTGATGAATAAAGACAAAATATTTCATAGGATTAATGTGTTAAGAGAAATGCAGACAAGTATTTTCTCATGTTATTGTTATCGTTCATAAGTTTTTTCAAAATATTTAATGTATTTCTGAATCTGAATGCTATAGTTGGAAGAATATCTTAGAACTTGTTTAATTACACTCTGTTTTAATAGTTATACATATAAATGTTTTCAACTGATATCTAAGTTAAGGAATTCTTAATTGCTCCTTAGTTTAGGTTGTTTTCTTGCTAATCAGAACCAAAAGATTCTTAACTGCCCTTTGCTTTTGATTACCCTACTATTCCTCGTTTATATCCTGGTCTGAGAATTCTTAATTTCTCCCTCACCCTCACTAAAACCATTTCATCCCCCCTGTCCCATTGACCTACACTTTACTTTGCTAGCTTTCCCTTTGAACATTTCCTTTAGTGAGTTGATCTAGTTCTGCTACCCTTCTGTTGACTCCATAGCACAATGGTATAAAGACATCATTATATCCATCTATTTTAAGGATTCCACCATTCAATCTTCAATACAAATCAAAACCCCTGTGAACATTCATAACTAGCCTAAAATCCCAGCAAACAAAGCTAAATCATATAGAGGGAGCCCTCTCTGAGCCATAGGTTGGCTAGAGCCTATGCTCCAAAGTTGGTTTGTGGTTACCTTAGTCATTTTCTTTCTTCTAATAACTTCTAGAGAATTTTCTGAGTGATAATAGGAAGTTCAAGGTGTTATAGATGACCATATAAAGAAATGTAGAAATTTTGAATAATATAACAATTATTCACAGAGATTATCTCGATTATACACTATTTGTGGAATGCATGCATAATACATAACCTCCTCTACGTTGATCATCCATTTTGCGGAATTAAAGACAATGAAACATCAATCGCATGCGCACATTAACACAGTATGTACTGGGGAAAGAATACATCTGAAAACCCCCAACTATCTGTATATTATAATGATAGAGAACATGTAACAATACATAGTACAATACTCCTCACAAGTACTCAGTACTATCTCCACCTTCTACACACAAACTCGCTCAGATTTGAATCAAGTCGCAGGTTCAAATCTCCTAAGCTGCTTACCTGCCTCTACTGCACAATCCAATGTGAGAATAGGAATGATCCAAGCTCATTTTCCTTGGCTTGTACTGTACAATCCTCATTGGCAATCTCAATCACTGATTGTGCAAATCTCATGCACAAATATAGTCACAACTGATAGTAGTCTCCACCTTTAACACCTGTCTCCACTAAACTGTCCATGCACTGAGTTAACTGATGTATTATTTAGTTGCTTTATGAGTTAATAATTAGTGAATTAATTAATAATTAATTCACATCACTCATCACTAGTGTGTTCTACAATTAGACCAAATACAACTAGTTCGACCAACTCAAACTAAACACAACTCCATCAACTCCTCAATCAACTCCACCAAACTCAATCACTTGAGTTCTAACTGAATTCCATCATGCAATAGCTCAACTGACCCATAAGAAAAGTGTATTTCCTTCTAGAAGTTGCATGTGCCACATCTGTAGCTTGAAGTGAAGTGATCCAAGAGGATAAGATAATGTTTATAGTCCAAATATTATTAAGAGCTAATAATATTCAACTGTTCTATATTTAGACTGGTAGTCTAAAAATAGACTCCACCCATATGTCTAAAAATATAAGTCCATATATTTTTACCAACATGACCAATCATCCAAAAATAACATCCTACAACTCATAGACCATGATCCATATGTCTAAAAATAGACATAGTCTAAAAATAGACTTTGCACCAAAAATAGCCTGCGGGCCCACTTAGTGAAGGAGACTTCTTTTCACTAAGATCCATCACCTTGTTGCATTTTCAACACTCCCTCTCAACAAGATATGGATTATCTGCGACCCCTATCCTGCCTCGGTGATATTCAAATTTTCTCCTAGTGAGTGCCTTCCTCAAGATATCAGCATCCTAATCCTCCATTGGAATGTATGAAAGTAACATGATTCTCCACTGCACACAATCTCTGATATGATGGTACCTAATGCCGATATGCTTGGATCTATCATAAAATACTAGATTAGCTGAGAGTTTAATGAAACTCTGGTTATCACAATAAATCACAGTACGCTCCAAGTGTGACCCGAACAACCCGACCAGGATCTTCCTCATCCATATAGCCTTACATGCAACCAAACTTGTTGCCATATACTCAGCCTCTACTGAACTGGGTGCCATGGATCTCTGCCTCCTGTTGTACCAAGAAACTGTTGTCGACCCGCTACTGAAGATCCCTCAAGATGTTCTCTTTCTGTCCGTTGGGCTCCCTTCCCAATCTACATCCATGAAGCCACATAGCTTCACCTCATCCTCCTTTATGTACCACAATCCATATCCCGATGTGCCTCTGAGATAACGCAATACATGCTTGCCTGCCTTCCAGAAGAGCTTGGTTGGCTTAACCATAGCTTTAAAAGCTGGTTAACAGCATAGCATATATCGGGTCATATATTGACCAGATACATAAGCAACCCCACCAACTGTCGATAAACAGTGGCATCCATTACCTCCGCTGAAGTAGCATCCTCCTTCCTCTAACCTCCAAGAAGAGGAGTATTAACAGGTTTGCAACCATGCATGTTGAACTTCTTCAATATCTCCCGAGCATACTTACCCTGAGAAACAAATAGTCCATCACTGCGTTGCCAAATTTGCAATCCCAGGAAATAATGAAGGAGGCCCAACTCCTTCATCTCAAACTCCCTATCAACAACTCATCTCCCGTCAAAATCAAATCATCTACATAAAGTACAATGATAAGCAACTTACCCTCCACCATAATCTGGTATAGGTTAGTATCCGCCTCACTCTTGGAGAATCCAAGTCTGGTGATATAACTGTCTATCCGTGTGTACCAAGCACGTGGTGCTTGTTTCAACTCATACAACACTCTCTTGAGCCTGCACACATGCGACTTGCTGCTGAAGATCTTGAATCCTTTGGGTTGCTCTACGTACACCTCCTCCTCAATGACTCTATTGAGGAATGCAGTCTTCACATCCATCTGATGAATGTGCCACCCCATCTGCACTAAGAGATCAAGAATCATCCATATGGAAGAATACCTTGTGACAAGTGCAAAGGTCTCCTCATAATCGATCCCCTCTATTTGTGAGAAGCCTCGGGCAAAAAATCTTGCCTTGTACTTCTCCACACTCCTGTCAGTTTTCTGCTTCACTTTGTAGATCCATCTCGAACCCACCACTAATTTCCCTTCGAGTCTTGGGACAATCTCCCATGCACTGTTTCTGACAATCAAATCATACTCTTCCACCATGGCATCTACCCATGTGGGATCCTCCACAGCTTCCTCGAAAGAGGATGGCTCAGTCACAACATATTTGCTCACAAGAGCCATGTATCTAATGTACCAATCAAGTGACTGTCTCTATCTTCGTTGTCTTGTAGGTGGTCCTACAACCTTCTCTACATCTTAAGCCAGTCGCTCAGCTTCTGTAGTGCGCTTTCGCCCTATGATGGTTGGCGCTGCATGAGTGGTCTCTTCCACTCCATGAACTTCATCTTGTGGCTGATCCACATCCTAAAGCTCATCCTTAGGAACTAATAGCTCCTCATCTACATGCAAGTGTGGCTCCCTCTCAAGTGAAAACTTCATGGATTTCTCCTCCTGAAATTTGATATCTCGTCGCACAAAAGTCTTGCGACTGTCTGGAAAATACACACGATAGTTGTGGGGCGTATCAGTGTACCCCACAAATATCCCAACCTCTGTGGTCAGCTCCAGCTTCTTCCTGGCATCCTTCGTCACATGCATGTAAATGTTAGAACCATAAATCCTCAAATGGGAAATATCAAGCCTTTTACTAGAATAAGCCTCCTTCGGTGTACTCATGCCAAGTATCCTGTGAGGACAATGGTTCTACACATATACTGTAGTATTGCATGCCTCCACCCATAAGAGAAGGGTTAGGCCCTGATCATGCAACATCACCCGTGCAGCACCCACGATTTTTCTGTTCTTCCACTCAGCAACCCCGTTCTGCTGTGGGTTATGGGGAGCTATGAGCTCTCTTCGAATCCCTTCTGCGCTGCAGAAGTCCTTGAACTCGCCAGAGATGAACTCACCACCATTCCCACTCCTAAGAGCCTTCACGTTCTTTCCTAATTCCTTCTTGACCAGTGCTTTGAACTCACAGAACTTTGAGTATGTCTCACTCTTCTTCTACATGAAGAAGTTCCAAAAGTTTCAAGAGAAATCATCAACAAAGATCACATAGTACCTGTGCTTTGTTGTCGAAGCTACTGAGAAAGGTCCACACACGTCTGTGTGAATTCTCTCAAGGATCGTTGTGGTGCGACTATCCTTCTTGTGAAAGGTGGCTTTAACAAATTTTCCCAATGTACACCCCTTGCACTGATCTGACTGTGCAAGAGTGCCTTATGGAAGCCTAGTAGTAATCTGCTATAGTATCTTCAAGGCTCCATGGTGAAGGTGGCCCAATCTCCTGTGCCACAGCTTGCCATCATCCCGGCTCACCAATACTTCTACCTTGCATGCCATTGCTGCATAGCCATCTACATGCAACTGATAAAGGTTCCTAACTTGAACCCCTATCTTTTGGGTTTCTCTAGTTGTCTTACTGCACAAGAAAGCCTTTCCCTCGCTGAAGAAAACATCATATCCCTTGTATTCTAACATCGCCACAGAGATAAGTTTCTTCTTCAATCCTGGAACATGCACCACTTCCTTCAATACGAAGGGTTTACCAGACTCCCTCTCAAAGGAAATGGTACCGATATCGGTCGCTCTGTATCTACCATCATTGCCCATCTCGATGTGCACTCCAATATCTTTCTCATCTAGATCAGCAAACAAATCTCGATCTCCTATCATGTGAAAAGACACATCACACTTGATACCAAGCATGTGATCAATGAAAAATCCAGCTCAAACTATGAGGCTAAGGCCTCTCCTTCTACAAATCTAGCATCTTGCTCATTTTTCTTCATTTGTGGACAATTCGTGGCATAATGTCCGTGCTCGTGACAGTGAAAGCACTTCACCTTGGACATGTCCTGATTCTTTCCTTTCGCACTAGAATGAGAAGCTTTCTTGTTCTTCCCTTCCTTTTCTTTGGCAGCCAAAGTGCAATTTTCTTCATCAGATGCCTTTGATGAAGATCCGTCCCTGGTATTCTACCTGATATGCTCTTGCACAAGATCTGATCAAAGTCTCTCCCATCCTAGCAATTTCTCCCGACCATTGACAGAGTCCTGATAGGAATTCCAACTCTTCGGAAGACCAAGGAGAGCCAAGCTCACCAAGTCCTCATCATCGACAGTCACCCCCACACTTCCCAGCTCATCCTTGCACTGGGTGAACTTTGTGAGATACTTGGGCATACTGTCTCCTTTCTCACACTTAATGTTTTTGAGTTTATCCTTGAGCACCAAATTCCTCTGGTCGCTCTTGCTTTGGAATAAATTTGCCAATGCTTTCCACATCAAGTATGGAGAAGCCTTTCCATGCAGGCTGGATACAATGTGATCCTTCACGCCCTCCAACATAATCCTTTGACACTTTGTTGTCTTCTTTCGCCAAACCTCAACGTGAGCAGCATCAGTAGGCTTTGGGACCTCAGCCTCTATGAACTCCTTCAGACCATTTTCATCTAACACCGCCTGCATCTTTTCTTTCCATGTAATATAATTTGAGCTGCTTCAAGGGCATACTCCAATCGCAATCCGTTGAAAGAAATTTCAACTTTGACACCAAGAAAACACTGCTGCAAATTCGAATTCCACCAGCTCAAAACTCAACCGCTTCTGATCTAAAATTCATGAGAACAAAGTATTTATCGTACAAAGATTGACTGTATGGGATTTTACTGGATATCTCACCCTCCAAAAGAAGGATGAATCCAGAGGCTACCTGGCCCGATTATAGACTCTGCCTGAAGAAATAAAATGTAATCACTTTCTGAATAATAGATCTGATGATCAACTCTGCTCTGATACCATTGAATAATATAACACTTATTCACAAAGATTATCTCAATTATACACTATTTTCGGAATGCATGCATGATACATAACCTCCTCTACGTTGATCATCAATTTTGCAGAATTAAAAACAATGAAACATCAATCGCATGCGCACATTAACACAGATGTACTGGGGAAAGCATACATCTGAAAATCCCCAACTATTTGTATGTTACAATGATAGAGAACATGTAACAATACATAGTACAATACTCCCCACAAGTACTCAGTACTATCTCCACCTGCTACACACAAACTAGCTCAGATATGAATCAAGTCACAGGTTCAAATCTCCTCTGCTGCTTGCCTGCCTCTACTGCACAATCCAATGTGAGAATAGGAATGATCCAAGCTCATTTTCCTTGATTTGTACTATGCAATCCTCATTGTAAATCTCAATCACTTATTGTGCAAATCTCATGACAGCTATAGTCACAACTGATAGTAGTCTCCACCTCTAACACATGTCTCCACTCAACTATCCATGCACTGAGTTAACTGATGTATTCTTTAGTTGCTTTATGAGTTAATAATTAGTGAATTAATTAATAATTAATTCACATCACTCATCACTAGTGTATTCTACTGTTAGACTAAATACAACTAGTTCAACCAAGTCAAATTGAACATAACTCCATCAAGTCCTCAATCAACTCCACCAAACTCAATCACTTGAGTTCTAATTGAATTCCATCATGTAATAGCTCAACTGACCCATAAGAAAAGCATATTTCCTTCTGGCAGTTGCATGTGCCACATCTGTAGCTCAAACTGAAGTGCTCCAAGAGGATAAGATAATGTTTATAGTCCAAATATTATTAAGAGCTAATAATATTCGACTGTTCTATATTTAGATTGGCAGTCTAAAAATAGAATTCCATCTATTTTTACCAACATGGCCAATAATCCAAAAATAGCATCCTGCAACTCATAGACCATGACCCATATGTCTAGAAATAGACATATTCTAAAAATAGACTTGGCGCCAAAAATAGCCTGCGGGCCCACTTAGTGAAGGCGACTTCTTTTCACGAAGCTCCATCATCTTGTTGCATTTTCAACAAGAAAGCAACACTGGTTAGTGCCCTGCAGGATCGCACGCTGACCTGGTATATTATGTACTCCAACGATAAGCCGAATGCGAGAGTAGTGGACATCGAAGCAACACTGAATAGCGAATTTAGTAGTCCTAAATCTGAAGTGCAGAAAATTATTGGATTCAAAGATATCATGATGATACCAGACAAGACACCTTGGGACAAGACCAGAGGCTAAAATGTACGATTTGCAAAGTAGACATGAATCTAACAGATGGACAACATCGCGAGTGGCTTGTAGCTTCACTACTACCACACTTGAGGAGTGCGATGTCACAACAAAAGATAACAACTCAGGAAGAGGTCCTAGCGATTTCCATAAGACTACATGAGACCCCGTTGCAAGATCCTAATCTAGCAGTTCAGCAGATTCACACGCAACTGAATAATCTGTGCCTTGAGATGCAAAGCTTGAAGTAGGATAGGATGGTTTGACCAAAAGTGTGCAAAGAAGTATGGTGCGTGAAATGCAAGAGTCAAGGTCATGACAAAGACCAATGCCTGGTATTTAAAAATTACCTTGCAGGAGGAGGACCGATGCCTCTAAGGCTGGAAGCTCAAGAAGGACCTAGCGTGGCGCCTACTTTGTGGTGCGCTATCTGTGAAGTAGTCAGAAAGCATGCCACAAATAACTACCACTTGTTACAAAAGTATATGCAAACTCCACAATAGTTGTTTTGTAACTTTTGTAGGTCAGTGGGACATGATGAGAGTACTTGCAGGAGCTATGAATCGATGACGGATAGAATGCTCGCCTACAAAGTTCTGGACGAAACATGACCCCTTGACCAGAATGCAGGAATGGCATGGACAAGATTTTAGGGGCACAAAAGAGGCCGAGGTAGAGGAGGACCTGGTAGAGGTCGCAGACAATTGATTTGCTACAATTGCAAAAGGCCAGAACACTATGCTCATGATTGCAATAATCCAACGTGCCCATCGTGCAAGTATTGCACATTGTTTGATCATGAGACAGAAGATTGTCCTACACTGATAGTTAGAATCCATGAAAAAGGAGTGCTACCACCTTCCCCAACACAGAATCTACAGATGATGAGTTCTAAGCTACACGAGGAAGATCCGAACATAAATATAGTGCACTGAAGTGGAATCACGATGGGAGATGACAAGGGAAAAGAGCTAGAAGATAGTACCTTGGTTCAAAAAGCCCTAACGAAATAAGTTGAGTTCGATTTGGAGCATGCCTGGGAAACCGTCATGGAAGCTAAGAAGAGCTTTGTTGAGGCCTCCACTTCAGGAAGAAAAGATCAGCCCGAGCCGAAAATGGATCCCTCCATTCTGACAACTTTCCTAGAAACCTGTATGAAGTTATTGCGTGACAGTAAGGCTATGAAAGGGTTATAGGAACTCATCAAAAAATGTGTTGGGACCATGCTAAGAGAACTGCACATAATGCGGAAGATTGAAAAACATAAAACAGGGATGGTGTGTGAAATCAGACTCACCGCGAAGATTAGAGAATATAAGATGGATCAAGTCATTCTGAATTTGGGATCAGATGGGAATGTTCTACCGAAACAAATGTGGGAGTGAATAGGGAGACCCACTCTATAATGGTATCTAATTCAGCTGAGAATGGTGAACTAGTAGAAAATCATATCCATGGGGTGATTGTAGGGAGTAAGAGTGGATATTCAAGGAGCAAGCGCACTGGAAAATTTTGAAGTAATAGAGATTGTTGATGATAGCAATCCCTACCCCACACTCTTGAGAAATGATTGGGCCACTGATATGAATGAGGTAATTAATATGAAGAAGGAGAAGAAGATCTTTGAGAAGAAGTCATTGTGCGTAATAGTACCCCTAGATCCTACCTTAGGACCTTGCTATACGGAACCGGTCTGAGACAATGAGAGTGATGATGATCTAGACTGCATATACAAGATAACAACACGATACCAAGACTAGGTGAATCGCACTATGGATAGATGGATTACATGGGAATGTGAGAGTTCGTAAAATTTGGATTTTGACAAAGAAGTAGAACGGTGGCAGAATCAGTTACATGAAGTAACTACGTTGAATTGCAACATGATGACTTGGTCGCTCCACTGCGTGTCGACATAAGTAAGATATCTTCCTACTTATGATGGTCGAAATGATTTAGATACCTTCTTGGACTAGGTACTATGCACTACAACCACAAAATGGTGGGGTACGCACAAAGGAAACTTTGCAGATTAGCAGGAATGTAGGAGAATGATGCGAACATTATTTTGGAAGCCTAAAATGCAACTAACAGACAAGTGTGATGGGTAGAATTATCCGTGCACATGGATGTAGGACTATGAAGAAAAGCCCCAACCTGAGCAAGTGCACCTGTACTCTATGCTAAAGTACCTGGTCAATAAGCCTGTGTTGGGGGGGTAAATTTGCAGATGGATTTTATTGTTCCAAGAGTACGACTTTGAAGTTGTTGTGAAGCCTAGATGATTGAACGTGGGACCAGACCCCTTATTGTGCATTGAGACAGGGGAGGAACCTACTAGTTTGGAGGACGGATTACTTGACGTGCAACTCTTTGCTGTGCGTGTTGTAGATGGACATTTCAAAGATATAATACACTTTCTAACAAATGGAACTGCGTCAGAAGGATACTCTTTCTAGCAGAAGAATGAATTAGTGGTACACATGATAGATTTATCTGTCATTGTTTGGCATCTACATAAGATGGGGAATGATGAAGTACGATGAAGGTATGTACTTGATTTTGAATGATGTAGCAACCTCGCGGACACTCATGGGGGCATCGTGGGAGGATATTATGTAGGAAGAGAAATTGCACAGAAGATTCTACACCTCGGGTTGTCGTGGCAAACCCTTAATTAGGATTCAAAAGCATATTGTAAGGCATCTGATGCATGTCAGTGGACAGGAAGGCCATCATAGAGTGATGAAATGCCTTTGAAGCCACAAATGACATTACAACCTTTCGAAAAGTGCGCAATAGATTTTGTAGGACCCATTAAACCTCAAGGAAAGACAGGCGCAAGGTATATTACCACTGTGATGGAGTATTTGACTCATTGGGTAGAAGTGCAGCTAGTGAAGGATTGTATAAGCGTGACTACCCTGAAGTTTCTATTTGAACATTTTCTGATGTGATTTGGATGTCTAAATTTTTTGATGAGCGATCATGGTACGCACTTCCCGAATGAGATGTTCAGTGCACTAACGAAGGATTTTCATGTGTATCATCAAAAGAGCACACCTTATCACCCACAGGCTAATAGGATAGTGGAGGCATTCAACAAAGTGCTTGAAAACGAGTTGACCAAGGTATGAAATGCTCAACGAATTGATTGGGACCTATACATACCTGCGGTGTTATGGGCTTATCAGATGACGTGCAAGCAACTGACGAGACAGACATTTTTTAGGCTTGTCTATGGAATGGAATCCATAATTCCTATGTAATACATCGTGCCTAGTCTGTGCATAGTAGCATTTACAGGTATGATGGATCATAGATCCCTCGAGGAGAGGATCGTGTAGTTGGATATGCTTGAGGAAGAATGATTTTTAGCCGAATTTCACTAGCAGGTGCAAAATCAGCATGAAAATTCATGGCACGACTGACATATCAAGCTGCGCACATTCAAGGTGAATGATCTGGTTTTGTTTTATGATAGTAAGTTTGATAAATTCCCCAGAAATTCTAGGATGCACTGGTTGGGGCCATATATTATCAAGGGGAATACTAACAAAGGCGTGATACATCTGGTTAAGTTGAATGGAGATCCCTTCCCAAGAAAAGTGAATGGCAGTCGGTTGAAGCCATACACAAGTGGCCTGCCCATCTGACTAGCTGACATAAGCGCAATCTTAGTGCTCCAGGCAACTGAAAGGAGGCATGGGACTATAAACCACTCTGCTCGGGAACTGTGCGATGTCAGCACTGCGCGCAGTAGCGAAGTGTCACAGTGTACAGGACAACACGAAGAGATTGTGCTGGCATGCAGGTTTGCCAGAAAATGACCATTAAAGTCACCATTCATGATTTGATGGTTGGTTTCAAGCCAAATGGACCTGGTGACAAGAATTTAAGGTGAACTTTATGGGTTAGATTCTTTGAAGTCTGCCACCAATCTAGCATTAATGGAACGAATGTGGGGGGAACGATCGAATTCAAATTCAAAAGATGTTATAAATTACAAGTGGTTGTCCAAGAAACTACACTTGGCAATTTGAGAACTGATTGTTGCGCGCTCAAGTATTCATGAACCGAGACTTATTCGAGACTTTGAAAATGAATTTGTTGTTTGAGAAACTACCTAAGACACTAAAGGAATTGTGGAGTAGCATTATGTTAGCAGTCGAAGAATCCATGGACATAGGAGTAGTGACAACCGAGGAAGCTGCGTAGGAAATTGTGGAAGTCGAAGCCACAGAGAGCGTCAGAATAATTGATGAGGTCCCTAAATCACCACGAACATCGAGACCTAAGAAGGACAAGTAGGCCATGATCCCGGTGCGCATCTCGCCCAGAAATCCACTAAGGAAAAAGCTCACATTGTAGGAAAAGGGGAAGGCCATTAATTTGAAGGCCAACGAGGAGGAATTTGAAGAAATCTTGGTGGAGGAGGAGGATGAAGAGATGGAAGTTGAAACCTAGGGTGCGGACCCTATTACCCAGTTACCTAAATATGTTCCTCCATGAAAGGGTAAAGCCAAGGTGCCAAAGGATATAGATGAGAGCAAGAGCTCTCTGCAAACTCCACTGCTCCAAGATAATATTATCTTTGAGGGACCACAATTGGGGCAGGTTCCTGTGTTGAAATTTGAAGATTGGACCTCACAGACCACAAGAAGTTCCCACATTTAGTGACTTAGAAGCTAATGTGCCAGAATATCGAGGCAATGGCTGGAGTGATTGAATTGGAGCTACGCAAATGGCTTAGAGTTGTAGAGAAGGCTAGGTTGCTAAATCTGCTCTAGGTGTCGTACTACCACCGCACTCCAATGACAGTCTCCATCATCAGGCAGCTACTCTGCTTGGTGCATGATGGGTGCTTATGGATGAAGGATCCCATCCCCATCATAGACCATCTGTTTCACCAGATTACATGGCTACCTTGCTCAAGAGAGGATCCAACAAACATTTCAGAGTGAAAAGTTGGCGAGTTGGCCCTCGTGGAGGCAATGAAAAAGAAGTTTAAGTTGGAGAAGAAGAAGCGAGGGTATGCCATCTCCAACATTAAAAACCCTGCAGTTAAGGTCGTGACACAAATATTGGTAGGGAAGGTGATGTGGAAGTGTCGCATGGATGAGGTGCCCATGCTAGTGGTTGCACTAGCGGCACAATGCACAGAAGGGGTCCAGTTGAACTGGGTGAACTATATATGTGGCGAGTTCCTTCCGAACTGTCGTGAGGCACAAGAGAAGGAAAAAACATTTCATTACGCATGGCTCCTATTGTTGATCGTACTAGTGGCATGGAAGTTGCCTAAGGATAGGTAGTTCCCTTTGGTCGTGTCAAACCTTCCAGAGGCAGCGAAGTACGCTTTGTGTGGGTGACCAAGGACACACAGTGGATCAGAGAAGGCAAGATCTTTTGGGTGCTAGTGGAGATGAGCATATCAATGGGCATCAATCACAAGCTGCAGTTATCATCCACACTATAAAATAGTTTGCAGAGCTTTGTAGAGTTCAAGGCTAATTTCAACCACGTTTTTACCAGGGTGCAGAAGGACCCTGCAAAGATGTGGCATGATTTACCATATTTGGTGATTGGTGATGTGATATTTGTAGTCCTTGAGTCTTGGCTTCCAGAGTGGCACACTTTGGCTGGCTCCACGATGGAAACAAAGAAGTCCGTTGCATGATGCAAGAAAGAATAGACAAAACTTTAGATGGTGCAGTTGGCAGAGAAGCACAGAAAGAAAGAAGCAGCGGCTAAGGCCTAGGTAGTGCACGACGCTGTGAAGTTGGTGAAACGACAGTAGAAAATAAGACAAAAAGAACACGAAGGACAAAATTCGCCTTTGCCCAAACCAGAGACAAATACAGAAAAAGGTGGTGCATACCTGTAGATGATGTCCACCTAGCTTAGGTGTCCATGAATGTAAGAGCAAACAGTGCTGCGAAATAAAATAAAGGCATTGAAGACATCGTTTGACCCAATCACCCTCACTTAGGGGGATTTGCATGATATTTGCAAAATGGTGAGGGATGTCACCACAGAGGCCATCTAGTAGTTTGAGAAACAATAATAGTTGGTATTGGGGCTCTTCAGATAGAGTTGCAAGAGTTGTAGGTTTGCACTCCACAAGCTGGCGCAATGTCCACCAGCCTCATAGTTGGCACTCCATCTATGGAGGAAATGTTGCACACAAGGGTGTCCAATACAATCATGTTACCAGATGGGGTCTTTACTACAGAGAAAGAAGTTGACAGACCCATGGTGAGTAGTTTGAAAGGGGTAGGGTTGAACATGGCTGCGCTCCCTCGGGAGACACTCTACCTCTTATAGGATGGAGTCACCATAGAACTTCGAGACAGGGAGAGTCGGGCACTGCAGGTGATGAGCGAGCATCGCAGAAAATTGAACATTTGGGCTTGCAGTACAATGAGGAAGTCAGGCAAAATCAATAGATTACGCAGGTGATAGACGAAGCCTACCAAATGGTCATAGAGTTGGACATTCAGGCAGAAGAACCAGTGGAGGCATGTGTCTGCAAATTAGCCACATGGGTGCGCGAAACTAGAGTAGAGAGGGCAAGGGTTTAGCTGGAGCTAAACCTAAAGATCACAGAACTACAGTTGAAGGCTCAACCTTCAACCTCGCTGGAGGTTAAGGAATAATGTACCACTGCAGTTATGACAGTGACTATAGTGGTTGATAGTGCAATGACAAATTGCATGAAGCTATTCAAACAGTCATTTGAGGTCCTAACCACCCTGTAGGAGGACTCGAATGTGGAGTGCCTAGAGACAGAGGCACGTGAGTTGCAATAGAAACAAAACGAGGTAAAAGGGACTGCACAGAAGGCTGCCCTTACACAAAGGCTTGCAGAGATGCAGCAGGCAAAGGCATTCAAGGAACAGGTGGATGCCGCTTAGCACAAAGAAGTGATATTAAAAGTGTGCCTACAACCATGGATCAATGAGGCATATAGAATTACAACCTCTATTGAAGCAAAGCTCGTGCAACTGCAAGCAACTCAGGAGAGGATTTAGGGAAGCAGTTCAATAGTAGCAGTAACTGAACAACACATCGAGGAAGTTCAACAGGGAACTTCTTAGTGCCCTATAGATGTTGCAATGATCCTAATAAATCTGGAATGTCTTCGCGCTAAGATCTCCACACCTGTAGAGTGACTCCAGGGCAAGTCACAATGTTTGTGTTGGGGGCCTGTTAGGCTCGAGATCCCCCAAGGCCAGTTTTTGGGCTTAGAGCCCAGATTTTGGTATAATTTTGTGATTCCAATGGAAAGACTCTGCATTTTGTGGGCATAGAGTCCATAGTTGTTAAAGAGTCATAGGGTTGTCCGCCCTTGTTTTGAAAATGTAATGTTGTCTGTAAAAGATATACACATGGTCCGTGGACCATGGATTGTATAAATAGAGCTAAGCTCTAAGTAGTTAGAGACAACAATGCCTAAGTAATGAATATGTATGTGAGATATCTCTAAAGTGTAAGTCTAAGTTTTGGGTTGTAGCGCAGGTAGAGGCTCTACAACTGAGTGCGTAGAGACCTAGTAGTCCACAGTTGAGTACTTGAACCCTTGTAGTAGAGTGCACAAGGTGAGTCGAGTCTATAACCATCGGGAATCATTAATAAAGAGAAGTTTTTGATCATTATGTGTATTTATTTTATGTTTATGCATCTGTTATATTGGGTATGAATTTCACTTCTAATGCTTATATGATGCGCGAATGTGTATAAATATATTAGTTAAGTGAACGTAAGTGAGAACATCTATTTACATGAAGCTAACTAAGATCTACTAATAAGATAAGTAAGATACTTAACCTAGTTTGAGAGACAGCGTAGATTGCTGCTCTAAGAGTGCAAAAGGACTGATTGTAACACTTCACGTAGGTACTGAACGATAGAGCATAGAGCGAAGCCACCTGCGTGAAGGTAGGTATAGTTGGAATAGGTCAACATCAGAGCCATACTGCTTTGGGTGAAACTTTAGTCCATGCTCCGTGGGCTGATGCTGAAAGGGCTATATAACAATGAACCTGGATCAGGCCCCATCAAGCCAACATGATGTTGTGAGGATCTTCTTCTTCTTCTTCTTCTACAATTGGGTTATAGCATTCCCATTCATTTTCTATCTGGGAAACCCAATTAGGTTGTTGTCATGTCAATGTGGTTTCATTCTTAAATATCCTCTTCTTAACTTGTCTTAAGGGCCAAATCTATGTATGGGAAATCATCCTCAAAATTGAATGTTAATATGAATCCATCAACCGTGTCTTTTTAGTTTAATGTTCCATGTCAAAGCTCTTCTTCTAAGTACCAGTTCTTAGGGATTGTCTCTAATGCATGAATGACTCCATGTACCCATTCTTGTTGTGGAATTTCCTTCGATGTTGTAGTGCATAGCTAAATATGCTTCCTAGGATTAGTTTCACCATAATGTTTTATCTCTATTTCTATATCTATCTGTCCAAACATTATCCACATCAATCTTCGACATTATTGGTAGCCTTCTATATTCTTCTTGTGTGGATTCTAGCATCTAGTAGGGGTAGATTTCAGGGTTATATCCAGGCCTAGAACTTGTTCTTCATAATCATCAAGAAAAATATTTATATCACATAAAACATCCTAAGAAGGTAGGTTACATACCTCATATGTCATACAGTTAAGTGATTTGGTAACTCTT